>CM028138.1:62032500-62632500 GCA_016271365.2 Neoceratodus forsteri
TGGGCTGGTCCAAAAGGGCTGCTGGTATGAGTTATCCTGGTTGCTGGATCATTTTTCCCAGCTGTACCTACACTTGGGCCGCTGGATGATGTCCCACACTTAGCACAGGCGTGCGGAAACGACAGTTCAGCCAAGAGCAAAAGGCTCTGTTGTATCCCCAACAAGCCGTCAACACTGCCCTCTGCCTCCCTCCGTCTCATTCTCAGTTGGGCCTGTGAAGATTTCCAGCCACAGGTCCATCTGCCTGGCATCCCATTTACATCCCCAAAATGTGCCATTCTTTTCCTTAAATTTCTCATCATACCTTAGCCAGCTGTGGCCCCTTTCTTATGCATTCTTTATAATGAGGAATAGGTGAGGAGCGGGTAGCTAGCTCTGGACACTTCTCAATGACTAGGGCAGTGAAATAAGTAAAACCCGTGGACCAGTTGTCCCAGGCTTTTCCTTTCCATGATTTGTCATCTCTCCTTTTCCAAACAAAACTACTGCTGCTGCCGTATCCTTCTTCTCGAAACTGTCCTCCTTCTCATACTTGTCCATGCTGTCAGCATTTGCTAGAGCGAAGATGTCGACATAGTCCCTTTCCGTATCTTCTCTTTCATGACAGTAGGGATGTGGTCTGCCAGCCGGACCCCTGGTGTCCCGATCTCCTGCCTCAACGTAGGGGCCTCCTGTCGCCACCCCAGTCCCCCATCTGTCCCTGTCCCCTTGATTTCACCCAAAGCTTTCTCCAGCTGCCCCAATCCATTCTCTTCCATACCTTAGCATCTGCTACATATTTTTTGACACTGCTTTCCAGTGTCACCACTTGATTACCTGTTATGCCTGGCTGTGGGGTGCCAGGCCTGGCTGGGGCACTCCTGCTGGGCCGGGTATGGGTATCAGGACCTGAGGTGGCAGAACTGGTTCTGGCAGGGAGGTGGGTCACAGGCATGGAAGGATCCTGCATTGGCGCGGGTGCTGGCACCAATTCCGGGTGTGCCGAGATCGGGTCACTGGGAGGTGGAATCAGAGGAGCCGCCAGCTTCGACACTGGTATCATCTCCTAGGCCCTGGGCCCTCTTGGCACCCTCTTATTCCTCTCCTGACCTCTTCCCTTGCTTCCCCTTCTGCTTCAGCCCCCCAAAATCCGCTCCAGCAGCCAGTTCTCTTTTCCACCAGGTCCATCGCTGCCCGTAGCATTCTTCCTTGCTGGGCTTAGCTCTTTTTGGTGCCATCCTTCCGTTCCGCGGTACCTGATAAAGAAATCATGAAAGTTGGCTCTTACCACCTTGTTGAGTAAGCCCCAGACCTTAGCATGCTCCATTACGCCTATCTTGCTTCCCCACCCACGGACTCCCCTGTCGCTTGGGAGCTTGTATTTCCAGGCCCATTCTGCTGCTTCATTCCTTCAAGTGTTAACCTGTTTTCCCCTGACCTTTGCTCCAGGTCATCCTGGCTCTGTAGCCAACTGTCCCTGAATACTTGCCAGGCTGTGGGGTGAACTGTTGGCCTGGCGCCTTACCTCATGGGGTTCCTTTCACCGCCCGCATGGTGGTCCCTTGTTGCTTTGCATCTGCCCGACTACTCCTCCAGCAGGAGGTCCCATTGTCCCCTACCCGCACCTTCTGCCCCCAGCAGCCCCATGGGGCTTTCAAATGCCCCCTGGTCCTGAGCAGGTACACTCCCACCGTGCCACCCCCCTTAATTCTACTGGTCCCCACCATTGTGACCGCTGCAAGAAAAGGGAGGTGGGTCCCCAAATCTCTGATGCTCTGTTCTCTTGCTGCTTCCTCCAAAGCTGCATTGTCCTTATTAAACCAGCACTGCGTGACAATGACGTCACACACCATGCCACGAGTGTCTCGCCTGTACTCAGCCTCTAAAATTGTTTCCAACATCCAGAAATACCTCCAAAATGCAGAACAAGCCAAACCTGTGCTGTAAATAGGGAGTCCTCTGCACCCCTTGTTCTCCTGTTAGATGCTTGCTTGCTTTCCCGCCCCGTGGCTCCAGCACCGCATGGCAATGACGCCCAACACCATGCCACGTGGTGTCTTGCCCTGGGCCCATTACTTAAAATCCTTCCCATTTTGCTGGGAGAAAAAAACAAACCAAAATGCAGGAAAACCCACAGCTTTTGCTGCAAAGGGAGTCATCTGTTCCTTTATCCCTTGAAGGCCTCCTTTTCATTTGGGCACTATGTGCCTAGTAAACCCTCCCCAAACCCTGTGCCCATCTGCATTTTTCCACTTTGGCCCTAATTTGCCCCCAGATCGGTGGCACAGCCTTCTTTACCACTGGAGTGCCTCCGCTCCCAGCTGCTTTGCCACTACTTCATGCAGCACCCCTGGACCTACACCGCTTGATGATGATGTCAGATGCCATCCCACACAGTGGGCCCAAAACTACTACCCTCTCTGCATCCAAAAACCTCATTTGTCCTCGCTGGTTTGGCTTTCCAAAACCTCTCCTCTCTGAATAAAACTCTACTTTTGTCAAAACACTCCCAATGAAGCGCTATTCGCGCCTGTGGCTCTTCTCCCCAGCTGCATCTGGACCCGCCACTATGCCTGTCTCCCTGACTTGTGCTTCCACTATTTCATCTTCAGACCTTGCTGCTCACCCCAGAGTCCCTGCTGTTCCTTCCTCACTCTCGAGCGCTGCCCTCCGAACTTCTTTCGCCCTGCCTTTCATTCGGTCCCCTCCTTTCCCTCATCCCAGTAAACTGACGAAGCGAAAGCCATTTCTTTTTAAGCATTCTGGTAGGTGCTTCTTCTGCCCATCCTAGCCTCACTGAGCTGATCCCCACCCTCCCACTGCCCAAGCAACGAAACCATCGCTGCCTCATATTATTATCCTGGGGATTTGGTCAACACAACAACAGGAGAGAACAGCAAAATACTGAAAAGACAGCTGCTAAATTCGTCAGTCCTAAATCTGCACCGCTTTGCAAACCCTCCTGAATCTCCTTACCTCCTACAAAACAGTCCGGCTTGCAAATAACTCACGCCATCGTTTCTTACCTTGCTCCACTGCTTTCCTTTGTTTAAGTCACTTGAATACTTCCAAATCTTCTCCACCTCACAGATTCACAAGTTCACAGGCAGTATTTACCGTAGTATTAGCTTAATTATCAATACAGTATGTATTTTTTTTAATCTCAAAATATCCACTAGTCAAATGCTCACTGGCTTAAAATCTTTTGCCAAACTGATGTGCTTCCAGAGTAAAAAACTCTCGGAGCAATTTTGTAGGCTTCCTTGCTGTGCAGCCCTTTATAACTGCCCTTTGGTCCTGCTCCTTTGGCCACTCATTTGTTGCCACCTCACTGTTCCCAGCACTCCCTTTTGCCCACCCCTTCTGTGACCTCATCAGGTACTCCCTTTTGTGACCTCATGCCCTTCTTGGGTCCCTTCCTTCCTCTGCCCCCCTGAGCTTCCCACTTCTCTTGTCAGGGCCTTGTGACAATGGGGTCTGCCCTTTTAATTGGGAAACCCTCTTTATATCAATTCTTTATGACTGCTTGTTGGTGGCTGGCACAGAGGCCTCTTTGGGTTATTGCCAGTTATTCTCAACCAGAATTTCAGTACCCTGCATTGAAGACTGAGTACAATACATGTGTTTAGTCCTCGGTGCCAATTACTTCTTGTCTGTTTGTCTGGGGACTGCTGTAATAGATGCCAGCCCAGTCCAAGTATCCTCTGTGAGGGTCTCTTGAGCAGGTTGGATTGGTGGAACCAGGAACACAAGCATATTAGGCACATTTAAATATTTCATCTTGCCGGCCCGATGGCGCTGAGGGTTGAGGCACTGGATGCCACACTCGTACCACGCCGCGACCCGGTTCGGAACGGACTCGGGCCGTCGGGGTCGGCCAGGGGAGGGAGGATTGAGCGTCCCAACGGATGCTCTCCTCCCTCAGTGGGGGATTTCCAACCGAGAATGCGGTGGGAACACGGCGCTTAGGGTTGTGGCTCCGTAACGGTCGGCGGGGAGGGGGCGTTGTTAGGTGCTTGAGGGGGGTGTGCGTCAGCACGCGTCGCCCCTCTAGGACGTACGTCCCTGTGTGCCAGCGCCCCAGGAGTGGGGGAAGTGGGAGAACAGCAGAAAATGGCAGTCCTCGGTGTCCCTAGATGAAGACTGCCCCATCTCGAGCCCACCTAAGGACAGACCCGCTGTGCTACGGAGGAGAAAGGAGAGGTAAGAGCACTCTAGGGCAGATCCCAGATGGGGCGTCGGGGATTGTGCAGTCGGAAGGAGGGGGACATCGACAAGGAGGGAATATAAGAGATAAAACAAAACAAAAAAATTCCATCTTAAGTCACCAAGCCTGATCGATGGCCACTGTCTCAAATTGCAAGGTACTGTGTAAGTTTTAGAGCAGTGCATGAAATGAAAGATCTTCCAAGGCACCTTAACAGGACTGGCCCATCTCCTTCAGGGTGCAAAGAGTCTTCATTGTTATCACCAGAGTAATCTAGGGGATTATTTAATAAGGATCTGGTTTGTCATCAGGATCCAGATAAGCAAGCATTTCAGAAGGGCTGGCACCATGAGTGACACCAGCACCAGTGCTGTGGATGGCCCTGAGGAAACTGGCACTGAGTGTAGCAACATGCATCATACCAGTGTCACAGGAAGCCCTGGAAGAAGGTTCAGCTGTGGCACCATGGGTGCGGTCATCGTGGGGTACAGCACTGCCAAAACTGATCCTGATGGTCAGGATCAGGACTAATGTCATTACCACAAGTGGATGCCAAGGTCTTTGCTTCAAAGCTGAGGCTGGAAAAGTGGAAATGTGATGGTAGCAGAGGCAGTACTGCCTTAGGCTCCAGTAGCATAAATGCTATCTGGATTGGAGCCCCTGCCAGAGCAAACGATGTCATCACACTTAGTCTCTGAAACCATTGTTCATAAGGATGCTTAGCAGCCAAACTGCTCACCCAAAGGCTTCCCAGAAGACAAGAAAAGAACTGAGGATGTAGGCACAAGCCTACAAGCTTTTAGAAAGCTCAGTATCATTGACAGGGATGCGGGTGGATTCTAGGACTGCATGCTTTGAGTTCTTTGGTGCAAAGTGGTTAGAGCATGACCTTATGTTTCTTGTGAGAAGACATCAAGGTCAAATGATCACCAGGGACCAATGCTAAGCATAAGCAAAATCTGGACCATTTCTTTCTGTGACTGCAGGAGGACTGTCCTTCCTCATTGCATGAGATTGCCTGGAGCCTGAAAATCACTTGAGTGGAGTGGTGGTTGGAAGTGTCCTTGTTGCTAAAGAAGTTGCCCTTTGGGCTCCCTATTCTCATGTCACTGACCTTATCAAAATGGAGGGCTGTGAGGAGCCTTTTATGTTTGCTACACGCATGTGCAAGAAACATAGTGCCACCATGAGTTTTCGTGAGTGTGCCTCCCCACTCCAATGCCCTGCTCCCTTTGCAGGCACAGCCTCACCACGCCAGTGAATGTCCGAGCTGTCTATGACAGCCATTCAGATGCATTGGTGTACAGTTGAAAGCTTAAAACCGCTGCAATCAGCGGTTAACTATAGTACTTGTATACTGGGCCGGCAGTATGCAAAGGCCTACTCAGTACTACATCCTGAACACAGCTGTGTGCTCCCTTTGTTTTCAAGTTCCCTCCCAAACACTCAAGTAGTACGCCGGGAGCCCACCCCAGCATGCCTCATGCGCCTCCCGCCTCACACTATATGACTGATGGGGGTGCCCAGTCCCCTGCTGGCTCTGCTGCCCCCCAACAGACTTCTAGGTGCAGCGTGGCAAATGTCTGAATGGCCAAAGGTGCCCAACTCTGCCTGCTCCACTGACCCCCAAAAATCTTTTGCTGCCACGCTGGGAGCCCACCCCAGCATGGCACAAGTCCTGTGTCATCTTCCTAAAAGAAAAAACTGAAAACAAAAACGGTCCTCGTTGATTGTCTTGCCCCTCCCCAACCCGCACCCACCCTCTGCGCATCCACCTCCCCACCCCGACCCCATACTTACCTCCGAGTCTGGCACGGCGATTCGTGGACCAGGAACACATCTGCATTCTTCAAAGCTGACCGCAAACTGAAGAAATGCCAGTAAGCTGTATAATGGCATAAATGTTTTTTTTTTTTTTTTCTCAACTTTGGTATATCTTGGTTATTTTGGGAATTTTACACCAGATTTTCAAATAGTTTGAGTCTCATCTCGTGAACTGAGTCACTGACATTGTGTTATTCGTCCCGAAAAGTGATTTCGGTCACTGTGTGGAACCACATTGGGACCGAAGTAACTAAACAACAGTGTCTCAGTTCATGAGGTAGGCCCCCAAAACCGTTAGTTGAAAAATTTGGTGAAAAAATTCAAAATGACTGTTTTATTATGCTATGCAGTTCCTAACACACGCCTGTAACTTCAAATTTTTATATTTTCACTTTAGAATTTAAACTTTGCCATTTTACCACCTCCTTATGAGCAGTACAGCTGTCATTTTCATATCTTGCCCAAAATGTGTGTTCGCACGAGCTCACAATGGCGCAGTCGGTGCAAAATCAATGTTAGGGACAGAGTAAGAAAATCACAATGACACGGTTCATGAGCAGAGGTCTTGAAATAGCTATGTTAAAATTTGGTGACAGAAGTCCATACAATGACTGTTACGATCGTAGATCAAGTAGCTTCCTCGTGACCGTAAGTTCACAAATTTGTACCATTTTCAGTCCAGATTTTCAACACTGCCATTTTTCCACACCTCCTTATGAACAGTGCAGCTGTTATTTTTCACACCTTGTCTGAAATGTGTTTGCACTTCCAGTGCAGAAATGCGTGGTCGCTGTGGGAAATCATTGCTCTGGACAGATTAAGAAAATCACAGTGACACTGTTTGTGAGTGGAGGTCCCAAATGCATGTGTTGACAATCGGCTGTAAAAAGCCCCAAACTAATTACATTATGGGTGTGCATTGTGCAGTTTCTACGACACTCGTGACTTCACTTTTTTATATTTTGACTCCAGATTTTCAACATTACCATTTTTTTACACCTTCCCGTGAACAGTACAGCTGTCATTTTTCACATCCTGTTTGAAATGTTTTTGCACCTGTGGTGCCAAATGGCGTAGTCACTGTGCAATATCAGCTTTTGCTAACAAACTGATATTTCCACTGTTCATGAGGTGGGGTCACAAAAGCCCATGTTGAAAATTTGGAGTGAAAATACCAACGAACGCCTGGGGTGTTAGGGTTTCTGACCATAACGCCCACCCTGTAGAGACTGACAGGCATCAGGGTGTGACTTGGGATTGCCACCTGTAATGCTCATGCCATTCCACTCCACCCACACCCTGCAGCCAGTGACAGGCATAGAGGTGTGCCTTGGACTCTTCGCCCCAAAGTTCACCCCATTCTCGTACTGCACCCATCTCACCATATTTCTTTATGGAATGGGGTGAGCATAAGGCCTAAAGACCCCAAGGCACACCGACACTTGTCAGAGTTTTCAGGGTAGGGTGTGAAATGGCATGGCAGTCATGCTTGACACCAAAGGCACACCCCAATGCTTGGCTATTCTCTGCAGGGGTGGTGGTGGTGTGGTTGGCTTCAGTTCAATACTTTACTGCCATTCCTATTATGCATCTCTAACTCCTACACTACTAATGCTAATGCCAGCAAACAAACATTCGGCATTGACAAATGCTTGTTTTTAACTGACACAAAGCAACAAAATTTAGTTCTACTAAATTATAAACCTGGCAAGAGCTAAACAGAAATGCTGATGTATGGATTGCAATGTCATGGAAAATATTGCTATTTGGTGGGAAAAGGAACCGAGGTGTTTGAGGGTTGGCGCCACTGTATACCAGCACACACTGTGGTAGAGCTGCACTCTACCGGGCATTCAGAGGGCATGAGGGACTTGTTTCATCTTCTTTCCACTGTAAGTCTGTTGCAGCAGCAGTTCTCTATCCTGTACTATACTTAAGCAAAATGCACTCCATGGTGTGGGTTGTGCTGGGATAACCTCATGCCTGGGTGGTTGGGCATGAGGTCGCAGGCCGAGTGCGCGCTCAACATCCAGAAGTGAGGTTATCCCAGCACAAATCACAATTCCTGGAGCATTATTGCTATTATACAATGGTTTGTTGTTATATTAAAATAAAGAAAAACATTAAAAAAATGTTTTTAGTAGATTTTAGTGCATCAATATATCTTTGTTTCTTAAAAGAAGATAAAACATCAATTGTAGCAATACAGTGAGGTTGTGCTGGGATAACCTCACTGTGCCAAGGACACACTGACCCATCAGAGTCCAGGAACATTTCTTGCCATTGTATAATGTGGAGTATAGTGAGCCATGTTAATATGCTGTCTTTCAAAAGTTAAAACCTGACAGGATACCAGATTTTATATAAAAATTATATAGTTATTTTATGAGAGACAAAGATATGTTGCAGGCAGAATAATTTATAAGCTGACATGAATGAAGCCACATGTAGTTTGAAAACTGTCCCTTTAGGCTTCTGCTTTTAGTCCCCAAAGTTTGATTTTCTTCTTCCTTTCATAAAGAACAAAACAGTTTTGTGTCCATTGTTTTAATTTTGCAGTGGAAAGGCAGCCCGAAATGAAAAAGCCTTACTGCAGGAAACAGAGCAGTTTTGAAGTTAACATGAAGGTAGTTCAAGCAGATGCTCTATTCCAGACAACTGATCAGTCCCTTTAAAGAAAGCTGTTTATTAATTTAGTTATTGAATTTTGTTGACCAGGTAAACCCACTGGGTCTCGGAGAGTCCTTTTTCAGGAGTGGCCCAGAATTAATTACAGAAACTATATAAGCAGGAGTACAGTACAAAGAAGTTTTAGACAGTAGGTGGTACAACAGAAACATATGAACATATGAAGAGGCCAGTAGAAGAAGTCTGTTTAGTCTTAGTCTGCTCATATTGCAAGGTCCACAGCTTGAGCTACTGTCCCTGCCCCCAACTCCTCCCATCCTCCCTACCCATGAACATTACCTTCCCCATCCCTGTCCCAGCCTCTCTTAAAGCCATCCACTGTCTTCAATGAGATGACTTCTTCTGGCAGCGCATTCCAAGTGTCTACCACCTCTCTGTGAAGAAGTGCTTCCTGACCTCCTCCTAAACCTCCTATCCTCCAGCTTAAGACTATGCCTCTAGTGTTATGCTTGACACTCAGCTTAAAGAGAGTCTCCTTACCCACCATCTGTATCCTTTCAAGTACTTGAAGGTCCCAGTCATGTCCCCTTTCTTTCCAGTCCTCCAGGGAGCTCATCTTCAGTGCCCTCAACCCTCCTCTCCTCTCCTCTCCTCTCATGCCTTATCCAGCTGACCTATTATCATCTTTGCAGCCCTCTTCTTGACCTTCTCCAGCAGGTTAAAGTCCTTTTGAGGTGTGGGCACCAGTACTGAACTCCATACTCCAGATGCGGCCTTACAGACCTGAACAAGGACAGTATAACCTCCTCTCCTTACTACTGATCCCTCTAGCTATGCATCCAAGTATCTTGTTTGCCCATGCTACTGCATTCTTGTACTGCATGGAGTGCTTCAGGTCACTAGTGATCATCACTCCCAGGTCCTTCTCCTCCTCTGATACGGATACCTGACTCCACTCAGGTAGTACTCTGTCCTGGAAACAGTTGCACGACAAAAGATAACTTCATATTTAAACAGTGAGCATATTTGTGGACTACACTGTGAATTCACATCAACAGAGTAATGAGTATAATAAAAATATACCAAACATACAGAGGTGATTTTACCCTGTTTACCTAAATGTTAGGTACCTTGGTATGCTCAACTGCTAATGTATCTGTCACTGTTTACCTTATATTTTCTCTTAGCTTGACCTACTCTGGATTCCCTGTTATGTTCCCTGTATGATCCATGCTGTTCTCTCACTGTATTTTATGCTGTGTGTCCAGTTTCTGACGTGCCTGGCCTGAAAAGGTCTTCAGATCAGTGCACCAACCCAGTTACTAAATGAATAAATGCAGAAATAATGACAATGTATTCATATCCAAGCAATCAGTATAGTTGAGATCTCAGTCAACAACTTTTTCAGCGATAATTGGCATGTAATTTTTATGTTGCTTTGTACGCATGTGCAAGAAACATAGTGCCATCACCCGAGCTCGGAGGTGTGGCACCGTCGTCCAATTCAGTCAGTGTGTTTGCAGGCGCGCCCCAGTTCCCTAATCACTGCTGCAGCTGTCTGTGACAGCAGTTGAAAATGCAGTGGTGGTACAGTTGAAAGGGAGAACTCCGCTCAGTGAGCAAAGCTCCCCCACCCACACACACACAAGCACACATACTGCGTGCTGATGCACCCCCACGGACACACTGTATGGCCGACTGGGTTGCCCAATCGCTGGCTTCATGCCCCCACAGATAAAGCTGTCCCTGTGCTACGCTGGGAGCTCACCCCGCGTGGCAAACGCCCCGTGCCTTAATAAAACAAAACCTGTAAACAAAAAAAGGTCCTCGTAGTCTCCCTTGCCCCCCACAACCCGCACTCCATCCACCGCGCACCATGACTTCCCACACCCCCAACCCATAGTTACCTCTGGACCTTGGGCGCAACGACCTCGGTGGATTCAGGAACACGCCTGCACTCTTCAAAGCCGACATCAAACTGAGGAAATGCCAGTAAGCTGTATAATGTAATGAATAGGGTTTTTTCAACTTTGTTGCATGTCTCAGGCATTTTTGGGAATTTTGGCCCCAAGTTTTCAACATGGGTTTTTTAGGACCTCTCCTCACTTAATTCTTGTTATTATGCGGAAATCACCTTGGACCAATTAACGAAACGACACTGTCAGTGTTCATAAGGTAGGCTCTCAAAAGTCTATGTTGAAAATTTGGTGAAAAAATTCCAAATATGACTGTTTTATTTAGTGTAGCAGACAGTTCCTACGACGCACGCGGAGGTTCGTGAATTTTCAATATTTTCACTCCAGATTTTCAACATTAGCATTTTACCACACCTCCATTTGAACAGTACAGCTGTCATTTTTCACATCTCACCCAAAACGTGTTTCTGCCCATGTAGTCACAATGTCGCAGTCGGTGCGAAATCAATGTATGGACACATTAAGAAAATCACAGTAACACTGTTCATAAACAGAGATCTTAAATGGCTATGTTGAAAATTTGGTGAAACAAAAACCTAAAATGACTGTTTTATGAGCGCATGCTATGCAGTTCTACCCACACTGTAGTTCGCAAATTTGTAATATTTGCAATCCAGATTTTCTACATTGCCATTTTACCACACCTCCTTATGAGCAGTACAGCTGTCATTTTCACATGTCGCCCAAAATATGTTTCTAGCATGTAGCGCAAATGGTGCAGTCAGTGTGCAATCAGTGTTTGGGACAGATTAAGAAAATCACAGTGACACTGTTCATGAACAGAGGTCTTAAAATGGCTATGTTGAAAATGTGGTGAAAATATTCCTTCAGCTGTTTTGCAATGTTACTAATGAAGACCCCACTGGTCACCCCCTCCAAAGACTACACCCCATTTACCACTACTCTCTGCCTCCTTTCCCATGCCCAGCCTACCCAGCTAGTTTATCAGCCTCCTGTTTGAGATGGTGCAAGGCTTTGCTGAAATCAAGGTGTTGTCCACTGCCCCACCCTGATTTACTTCCTTTGTCACCCAGTCAAAGAGATCAGCCAGATTTGTCTGACATGATGTCCCCACTGTGAATCCATGTTGTCTATGGTCCTGGGCTTCATGGCTTCTAGATGCTCCACTATCCTTTCTATAAGCAATGCCTCCATGATCTTCCTCACTACTGAGGTGAGGCTGAACGGCCTGTTGTTCCCTGCCTCCTCCCTGCTGCTGCTTTTGTGTAGAGGGACCACATGTGCTCCTCCAAGTTACTCATATTGAATGACTCCGTGAACGTGGCTGCCAGAAGTACTGCTATCTCCCTTCTTAGTTCTCTTAATATCCTTGGGTGTATGCCATCTGGTTCCATCGCTTGTCCACCTTCAGTTTAGTGAGCTCCTGCAGGACTCTCTTGCCTTTGAATGGACTATTGCCCACCTCTTCGCCCCTTGGCAACTGCTGTACTGTTGTGGTCTCTTGCCCTCCCACTCTTCTGTGCATACTGAGTGGAAAGACACAGTGGATGACTTGGGAGGAAGGCATGGAGCTACCACTTCCAAATACCTAAACAGCACATACAAGCAAGCAACATTCGGCATTGTCAAATGCTTGTTTATTTTTGCCTGAAGACAAGAGCCCTAAAATAATTTTTGTCACAAGAGTTAAAGATTAGAAAGCCAGAGACTGGCTGCCTGACACTCCCAAAGGCAAAGCGCTTCTAGAACTGCAGGAACAAGCAGGCAGCTGCTCCATTGTAAGAGCCTGAAAAACGCTTTGGCCTTTTTTTTTTTTTTTTTTCCTGGGCTTAGAACCCCTCCAAAAAGTTTCCATTCTGATTAAAAGGTTACAATGACTTACTCTGGTACAGTGAAGACAATGTAAGTAAGCGGGGGAATCACAAAGTCAGTGCTGGAAAATCTCTCCCTCCCTCCCTTACTCTCTCTCAAAAATTAATGAAAGAATTACAATTGAAGAGTGTAAAAGTACAACAAAAATGGTTCTCTTCCTCCCTCTTCCCTCCCAAAGTCACTTTTGAGGGAAACAGCCACTATGTTTCCCTGTGTACATATTTATTTTTCACATTTATATTTTAAAGAGGGAATGCTTTTAGTGTAAAACCTACTTTATTCTCTTTTTGTGCTTTAAAAGATATTTGTGGAGCTATAGAATGTCTCTTCTTTATCACCCTATTTTCCTAAGCCCTTTCGTTCATTCATGTATTTTTACTGCTGACATATTATGAAATATGCAGTAGAAAAAGAGATAGTGTGCAGTAAAGCAATCCTTTCAAGGTCTTAAATAGCAGATGGCTGGAACTAAAATAAAATATACCTGTGTCATAAAGTGCAGCTCTGATTAGCTTTTTTTTGAGCCAGTGGCCTCTCAACCTCTCAATTTATACAGAATACTGCACCATCTGTCATAAAGAAAGGGAGGGCTATATCTCATTAAGTGTTATTTGATGGTCATTTTCTTGTATTACATGTATAAAACAAGTCTATTCTTATAGAAGGGATTACCTTTGATATTTTACGGATGTGAATTCTTGTGTTTCCATTATTATAAGTATTGTATGAGCTTAGAAAATCCATTCTATTAGAATAAGGGTGGATTTCGCGACTAGTGAGAAGGATATATAAAACCCTCAGATCAGACTGTCCCTCAGATTAGCCTTGTGGAAGATGAGAGGAGGACATACAGAGCTGTGTGTATGGTTTTGTCTTACACAGAAGAGAAAGGATCTGAGCTCGCTTATGATCCAGTCTGTGTAACCACTACAGAAAGTAGTGTATTGCTTTTGCTTTTTTTTTTTTTTAGCTTATTTTTATAAATAAAGGCACACTTTGGGGTGTTCAACCTTACATCTGTTTAGTGTTATCCTTACCCCACACCCTATGACAGATGCATGTGGGAGCATATTTACACCACCAGCTCCCAGAAACGTTTTGGCTCACACACGGTAGGACCTCTGGCTCAGACCCACAGGTGGAAATCTCTGGAGAAGATTGATTCATGAAAGATCTAGAATTTTCCTGGTAACCACAAGTGTGGAGACAGAGAAAGGGATGTCCAGAATAGAGTCTGGTTTGGATTCAGGGCAGCAGTGGACACCAGTAATGAGTACATGGAGGAGAGGATGGAGGTTTTGTCACCCGCAAGGTCACGAGAGGCAGGAGTGGAGAAGCGATGAATGACTTGAAACTAATGGGAGAGAAGGCACTACAGCCCATTTCACCATCTCGTTCTTCCCCATAATGTTTACCACAATGATACACCCACTCTTCTGGCTGGAAGACAACAGAATGACTGCTTTAGAATTGGCATCCCACGGCTTATTGTCTGAGGGGTCTCGGATGCAGTGTGAAACTCACCTTTACTCCCTGTGGACTGAGTGCCTCACCTTCTTGACATACTTATTTCCCACCAACCCCAAGGCGGAAAACCTTAATCTGATGCAATGCCAGGTCTCTTGCCCCCGAGCTAGTATTTTAACAGCTTTAAAGAGAATTATTACTCACTAAACTCAGTTGGCACCATAAATGTCTTCACTTCCCAAAAGGTCAGAAAATAAAGCACAGGACCAGGCCTAGACATCTTGTGGAGAGAGGAGGAAGCATTTTTTATACATTCCAATTGTTTTGTAGGGATGTGAGCCACATGTCCCCAAATATGGCAATATTATTTGGAATCTGAATGTTGAAAACACAATATTTGCAGTATTCAGGAATGTATTAGTCATTCACACATCCCTTCTCAATAGCTTGTAAAGATACAGCATTCATTTAATACAGAATATGGTTACACCTTTGTACATGAATTTCCATCCTAACTTAAAAGCTATTGTACCAACATTTTATAGTTATAGAATGTTGTATCCTTCTGTGACACAACTTTTAAATTAGAATGAATCGCAAGGCAAGCACATACACACACCGCAACTTAGACCTTCCATAACATAAAACCTTCTGTTGTTATATCAATTTAAAAGAAAAACAGAAACCCACCCTCACCTGGGTAGATTTTCAACAGCTGGGTGAGGGAATTTATTTTTAATGGAAAAGTTAAACCAAAGATTTCTAGTTAAGAAACAAAAGTTCAGCCCAGTAGCACTGAGGGTTGAGGTGCTGGATGCCACACCTCATGCCAGTGGCTCTGAGGGTTGAGGCGCTGGATGCCGCACTGCGTGCCAGTGGCTCTGAGGGTTGAGGCACTGGATGCCACACTCATGCCATGCCAGTGACCCAAGTTTGAGAATGAGCTCATGTGGTGGGGAGGAGTAGGATCAACCATGGACTGCTCTCCTCTACCTGGGAGGGATCCAGGTGTCTCTGGTGAAGTAGTGACCCCAGTGAAGACCAGAGGCAGAGCTCGCATAAAAATGGTCAAGGGGGGAGCATCGTCAGATTCTTAAGGCATGGATATGTGGTGTCATTACATGTCACCTCCTAGGGGGAAAACAAAGCTTGAAAACCCTCCGATCTCAGATAGGCGACAGTGCTCCTCTGAGCTCCGCCGCCACACGCCCAACACTGACCCTGATTCCTATTCCACCCTGCTCCTCTGCTATCTCGACTGGCGATTCAATTCTAGATATAGAGTCAGAGTGGAGGCGGCCCTACCCAGGGGACTCAGAGCTGCGGAGTCTGCCAGCTGGAGGATGGTGTGTGGCAATTGGAGATGGGGATTAGGTGGGTGGTAGATGTATCAGGCATGCAGGAGCAGCCTGAGAGAGTTCCGTGATAGGGTGCATAACACAAGATACAAAACAAAAGAAGAAACAAAAGCTTTATGGTTTAAAAATATGCTGTACAGAAAAATAGAATGGGTAGCGATGCACAACTGGCTGTGTTTCCATCTCTGGTTTCTGATGACATTAGGGTCCTCAAAGAGTGTTCTTCAGGTCCCTATGATGTCATCAGAATACCTCAGTGGAAACATTGCTGTATTCTGCATGGTTGCTCATGTATTATTCTCTGTGTTTTAATATTGTATGAGGTGTTGGGAGCACTTATCTCCACAGAGCTACAGAAGAGTAATGCTGATTAATAATGACTTTTTATTTTTTCATTTTAGCAAATGGAGAATCATGCCCAGGAGATATCACAAGTTTTAAACTAGGTAAGAAAATACAAAACACTTGTGCATAAGCACTTGCTCAAATACTTTTTTGCCATCCCTCCTTATGAACAGAGAGGACAGATATGAATGAACTAGTTTCCTTTTCAACCTTTATATTTTTAGCAGGAATTTATTCATACAGCATACCTGTACTTTTATCTGTTTCAAGAGCCTATAAACATACCATGCAGGATTTATTTTGGAGCCACAAAAGTAGCAATGCATAAATAGTAGATGGTCATAGTTGACCTCAAAAGTCCACTGGTATCTCATAAATTGGCAAAGGAAGCATTTTATCTTTCAAAGGTAAATATTTGTGTTTCTGTTTTACCTATGATAAGACTGTTTGGGGATGACATTTTTTTTTGCAGTGGTGGTCCTGCTTCTGACTAGTAGTATAGTAGAGGGACCAAAGCTCAGGAAGACCAAGTACTTAAACAAGGCCACACGCAGTGGCCAGTGGCTAGTGTGGGATATTTTCATTTAACCTTGTGTTCTGTTCATTATGCAGTGCTCTAACCACTTGACTACACTGCATGACAGAGAAGGCTATGAGTTTATCCTCAAGCAGAAGTTGCAGCACTGCTCACAGACTTTGGCCTTCTGCAAAAGAATGATTTTTTTTTTCAGAGATATGAAAGGTATGATAAGATTTCCTCTAGCTTTTTGATAATGTTTCACACTATTTGTGAATGTATCATGGCCTGTAAGACCAGACAAATTATCTTTAACTTGTGGGATTTAAAATTTGGAGAGAAATATTAAAAGAGTCTTCAATTGGAGGGCTGGTGGCCCTGAGGGTTAAAGTGCTGGATGCAACACCTTGCGCCACGCTGGTGACCTGGGTTTGGGAATGACTTCGGGCCGGGTCAGCAGGGAGAGGAAGGATTGAGCGGCCGAGATAGCTGTCCTTCTCGGGAGGGGGGGACTGTGATGCGCCTGTAGAGGACACTAAGCAGTGGCTGGGTGTCGCACAGGTGCATTGCCCAGAAAAGAGGGCGGCACTCTTCTAGGGTGTATGGTTGCTTCCACGTGGGGAGGGCAGCTGCCTCACCCATTGCACAGTTCTGGTGCCCGGGGAGGGAAACGAAAAGTGCCAGGAGCCAACAGGATCCATGATGACCCAACACATTTGGGTCGGAGAACGGGTCTCTCAGAGGGAGAGCTGGAGCTATCCGTCAGCTCTGCAGAGGAGTGATAACGTAAAAAGAGTCTTCAACTAGCAAATAAAAACTTTATTCCAACCCATAGGTTGATATTCAAATTATTGTGCTGCAGTGAAATCAATGACTTTTTCAAAAGTGGAAAGACAAGGGCATGAGTAAAGATAATGTTGGTTAAGGCAGATAAAATAAGGGATTGGGGAAACCTGATAGAAACTGATAGTTTAGACTGGGTATATACATGTTGGAGACTGTTTGTTTTATATGTCAACAACAGACAGAAAAAGGAAATCAGTATTCTTTTGCAAATTTAATTAGAAATTATGCACTATCAATCTACAAAGACACCAGTGTTTTGTAAGACTGCACTAGTGTTATCCAGACTTCAAGGGTTAGTGAGCCAACTCAAGATACAGAACATGAAATGGTGCAGCTGTGAAGCTTATATTAATAATTATATAGAAACACGAATGTGATGGCAGAAAAGGCCCATTGGCTCATCCAGTCTGTCCAACATTATCTAGTATTTGAGTAATGGTCCTACTGACCATCCACACCTTTTTTCACACAGAAAAGTATTGCCACAGTGTGCAAAAAGTATTTCTTCCCGACTCTCTTCTGAAATTTCTTCCAGTGGATTCTCACTTGTGTTCGTGTTTGCTTTTAGAGTGAACAGGTAATTCCATGTTTCAACCCATAATTACATGGAGATGCTAATAAGTTTCAGTGATTCCTCTTATCTTTGTTGCTAGAGTGTACATGTTGTACTCTCAACTTCTTCTTATATAACTTCTCCCATAAACCCTGGATCATTCTGATTGCCCTCCTCAGCACTGTCTCCACCCCTGTCACAGACCTTCCAAAGGTGTTGGTTCCAGAACCTGGCACAGTACTCAAATGGGGTAAACCAGAATTTTATACATCAGAGCAGTATAGCATAGTGGTTAAAGGCACTGTGCTGCAAACCTGAGACCTGGGTTTGAATCCCATCAGCCCCCCACTTGCATACTGTGTGACCCTGAGCAAGTCACTTAACTTCCTTGTGCTCCCAGGTGGCACCTGAATAAGTGCCAGCTTAGTGTGTCTCACCTGGATAAACAATTGTTCCTTTCTTTATCCAATGGAAGCACAACCTCCTGGTTCTAATGCTGATTCCTCTTCCTATATACCTGCACATCTTGATGGTCTTTACTGTTTGTTGCACTGGGCAGATGATTTTAGGCTTTCCATATAAGTACAGCCGGGTTCCCTTCTTCATCTGTTTTCTTTACTGCCACCCCGCATCTGGTTTTGCCTTTTCAGATTTTTCTGCCCCTGGTATTAATTACCTTGTATGACTTGACATTGCATTTCTGCTGTCCTATGTTGGACCATTTTTGTAGCCTTTCTAATACCCCCTCAATGTTCTGACATCTTTCCCGCTGTACTGTCTACCACAGATCTGTGTCATCTGTGAAAAGAAAGATTTTCTCCTAAAATTCCTGTCCCGATGTTGCAAGTGAAAATATTAATGAAGAGGATCTTTATTTTGCCTTTATTTATTTGTAAATTTGACCAGGAATGGCACACTAAGCTATGATAGCTTGTTTCAGGCTTCCTTGGGGTGGGTTGCATGGATTTGTTTTTATTGACATAATCTTATTGGTTTGAGGGTTTAGATAGGGACATAGCGCTGATTGTTCCTCAAAAGGTTTTAATACATGTAGCGCTAAATGTAGCAATAGTACAGTATAGAAAACTAATTGAAAACTGAAAATAAAATCTGAGTTAATATTTATATTCTCCCAATAACTTGAGTATAGTTCCTCAGTGTTTGGTATGAATGCTCCTCCCACCTCTCCTATATAAAGTTTGTTGGTGGTTATGGATAGTACATAAATTATTTTAGAAAATGGGCAAAGTGTATTCTTGAACTTGATTGACTAAAAGTGCCAACCAGTTGGTCTGGTATGAGAAAACAGAGACCGGAAATAAATAAGTCCCAGTCTCTGTTGCATCATGTTTCTATATCGTAATGTGCTTGTAGAACATTGAAAAAGCTAACACTGCCATGTTTTTCTGCCTTGCTTAGTGAGTTAGAACGCCGCACTCCTGCGTGAACCTTTTGACTAACCTTCCTTTCCCTGAGCAGTCTTGGCTTCCGCTTACAAGTTACAACAAACACTTAAAAATGATCTACTTTGAGTGGGAGTTTTGCAGTGGCTATTACAATCAGGACTAAGCTGCAGGCACTAGACCTCCGTGAAATTTCTGCCAGTAATACACAGCAGGGACCCCTCGATGTTAGCCCCGCCTGACATCGTCAGGTACAAGAGGGCGGACTTGGCCCACCTCAGTTCTTTCCTGCCGCCATCCCTGCACGTGAAGTCAAGGAACAGCTTCTGCTTGCAGTTGCAGCTAAAAACCTGTGGATTTGATCTACAATCAAGATTATTCTTTTGTTTTTGACGGTTTTCTCATCTTCAGGTACCGTCGTCAGTCCGCTGCCCGCCTGTTGCTTTTTCCGCTTTGAGCATTGTTTTCTCGCTCTCAGCTCCGTTACAGGAGTCCGGCGTCAGCGGTTGCCAGGACGAGATCGATGGACGCCTTCTGGCATCGGTATCTCCTGAACATTTAAACAAGTGTGAGTGGGAGGCAGAACCCAATGAAGGACAGCCATCAATGGTGCGCTTTTTATGTAGGCCGACCACGACGCCGCCTAACTGTGCAGATTGACAGGCCGCTATCAGTCGGACCAGCATCCACCGCCTTAAGGCTCTTAAAGCCTACCTGTTGAGCAGAAGATGGATTTGCACCCTCGGAGGGGAAGCAGAAAGAGAAAAGTGCTATAGCAAGGACCATAGTCGGTCCCCACCGATCCTGGTCTGACTTGCACTGCGGCCTCTCCTAAAAGGCCCGTCCCTTGGGTTCTGAGAGCTCCTGAAGACTACTCAGGCTAAGGTCGGCCCTGTTGGGGAGGAAGCCGCTAAGCTAAAGGTGACCCCGCTATGGGTCATCGCTAAGCCCTTAGAGGTGCTCTGCTTCGCCCCACTGCAGGCACCGACGCCGCCTGCTAAAGGCACGCCCAGAGACCAAGGGCCTCCGCGCCCCAGCATCACCCACTGTCGGTCCCACACCGACGCTCGGAGGGGCGAAGGACACTGGAACAGTCG
Organism: Neoceratodus forsteri; assembly: GCA_016271365.2. Taxonomy (NCBI): domain Eukaryota; kingdom Metazoa; phylum Chordata; order Ceratodontiformes; family Ceratodontidae; genus Neoceratodus; species Neoceratodus forsteri. The sequence goes on from CM028138.1 coordinate 62,052,534, forward strand.
AGAAGAGCCGACGTCCCTGCCACCCAAGTTCCACCCCCGGCCCTCAGAAGAGCTCTCTCACACCCCGACATTCGGAGACTTCCTTCCCAAATGAGCGGCTGAAATATTCACCAAGGATGAGCTCAAGGATCTTTTTCCTTTGGTGGGGGCAGGTCCATAAGCGGTCCTCCCCATCGCCGACCCAGACACTGACCGGACCCCATGGAAAACCAGAGCTGGGAGGTGAGTCTTCCGAGGAAGTCGCTGAGCGCCAGCCTCACCTCCTCCAGGGCTCTGCCCCTGCACAGGGTCCCAGGACCACCAACGCCGCCTCGGGATTCGGGTGACCGACGCCGGTCTAGTCATGCTCCAGGAGCCCTTCTCGCCTCCTGGTGAGAATGCTCCGACGTCAGTCCTCTGACGGACGCGGTCATTGCTCCATCGCTGGTCCAGGGACTGGAGTCGGCCTGGACCCGACATCAGTACCCTAGCTACTGACGCCAAGTGAAGGCATGCTCCTAGGATGGGGTCCGACTATTCCAAGTCGGATAGTCGATCCTCCTCACTGACGCTCACCTCCTCTTCCTCTCTGTCTCAAGCGCCCCAGGGAGAGAAGGACCAGTCTTGCTTCCTCGGGACGATCCTACTTTTATGGACATTGTGAGGCACATCCAGGCCTCCAACGAGTGGGACAAGGAGGACTGATCCGAATGCCAGAGACTGGCCAAGTACCTGAGGCAAAAGGAGCCAAAGCCTCTGGTTATCCTCCTTTAGTCGATACATTCCAGGACCTTACCAGAATCACCTGGATGCATCCGGCCTCAATCCCGGTAGTTCCATAAAGTAGGACAGGCTGTATAAAGCCCAAGGGCAGAATACGTTCTAGCAGAACACCTTCAGGCTGATTCTTCGGTGATCACGGCTGCCCATGACAAGTTCAGGCAACTGAAGCATCTCCGCTCCCAGCCTCCCAACCCGGAGTCCTACCTGGACCAGGTGGGAAAGAAAGATGCTGCCTCCACCTGTTCCATCCGCTCCTCAATTTCCTAATGCATATGGTACAGTACCAGAATGCGATGTGGGAAAGGGACTAGAGCTGATGAAGACCATGCCAGACTCTGACCAAAGGCAGGGCTCCTGGCCCTCCTCTGATGGGGGCTCAGACATAGGCTCCCATGTACTGAGGGCCTCGTATGACACTCAGATCAGGCAGCCGCTTCAGGGTGTGCCTCCGCGCCATGCCTGGTTGAGAGTCTCGGCTTTCACCAGGATCTGCAGGCGGTATCAAGGATCTGCCTTTCCAGGGTACCGTGCTGTTTGGGCAGGAGATGGAGGCTTTGATCTCCCGCCTTCAGGAGTCAGGCAAGCCGATCTGGTCAGTCCGCCAGATGTACCGTGGCAACCAGCAACAACACCACTGTAGACGGCCTTTTCATAAGTCCTCAGGCAGTCAAGGTCCACCCTGTGGCAACCAACAGGGGCAGAGAGGAGGCTCGCAGGAGATCTGGAACCAGCAATCTGGTGAACCTCCTGCCCGTGGGCCCAAGTCCTTCCAGGCCTCTCTCCCACTCCCGGCTCCTGCTCCACGACTCCCTCCGCCCCCTCTTCCGCAGGATGATCCAAGGAGCCGGTTTAGCTGCTTCTCCTTCATTTCAAGGTGGAAGTCAATCACCGCAGACCAGTGGGTCTTGATATCATCAGGAGAGGACACACGCTGGAGTTCACAGAGTTTCCACCACACACCCACCAAAGCTCTCCCATTATCCTCCTCCTCATCCCACTAATAGAAGGAGAGATCCAGACCTCTTGCAGAAAGAGCATAGAGAGGGTTCCTGCATCAGCAAGGGCAGGGGTTCTATTCCCACTTTTTTCTGGTCCCAAAGAAGACTCTGACTTTCGTCCCATTCTGACCTCAGTCCTCTAAACCTCTTTATCGAGTAAAAAAGGTTCAGGATGGTGACTCTGCAAGGACTCCTTCCCTTGTTGCACCAGGGGACTGGCTCTGCTCTTCAACGGCAAGATGCTTATATGTTTATTGGGGTCTATTCTCCCCACAGGAAGTTTCTGAGGTTCCACTTCCAAGGGGAGCATTTTCAGTTTCGGGAGTGCTTCCATTTGGCCTCTCTTCCGCTCTGTGAGTCTTCAAGTGCCTAGCAGTGGTGGCTGTGGCTCTACATGTATGGCACTACGTGTCTCCCTACCTAGACAATTGGCTGCTTACGGCCCTGCCAAAAGTAAGCCTGTTACGAGCTCTTGAAGACACTTATACTCTGTTCTGAGAGCTTGGGATCACCCTGAACGTAAGAAATGGCCCCGGAGCCCAGCCAAAAGCCCGCCTTCATAGGAGCGATCCTGGATTCCGCCCAGGGCATGGCCTTCCTTCCCAGGACAGGGAGTTCGCCTCAGAGAGATGGCAGAACAGATCTCCATAACTCCTCAAGTTCCAGCTTGGAACTTCCTCAGTTACTGGGGCACATGGGGCCATTCCCTGTCACTCCCTTGGCCCGCCTCTACATGAGGATCCTGCAATGGATGCTCAAGGTGCAGTGGGACCAGAGCCACGACGATCTAGACTCCCGGTCAAGATCTCTGGGCCAGCCAGGAGAACTGCTTTGGTGGATGGACCCCAGTAATCTAGAGAAAGGGGTCAGCTTTTTGTCCAGAGCCACCAGGTCAAACTCTGACAACAGATGCCTCAGACCTGGGGTGGAGGCGCACCTGGGTGCTCATCGACACAAGGGTTTGGTCACCCGAGGAGCAGTCCCTTCACATCAATGTACTGAAATGCGAGCAGTCCTCTCACGCCCTACAGGCTTTTCAGGAGGACCTGGTGCCAGGCTCTCTTCTAATTCAGACAGACAACATGGTGGTCGTCTTCACATCAAGCAAGGGGCATTCATTCGTATCCTCTTTGCAGGAGGCAATGAGAGTTTGGTACTGGGCGCTGGAGTGGGGCATTCTGCTATCAGCAGTGCATGTTCCAGGCACCCTCAGCGATCTGGCCGACAGCCTCAGCAGGTCGCGTTCCAGGCGCATGAGTGGAGCGCTACTACAGTCTGTGTGGACCAGCTCTTCAACAGGTGGGGTCTTCCAGAGCTGGACCTCTTGCGCCACCACACAACGCCAAACTGCCAACATTCTGCTTGCGAGAGCATGCGCCTGGAGTCTTCTGGGCCAGACGCTATCCCTTTGCTGGGCAGGAGGTTTCTCATCCTTTCTGCCCTTCCTCTCATTCAGAGGGTGCTACTCAAGTTACAGGCAGAAGGCCCATATGATCCTAATGGCCCCAAATGGCCTTGGCAGATTTGGTTCCCACTCTTGTAGCGGTTGTCAACGGAACCTTCAATCGCTGCCCATATGTCATAGTTGCTGTCCCAGGACCAAGGGCCGCTGGTCCATCTGATCCTTACACGATTTTTTAAAAGAAGTGTTCTGAAAATAACGACTTCTTTCATCAGTTACACTCATTCTGCTGGTCCCACACACCTCTCTTCCTCTCTCCCTCTCTCTCTCTCTCTCTCTCTCTTAGTGCCTTACCCCAATTCTAAGGTGACACCTGTCTGTCCCGTTCAAAACAAAAACAAAAAAACTCTAGTAGTGTTTATACTCCTTGCCTCCAGTCAGCTGTGTCTACTCAGCCCTGGTTCTCTACTTAGTATCCATAGCAAAAATCCATCAGTGTGAGTAATCCTCCTCCACAATGTGTTCACAGCACTGATCGGCTGAGCGGGTTTACAATAGCAAGATTTTTTTTAACAACAAAAGCAAACTCTTCTTCAAACAACATGAAATCTTGCTATATTATGACAATTGCAGTATGACCGCAGGTTAGAACTGCTCCGAGGTGAAATAGTTAACTTTCCATGCAGGCATGGAACTTAGAGCATGAGCTTGGTTGAAAACTCTTGTCTGTTGTGCTTCAAACTCAAACTGTCAGATTCTTTACTCTGACTCACTGAACAGTAGCTCGGAGATTTCTCCTTCTGCTCGTTCATTTTGTCGGTTTAAAAGTATTATTTTTAGCGAAATTAAACCGCAACTGGTCGGGTCAAGCTCTGTCTGTGGTAATGTAAGTAATAGATAGGTTTTACATTTAGTTTTCTGTGTGGAACTTGTAATTTTTATCGGTTCGGTTTGAACCGATCAGGTTGTGTTTAATCCAGTAGTCCTTTTTAGAGTGCGGTTCCGGTTCTTATAGATTCTAAAAAACTGATTTCATTACGTTTTTTTCACGACCCGTAACACGGTTGAGACCAATAAGGGTGTCTTGTTTGGTGGATTGCCATAAACAGGCAAGTTGGTTAGGCTGGCATTATGTCTGAGAAACCCAAAAGAAAAACTGGACCCACTGGGTTTCAACACTGTAGTGTTTGTGGGGAAGCTTTCTATAAGGCTGACCCACACACCACATGTGTGTATTGTCTGGGGTTTGACCACCCCAGTTTAGACTGCCAGATTTGTTGCAATTTCCTGCTGCCACCATAGATAAGAGAGTTGGTAAGCTCAGGAAAGGGAGGCAAAAGTCCGCTGACCGGATGGCCAGCCCGGTTCGATACCAATCAAACCGAGGGAGTGCCTCTGACCAGGCGATACTTCCTCGGGCAAACGAAGAGCCGGGTTCTGAGGAGCCGGTTCCAGCAAAAAGGACTAGAAAGTTAGTGTAGAGGCAAAAGTTCTCTCCCAACTGCTGAGGAAATAGCTAAAGCAATTCAAATTGTCCAGTCTCTCTCTCCAGTTCCGACCGAACCGACACCTTCAGGTAAGCGTCGTTTGACCGGTTTGAGATTATGATTTTGAGGATTTTATGAACCGTGGAGGGGAAGAGGAATATGAGGAGAGTAAATATGGTTTTGAAGATCTGGATGTGCCCATTGATCCGGACATCTCTAGATAGACCCTAGGGGTTTCTCCTCCAAGGCTTTCTGAGTCCCTCTCATTTCATGTTTTATAAAAGTTGTTGAAACTCTCCAGCTCCCTGTTGAGGAAGCCGTTGATGACCAAGAGGAGCCAGACTATGTAGAAATGATGGATATTCTAGAGTCTAGGAGACTTGTCTGTTCTTTGCATAAATCTTTTGAAACAGACAGTAAAAGTTTTAAAAACTCCTCACACTATACCTCCTGTGGATAAAAGGATGGACAAGAGGTATACCTTATCAGGCTCGACACTGATTTCCTCACTCAACAATGCAGCCATGTGGGGGTAGTGCAGGCTGCAGCCTGTGACAAGGCTAATATTCCCTAGCTTCACACCCCACTGAGAAGGACTCCAGGAAGATTGATGCTATGGCAAAGAAACAGTACATGCAGCATCTTTGGGACTCAGACAAGCAAATTATATGGCTTATGCTGCTAGGTACCAGAAATCCAGATGGGATACTGTGCTGGCCCTAGCAAAAGCGAGTCTCTGACCAGCTTGCCAGGGAACTGGAACAGGTGGCTACGGATGGTATTGAGGCATCCAAGGTGCAGTTTCATGCTGCAGTGGACTCTAATGATGTTTCATCAAGAGTCATGGCTACATCTGTGGCACTTTGCAGGATGGCGTGGCTCAGATGTACTACCCTGTCTCAGGATACCCAATCCAAGGCCATGGATTTTCCTGTTGTGGGAAATTCTCTGTTTGGGAGCAAACTGAGAATTACATGAAGAAAATGGATGAATAGAGGACCACCTATAGGAGTGCACAGGCCAAGAGAAAGGCAGGCCACTCCTCAAAAGCAGCTTCCTAGAGGCAGAGGCAGGCCTTTCATAGGCCTTTTACCAAGCCAAGCTTCCTCCTCTGCCTATGCTCAGAGGGGTCTTTAGAGGAGAGGCAGACGAGGTACAAGCAGGTCTGCTTCCACCCCTCAGCCCAAAACCGCTGCCAAGCAGGCACCCTGATGGGATTGCCAGGGCCGATTCTCCTCTACCTGTAGGGGCAGGCTGGCTTACTTTGTCCAGGACTGGAAGTCTTTAACATCAGACAAGTGGGTCCTGAAGTAGTAAGCCAGAGACTGGTTCTCAGCTTCAAAAATTTCCAAAGCTGAGAACCAGATCTTTCCACCTGCAGCTCCATCAGAGGCACTCGCCCTAGAGGCAGACGTCTCTACCCTCCTGGCTCTCAGAGCTGTGAAAGGGTCCCCCACACCAGGGCAAAGTTTTGTACTCCAGGTACTTCTTACCCCAAAAAGACAGGAGAATGGCGGCCCATCCTGGATCTCAGATATTTAAACAAACATCTTTTAAAGCCAAAGTTCAAAATGGTGGCTCTGGGAATTATCTTGGCCTCTTATAAGGCCAGGGACTGGCTAGCTCCCTGGACCTCAAGGATGCCTGCTTCCATATTCCCATCCAAAGCTCCCATCGAAAGTACCTCAGGTTCGAGCTGCCTCAGGCCACTACCAGTTCAGAGCAATGCCCTTGGCCTCACTTCTGCCCCAAGGGTATTCACCAAATGCCTGGCAGTAGCAGTTGCCTACCTAAGAAGGCAAAGATTGCCATCTTTCCTTACCTGGACGATTGGCTCATAGTAGGCCAGTCCCCATACCAGGTCAATTTACACCTTCAGATAACGCAGCAACTGCTTACTTCTCAGGTTTCCTTCTGAATCTCTCAAAGTCCGTTCTAGAGCCTGTCCAGCTTCTTACCTTCATAGGCGCAGAACTGAACACACAGGAAGCCAGGGCCTTCCTTCCCTGGACAGGGCAAAGACCCTAGTCTCCTGGCCTCCTCTATTTACCCTGCAGGTCTCTCGACCAGCAAGGCATTTTCTGCAGCTCCTAGGACACGTGGCTGCTTCTACAGCAGTAGTGCAAGGAGCAGGATTTCAGATGAGGATATCCAGTCCCATTTGAGAGCTTTTGGTCTCAAAGAAAGGACCCCTAACCAAGTTTATTTCAGTAACTAGAACCCTGATCCAAACCCTACAGTGGTGGCAGAATCAGAGCAACCTGAGACAAGGGGTCCCTTTGTCACTCAGTCTCACTTTAATTCTTACTACAGATGCATCCTCTTGGGGTGGGAGCTCACATGGGTGACCTCACTACCCAGGGACTGTGGTCCCCTCAGGAATCTCTGCTCACATCACCTGCTGGAGCTCAGAGCAGTTTTTTCTAGCACTTCCAAGTTTTTCCAAGTCTGTTCAGAACAAAGTTGTACAGGTCAGAACAGACAACACCACTACAATGTGGTACATCAACAAGCAGGGAGGCACTCTGTCTACGGCCTTGTGCACCAAGCAGTGAAGTTGTGGTCTCTGGCTTATTCCTGAACACCTCCCTTACGGCAGTTCACCTCCCAGGCAAAGACAATGTCCTGGCAGATGCTCTCAGCAGGATTTCCCAGGGCCATCACGAATGGTCACTGGATCCTGGCCCTGGGGGTAGTATTTGCCAGATGGGGCACCCTAGATAGATCTTTTGCAGCCTCAGACAATCACCAACTTCCCTTTTTGCTGCAGGCCCCAGTGTTGGGCTCAGTCCTCTGGATGCCTTAGTTCTCAATTGGAGGAAGTTTCTCTATGCTTTTCCCCTTCCTCTCCTGTTCAAAGTGTTAGTCAAAATCAGATCTCAATCCTGCAAAGTGATTCTGATTGCTCCAGATTGGGCCAGACAGCCCTGGTATCCACTTTTACTGTCCTTAGCAGTCCATCTTCCCTGTGTCTTCCCAGGAATCACATTCTGTTAACCTGTGCTCAGGGAAGGGTCTGTACCCAACCTCAAATCTCTCAATCTCAAGGCCTGGTTCTTGAAGAGTTAGAGTTTGCTGATCTACACCTCTCCCAAGGTGTAATGGATATATTGAAGGCTTTAGAAGCCTTCCACCAGGCTACTTACAATTCCAAATGGAAGAGGTTTTCCAATGGTGCTCTGGGAAGCATATTTCCCCAGAATCTGCTGATTTACCCACAGTCCTGGATTATATGGTCCATTTAAACACTTTGGGGCTGAGACCAGCTACCCTAAAGGTGCATTTGGCGGCTGTGTCTGCTTTTATTTCAGCAGGTAAACCTCTTCTCTTTCAGCTCATCCTATATTCTCTAAGTTTTTAAGGGATTGCTTCACACAACCCTCCATTCAGGGACCCTGCCCCTGCCTGGGATCTTAATGTTTGCATTGCTCAGCTTATGCAACCTCCATTTGAGCCCTTGTCTTCAGCAGAGCTTAAGTATTTGACTTGGAAGACTGTGTTTCTGGTAGCCATCACTTCTGCCAGACGATAAGTGAATTACAAGCTTTGTCAATGGAGTCTGATTTTATCTCCTTTCATAGAGATAAGGTGGTCCTCAGGACTAACAGGAAGTTCTTGCCTAAGGTGGTTTCAGATTTCCACCTTAATCAATCTATTTCTCTTCCAGTGTACTTCACTGACCTTTCCTCTCTGGCGTGAGGAGGTTGCACAGCTAGATGTGAAGAGAGCCCTTAGTTACTACATTGAGCGTACCAAGGGTCACAGGTTTGACTCTCCAACTGTTCCTCACTAGTGGTGAGGTTGGTAAGGGAAACCTGCCACTAAAAGATCCATTGCTAGGTGGATTGTCTCTTGTATCCAGTTCTGTTATAAAAGCTGGGTAAGGTTCCTCCCTCAGGCCTGAGAGCGCACTCTATCAGAGGTACAGCTGCTTCCCTGGCTGCTGCCAGGGACATCCCAATTCTAGAGATTTGTCAAGTAGCTACCTGGAAAACAGTTCACACTTTTACCAGGCATTACCTCTGGACATCCAGCTAGGAGTGATGCTCAGTTTGGCACAGCTGTGCTTCAGAGCCTATTTCCTAAGTAGGTTCTGTCCCTCCTCCATGGAGGTACTGCTGTGTAGTCTGCATATGTCATAATATAGTAAGACTTCATGTTGTTTGAAGAAAGAATTACTCATCTTAATAATGGTGTGTCTTCTTATGGAGTCTTACTATATTATGACCTCCCCTGCCTGCCCCTCTCAGAACCTCTGTTTTTGGGATGTGGGTGGGCAGTGCAGTGTTGGCACTTAGTAGATACCCACCTTGTTTTTTTTCACCCTTCTTTTTGGGGTGACTGGGTGTTGTGTTTTTCATTTTGGGTCTACTAACTTGAGTCTTTGTTTTGGGACCAAAAATGGGTTCTTATATTTAGTAGCCAGTTGGCTAGTGTAGGTTTCCAGCTTCCACACAGGACCTTAGTGAGTTTAGCTCGTAAAGATCTGACAGTTTGAGTTTGAAGAACAACAGACAGAGTTTTCAACTGAGCTCGAGCTCAGCGTTCCATGCCTGGCATGGAAAGTTAACTCTTTCACCTCCAGAGCAGTTTGAAGGTTGGGACTCACTGCCTATGTCATAATATAGCAAGACCTCATTAGAAGAAACAACATTACTAAGGTGAGTAATTTTTCTTGCTGTAGGAATAAAATTTAAGATGGTCTACCCAGCTAAACTTCAGGTATTGGTGCGGGGTCTGGCTAGCTATGAAGATCCAGATGCAGCTGCGACTGGGCTCAAACTGCTCTTCCAGACCTTTTCCAAGAATCCCTGTGCAGCAATTGTAGATTGTGGGGAACCGCCGGAGGATAGAGTGAAAATGACCTACTGGTCTTTCAAACATGTCTACAAATGGGAATTCTTTCCTTATCTTTATTTGATACACTCTGGCAGTTAGTACCTTTATTTGAATAGTCCCGAGACTAATGGCTTTGGATTTCAACATGTACAGCTAGAAGCACAATCCGCCAGTGATCTAATGGATTAACACATTGAGGAGCCAAGCAACATACTGGACTACCTGGATTGATATTGCTGAAAAGTTCTTCCTTTTTAACTGAGCGATCAGGGTCTGTGGTGGTCACTTCTTCATGGCAATGCGAGTGTCGAACAGTCATTCTCGGCAACATGCAAATTATGCCACCAGAGGGAGCCTGAGTCTCATTCCTGCACCACCCATCTGATTTTGTTTCCTCAGCACAGCTCGTCATGGAGTAAGTCACATTGGAAAACACGAATTACCTTATTAGACACCAGAAAAGATAATTAGCCTTCCCAGGTCTGTACTGATTTCTGTTATGGTGCGTTCAGCAGATCTGCTGTGTTGAAAATTCACCCAAGTAAGGTAGCATTATTTCATAGCCCAATATTATGAAGTCCAGGCATTATCCATCCCTTTTCTTCCTTTCTTTTTTCTTGCCATGCATCTGTTTGGTCTGATACACTGTATTAAAAGTTCTTTAGTTATGATTGAACTGAAGGAGAGTTTACATATTGAACCTATGTTTCCTTTGCTTCAAGTCAAGTCAAACTTCATCGCAAGTCAGCCCATGATATCCGATTTTGCTTTCAGGGCAAACGATGGCTTGAATTTCCAAACTTGGGCTGCTAACACCAGTTTGTTTTTAATTTATTCCTTTTTGTTCCCACCACCTGTCTGTGGGTCTCAAGGCTATTCTCCCAAATGTCTTGCTATCCAAGAATGTTAAAGGGACTTATTGCTAGACAATGATTCATTATTGTTTGATGTAAGTTTGAAATGCCTTTCGACTCACTGGGGAGCCTGACAGGTATGTATAGTGTTAAATTAGTAGGCACAAGATAATTTTAAGTAATTAGCATTTTCCAGAAAAGAGATGTTTCGGTTCTTTCTGGTGTGGAGGTATTGTGTTAATAACTGTAGCTATATTTCTCTACCGTTAGAAATATAAACCTGGAATTGCACCAGTTTTCATTGTAGAGAACTGGACTGTTAGATTAGTTAATATCCTACATTGTAGATCCAAAGTTAAGGGTTATTTACCGCTGTTTAGTTGTGACCCAATTAAGATTTACAATTTGCTTCATTTAACTTTGAAAAGTTTAAGGACTGGCAGAGGGTAATAAGTTTATTTAGGAACTTACTGTTGACTAGTTTCTGCCATCAAAGATGTTAGGATGTTATTAGTTTTCATTTAAGGGAGTTAACCTAGGGTGGCTGGAGGGAGAGAGAGTAAGAATAAGGTGTACTGCAGAGCGCAGTTCTTAGTAAAGAAGGGGAAGGAGGGCTGGGGATTTCTTAGGTTTCATTGGAGTACTTTTAGTGGTTACAAACATAGGGGTTAATAGGGTTTATAGATTCTTTAGTAAGAGGGATGGGAGGGAGGATAGCACAGAGACAACATAGATGGAGGTACAGGAGCTAGTTAGGCACAGTACGTAATGAAAAAGATCACCAGTGGATGCAATAGGGACAAATGGCTAGAAACTTAATAATTGCGATGTGGAATATTAAAGGGACCAGGCAGAAGAATAAGCAGTACAAAATTGTCAAACATTTGAATCTTCTGAATGCTGATATTGTATTTTATACAAGAATCGCATTTGCTTAACTCAAATGCCCTCCAGCTGAGGAGACAGCAAATAGGGCAAGTTTTCTCCGCAGGTAGAAATACCCAGAGTGGTGGTGTTATGATCCTAGTAAATAGGTCAGTTAGATTTTCCCAACCCAAACTATTTGTGACTCTCAGGGTGGATTTCTATTCGTTAAAGGTAGACTTCATATGTCAGACATTCTAATGGGTAATGTATATGTACCAAATAATGACGCTCTTGGTTTTTCACACAGTTAATTTCAGTACTGCCCCTTTCTATCTATCCCAATCATCATTGGAGTTGACCTAAACTTAACTTTTGATCCAGGTATAGATTGAATGGACAGTTCTTGGAAGGGCCTTTCACCTGCTCAAAGGGCACTTCAAGAATTAGTGGATCAACTGGGCTTGTGTGATATTTGGCGTGTCCTTCACCCCAATGTTATGGAATACATCTCTTCTCGTAGCACGAGATCTGCTCCTGAATTGATTACCTACTTATTTCACATATCTTATCCCGGGGTGCTTGACTCAGTCCATTTATCCAGGACCCCTCCGATCACTCCCTGGTCACCTGCCAGATTTCCTTTTCATTTCTTCCCAAAAGGGAGGTCATTAGAAAATGAATAATCAACTTCTAAAAGATCCAGGGTTAGTCAAATATATTTCAGACCAAATTACACACTTTATCGCTATAAACCGGAATTCCATAGTTAAACCGGATGTGGAATGGTGAGCTTTAAAAGCCTGTCTGAGAGGGATACTGATTTGTCTGGCATCCAAACGGAAGAAAAAGCTGAAGGTCAGTTGTTATCCATCCTTTCGCAAATTAGAGAAATGGAGACCAAGTTCACCCCTGTTCTGCTGAACAGTACAGACAAGATTTGGTGAGATTGAAGGACTCCTACCTGGAGCTTGAGAGAAAAGGCAGAATTGGCAATTCTGAAGGTTAAAGCCTTCTATACAGACCAAGGAGAAAAGCTGGCCGATTACTTGCCCTTAAGCTCAAGCAGCAGGAATCCGCCAGGCTAGTTGCTGCTATTCCTCCCACGGAGAATGGCCTTGTTGACTCCCAGAGGACATAGTAAAGGAATTCAGAAGTTACTACCTACAGCTATATAGTCTTATGGTTCACCCCCTACAGAACATTATGTAGATTCATACCTTGTAGAATCCCATTTGCCTTCTCTCTCTGAACCTCAACAGCTTTCCCTGTCAGCAGCCATTACAGAGCCAGAACTAACTGGAGTAATTAAGGATCTCCTCATGGACAGAATGCCTGGGCCAGAAGGGTTCTCGCCTAACTTTTACAAAGTATTTGCTAAATTGCTAATTCCTGTCCTTTTACCCTTTATCAACTTATTCTAGCTGGAGCAGAATCTGAAAAATCCATATTTTGAAGCATTGATTGTCCTTTTACCCAAACCCAATAAGAGCCCAGAGGTAATGTCAAGCTACAGGCCATTTTCACTCCTTAATCAAGACCTCAGACTTTATCTAAACTTTATCTGACCATATTAGTAAAGTTCTTCGGACCTCATTGGGCCAGAACAAGTGGGTTTTATGAAGGGCGCTCTCAGTTGATCACTTGCAGTCTCGCTCATGTCTTCTCGGTCTCCAGGTCGCCAATGTTCCAGCTGCACTGATGTCCCTGGATGCCGAAAAGCATTTGACAGGGTTAATTGGAACCATTTACTACATGCTCTAAATGCATTTCACTTTTCCCAGAGTTCCAGAAATGGATCAGTGAGCTGTACAAATTCCCAACGGCTCAGGTAGCTAGCAGTGGGGTCATTTCAGAGCTGTTCTCTTTACAATCGGGCACAAGGCAAGGCTGTCCCATCTCCCCACTTCTTTTTTAATATTTATTTAGAACCCTTATTCTTAGACTGACAGATTGTCAGATGGTTCAAGGTATGACCATTCAAGGTCATACAGTTAAAGTTTCGGCCTATGCAAGATGACCTTCTCCTCCAAATAACCCACCCTGACAAGTCCATTCCTCCCATGCTAGAAATCATCAAAGATTTTAGTAAAATCACCAACTACAAATTGAATATTGAGAAAAAGTTGTGTTCCCTTAACCATAAGGTTATGAGGCTCTCAGTCTCCATCTGGGATTCTCCTGAAATCAAACTTTTGAGGTACTTCACAATAGAACTTACGAGAGAGTGAGTCACCTGCAGAAGTTAAACCTGGATTCTCTTATTTACACAATCGGTCAGGATTTGAAGATATGGTCCTCCTTCCCATATCCCTTTGGGAATAATACATTTGATTAAAATGAATATTTTTCCTCGGATTTTTATCAACTTAATCTTTTAAATGTCTGGATTCTTTCATGTTTGAAAAGGTTCAGGCTCATTATTGAATTTTTTGGGGCTAGTAAAATACCATGACTGGCTTTTCTTAAGTTAGCAGCTCCCAAAGTGAAAGGTAGGCTTCGTTTGCCACATATAAGTCTCTATTATTGGGCCAGTCACGCAAACAAATACCTCAGGCGGATGTCTGCTGGCGACCCTCAGTCTCCTTTACCATTCCTGCCTACCTGGCTCAAGATTGAGTCATCTGAGATAAAAGCCTCACTGTCTCTCTCTCTGGTTGCTCTCCTGTTCACAAGGCTGAGCTCCCTCCTACTCAATGGAGGATCTGCCATAGCTACCTCCATTAAAATTCATACACAGCTTTGCTCCTTCTTAAAATGCAATCACATCCTGGACCTGGCCCAACCCTTGAAGGGTAATCAAATATTAAGATATCTGGTAAAACACTGAACTAGATGGCTACTGCAGTTAGGGATTGTTCACTCACAAACTTTGTCAAAGAAAGAGGGACCTGGCTTTCTTTCCTGGAAATCATGAATAAATGTAATATCTCAGAGTCCAGAATTTTTAGGTTTACCTGTTGTACCACTTTTTAATAAATACTGACGGTACCTCCAATGTCCTTTAATCTATCTTTTCAAGCTGGACTTGAGCTCTATAGCTGGTTTCCTGCAAGCAATATCAAGATGTATGGAGTGCTACACAATTGAATCTGTCCAAATAGTTTTGGTCCTATAGCTTTTGGTCTTCCTCTTCCCAGAAGTGATCATAAATTGGACACTCATATGGAATAATTGTCATAAGTTTGTCACTCAGGACAGGCTCAGGCTTATGCAGTTCCACATATTGCACAGTCTTTATTCCCCACAAAGACTGCCCAGATTTGGTCTTGTAAATTCTCCTACTTGCATTTGGTGTATGCATGAAGAGGCAACTTGTTGCATATTTTTGGTCATGTCCAAAGTGTCCCTTTATGGTCACTCATTAAACAAAGAATGGATCCCTTTTAGGCTTAACTAATTTATTTTCACCTGAGATATGCCTGTTAGGGGACTTCTCGTCCATCTCAGTCCTTGTCCGAAAAACATATTGCCTTAATTTCAATGTCCGTTAAAAATTGGTTCTAAGACATTGGAAGGATACTATTGAACTTACTTTTCAGAATGGCTCCAGCAACTTCTGGCAAAACCTTAGAACTGAAAAGACCTTAGCAAGTTTATATAACAGACTCAAAAGTTTAACAGAATATGGGGCCCCTACGGTCCCTCTACTCTCTATGATCCATTGACAATGGTACTCAGATTCACTGTGTTGAATCATCTTTTATAACTGTGCTGTTTTTTTTTGGGGAGTTGTAGGAAGGGGTAGGAGGGGGGGAGAGTAGATCTCTTAATGTTGTTATATTAAAGCTGTATACTTCGTGATACATGGTTTGTTCTAGTCTCAGTATTGTATTGTACTGTAAAATCTTTAATAAACTTTGAATTGGGGAAAAAACACACAACCTCTTTATAGTGCAAGGAGCACTTGTGACATCATAACATTAAAAAAAACAAACCACCATCCAGGAGCATCACATCATTCCATCGTCATTGCAGCAAATTCATTAAAGAATTCAATTCTTTGGAAACTCATTAAAACATCACAAACACATGAACAAGTAGGACACTGGTAATAGCTAAGTAAAGAGGTAACCCAAGCAAGTCTCTAGAATAATCACAGAATGGGGAGGGAGGACAAAATCATGTGAAGGACAAAATGGGTGTATTTATTCAATATCAAAAATGTGCATGGGAGGGGACAAAACTAGTACTGCAAACTCCATAATGCATATTAATAATTTTATCTTCCAGGTAAGGTTTAATTTCAAAACCGTAATTTAATCCTGGATATGTGTTTGCTTTTAACTGCGTATCCAAAAGTTTCATTCTGAGGAACAAATTATTATATTTCCTCCACAACTTTGTCAATAGCCATGCATTTAAACTTATGTATCTGGGCTGGACCAGTGGCGCTGAGGACTGTGGCACTGGTTGCACTTCTCGATGCCACACTGGCTGACCCATACCCCATTTCAGTACTGTTTTCCAACAGAGTTAATCTGTCTACATTATCTACCATATATCTGGTTAAAAAGACCAAAGGATATTTTTAGATGTAGTAACTGTATGTACTGTGATAAGTATTCAGACTGGGAAAACTTTAGCACTGTAAATAGTGAGAAAGAACGTGGATTAGACCAGTGACTTGCAGCACTAATGGGTTATATATCTGGCAACATGCAGCTATACAGCTTTTATATGGGAAAAACTATGAGGGTTTTTAAAATAAGGGTGGGGAACATGAAAGAACCATCTCTCGGAGGATGCAACTTCTGCTACTGGCTGCAGTACATGTAAAAGAAAAAAAAGAAAGGTGGCCAGATACATACATTTTGAAATTAAACCTTACCTGGAAGATAAAAGGCATTAATATGCATTATGGAGTTTGTAGTACTAGTTTGCCCCTCCCTTTGATATTGTATAAATACACCATTTTGTCCCTCACATGATTTTGTCCACTCCTCCCCATTCTGTGATTATGCTAAAGACTTGCTTGGGTTACCGCTTTACTTATTTATTACCAGTTTCCTAATTGTTCATGTGTTTCTGATGTTTTAATGAGTTTCCATGGAATTTAATTGTTTAATAAATTTCCTGCAATGCAGTGAAATGATGTGATGTTCCTGATTGGTATTTTTAAATATGTTATTATGATGTCACAAGTGCCCTTTGCACTATAAAAGAACTTGGGCCAGATATTCAAAACTTTATGCTGGGGCACAAACCGTTTGCACAGGGTTAGAGTCGGGTTAGCGTGGGTCCGCTATATTCAACGGGTCAACCGCACGCAAACTACATAGCGCTGGGCAAATTATATATGCAAGGGCAAACTGAGGGGCGCGGTGCATGAATACAGGTGCAATGCTATATTCAGTTAATAGCACTGCTCAAAGTGTTCTTACGTGACTTAGCGCCAATACTGCGCAGTGCAAATTAACACCGCCTAGGAAAAGGTAGTCTTAACTCTGGGCAAACCAGCTTTGCGTGCCTTTTGTGTGTCTTTGCGTACTCTGTCTAGTAAATATGATGCATAGAAATAAGCCAGACAGAGGGAGAGATGTTGCTCATCAATGGCATCCCATGATGCCATAATCTGCCACAAGTCCCAGCCATGCCAGGCAGTAAGTGGAGACTGGCTCCCAGTGGACACCACAGCAGTGTGGCCATACAGCACACATCTGAGACCACCCTTCAGTGGACACCAACAGACTCCAGCACACATGTGCAGCACTGTGGCATGGAGAGTGTTGAGGGAGGGTGCAAGTGGCCTGGCTGCACCACACACTGGGTGTGGCCAAGGCTAAGACAAGCCATGCAGTGCACATGGCTAGTGTTGGAATCACAGCATACAAAGCAAGCCAAGCATATGTCACTTGTAGGCATCATATGCTAGTGGTGCAGCATCTGTGTGTCGCACAACAACATAACAATACGCCCACTGTCCGTAAACACCTGCAAGTTGGCCTGTCATTATGTACAGTGCAATGGTCATCACTGCCCTACACACATAGGCATTGCTGTGTCCCTTACTACTGGCCCCTTTGCTACTGTAGTGTCTACTGTGCACTGTAGCATGAACTACAATTTGACAACTGCATGCAGCGCCACCACCTGTGCCTGTGCTGCAGTCACATAGTTCACCTCTACCTTCCTTCACGCCGCTGGAACTAGGATGCTGCTGTGGTTTGCACTTCCTGGTTGCTGTATTCAGAGCTGACTTATCCATGGGCTTTTTTGCACTGCACTCCAGCTTCCTTAGCATGCTATATTCAGCAGGTTTAGCACCGGGCTATCCTTTTGAATATAGTGGGTTATGGATCCGGCTATATTAGCACGCTGGCAGTGCTAACTTAGCCCTGAGGCAAAGTCTTTTGAATATTTGGCCTTTGTGTTTTGTTATTGCTTTAGCCTTTGAGAAAGGGTCAAGTTTGACTAGAAACGCAACAAACAAGTATTTATTCTTTTGCTGTAACTAGTTTATAATAAAACTTTTTAAAAACGATTTTTCGTGTCAACATTAATATGTGGTGGTGTATGCACAGGTTTATTTGTTTTATGTACTTTCACTTTGCACACCACAGCCTAGCAAAACTCGCCCAGGTTTTTGTTGAAGCGGGAGCACTAGCATTAGCTATTGAACTGTTTGAGTTTGCACAGTGGTTCAGGGTTGGGCTCGAACCACAAGATTTAAAGTCTTGGTGTAGTGACAAGCCACTCAACCGCCATGACTATCAACACATATAAACTGTATTGTCTTTCTTATGTACAGGAGGGGGTTACCCAGTGCTAAGGGCAATGAAAACAGTTATACTGGGAAAGAAAGTAATAAAAAAAAAAAAAAAAAAAAAAGTGGCTACCTATCCCAGCGGGTGAAAGGCACTGCTAAAGTCTTTGGTTAGTGCAGATGTAGAATGGTCATGGTAACAAAGAATAAGGTTTGTGGGAGAAGAGAACGACTCAGTGTGATCCATAAATCCCATCACTCCATCCCTTGATCCCAATTACAGCTATCACCTAATTTAATTCATGAACGCACGTGTTTGCATTAGGAGAGGAGCTTTGTGGGCTTGTGTTAACTAAAATGGAACAATAAGAGAAAGATTACATTTATGTCTGTCAATTTAAGTTTGTTTACTCTGAGCAGGTTGTTGTCATGGGTTTGGTAGCATCTAGTGGCACTTTGTAGGTAACTCTCTATTGCTACATGACTTCAGCTCCTGTGTCAGGAATGTTCTCGGATGAGGTAGGCACAGTGTTCTTGAGATCTCCTGTGCCTCTCACTGCTCGAATCTTTAAGCTGAATTAGAATGAGTCAGGGTAAATAAAGTATGTTACTTAGGTGGGAAGGTCATCTGATGAGCTGGATCCTTGTGTAGAAGCATGCGATCCCTGCTGTGACTTTGATGTTGTTGCTTGGAGGGGCAGGGTCTCAACTAGGATCAATGCTGCCTCCGACATGAGTGTCTTGCCGCCTTTGTTCTGGAGGTGCTGTATTTGTGGAAAGAGCACTGGATAAGAAGTAATGAGAGGCTGCCAGCTGATTTCTTGACCCTAGACATCTGGATAGCCAGAGCGGTTATAATCATGAGTGGCTAGAAGATTGGTACTCCATGAGTGATAGATGAAATCTGTGGCCTGGACAAACATATGAAACTGCCAGCAGATACAGACCATACAGTCTATCAAGTTTGCTTTGAATGTGCAGATAGCAGTCCATTACACAGCAGCTGCCCCTCCCTCCCACCCACATAACTGTGATCTACACCCTCGCCATGTTCCATCCCCTCTTAAAACTGTCCACTGACTTACATTATACCACCTCTTTGGGCAGTGTGATCCACTTCTTCACCACCCTTTCAGTGAACTAGTGCCTTCTCATTTACCTCCTGAATCTTTCAACCACCAAACTGAGACCATGTCCCTAGAGTCCCTCGCTCCCTTTAACGTAAAGATTCCCTCTGTACCAGTCCTGTTTATGCCTTTCATATAAAGGTTTCTATCATATCCCTCTATCCTCCTGTCCTCCAGGGAATACATTTTAAGCTCCCTCAGCCTCTCCTCATAGGGATTATCTTCCATCCCCAGGATCATCTTTGTTGCTCTTCACTGGATCCCTCTCCAGCAATCTAACACATTTTCTTAAGTATGGGCACCAGACCCACACACAGTACTCCAGGTGCAGCCTCACCAACGACCTGTATAGTGGCAAGATTACTCTCCTCTCCTGGAGGTGGTTCCTCTGGCAAGACACCCCAGCATCTTATTAGCTTTTAGCTGCTAGTTTTCTACACAGTACTAGGTGGTTCATTTGCCCTGTTATCACTCCAAGATCTTTCTCTTTATACATTATTGAAATCACTAATACCCCATTTTGTTCTGTTTTGAACAAGGCATGGTACAGTGTTTTGTACATTAACCTCAGCTACTGTAAGGACTTTCTGACTGGGGTAAAGGCAGCTCTTTTTGAGGCTGTAGGCAGAGCTCTAAAATGGCTGATTGTGGAACTCTTTCAGTGAATTTGGAAGTATCCTTCGGAATTCCAATGGAGCTGAAATTCTCTGCAGTGATTGGCTGTCGTGAATAACAGCCACACCATTTCGGGCTGTTACTTCTTGCATTCCCGGCATGAACTGTGCGGTGATGCAACTTGCATGTATGCATGCATGCGCAGCTGTGCTGGCATCATCATGTTGTGAATGGCAAAGTGCTACACACCACAATCATGATGAGTGAGTGTCAGCATGCACAGTTGAAACACTGGCAACAAAGGAAACCATCTTGCACTCTCCCACTTCTGCTATCCTCCCCGCTCCCTCCATTCCTTCAACTCGCTGGACATCAGTGCTCCCAATCCCCAATATCAGCATTATGTTGCGCCCCCCTTCATGTGGCACACTGGGAGTCCACCCCAGTGTGTCCAAATGTCTTTTTTTTTCTTTCTTTAATCTGTGAAAAGAAATGGTCCCTTGTCATCACACCAGTCTCCTTCCCTCATCCCCTCCCACCCACTGAGCACCCACCTCCTCACACACACCCCTTACCCCATACTTACCTCCAGAGCTTGGCACTGTTATCTTCTCTGACCAGGACACTTGCACTCTTCAGAGATGAACCCCAAACTGAAGAATCAAAGGTAAGTGGCTAATGGCATTCAGTGGGGTTTTAAACTTACGTTGATAAAGCAGCCATTTTTGAATTTTGGCCCCAAATTTTCAACATATGTCCATTTGTGCTCCGGGAAATGCCCAGAATTTCAACATGCAAGTGTTGCACAAAGTCATTTACATTTTTCCTTCAGCTCCCAATGGGACACTCACTATGCAAATATTAGTCTTCACTGCACCACTCGAAGTGTTCATTTCATCCTGTATCAGGTGATTTCTTGTTTTAGCCTGGTGATTTTGGCACCCTGTCTTCCACCCTGTGGTCCATAAGCCTGAGGGTACTTTTTTGTGCCAGAGACCCTCAACATTGCTTGCTCCATGAGGCTTATCTAAAGAAGCAGTTGAGGATTCAACCCTGGTGACTTGGTCTAGAATCTTTGCAAATATGCCGTGAATAGCCTGAAATTGCCAGCTTCCTTCTCATTTGGCATCCCACTTGCCATTCTGACAGAGCCCAATGTAGTTGTGACTCAATTAATGTGCGAGAGTTTTCAGAATATTTTGTTCTAGTCATACAAATTTCATTAAAGGAGCCTGAACAATTAATTAGATGTTTTACTGGCAAAAAATCACTTTGAAAAGTCGGATATTGAAAAGTATTAAATATGTTTTATTTATATAATTTTATATATTTATTTAAATTTAAAACTCATGTGGCCATCCTCCTCAAGGCCAAACTGAAAATCCTCACTACTTGTGCCGTTTACTTGTAACTGTATAATTTACAAGCTTAATTAACATTCATCTCATGCTTTCCATTGTGTTGTGAACATTTAACCTCTCCTCTAGCAATCCAAGTCTAAGGCTCCACGACTCCAACATCATTGTCAACTGTACAGTGACCTGGGTTGGCCCTCCCCACTGCCACCAGACTATACTATCTTGGCTGTCTATGTGACTCTTTCATCAGGCTAGGCTAGCCTGCATCACTTGCTGAGCTATTTCATCCCGCTACCTCAAACCGTGATTTGAGATCAACAGAAAATCTTTACTGAGAGTCCCCTAGTCACACCTCCAAAGGAACTGGAGCTTTCAGGCATGCTGCCCCCAGATGTGGAACATTTTGTCGCAGGATCTTAGGCATACCTCATCGCACCACCTATTCAAACTAGGGTTATGACACCACCTGGCCACCTCTGACCAGTGTGCCTGTTTTGACCCTACCTGACAGTCTTGCCTGACCCTACACTCCTCCCCTCTAGTTCACCCACTTTCCTCATGCCTACTCTCTCCTGACTGCTCCCACACCTTCTCTACCTGTTGCTCTTTAAGTACCCCAGCTATTACGGCTTGGTTTTATAGCATACTGTTATATACAAACCGTATTAACATTACGTGCAATTAATGTCTTCTACAGGATAAGCCCTTACTGTTATATGTTTACTTCCTTACATGTTGTTATGCTGACTGAACTAGCTGCTCTACTCTACCGACTGTTATCGTAATCTGTTAAATGCCTTCACTGTCCTATACGACAGGTCTGTTTGTGATTAGATAGGTACTGGTACAACTAGGGTCCTTGACTCCTGACTCTCTCCTGCCCCCTAGCGTATTACTCCTGGATCCCTTGGACGGGACTGTTCACCACTCTAATGCCCAGTGCGGAACCATGAGCCCGGCTGCATGCCCTACTTTCAACCCGCTAAAACCCCGTAAGTTGCCGAATCTCCCATAAACCCCGACCGCGCGCTGCTCTTATGCCTGCGCGGTTCCATGAGCCCGGTTTCTTACCCGTACGCTAGCCGCTGAAGCCGTAAGTTTGCCGACTTTCCCACAAAATCCCCGCCGTGCGCGCTCTCATGCCTGCTAACGGTACCATGAGCCCGGATCTTGTCCCTACACTTAGTCGCTAAAGCCATAAGACAGCCTCATTTCCGCTAACCCGACCGAACGCCGCCTCATGCCCGCCCACAGTACCATGAGCCCAGCTACCTATCCCTATGCTTAACCGCTAAAGCCGTATGATTGCTTAACTTCCCTTAAACCCGACCGCACGCCGCTGTCCTGCCCACCATCGGTACCATGAGCCTGACTACATGTCCCCTCATCTCAGCCAGAGCCAGCAGAAGACTGCCTTACACCCTCCAAACCCCAGCTGTTCGCTGTCTCATGCCCGCCACAGAACCACGGGTTCGCTGACCGTCCCGACTTATAGCCGCTAAAGCCAAATTATTTTTATTTTTTATTTTTAATTCCAGCTAAATTCTTTCCTAATCTCTCCTGAGTAGATTTGCTTCCTCCTCCCTTGCACCAGATCTGCCAAGGCTCCACCGCACCCTCAAGGACCTGAATCTCATATTTTTTGCCCATATGTCCAACAGAAATGATTCTCACCTTATGCCCCGGGCTAGTCTGCTCTCAGGGGATGCTGTGTTGTTCCCAGGGAGCAGTTCCATGAGATCTTACTTGAAGATAGAGCTCTTGCAGCAGGCTATCACAATTGGGACTAGGACCACATGGAAAAACTTCTGCCAGCAATCCCAGCTGGGGACCGCCCCAGCGCCGGCCCGCCCCAGCGTGGTCAGGGTACAAGAGGGAAGGACCAGCTCCACCTCAGTTCTTTCCCTGCTACAAGATTACGCACGTGAATAGCTACCGCTTGTGTATCACCAGCGTAAATTGTCTTCAATCAAGATTTTCTCTCGTTTTCAACAGTTTTTCCATTCTTAACTCCGCTTTATAGTTACCGCGCCTGTCTTCTACCGTTTCGGCTCGGTTTTCCAGCTTTTCATTACCTCGGCCTACTGTACATTAGCGGATCCGGCGTTAGCGTTGCTGTCGCCTCCCACGGGTGTTCCATGTCTTCCGGCGCCCTTTCCCGAACACGTTAATAAGTGTGAGTACGGCTGGCAGATTCCCGCCAAGGACGCTGTCATCGCGGCGCTTTTTGTTTGGGCCTGGACCACGACACTGCTTCCTCGCGCCTGCCAAGCATTCACGAGCAGGACCTGCATCTGGCGCTGAAGGCCCTGTTGGTAAAACTCTTGCTCCGCCCCATAGCGTAGATCTTCCTTACCGCTTGGAAGCTCAGGTTCCTCCTTAGCGCTCTGCGTTTTCAACTGGTTCCTGAAAAGTTCGGTCT
This sequence comes from Neoceratodus forsteri, assembly GCA_016271365.2. NCBI lineage: Eukaryota > Metazoa > Chordata > Ceratodontiformes > Ceratodontidae > Neoceratodus > Neoceratodus forsteri. The sequence goes on from CM028138.1 coordinate 62,075,968, forward strand.
TGAATTTATTGAAGTGTCCTTTGAATCTTGATTTTCCTTCGCTAAGGCGATGGCTTTTTCCGGCCTGAGAGGCGACGGTTAGTTCCTCCAGTAGGGACTCGCACTCACGGCTTTTTGCCTGGACTTGGATCATGATCCTCAGGCTTGCAACTTTGTTCTGCCCTTTCGGTCAGCTCTCTGGAGGACTGGCGGCCTGTTCGGGACTCGGACATCCGGTAGTTTTCTGCTCCGGAGATTCCATCGGACTGGCGGGTGTCCGCTCGACTGTTTCTCTGCAGTCTGATCCTGCTGGAAGGCGGGTCCCCTCAGTTGCGGAGCTTATCCCGCCTCCTTGGATTCTTCTCATGCAGCTTCGTTCAGGGAGCTTTCATACCCTCTCCTCCAAGGGAGAGGGAACCTGGAGCCTGTCGCTCGGCCTATGACTAAAGGCCGCAGTCAGGGTCTCTTCAGGAGCGGATCTCTTCCCCTCCCTCATCGGCCCGGCCTCTACTTCAGTCGAGGATTCGCTTTGGCCACTGGCCTCATGGTATCCCCGTCAGGTCAGCCGGCCAGGTTCCCGTCGACATTGTCAAGTCTCGACCCGTCTTTCGGGGTCTGCTGATGCCGTCTTCCGCGCCTTTGGCGAGCTGAAACTCTGTCCTCCCTTCAGGTCGACAGCCTTGGTCCTTTCTTCCGAGCCGAGGGAGGCAGGTGCGCCCGCTTCTTCCCAGGCCCTCTCGGTCCCCGAGATTTGGGTCTCGGTTCAGCGTCACGCCGATCTCAGCGTTTCAGTCGAGGCACCGAGTTAAGTGGCTTGCCATTCTTCCTCGTCCCCTCCTCGGATGAGGAGCAGTTTCGATACGTTGGCGTCGATTATTCTGAGAACTTATGTGGCGACAGCAGTTGTTGTCTGGGTTTCAGTCGGCCGATTCATTCTCCGGATAACAAACGGCCGCCGGCGGTGACAGCTGTTCGAATTGATGAGAGGAGCCTTCTCCAGGGCGGTTGCTTCGTCCGACCCTCGCTGCCCCTCTGCCTTGACGGTGTTCAGGCCAGACCATGGTCTGTCCTTCAGGTCACTCGGTTCCCTCACTTCTGCCAGCCCCGGTGGACGAAGGCGCCTCGGGCCTGCGGCAGCTTTTGCAGACCCTTCGGGCCTGGAGCAGGCTCTGCCCTGTTCTAACAGGGAGGACCCAGAGTCTTCCCAGGAACATTCAGTAGATGACAGCCCATTGTCTTCAAAGGGTCTACTTCAGCTCATTTCAGAATTTACTGGAATGCAGCTCAAGCCCGTCTCGGATCGGGCACCTACCCCTATGGAATTCTGGATCAAGGGGTTCTTCCACGGAGGCCTTCCCAGTGGCTGAGGCTATCGTGGGCCCAGCCTGGAGCTATGGCGGCGGCCTACTTTCTGCCCTGCGCCTTGGCCAGGGTGGCTCGGTAGGCACTATCCCGGTCGGTTCTCTGCCCAGTTTCTCGGAGCACCCTCGGCTGAAGGGTAATTATCGGGACGACATTTTCCAATGTCTTGGAAATGCTGGGGATGTGGACAGACCTCCCGACAAGGAGTCCAGAAGGATGGACTATGTCGGGTGTAAAGGTTGCGCTGCGTCCTCCCTAGGCCTCCGTCAGGCCAGCTCGGTTGCACTGATGGCACATTTCTCCCACACCCTTTTGGGCTCCTGGACGAGGTTCTCCCTCATCTCCCAGGTGACCTGCGGACCACGGTTCGGCAGGTGCGGGACCAGGAGTGAGGCGGTGTGAGCAGCAGCTCAGATGGCTCTGGATCTAGGCGACTCCTGTGCCAGATCGGTGGCGGACGCAGTGGTCATGCGCCGCGAGGGTGGCTGAGGTTATCCTCCTTCTCTTTGGAAACCCAGCACGAGTTGGCGGACATCCCTTCTTGGGGACTGACCTTTTCGCCCTGGAGTGGAGGGATACATCCATGGGCCCAAGAAGTCCAATGCCACTCGGACTCAGTCACTCTCAACCGGAGGGTGAAGGGCAGCCAGCCTTTGCATAGCCCCTTGCCCCGAGCCCTGGGGCCCCCCCCAGCATGCATGAGGGCCAACAGGCATAAGCTGGGCGGCCTGTTGCCAGACCAGTGTTTTCCTCCAAAAGGAAGCGGGAGGCAGGAAACCAAGGGGCTCCTCTGCTCCTTCCCCTCTAAGCCTGCTCAGTGATGGGCCAAGGGCATTGCCCGGCCCGTCATCCCAGCCCAGGTTTCCCCATGGGGGGCGTTCCGTACCTGGTTCTGGAGGTATTTAAGGTGGATCCTGTCGCAGGTTGTGAGCGTTCCCTTTGAGCCGTGGCCCCATGGGGATCTTGAGTTCACTGCCCCTGTGTCGGTTCGTCCGACATGCCTGGCTCTCTAGTTAGAGGTGATCAGGAAGGCTGTGGATCTCCCCCCATTCAACCCTAGGTTCGCATCCAGGTATTCCTGGTCTCATATGGACGGGCTTGCGCCCATTCTCCCTCACGCCTGGATGGTCTCTCTTCTTCAGACATCCCATCCTCAGAGCGTGGCATGTAGCTGTTTTCTGGTCTCCAGAATGTACCTACCCCTCGCCCGTCCATTTCTGGGAGGCTCCACCCTTCTTCGTGGGAGCTCCTCACGAGTTCCTAGCACTTCTTTGCTCAGCAGTCTCTCAGGCATTGAAGGGTCCAGTTGTCACCCTCCCGAAGGCAGACTGGTCTCTTCTGGGAGCCAAGTGAGAACTTGTATCTAGCAGTGAAGCTTCTTTGGGACTAAGCTCGGCTCCGGCTTAACAGGGCCGAGGTTCTTCCTCCTTTTGCCGATTTGGTTGGCGAAATTGCGTCCTGCCAGGACCTCCTGCTCCTCCTGGGCCTCAGGCGGCCTTCCCTTAGTGGGAGGGGCCAGCCAGAGGTCACAGCACTGCGTCCTTGGACCAGTTTGTGACTTACAGCCAGGAGTTAAGAGAACGCTCCTTTGACCGTTCTTACTTGACAGGAGAACATCCTGCTTGTTCGCCCTGAGGTTGGCGGTCTTCTCCGACCGATGCTTCTCGGATGGGTGGGGTGCCATCTTGGGGAATACAAGGCTTAGCCTCTGGTCCTCTTGTGAGTCCCGATGTCCTTCCTGCTCTCTGGAGACAGGCGGTCCGCTTAGCTGGCACCGCCGCTCTGCTTGTACGGGGTCTACAGGTCTAAGTCCAAGTAGGACTATTCCAAGACCATGTGCTACCTACTCTGCCAGGTTCAGTCTATCCCCTTGTCTTGGTGCAAGGAGGTTCTCCATTGGGTTGTTATGAGTCGAGGGTTCCCAGCCATTTGATGGCAGGATCCCGATACCTGGCTGCTGCCCTGAGCTTGGCATAGGCTGCGCTCATGAGTGGTCTCCTGCTGGAGGTAGAACAGGATCTTCTCCCTCTCCCTCCGGGAGAATACCAGGCAGAGACTGTTTTTTTGCCTGCCCCTCAGCAAGGCCTGCTGCAGGGATGCTATCGAGGCCACGGACCCGGCCCTCCGTGCCTCTCTCCCATTTCCCTTGACCCTCACGGGCAAGGCGAGGAGGGACTTGGCACAGGTGATGCTGGTAGCCCCAGACTGGATTGCTAGTTCTGGTATCCAGCTCTCTCTCAGTCTCAGCCCCAGGCTCCCGAGGTGGCCTCTAGTCCGCCCGGTCCTGTCTTTTCTTTTCAGTGGAAGGTTATCCATCTGGACCTTCAACCTCACCTGTAGGCCGACCCCTGTGCGGCTAGGGGCCAGCCTAGGGTCTTCGGCAAGGTTCTCGACCTTTAAAGCGTCCTGCTAAGAAGTCGGCCAAGATGCTGTCCTCTGGGAGAAGTTCTCCCTTTTGATGATGGGATAGGGCCTGGGTGAGCATTCCAGACCATCTGCGGTCCATCCTTAGACCAGGGCTTCGCCGACGACCCTCTAGGTGCTTCTGTGGGTCATCACTGTCTTCGGGCGCCGGCCAGGAGGCAGCTGGTAGTGCGGAGAAGGTGATCTGGTACTTCTAGGCCTCGATCACGCCTCCCTTTTGGGGAGAATATCCCATTTCTGCGGATCCTTGCTGGTGTGGGCTTGGCTCATGAGCAAGCCATCTGAACCTTTGCACAGGTGCGAGTTTCCCCACCTGTTGTGGAAGAACACCTTCTTGGGGCCACTCCGCCATCCAGAAGGCAGGGAGAGTTCAGGCGCCTTTAACCTCCCTATCCGGTCTTCCACAGGACTAGGTTGTCCTGCGCCCACCAAGTCCCTCCGTGGCGGTGGCGGAGTCTTCCTTCAAGGGTTTTTCCTCTGCTGGGTTTATCCCCATTCACACCTCGGAGGCGTATTCAGGTTCCAATAGGAACCGTTTACTCACCTCTTGGGAGCGTGAAGCTAAGCTTCGGGAATGGTTCGCCAGCTGTTAATCATCTTCGCTGAAAGCCACATCTGGCAGATTTGCAGCCCAGTGGAAGACAGCGGGTGGGTCACCCTGCAAGGTCTCCACTATAGGGCGGGCATGGAGCCTCCCAGCGGGATAAGCTCTTTTTTTTTTTTTTTTTTCCCGTCCTTCCGCTGCATGGTGGCTGCTTCAAGGACTCTCCAGTCCAGGATATCCATGGGGCTTCTGCCGAGGAAGCAGGCTTACCGTTCCCCTTCCACATAGGCCTTGGAGTCGTGCCGGGGAGTGCTGGTGGGGCCTCGGTTCTCAGTCTTTTTTCCTAAGTAGGGGTGTGCTTGCCTCCCTCCTCCCGGAGAACTGCTAGGAGTCTGCTAATAAGTGTGGATGAACAACATATCCATGTCTCCTAGAAATACAGGTTACTCACCTAACAGGAGTTCTAGGAATGGTATATGTTGTTCATCCACATGACCCACCCAGCCTCCCCGGCTCGACTCACAACCTGGCTTCCAGCGGCTAGATCTGGCGCTGGGTGGAGTCGAGAGTTTTACCACCTGGGTGGGTGGAGGAGCCAGCTTGAAGACCTTCTGGCAAGATTTAAAGCAGCAAGGGACCTGCCAATAAGTGTGGATGAACAACATATACCATTCCTAGAACTCCTGTTACAGGTGAGTAACCTGTATTTTAGTTCTGGTGAGGGCAGGTGCATAGCAGTACCACCCGTCGCCGGCCCAGACACCGGTGCCTGATCCCGCTGGCGAACTACAGCCAGAGGGTGAGACCTCCTGTTGAGGTCCCCGGAGCGCCATTTTCGCCTCTTCTAGGGCTTATTCTCGCCGATCTCAGGACCACCGACATCACTCCCTGGCTCCCACTGACCGATGTTGGTTGCGGTCTCCTTCTCGAGCCCTTCCTACGCCGGGCGGACGGTTCCCGACGCCTGTCCCCTGACTGTCGTCGGTCCAGGGACCGCAGTCGGTCTTCGGACCATCGTCAGTCCCCTGTGTACGGACATCAGCGTAGGTATGGTCACTGAGGCAGATCCAGACCATTCTAAATCGGATAGTCAGTCCTCTCTGCATCTTCGCCCTCTTCTTCCTCTCTCTCAGCCTCAGGCGCCTCCTGAGGAGAAGGACGGCTTCGCTGCCTTCGGACGCATCCCTCATTTCTGGATGTCATGAGCCATATCCAGGCTTCAAATCAGTGGATACTAAAGACCTGGACCCGGAACGCCAGAGATTGGCCAAGTACCTGAGGCAGAAGGAGCCAAAGTCTTTGGTCATTCCTCCTCTGGTGATACCTTTCAGGACCTGACTTGGATCCACCTGGCTGCGCCTAGCCTCCATCCTGGTGGTCCCCAAGAAGTTGGACAGGCTTTACAAGCGCCGAGGGCAGAGCCTTTTCTGGCTGAACACCCTCAGGTGGACTCCTCTGTGATCACGGCTGCTCACGACAAGTCTCGACAGCCGTGTCACCTCAGCTCTCAGCTTCCCGACTTGGAGTCCCATTATTTGGATTAGGTGGGCAGAAGGTTTACTCTGCCTCCACCTGCTCCATTAGATCCTTGAACTTCCTCACGCACATGGTACAGTCCCAGAACGCGTTGTGGGAGCCGGGTCTTGAGCTTGTACAGGCTATGCCAGACCCGAGAAAAGACAGAGCTCCTGGCCCTCTTACAGTCTGGCTCGGACATTGGCACTGTGATCTTGAGGGCCTCCACGATACTGCAGATAATGGCGACCAGAGCTGCTTCCGGGGTTTGTCTCCGCACCATGCCTGGTTGAGGCTTGGCTTCCACCAGGATCTGCAGTCCAGTATCCGGGACTTGCTGCTTCAGGTACCGGCTCTTGTTTGGGCAAGAGACGGAGTATCTGATCTCCTGCCTCCAGGAATCTGGCAAGTGAGGGATAGTGAGGCTGAATAGAATGAACGGTGGGTGGGCAGAGGGGACAGTGAATAGCAGGAATACTGAACGAATATTTCTGCTCAGTATTCACAAAAGGAGGGAAGTGCCTAATTCAATTAAAGAAGCACTCTTGATAGGGGATTGATCCAGTCCTTTCACAGAAGAAAGGTTCTGCAAGAACTCCTAAAACTGAAGGTGGACAAAGCAATGGGTCCTGATGGAATTCACCCCAGAATTCTAAAAGAATTAAGGAAGGAACTAGTGAAACCACTGACTACTCTTTTAATAAATCATGGAGGATGGTGTGGTACCCGAGGACTGGAGGAAGGCGGATGTGATTCCGCTTCACAAAAGTGGGACCAAGACAGAGGCAGGAAACTACAGACCTGTCAGTCTGACCTCTGTGGTAGGGAAAGTGATGGAGTCACTTCTGAAGGAAAGAATAATTGAGTACCTAGAGGTCAGTGGAGCACAGGATCCAAGGCAGCATGGGTTCAGCAGGAAGGTCATGTCAGACGCAATCTAATAGATTTCTTTGACTGGGTGACCAAAGTAGTAGACCAGGGAGGGGCTGTGGACATGGCCTACCTAGACTTTAGCAAGCATTTGACACAGTCCCACACAAAAGATTATTAGTCAAATTAACCAGCCTGGGAGTGGGTCCCAGGGTGGTAGCCTGGTAAAACATTGGCTGGACAACAGACACAGAAAGTAATTGTAAATGGAGTCCACTCTGAAGAAAGGGCGGTTACTAGTGGGGTACCGCAGGGGTTCAGTATTGGGTCCAGTCCTTTTTAATGTCTTCATCAGTGACATTGCAGAGGGACTGAAGGAAAAGTATGCCTCTTTGCAGATGACACAAAGATCTGCAACTGGGTTGATACACAAGGAGGCATGGAAAGGATGAAAAGGGACTGGCAAGGTTGGAGGAATGGTCAGACATATGGCAGCTAGGATTCAATGCAAAAGTGCAAAATAATGCACCTGGGAAACAAGAACCCAGGGAAGAATACACAAAAGGTGGGGAGGTAGTAACAACAACAAAACAGGAAAGGGACCTGGGGTAATCATATCAGATGACCTTAAGGTTAGCAAGCAATGTGAGAAGGCAGTAGGGAGGGCCGGGTATACTGGGATATATAGGGAGAGGCATCAGCAGCAGAAAACAGGAAGTTGTTATCCCTCTGTACAGACAGTTGGTGAGACCCCATCTGGAATACTTGTCCAGTTCTGGAGACCCCATCTCCATAAGGACATAGACAGGATAGAGGCAGTCCAGAGGAGGGCAACTAAAATGGTGCAGGGTCTACAAGAGAAGCCATATGAGGAGAGACTAAAGGAGCTTAATATGTATACCCTTGAGGAAAGAAGGGAGAGGGGGACATGATAGAAACTTTCAAGTACCTCAAGGAATCAACAAAGTCCAAGAGGGTAGCATCTTTCAGAAAAAGAGACTTGCAAGAACAAGGGGACACAATTTAAAGATAGAAGGAGGCGGTTCAGGGGCAATGTGAGGAAGTATTATTTCACAGAGAGGGTAGTAGATGCATGGAACAGCCTTCCTGAGGAAGTTGTGGGGTCTAAAACTGTGGGAGAATTCAAGAATGCATGGGACAGACATAAGGCAATTCTTGTGGGGGCAGAAGATATAGGCTGTTGGTTAATTAGGATCTGCAGCCTATCCTGTAGGTGAGAAATGGGCAGACTAGATGGGCCTAGCGGTCCTTATCTGCCGTCAAAGTCTGTTTCTATGTTTCTCTGTTTCAAAGTGTATCTGGTGGGTCCCTGGTTGTACCATGGCGACCAGTGAGTCCTCGTTGCCGTTGGCTTCCGGAAGTCCTCAGGCACTCAGGCTTCAGCCCATGGTTCCCAGCAGGACAGAGAGCGGCTTCCACTGAGATCCGAAACCAGCAGTCTGGTGGACCCTCTGGCTGTGGGCCCAAGTTCTCCCAGGCTTCTCTTCCCACCCTGGTTCCACCCAGTGACCCCCGTGGTTAGGCGTCCAGGGGAGCGGACGGGGCGCTTCTCCCTTCACTCGAAGGGTGGAGCTCTATACCACAGATTACTGGGTCTTGGACGTCATTCGGAGAGGTCACACGCTGGAGTTCTCAGAGTTCCCTCCCAGTACTCCGCCAAAGCTCTCCTCGTTATCCTCCTTCATATTCCACTTTGGAAGGAGAAATTCAGGCCCTCCTACACAAGAGAGAGTTAAGAGCGAGTTCCCATGGAGCAGTGGGGTCATGGGTTTTATTCCCATTTTTTCTGATCCCAAAAGACGGGGACCTTCGCTCCATTCTGGACCTCCATCCCTTAAATCTCTTCATAGAGTACAGAAAGTTCAGGATGGTGACTCTCCAATGCCCTCCTCTACTGCAACAAGGATTGGCTCTGTTCTCTCAACATGCAGGATGCGTGCATGCATGTGGGGTCTTTCCTCCCCACAGGAAGTATCTGAGGTTCTGCTTCCTGGGGAGCATTCCCACTTCGGGTGCTCCCGTTCGGCCTCTCTTCCACTTGAGTCTTCACCAAGTGCCCTAGCAGTGGTGGCTGCGGCTCTCAGGCGCTCAGGCCATTATGTCTTCCTTACCTCAATGACTGGCTGCTGACAGCCCTGTCATGGGACGTGCCTCCGCGCTCTCTCGCAGATGCCTTATTCTCTGCCGAGATCTGGGATCACCCTGAACTTAAAGAAGTTGTCCCCGAGCCCAGTCAACGCCTCACCTTCATTGAGCATTCTGGACTCCGTCCAGGCAGAGCTTTCCTCCTCAGGACAGGGTCTTCATCTGCTAAGTTTGGTGGAATCGATTCCATAGCACCTCGAGTTCTGGCTCTGAACTTTCTCAGTCTACTGGGGCACATCGGGTGGCCATCCCGGTTATATCCTTGGCCGCCTCACAAGAGGATCCCAAATGGATGCTCGGGTGCAGTGGGATCAATACTCCGATGACCTGGGCGCGATTAGTCCTGATCTCTGAGCCAGTCAGGAGAACATTGCTTTGGTGGATGGACCCGTCAATCTGGACAAAGGGTCCCCTTTCATTCGGAGCCTCAGGTCAGGCGCTAACAACGGATGCCTCACACCTGGGTTGGGGGCTCATTTCAGCAGTCACCCGCAAAGGGTCTGGTCGACCAGGAAGAATCTCTCCATATCAATGTCCTGAAATGCGGCGATCCTCAATGCCCTTCAGGTGTTTCAGGAGGACCGGTTCGGCTTTCTTCTCATTCAGACAGACAACATGGCGGTCGTGTTCTATCTCAACAAGCAAGGAGGCACTCATTCCTATTCTTTTTGCGGGGAGGCGTGAGAGTCTGGTATTGGACCTCAGTCTATCTGCGGTTCATGTTCCGGAGCCCTCAACAGTCTGGCGACGATCTCAGCAGGTCATTGGCCAGAAGCATGCAGTGGAATTACTGCAATCCATGGCAGATTGCCTCTTCGACAGGTGGGGCATGCCCGACCTGGATCTCTTTCGTCACCATGCAGCGCCAAACTGCCTCGCTTTTGCTCTCATTGTGGCCGGCGCCTGGTTTTCTGGCCAGACGCGTTGTCCCTTTGTTGGGCGGGAGGTTTTTATGCCTTTCCACCTTCCCTCTCATCCAGAGGTCCTGCTCAAGTTGCAGGCAGAGGGGCACGCATGATCCTTGTGGCACCCTGCTGGCCCGACAAATTTGGTTCCCACTTCAGCGGTTGTCCCAGGAACCTCCGCTCCCGCTGCCCGATGCTGCAACTGCTGTCCCAGGACCAGAGTTCTCTGGTCCACCGGATCTTCGATCCCTACACCTTCATGCTTGGCTCCTTCAGACATAGCATGGACTAGATACTGAGGTTTCCCCGGAAGTGGCTGAGGTCTTGGCGTCTGCACTAAGCCCTCTCGCTCGGCTTCGCCATGCCAAGTGGGCGTTTTGCCTTTGGGCCTTGCCTCGGCATTTGGAGCCCAGTCACGTGCTCTGTGAACTCGGCTTTGCAATACCTCCTCTCCTTGTATGTAAATGGCCTGAGCCATTCTTCCATCAAGGTGCACCTCTAGGGCGATCTCTGCCTACCATGCTCTTTGTGGGCGACAGAGCCTTGGCCCAGCTGGATGTGGCCCGCACCTTTCTTGGGGTCCTCCCATACGACCTCCCATCAGGGACCCTATCCCACCCTGGGACCTCCTTTTTGTGTTGGAGAAACTTATCCTTCCCGTTTTGAACCATAGCGGCGTGAGGCTGCGTATTTATCTGGAAAGTTTGTTTTTGGTTGCTGTTACTTCCGCTCGAAGAGTTTCCGAGCTGCAGGCTCTGATGTGTAAAGAGCCTATTTGTTTTTACGGAAAGGGTTTCCCTCGAACTAATCCTAAGTTTCTTCGAAAGTGGTCTTGACCCTCAACCAGTCAGTTGACCTTCCTGTTTATTTCCTTCTCCTCCAATAGAGGGAGGTTCTCCTCACACATTGGATGTCCACAGGTCCCTGAGTATTACCTCAGTAGAACGAGTCAACACCATAAATCAGAGCAACTCTTTGTGGCCTTTGCACCCATAGCGCTTGGGTCTGCCGGTGTCCAAGCAGGCTATTTCCAAATGGATAGTCCACTGCGTGTCGTTCTGTTACAAACATCACCACAAGCCCTTACCGGGTCCGGTGAGGGGTCCCTCCACCAAGGGTGTTTCAGCTTCTTTGCCTTGATGCGAGAATGTCGCCATTCAGGACATCTGTGGCTGCGACCTGGAAATTTGGTGCATAACTTTATCAGCATTACAGCTTGGATATCCTCTCCAGATGCCGTGCTGGCTTTGGCCTGGCGGTTCTAAGGACTCTTGTCCTAACGGTCTCTGGAGTCCATATATTCCTCCTCGGGGCGACTGCCTCTTACCTAGGGAACTGCTTGGGACTCAGTCCTCACTGTGATAGCCTGCTGCAAGAGCTCTATCTCGAGTAAGATAGTACAGTTAAGTAAGAACTTACTGTAACAGTAGATCTTCAGAGGAGCTCTTGCAGCAGACCTCTTTCCCTCCCACCTTCCCCTCGGAGTGTGCAGGTTCTTTCTCTTCTCTCCTCTAGGATGGGCTTCATCTCCTTTTCTTGTCAGGCCATCTGCTGGGTACTGGCGGGAGAACTGAGGTGGAGCTGGGTCCGCCCCTCTTGTACCCTGACCGGCCCGTTGAGGCGGGGCGGCGTCGGGGCGGTCCCAGCTGGGATTGCTGGCAGAAGTTTTCCGTGTGGTCCTAGTGCCTGCGGCATGGTCCCTAATTGTGATAGCCTGCTGCAAGAGCTCCTCTCAAGATCTACTGTTACGGTAAGTTCTTGCATAACTGTACTCGGCCGCTTGGTAGTACCCTGAGCCGCCAATGCCATATTTGTACAACTGAGTGTGTAGCTGCTTCAAGCTGTGATCCTCCCCCTTTTTTTCATCCAAACCTCCTCAGCTTCTTCTACCCTCCATCTCCCGTGATCCTGATCTATGCCGCCACCAGGTAATCTAAGAATTATTCTCCTTGCACATTCATTACCCGCTCTGCCTGTATATGCTATACAAAACAATGTTTTGCTTAGATTAGTGGACACTGTTATTTTAGTCAAATTAGCTCTCTGTTTTTACATTGCACCGCCTGTATTGTCTATGTTATGCATCCTTATTGTGTATCTTGTCTTGTACTCTCCCAGGTCGTGCCTGAAAATAGTCACCTGCTGGCTAGTGCACTTACTCGGTTAACAGAAACTAAATAAAATAAAATCCCTTCTCTTCCTGAATTCTGCAAAAGCTTTGGAAGAAAATAATGTAGAAGGGAGATGAATTTAAGTGCAAGAAAAAAGGGAAAGTGCAGACTCAAGCCTAGAAACAGTTGTAACAGGCCCAAGCTTAGCCCTAAACAGACATGCCAGTGTTCCCCAGTTTTTCTTCAACTGGCTTTTGAGATGGACCATGGGATGATTTAGGAGGACTAAAGTATAATCACATTGAATGCATGCTTCTCAGGGTTGCCCCATATCACAAAGCGATCGCCCTGAATTGTGTGTGTTTTGGCTTAGTTTGTTTACAGACAGAAAGTCCAGTAATGAATCAGAGTCTGCAGAGATCAGGCTCCAGCAGCTGAACTTGTTACCTACATAAAGTATGTGAGCCTCTGCAAATAGATCGCTGAAATAAAATAATAAACTAAATGAACTGCTTATTTGTTTTGCAGCATGTAACACATCTGATGGCACTGTGGCACTAGACCTAAAGGAAACTGAACTTTTAGTAGGACTGTGCTACAATGTTACTGACAATAGACAGTTGTTCTATAAACATGATCCTAACTCACACAACAAAGTGGCTTTGAAGAATATTCAAGAAACTGCAGGTACGGTATATTTAGTAACATAATGTTGGATACAGTGAATTATGACTTAGTTGTATTGTGTTGTGTTGTGTTGTGTGTATGGATTTCAAACAACATGAAGTCTTGCTATATTCTGACATATGCAGTGAGTCCCAACCTTGAACTGCCCCAGAGATGAAAGAGTTAAACTTTTCATGCCAGGCATGGAGCAGCTGAGCTCGAGCTCGGTTGAGACTCTGTCTGTTGTTCTTCAAACTAAAACAGTCAGATTCTTTACTCCGCCTCACTGAACAGTCGCTCCGGATATTTCTCCTTCTGCTCGGTTCATTTTGTCGGTTAAAGTACCGTTTTCTTGGTTTTGACTGAAATTAAACCGTAACCTGTCGGTTCAGTCTCTGTCTGTGGTATTTGTGAGTACTAGATAGGTTATATTTTACTCTATTCTGTGTGGAACTTGTAAACGGTTCATCAGTTCGGTTTGAACAGATCAAGTTGTTAAATCTTAAATTGTACTTTTAGAGTGTGGTTACCGTTCTTATCAGTTCTAAAAAAAAAAAGGATTTTATTACGTTTTTCCACGACCCGTGACATGGTTAGGGAACCGATAAGAGGGTCTTGCCTGGCGGATTGCCATAAAGGTAAGTTGGATAGGACTGGCACTGCTCTGAAACCCAAAGAAAACTGGCCCACTGGGTTTCAACACTGTGTAGTGTGTGTGAAGTCTTTGCCAAGGCTGATCCCACACCACCTGTGTTTATTGTCTGGGGTTTGACCACCTCAATGCAGACTGCCAGATTTGTAAAATTATTCTGCAGCTACCCTGGAAAAGAGGTTGGTAGGCTCAGAGGAAAGGGAGGACAAAAAGTCCACAGAACCGGATGGCCAGCCGGTTCGGTTCAAACCGCGAACCAGAGGGAGTGCCTCTGACCAGGGCGAGACTTCTTCAGGCAAAAGGAGATCCGACTCTGAGGAGTTGGTTCCAGCAAAAGGACTAGAAAATCAGCTGGTGTGGAGCCAAAACTTTCCTCTCCAACTGCTGAAGAAATAGCCAAAGCGATCAAAATTGTCCAGTCGCTTTCCCCAGTTCTGACCGAACCGGCACCATCAGGTAGGCGCGCGTTTGGCCGTTCCACCGGTTCAAGAGTATGATTTAGAGGAGTATTATGAACCGAGGAGGAGGAAGAGGAGTATGAGGAGAGTGAATGGATTTGAAAGTCTGGATGTGCCCATTGACCGGACATCTCCCCAGACAGACCTTCAGGAGTGTCTCCTCCTAGGCTTTCTGAGTCCCCTTAACATACTAACATACTGTCTGCCAGCAGATTAGGCCTTAAGGTCTATCAAGTCTGCTTGAACCTCAGATCCTTAGTTGTGTGCGAGGCCCTTCCCTCCTTGTGCTCCAGAAACCCCTATCATCCATCCCCACCCCCTGGGACAGGCCATCATCTGATACATCCACTTTCTGTGTCTGTCCCACCTTTCTTGAAGCCTCCACTGTGGATCTCTGAACCAGCTCACCAGGCAGTGCATTCCAAGGGTCCACCACCTTCTTGGTGAAAACCTCCTCCTCTTCCCCCCTCACTCTTCCACCCTCCAACTTCAAACCATGCCCTCTGGTGATACCTCCCTGCTTTAGTCTAAAGATCCCTCCATGTTTACCCTATTTATTCCCTTGAGGTACTTGAAGAACTCAATCATGTCCCCCTGTCTCTCCTCTCCTCCAATGAAAACAGGCAGAGCTCCTCAAGTCTGTCCTCATCGCCAAATCCCTAGCCTCGTATCATCTTAGTTGCCTCCTCTGTACCGTCTCCAGGAGCTGTATGTCCCTCTTCAAGTGTGGTCTCCAGTACTGTACACAGTACTCAAGGTGTGGTCTAACCAGTCCATTGTACAGCATCAGAATCACTTCCTTGCTTCTAGAGGTGATCCCCTTACGATGCATCCCAACATCCTGTTTGCCTTGCTAGCCACTCTTGCACTGCTCAGAGTTATTCATACATGTATCCACCATGACCCCTAGGTCTTTTTTCCTGTTGAGGCCTCCAGCGCCTCCCTCCCAGGGGTGTACCTGTGTTTAGGGTTTCCCAACCAAAATCTGAACATCTAGAAATTTGCCAGAAGATAAAGGCCTAGAAGTCTATCAAGTCTGCTTTCGAATGTGCAGCTAGCACCCCTACTCTGCAGCTGCCCCACCCTTCCTTCATTAACCCTCCCCCTTGTCCTGTCCCATCCTCGCTTGAAGCAGTCCACTGTTTTATTGCATACCACTTCTGCAGGCAACGCATTCCACCCAGCCACCACCTCTCTGTAAAAGTGTCTCCTCATCTCCCTCCTGAACCTTCCTCGCCCAGTCTCATATCATGGCCCCTGGTGGCCCTCCCTCCTTACTTTGAACAGCCCTCTGTACCCATCTTGTTTATTCCTTTCATGTATTTAAAGGTTTCAATCATGTCACCCTGTCTCTTCTTTCCTCCAGTGAGTACATGTTCAACTCCTTTAACCTCCTCTCATATGAGAAGTCCCCCAGCCCCTTGATCATCTTTGTCGCTCTGCACTGCACCCCTCCAGTAACTTAATGTCCTCTTCAGATACGGACGCCAGTACTACATGCAGTACTCCAGGTGTGGTCTAACTAACGACCTATACAGTGGCAGAATCAGCTCCTGCCTCCTTGAGGATATACCCTTTGCAATACAACCCAGCATTTTGTTGGCCTTTGCAGCTGCCTTCCTACATTGTGCCGAGTTGTTCATTGACCCTGTAATGAGCACACCCAGATCCTTCTCCTCCTCTGTCTGGGCTAGCTGCACTCCCCTAGCTGGTAACCCCTCTTTGGGTTCTTCATCCCAAAATGCAGCACCTTGCACTTTTTGGCATTAAAGCCAGTTGCCAGGTGTCTGACCAGGTTTCAACACCTTGCACTTGGTGATATTGAAATTTAATTTCCATGTGTGAGCCCAGCTTTCCAGGGTGTCAGGTCCCCTTGCAGGGCCAACCTCCCTCTTCTCCCTCAACTACTGCTCCATCTTGGGTCATCCATGAAGAGACTCAATCTTCCTTTGTCAGTCTTCACCATTCATTACTGCTTGGGGTTAAGCCGGGCGCGCACCCTTCTGGGGTGTTTTTTTTTTTTTTTGTCGTGGCAGCTCTCGAAGGCGATGTACTACATCATACGCGGCGGTGATTAGGAGCCGCAGACTACTCCTGTATCTCAGTTCTGTTTCTCTCGCCATCGAGGCTGCACCTGCTGCGCGCTGAGCATATAGTGTTTTCGGTTTCTTCAAGACCCTCGCTTTTCCTCAGAAGGTTTTCACGACTCCTTGATGCAGTACACGGTAAGACCATTCCTTTTGTTTTCTATTCTATGGCGCTGAGTGCTTTATTGCTTTTTCCTTGTTTAGTTCTCTTCTTGTCCAGTTCGGGAGCAAGGCGTAAGTCAAGGCGGCGCGCGCCCTATGCATCGGGTGCTCCTGTGGCTGGGCATTTTCCATCTCTGACTGGCATGATGTCTGTCTCCGCTGCGGGGACCCAACCACAACATGGACCTGTGCGACACCTGTTTCTCCATGGACCGTCGTGTCCTCTAAGTCACGCGTTCCAAGCTCAAGGCCCTTGCCGACCTTCAGGGATGGCGTCGCCCAGGGACTCCCAGGTAAGATCTCTAGGCCCTTCCCCGGGTCCCTCCCGGCCTATACTGGTCCGCGGAGGAGGAGGCTTCCTCCTCTTCTCTGCTGGCGACAAAGCTTCTCTCGCGGTGTCGGGGAACGTCTGAGTCCCATCTGGGGCCGCGATGGGAGACACTGCCTCGCAGTCACCTCCAGGAGTGCAGGCCCCCAGTGTCGAGGCCCACGCCTGCTGGCCTGGCACTGGTGGACCTCGACACTGCCTTCCGGTGCCGCTTTGGATCCCAATGCCGCTTGCAGCGCCGGTGATCGAGATGGCGCTGTAGTGGCACCTCTTGGCCTTCCGACACTGCAGCGCCAAGAGGCCCAGTTTATACTTCCCGCGGTGCTGGTTGGGTTCCAACACCAGGGCGGCCCGCGGCCTAACTGGTGTTGCAGGGAGCCAGGTCCGGCCTGGCTGTCACGGGTGGGCTAGGGTCGCCCGCGCCTGCCTCCGGGACCCCTGGGTTGTCAGCATCGAGGTCCTGCTGGTCTGGCCCTCTTCGGAGGTCGATGACCCAGATGAGGACCCATCCTGGCTCCCTGACTCGTCGGGGTCCCCGTGGCACGGGTGCTAGGCGGCACAGCGGACTTCTCCCGCTGTCCCCACTCCCGTCCTCCCTGAGGCCTCGGCTAGGGGTGGCCCCGGATCCCGGGGCGATGTTGTGGGGACTGAGGGGCTCCCTTCCTAAGGGGTCTGTGACAGCTACCTCCCGGTGCTGTTGCCACTCCTCGGGTGGGGAACGTTGGAATTGAGGAGGGTTCTCTCAGAGTTTGAGGGGTCGAGGGGTGGGGGCGTCGTGTGGTCCGGCCGGCCACCCTCGTGGGGTGGCTAGTCGAGCGCCTCAACCTGCCTTTCCTCTTGGGGCCCGGGTTCCCTCCGTGGCGCTATGGGACTGCCCTTCTGGATCCATGCAGTCCCGGGTTTGTCACAGAGGAGGATCCTCCTGGGCTCTTCCAGGCATCGCATCCCCAGGGTCTCGCCTTGCGGCCTGGTTTGTTGTCCGGGATCCCGCCAGCTCTGGTTCCGCTCCTCGATTTCAGAGCCCTAGCAGAGGTCAGTTGCCTCTTCGCAGGTGTCCTTCTCCAGTACCTCTGCTGCCACCCCGCTCTTCCAGGCCATGTCGGTCCCACGGGTCCATTATCCTCGGAGCAGTTCAGAGGTTCTGCGGCGGCCTTCCCTCGTGACGTTAGACATATGCATGAGCGGTCTTCGACTCTCCCCACCGCCGCAGGAATCTTCTGGACATTCGAGCCTCCATCATCTCGCCTTCCTCCCCTGAGGGAGAGGAACCCCTGCTCACCTTTCTTCCGATGCTGAGTTCACTGAATATCTGCTATTCTTCGAGGATGGTGAGGGCTCTTCAATCTCTTACGCTAGGTTAGACAATACTGAATGGGAGACACGTGAATTCCTTGGAGAATTCAGTGCCCAGCACCTGGTGGTACCTTCCTGCCCCATCCCTTCCAGGAGGCGTCTATCCATTCCTAGCAGTTGCCAGTCGCCTTTCTCCAGCTCCCTGCAGACTGTCGCCGGCGGCTGTGCCCCCTCGAACCTCTGGGCCCTTCCCAACCCGTCCTCTGGTTTAGTCTGCCCAGAGATTCCTTCCGGCGCCGCCGGCCTGCGACGACTGTCCACCGGATTCGAATCCCCTACAATTGACCGTGGGGCGAAGAGTGGCTCTTCCTCTCGTATGGTGGCTTGCATTGCGATCACATCAGGCTCACCACGCTGCCTACAGTCGGCATCTATGGTCGATGCTCTCCCAGCTCTTAGCATCAATGCCAGATATGGAGCACACCAGACAGGCTGTTGCCCTCTGCATAGGCCTGGAGCAGGCAAGACACCAAGCAAGGCATCTTATGACGCCAATGAGGTGGCTTCCAGGCTTCATGGACAGCGATCTGCATTAGGCGGACAGCATGGTCACTTATCAAGGTTGTCACCCTGGCCCAGCGTAGGGTGATGTGCTCCGCCTGGGACTGGTCTTTTTCCTCCAGAGCTAGGAGACTTCTGCAGGGGCTTCCTCTGTCTCCCCATCCTCGGGGCACCTCCTAGCTCTTCTCCCACTTAGGCTTCTCTCTGTATTAGCCAGGGTCTTCCCTTCTGTTTCTAACCAACAGGAGGCTGGGGTCTTGTTCCTCAGGGTTCTACCCCTTTTTAAGGGGAGGGGGCTTGGTATCACTCAAGAGTAATGAATGGTGAAGATTGACAAGGAAGATATGAAAATTACATACCTACCGTAATTCTTGATCTTCTTGTATCTTCACCATTCATTACTGATACCTCCCACCTTCCCCAGTGGCCTCCTTCTGTATGCGCCTCCCTCCTGCCTCGCTCCTCTTACTCCCTTGGCCTTTATGCCAAAAAAAAAAAAACTTTTCTGCCTTTTTCCCATTCTTGTGACTGGATCTCCTTTTTCCTCAAGGTAAAGGGGAACGAGCACGGTTCCAAATTTCTAATTTGAGGGAATCTCTCTGACTGCCCTATGGTGCGATTCCTTGCCCTCTTCGGTCATGCAGTTTCACAGCCCGGTGGCCACGCCTCGTCTTGGCCTCCGCAAAGTCTGGAATCCCTGGCAGGTCTTGTTTCAAGCTCTTCTAGCTGCTGACCGAACTTGTCAGCTCTGAGCATCTGTCTGCCTTGCCCTGGAAAGTCTGAGTTCCACTCTACTTTTCATACAAAACTGCCTTCCAGAAGGCATTGTCTTTCCCATACACTTCTGTGTTAGCACTTAACAAGGTGCTAAGGATTTAGTCCCCTTCCTGGATGGGTGCTCTACTCGAACAGTTTTCTGCCCGAACAGTCTAAGGGCCTCATCTAGGATGAAGGGACTTGCATGTTGAGAGTTCACAGAGTCTGCCTTCTTTGATCTGTTCAGGAGGTCTGTTGAACCTCCCTCAGTCCTGCCAACTGGGATTCTTGCTCCTGGTCAGTTTCGAGCCTTTAAGCCTCTCAACCAATGCCCGATGGGCACTGTCCTCCCCTCAGCATGTTTTCTTTTCTTTCATTCTCTTCCTCTTCTTCCCCTTTCCTCCTCTCTGTTCCTCCTTAGAGCTATCCCGAAAGGAGTCCTGCGGTCCCCTAGGGTAGAAATTCTCTCTCTCTGTCTACTTCCATCAGCTTTTTCCTTTTCAGTTTATTTCCTTCCTTTTTCTGTCCCTCGGCCCTCTTGCCTCGCTTTTTTCTTGCCCTTTATTTTCGCTCTCCGCTACCAGAACCAGAACTGAGATACAGGAGGTTGGAGGTCTGCCCTAACGGTTGCTCCCCTTTACGACGCAGTACGCCATCCTCGAGGGTGCCACTGCTGAGCCACTCAAAAAAAAAAAAAACTCCCGTAGCAGGTTCGCGCCTGACTTAACCCCGCAGTAATGAATGGTGAAGATACAAGAAGATCAAGAATTACGGTAGGTAGGTACGCATTTTCATTTTCACACCCTATACCCTCCCTGATGTCCGATAAGTATGCATTAAACAGGATTGACCTAGGACCGAGCCCTGTGGTACCCCACTACCAACCTCTCAGGGTCTCAGAGCTCTCCACAGACCACTACCTCTGGGTGCATCCAGCTAGCCAGTTTTCAATCCATCTGACCATCAAAGGGCCTACTCCTAACACCACAGCTTCTCCACCAGACCATTGTGTGGGACAGAGTCAAACGCCTTTGCTGAAGTCCAAGAATAATACATCCACAGGCTTTCCCCTGTCCAGTTCTGATGTTACTCATCCGTAGAACTCCACAAGATTGGTCATGATCTACCTGGCACAAACCCATGTTGCCGACTATCCAGACCTCCCACCTCCTCCAAGTACACCCCCAATCGCTCCTTTAGTATACTTCCATTAATTTTCCTCCACCTAGGTCAAACTGATGGGTCTATAGTTATCTGGTACTTCCTCACCCCCTTATGGATTGGCACCACATGTGCCTCTCGCCAATCCCTAGGTACCCTCCCTGTCTCAAGTGACCTGTTGAAGAGCTCCACCAGGGATGCAGCCAGTATGTCCACCAATTCCTATAGTACTTTGGATGAATGCCATCCGCCCAGGAGATTTGTCTTTCTTTAGGGCCTTGAGGGCTAACCACACCCTTTTGGTGGAGATAGCATCATCCATCTCTTCCACCTTACTGACCTTTTATCCTTATCCAGATGTGACACCCTGGGGTACCTCTTCCTCCTCTTGCTCCATTTCTGTTGCCCCCAATCCCACTCACTGCCGCTTATCCCCTTCGTGCCTTGCTTTGTCGATATCCCATCCCCTCCCTAGTGAACACAGAGGAAAAGTACTCATAAATACCTCTGCCTGGTCCCTCACCTCTTCCACCCACCCTCCTTCTGATCTCAATCTGCTGAGATGGCCTCAGTTTTTCTGCTCCCCAATGTACCGAAGAACCCCTTTCCCCTCCATGTATCCCCTGTGCCAGCCACTGCTCTTTACTGGACTTTGCCCCTCACCATCCGGTGACACTTCTAGATGCAAGATGGTACATTTCTTATCCCTATCCCTCTTGTTGTTTTATATTTTTTGTAGGCCACCGCCTTTTCTCTGACCGCTACCTGTACCTCACTGGACCACCAGCATAGTTTATGTGACCTTGCTCCTTACGCTTCAACTTAGCGCAGATCCTGACTGCCTCATGAAGACCCTGTTTTGTGACCTCCTATCTCCTTTCCACACTTGTCAGTGATGTAATCCCTTCAAGTGATCCTTGAGAATATTTCCCATGCCCATAAAGTCTGTCCCCTGAGTCCACTGCCAGTGTCCTAGATCTCACCCCCATGCTTATTTGAAACCAGACAGTATTGTGGTCGCTCCCAGTCAGGGGTCCTCTACAACCAGGTCCCTTACCAGATCCCCATCTGCCAGAACCACGCCCAGGACATACCCTCCCTTGTGGGCTCCATCACATGCTGTGTTAAGAACACATCCTGGAAGCCATCCAGCAGCCTCTGCTCCTTGGCCACCTTAGAGGACATGGTTCCCAGTTTGTACCTGGCATATTAAGGTCCCCCATCAACACCACTCCTTCCCTTTGGTCCACACTGGGCAATGATGTTGTCCAGCAAACCATCCTCTAGAACATCACTCATCCTGGGGCCTATATATACACCCAGCTGGACCTTATCTCCTGCTGGGGATCGTAGGTGACCCCTAAGGCCTCCACATTCCTCTGCTTCTTCACCCTAGCAATTTCTATGTCATCTCTAATGAACATAGCCACTCCACCCCTCTGCCCTCGCTTATGTCCTTCCTAAGCTAGTATACCCTGCACGCTAGGTCCCAGTCATGGTTTGTTGGCCCATCGCCTCCATGACTGCCGCCATATCCACCTTCCGAACAGCATGGCCTGGAACTCTGGCAACTTGTTTCCCAAGCTCCTGGCATTTACTAACACCAACCTCCACCCCTTATCCCTGATCCTCTTTGTCGAACCCCACCCAGATTCCTTATACTCATCCTCCTCTGCTCCTCCAGAAACCCACCCCAGTCTGTTTCTCCCCGGAGGAGAGGGCTTCATTTTATGTTTTATACAAAAGTGGCTGAAACCCTCCAGCTCCCTGTGGAGGAAGCTGTGATGATCAAGAGGAGCCTGACTTTGTGGAAATGATGGATATCCCAGAGTCTAGGAGGCTGTCTATTCCTTGCATAAATCTTTGGGAAACAGACATTTAAAATTTAAAACTAAAACTATACCTCCTGTGGATAAGAGAATGGACAAGAGGTACACATTGTCAGGCTCTGACACGGAGTTCCTTACATGTGCAGGCTGCAGCCTGTGACAAGGCAAATATTCCCTTGGCTTCACACCCCAGACAAGGACTCCAGGAGGATTGATGCCATGGCAAAGAAACAGTACATGGCAGCATCCTTGAGACTCAGACAGGCGAATTATATGGCTTATGTGGCTAGATATCAGAAATCCAGATGGGACACTGTCATGGCTTTAGCAAAACAGGTCCCTGGCCAGCTTGCCAAGGAGCTGGAACAGGTGGCTGCTGATGGTATTGAGGCATCCAAGGTGCATCCCATGCTGCAGTGGACTCAAATGATGTGTCATCAAGAGTCATGGCTACATCTGTGGCACTTCAAGAATGGCTTGGCTCAGATGTACTAGCCTGTCACAGGGTACCCATACTAAGGCCATGGATTTTCCTGATTATGGTAATTCTCTGTTTGGGGAGCAGACAGAGAATTACATGAAGAAAATTGATGAGTATAGGGACCACCCATAGGAGTCCACAGGCCAAGGAAAGGCAGGCCACCCTCAAAGGCAGCTTCCCAGGGGCAGGCCTTTCATAGGCCTTTTACCAAGCCCAGACCTCCTCTTCTGCTTGTGCCCAGAGGGGCTTCTTTAGAGGTAGAGGCAGACTGGAGCAAGCAGGCCTGCTTCCACCCCTCAGCCCAAAGCCCCTGCCAAGCAGGCACCCTGATGGGGTTGCCAGGGCCGATTCTCAGCTACCTGTAGGAGGCAGGCTGGCTTACTTTGTCCAGGACTGGGAGTCTCTGACATCAGACAAATGGGTCCTGGAAGTAGTAAGCCAGGACTGGTTCTCAGCTTCAAAATTTCCAGATATGAGAACCAGATCCTTTCCACCTGCAAATCCATCAGAGGCACTTGCCTTAGAGGCAGAGGTCTCTTCCTCCTAGCTCTCAGAGCTGTGGAAAGGGTTCCACCCTACACCAGGGCAAAGGATTGTATTCCATGTACTTCCTTACCCCAAAAAGACAGGAGAATGGCGGCCCATCCTGGATCTCAGATACTTAAACAAGCACCTTTAAAACCAAAATTCAAAATGGTGACTCTGGGGAATTATTCTACCTTCTCTATGGCCGGGACTGGCTAGGTCCCTGGACCTCAAGGATGCCTACTTCCATATTCTCATCAGAAGCTCCCATCGAAAGTACCTCAGTTTCGAGCTGTCCTCAGGCCATTACCAATTCAGAGCAATGCCCTTTGGCCTCACCCTCTGCTCCAAGGGTATCCACCAAATGCCTGCAGTAGTAGTGTTGCTTGCCTGAGAAGGCAAAATAGCCATCTTTCCTTACCTGGACGATAGGCTCATAGTAGGCCACCACCAGACCAGGTCCACTTACATCTTCAGATAACTCAGCAACTGCTTACCTCCCTAGGTTTCCTTCTGACTCTCTCAAAATCAGTTCTAGAGCCTGTCCAGCTCCTAACCTTCTTAGGCGCAGAACTGAACACACAGGAAGCCAGGGCCTTCCTCCTTTAAACAGGGCAAAGACCCTAGTCTCCTGGCCTCCTCCTTTACTCTGCAGGTCTCTTGACCAGCAAGGCATTTTCTGCAACTCCTAGGACACATGACTGCTTCTACAGCAGTAGTGCAAGGAGCAAGATTTCAGATGAGGGACATTCAGTTCCATTTGAAAGCTTTTTGGTCTCAAAGAAAAGATCCTCTTACCAAGTTGATCCCAGTAACTCGAACCCTGATCCAAGCCCTACAGTGGTGGCAGGATCAGAGTAACCTGAGACAAGGAGTCCCTTTGTCACTCAGTCTCACTCCTTAATCCTTACTACGGATGCAACCCTCCTGGGTGGGCTCACATGGACGACCTCACTACCCAGGGTCTGTCGTCAACACAGGAATCTCTGCTCCACATCAACCTGTTGGAGCTCAGAGCAGTTTTTCTAGCACTTCAAGCTTTCTCCAGATCTGTTCAGAACAAAATTGTACAGGTCAGAACAGACAACACCACAGGATTTATATAACTCTAAAATTGATTAGTTTTGCCCATAAAAGTACTAAATCTTTGTGAAAATGCAGAGCTCTTGCCTCACTGTGTTTAACAAACACAGCACTTCTAGAAAATGTATATAAATACTTTCTGTACAGTTAGTGTAGTCCCAAGAAAAAACTGCTAATCAGTTATTTAAAACCCTGCACCACTACAGTGTGGTGCATCAACAAGCAAGGGGCACTCGGTCTCACGGACTTGTGCACTGAAGCCATGAAGTTGTGGTCTCTGGCTTACTCTCTGAACACCTCCCTACGGTGGTTCACCTCCCAGGCAAAGACAATGTCCTGGCAGATGCTCACAGCAGAATTTCTCAGGGCCATCAGCAGTGGTCCCTGGATTACCTGGTTCTGGGAGTGGTATTTGCCAGATGGGGCACCCTGCAGATAGATCTTTGCAGCCCCAGACAATCACCAACTTCCTCTCTTTGCTGCAGGCCCCAGTCTTGGGCTCAGTCCCTCTGGATGCCTTAGCCCTCAGTTGGGAAGAGAAGTTTCTCTCTGCCTTCCCCCTCCTGTTCAAAGTGCTAGTCAAAATCAGATCCCAACCCTGCAGAGTCATTCTGATTGCTCCAGATTGGGCCAGCCAACCCTGGTACCCACTCCTACTGTCCTTAGCAGTCCATCCTCCCCTGTGCCTCCCAGGAAACACAATATGTTAACCTGTGCCCAGGGAAGGGTTTGGTACCAATCTCAAGGCCTGGTTCTTGAAGAGTTAGAGTTTGCTGACCTACACCTCTCTCAAGGTGTAATGGATATATTGAAGGCTGCTAGGAAGCCTCTACCAGGGCTACTTACAACTCCAAATGGACTGGTTTTCCATATGGTGCTCAGAAAAGCATATTTCACAGACACTGCTGATTTACCCACAGTCCTGGATTATATGGTCCATCTAAACACTTTGGGGCTGAGATCAGCTAGCCTGAAGGTGCATTTGGCAGCTGTGTCTGCTTTATTTCGCAGATAAACCTCTCTCTTCGGCTCACCCTGTATTTTCCAAGTTTTTAAGGGATTGCTTCACACCAACACTCCATTCAGAGATCCTGCCCCTGCCTGGGATCTTACTGCTTGCATTGCTCAGCTTATGCAACCCCTTCGAGGCCCTTGTCTTCAGCTGAGCTTAAGTACTTGACTTGGAAAACTGTGTTTTGGTAGCCATCACCTCTGCTAGACGATAAGTGAATTACAAGCTTGTTAGTGGAGCCAGATCTTATCTCCTTTCACAGAGATAAGGTAGTCCTCCGACTAATAGAAAGTTCCTGCCTAAGGTGGTTTCAGATTTCCACCTTAATCAATCTATATCTCTTCCAGTGTACTTCACTGACCATTCCTCCTCTGGTGAGAGGAGGCTGCACAGCCTAAATGTGAAGAGAGCCCTTAGTTACTCACATAGAGTGTACCAAGGGTCACAGGTTTGACTCTCTCCAACTGTTCCTCACTTATGGTGAGGTTGGTAAAGGAAGCCCTACTTACTAAAAGATCCATTGCCAGGTGGATTGTCTCTTGTATCCAGTTCTGTTACGTAAAAACTGGAAGGTTCCTCCCTCAGGCCTGAGGGCCCACTTCCAGAGGTACAGCTGCTTCTCTGGCTGCTGCCAGAGACATCCCTATTCTAGAGATATGTCAAGCAGCTACCTGGAAAACAGTTTACACTTTTACCAAGCATTACTCTCTGGACATCCAGGCTCGGAGTGATGCTCGGTTTGGCACAGCTGTCCTTCAGAGCCTATTCTCAAGTAGGTTCTGTCCCTCCTACATGGAGGTACTGCTTGTGTAGTCTGCAGTTGTCATAATATAGCAAGACTTCAGGTTGTTTGAAGAAAAAATTACTCACCTTAGTAATGTTGTTTCTTCTAATGGAGTCCTGCTATATTATGACCTCCCTCCCTGCCTGCCCCTCTCAGAACCTCTGTTTTGGGGATGTGGGTGGCAGTACAGGGTTGGCACTTTGTTTATGCCACCTTGTTGTTTTTCACCCTTCTTTTGGGGTGAATTGGTGTTGTGTTTTCATTTTGGGTCTCCTGACTTGAGTCTTTGTTTGAGACCAAGAAGTGTGTTATGTTAGTAGCCAGTTGCTAGTGTAGGTTTACAGCTTCACACACAGCCTTAGTGAGTTTAGCTCAGAAAGATCTGACAGTTTATGTTTGAAGATCAGCAGACAGAGTTTTTAACCGAGTCACTACAAAGTTCCATGCTTGCATGGAAAGTTAACTATTTCACCTCCGGGCAGTTCCAAGATTGGATAACACTGCAATTGTCATAATATAGCAAGACTCAGTTAGAAAAGCAACATTACTAAGGTGAGTATTTTTTCTTCTGGCCCAACCAACTTGTCCCTCAATGCAAAAAAAAAAGTTTCCATGCTGGCATGATGACCTGGCAGCTGAGCTGTAACACAGGGAAGTGCAGAGTTCTCCATCTGGGTCCTAGGAACCCAGCCATGTGCACACCTTTGGTGGAGCTATATTGTTAACTTTGGATGGGGAGAGGGATTTGGGGTGGTAGTGGATGATAGAATGAACAACTCCCAGCAATATAGGAGGGCATTGGCCAAGGCAAATAGAATGCTGGGGTGCATTGCCAGGGATTACCCGTGGAGCAGTGTGGTGGTTCTGCCCCTGTATAACAGCCTGGTTAGACCACACCTGAATACTGTGTGCAGTTCTGGCAGCCACATTTAAAGAAGGACATTGTGCTGCTAGAGAGTCTGCAGAGGAAAGCAACTAAAATAATTTTGGGACTGGGTGACAGATCCTATGGAATAGGCTGTCAGTGCCTGTCCTCTTCACATTGGAAGGGAGGAGGGATGTGATGGAAGTATTCAGGTATCTGAAGGGGTTGAATTGGGGTGGGTATGGATAGAGTTTTCACAGAAAGGATGGAGGGGCCCCTTGTGGCATGACTTGAGGCTGGAGGGTGGGGACTCGGGTGAGAGGTGGAGGCAATATTTCATGGAGAGGGGTGGAACCATGGCATGCTCTTCCAGTGGAGCTGGTGGAAGTTGGCACAGTAGATGGGTTCAAGAGGAGGCTGGGGAGAGGTATAGGAGGGAGGATGAGGGCAGGTAATGGCTACCGGGGGAAGGTACTGGGGAAGGGAGTTGTAGAAGGTGTTGCTGCCCTATTAGGGTGCTGACCTATGAGCAGACTCGATAGACCAATAGACCTACTCTACTGGCATTTTAGTATGTTAGTGAATGGGGAGTTTCAATTAAGGTTGATATCTCAGCCATTTTGGGAGTTTTGGTCCCAGATTTTCAACATGGAGTTCTTGGGACCCCACCTCATGAACATAGTCACTGTTATTTAGTTTTAGGTCCTGAAAAGTAACTTCACTGTCACTACGCTGAATCACCTTCGGGACCAGTTATCGAAATGGCAGTGCCACTGCTCATGAGGTGGGGTCCCAAAAGCCCTTGTTGCAAATTTGGTGAAAAAACTCACAAACGTAACTACATTACTAGTGTCTGTTACGCAGTTTCTACGCATGCTCCTAATGTCATCAGTTTTAAGATTTCTCTCCATATTTCCAACCTTGCCATTTTTTCATACCTCCTTATGAATAGTACAGCTGTCATGTTTTGTATTCTTCCCAACATGTGTTTTGCACCTGTGGTGCAGAATGGCATAATTGTTGTGCAAAATCAACTTTTGGGACAGATTAATAAAATTCCAGTGCCACTGTTCATGAGGGAGGTCTCAAAAGGCCATGTTGAAAATTTGTTAAAACATTCCAAAAATGACTCATGCTATAAGCGTGCATTGTGCTGTTTCTACGCATACTTGTAAATTCACCACTTTTCATAGTTTCACTCCAGATTTTCAGCAGTGCCATTTCTTACACCTCCTCATGAACAGAATAGTTGCAAATTTTCACATCTGTGGCTCGACTTGCAAATTGCTGTGCAAAAATCACCTTTGGGATGAGTAACACAATTATACTGGCATTGGTCATGAGTTGATGTCCCAAAAAGCCCATGTTGAAAATTTGGAGCAAAAATACCAACAAATGTCCGAGGCGTTGGTTTCAACCATTAACGCCCCACCCTTAAAATGCAAGACAGAGGAATATACAGAGACACATATGAGGTATGTACAAGAGCAATACCAACAGTGAACTGTCTGCATTGACAAATGCTTGTTTTTCATTATTGTGATGAGTGAAAAGAAGTCAAGTGATTTAAATGCTGTTAAGAAAGAAAACAATATGTAGGATGCATGAATTATGTAAGAAGGCAGATACTTTCCAAGTTGTGTGGTTTCCGTAAACACACATTCAAGCTAAGCCCTCAAGCCCAATGCAGATCCATGCATGTTTGTGTGTGTGTGTGTGTGTGTGTGTGTGTGTGTGGTATTCTGAGTAGAAAATGATTCAGTTGGTGCTGCATTCTGTTTGAAAAGTCAGTACTGGCCTCAGTCCAGTCGACTTGCACATGCTAAACATCGTAATCTTCTTTAAAATCTGTACAAAAGAGAATACATAATGACAATAGGCAGAAGCTATTTCTTGCTGCTTAAAAACTCAAACTCCCAGAATGTTTGTGGGAGGTGGGTGCTGTTTGTGTGAAATGATAGAAAATTCATACCTACCAAGCCAGAGTTCCAGTCTTGAGATTCTAAAGCTATTTTGGAACCAGCTGAGCTTTGCTGTCATGACATTAATGGGATCAAAATCATTTGATGGGAACACAGGTTTGTTACATTGGGTGTTCTATCTGTTGTTCTGATATTTACACTGCACTGGCATATGTGAGTGGCATGTAGTGGGGTGCATGTGTATAGGTCTGGGGTCTGCTCAAGTCTCTCTCAGCCATGCTGGCACCCAAATATTTTCTTGCTGTGTCACTGCTACAATAAGTGTATGTTCTTGAAAGCATCCTATTTATTGAAATGTTTCACCAGGAAGGGCACACTGAACAAGAGAGTTGCTCATCTCCCGTGTGTCCTGAGGAGAAGATAGTTGGAAATAACCTAATCAAATACAGATAAACATATCATACAGAGTATTAGGAGAAAATCTACAGGTACACATCATACAGGTAACAAATGATAACATTATCTAAGTGCTGGGTTACAGACGCTAGAACATATGTGCATCGAAAGGTTGGAAAGGAGAACTACAATTAATATACGATTGTCCTGAGAGGGAAATACATTAAAAAGCTGAAATGGGTGGAAATAGAGTGGGAGTGGAGTGCAGGGACGGGGAGCAGTGATGGGAAGGTAAGGAGGAGGTAAGAGGGAAAAGCAAGGTGTGTTACTTATTTGGTATAGGATGAGATTGAAATTCTTTGTTAGTGCAGATACAGTTTACCAAACGAAAATTACGTGAGGGCTGAGGAGATGGAGAATGGTGAGGATGGGAGTCTGATCTGAGGAGGGAGTGCATTCACAGTTTAGGGAAGCAGTAAGAGAAGGCTGTCTGACCAACCGTAGGGGATCGTGCTGGGGACCACCAATATTCATGAATCGTAGGATCAGAGCATAGGCAGGAAGAGAGAGAGTGGTTAGTGGGTGGTAAGATGAGGGAGTGTACTAAACCAAAATTTGGACAGAAATGTAGCACAGTGGAGGCATTGTCAATTTTCAAGTGAGGTGAAAGGAAGAAAGTGGTAAAGATCACTGTGATATGTATGTGTGGGGGGGAGAGTCGGTAGAGGCAACAGAAGGTGTTAAAAGAGTCCAGTCTTATTAGGAAAGACTTGGGAGCAGCACTGAGATTACATTGCACTAGTCAAAAATAGGTAGGATCATCTTCTGGACAAGTTCACGATAGACAGTAGTAAGAGGCAGCTGTGGTTCCTGAACTGGGTGCCAAATTTTGGGTGTAGTTTTTTTCAGGATAGCATCCACATGTCCAGAAAATGTGAGGTGTTGGTCCAGCCACACCCCAGTACCTAAAGAAAGTAGAGTCCTCAAGGACTGTCCTGTCAAGGGTTTGGAAGGTGAGCAGGTAGGAGAGCTGAGAAAGTCTCTGCCTAGTGCCAAAGGTCATTGAGGCTGTCTTCTTGGCATTAAGGAGAGATGGTGGAGCTAAACCAGTGGTGCACATTATTGAAGTCGAGCTGAAGCGTGGGGCTACATCAACGGGAATGACCAGATGTGAAGATGAGTGTCATCTGCATACATATGGATAGAAGTGGAAAGGCAGATGGAGGGGAGGTCATTTAGGAACACAGAGAACAAAACTGGTCCAATATAGAACCCTGTGGGATGCCAGTGATGGTGAGGGGAGGAAGTAGAGTCAGCTATTCTGACTGACACTGTCCTTCCTACCAAATAGGTGTGGAACCAGTTGGTAGTAGATCCGACAGGCCTGCTGAGGAGAGGGAATTTAAAAGTAGGGAATGGGAGACTGACATACCATACTGCATGGCCCATGAAAATCAGTGCCATGGTTCTTTATCCATTACAGTTTTCATTTCCTTCTCCACCTTAAAGCAGCAATGCCTGATTTTTTTTTTTTTTTTGCAGTTACTCTTTATATTGAGGAATCAGCACACCTGACACAGCCGGTAACTTAAAACAGTGCAGTAAGAGCTACTTTATACACACAAGTAAACTATCGAACTAGTGGTTACAGAGAATATTATGAACAGAAAGACATTGTGAACTAATATGTAAGAGTTACATAAAACTAGAAGCATTCTATACAGAAAAGTTATCTAGCATACCTGTACAAGCACAGTACATTATATCAGTCCTAAATCATGAATCTAGTAAGTTCACGGGGCTTTATTAGCTCTTTTGCATAAGATACCAGTGATGAGATATGAGATTTGGTAACCTGATCTAAATATGACACCCATATTTCCATAAAAGCTGCAGTGGTGGTTGTTTTTTTTTTTTTTGCAAAATGAATGAGGCACGATGAGAGACTAGTGAGTCCATTGCTGCTAACCAACCTTGGAATGAGGGAAATACTGAAGCTCTCCATTTGATAAGAATGAGCCAGAGGAGCTCAACAGACGCTTGGGTGAGCCATAACCTTGAGACTGAGACAATGTCCCTTCATCAAATGTTATACCAAGCAACCAAAAGAGGGAAATGGGGCAGATTTCTGCTAGGGTAGTTGAGCAAAACTGAATTACTTTTTCCTGTAAGGGTTGAAGAGGGTTGCATCTCCACAGAATGTGGAGTTAATCTGCTGCAGGCGATTGACATCTCCAGCAAAGGTCATTAGGGTCAGTCCCATTTTTGAAGTTGTAGAGGGGTTCTATACCACAAGTGGATTATTTTATTTTAATAAGGAGATGTCTTTGATCCACACAGGCCTTATGTGTTACCTTCCAACAGTTTGACCACTCCTGGGGTAAAATGTAGTACCTAACATCCTCTCCCACCATACACAGTGCCTGATTTTTGATTAAAAAAAAAGCTGAGGCATACACATTTTGCCATTTTTCAGTCGGGCCCAATTACTTATTTAATGTTCAGCATGTGCTGTAGTAATTTTTTTTAAATTACACTGATATTTAATTGAGAGGGTGTAAGACCCACCCATCAGGAGGGTGGTATCTTTCAGAAAAGGTGTGCAAGAACAAGGGAAATGATATGAGGCGGGGTAGGTCAGGGCAATGTGGATGAAGTACTTTTTCACAGAAAGAGTAGTGGATGTTGGGAACAGCCTCCTGTGGAGGTGGAGGAGGCAAAATAACAGGGATTCAAGAATGATTGGGATAGACATGAATACCTTAGTAGGGAAGAGAGGGAAGTCGATGTCAGCTAGGGTCTGTGGTATTGCATTAGGCAGGAAAGGAACAGACTTGGTGGACCACACGGCCCTTATTTGATGCCACCTTCTACAGTAGGTTTATATGTTTCTATAATATTCCATGTCTGTGGACTTCCTGCTGTGGCAAGACTTATGATGCGTTATGTCTAGCTTATATGTCTAGTAGAACTGGCCTTGCTACAGGGGCTGAGTTTAGAAACACTGAAAAGCATGGATTTTGTTATAGTTGTCTCTAAATATAAAATAAAAATGTAGTACAAAACCAGCTGGCAAGTGCAGTGGTAGTGCCTCCACTTATCTTCTAGAAGAACCAGGTTTGCACTCTCTGCTCAGGAAATCTTCTGCTGATCAGTACGAAGAGCTTGGGCATCCACCTTGGAAGCCTTCTGCCTTAAAGAGGAAGAGTACCTCTTTGTGTTGCTTGACTGCATCCTTGTGGCCCAGTTGGAGGGAATGTCATGCAAGGAAAAAATGTAAGTGTCTCACTGGAGTAGATATATGTCAGTATGCACCTGCTCGCCTTGGCAATGATGCAGAGTTATTACAAACACAGAGCAAAGCTGTTGTTCTGTAATTTATTGTTTGTTCGAAGCAAGTAAGGGATCATGTCTCTGCTCTGAATGTTTGATTAGTAGATTTACATTGCACTTTGTGTGAGCATGGTCCAGAAGAGCACAATAGAAAATTAAAATGAGGATACCGCTGATCACAAGACAAACTACTATATCGCCCACTGAAATTCTGCATTTTGTTAGAACTTTGAGATGCATTTTTCCATTCTTTTAACTATTTGTCATCATATATCTTAAATCTAATTTGTGGTCTCTATTTTGTTTCAGTCCTTGCAAAATTATGTGTGAGTTTGATGATTTAAAGAAGAAACTATACGGGCTGTATATATCTGGTAAGAAATTTGACATTAGTCAAAGTCAAGTTTATTTTTCATTTGGCATCGATTTGCATCTTTGTATGCATAAGATAGGCATTTTGAATGTGTAATTGCAATAGAGTGGAAGAGGAAAGCCACAGTCCTCAGCTACATAGAGATGAATGAGAAGTGCAGATATCAAGATAGATACCATACTAGTAGGTGGTGTACATACCAGTGGCGGGACTAGAGAGTGCAAGTGGAGGGGAGTGAAAGGATTAGCAACAGGGGATGGTAGGCCAAGAGGTAACATGGAGGAATAAGAAGGACAGATGAAAGGGAAGGGAAGGAGGTTCAGACTCAGAATGAAGGTGATGTCTCTGAATGCAAGAAGTCTTGGAAATAAGATGGACAGCCCACAGGCATTGTTGGTAGAGAGGAGAGTAAACATCATGATTGCCACAGAGACATGGGCCACACCTAACCATGACTGGGACCTCTTGATCCCGGGTATAAATTATACAGGAGGGACAGGAAGGTAGAAAGGCGGGGTTATATCTGGGAGGAATAACTTGTATGAGGGAGGAGTCGGAAGAGTGAAAGGAGGAAGCAATGTGATTCAATTAATGTTTAATAGAGCTAGTAATGTGGTTGGGTGGTTTACAGACCACCCAACAAGGAGGAGGAGAAAGGTAACTGAACTCACAGATATGTACTGCTGCAGAAAAGGGAGAGGTGGTAATAGTGGAGACTACAACTGGCCCAAGGTGGATTGGAGGGTACCGTCCCCAACCTGTGCCAAAAGTCAGGTGATCCTAGGTGCACTGCAAAGTGGGTTCCTGACTCAGGGCATCACAGAACCCTCCAGGAGGGGAATTTTGATCTGATGCTGACGAATGGTGATCATGTCCAGGATATAAAGGTTGAAGAACCAGTGGGTGAAAGTGACCATGACACAGTGTGGTTCCTGTTGGACTTGGGCAGGGAAAAGGCTCCACTGAAATTAAAATACTGAATTTTAGAAAGACAGACTTCAGAAAGATGGGTAATTTGTAAGGAGTCACCTGGCAATCATCCAGGTGGATAAGGGTGGATCAAAGGTGGTCCATCATCAAGGAAATTTTGATAGAGGTGGACAGGGTTAGCACTGAGGGTAGATAAATCCACAGGCACAGATGGCATACACCCGAGGGTGCTGAAGATGCTGGCAGGGGGCGTGCTTGATCTTCAAGTATATGTCTTTTATCAGGTCACACCTTTAAAACTATATCCACTTCAGTGCTAGGACCCATGGGAACTTTTAATAACAACAATATTTTTATTTGTGTAGCACAATTCAAATATCAAAGCATATTACATAAGTATATGTCATAAAACAGTTTAATAAAATCACATAAATGCAACAGCTTCAGTTAAAATTCTCACAGTTCATAAAACATCAAGTATTAAAAGCCTGTTTAAGTAAATGGTTTTAAATTGGTCTTTGAAGCTCTCCATGGTCCTGCGCTTCTATAATCTGATGAGGTAGAGTTCCACAGGGTGGTGCCACGGTCGCAAAAGCCTGGGTGCCAGATGTCTTCAGCTCCACACTGGGAACCCCAGCAACCTCTCGTCAGTTCAGTGGAGAGCGACTGGGGCTAGGGAACCGGAGCTCTTGTAGGTAACTTGGTCCCAGTCCATGTTAAGGCTTTGTTGGTCAGAAGACTGATCTTGAAAGTGGTCTGCCACTGTATAGGCAACCAGTGTGGATCGCGCAGCATGGGAGTAATATGTCTGGTACTCGAGTCCCAGTCAATAATCATACCCAGCATTCTGCACCAGCAGCAAGCAGGGACATCAACCCCGAAGCCCCAGGTATAGGAAGTTATAGTAGTCAAGGTGTGAGGTCACAAAGGCCTGGATCAACATGAGCAAATCATCGGACGGAACAAGGTGCTTAATTCTGGTGATGTTCCTAAGATGATAAAAGGAAGACTTGACAACTGCTAATACCTGTGCATGCAGTGCCAATCCTTCGTCAAGAATCACCCCCAGATCATGCACTAGTTCAGAGATAGGCAATCATACATCATCGAGCCAAAGCCCAGAAGGTAACTCCACCACTGCCTCTCTGTCCAGTCCCCTGGGATCACAACCAACACCTCAGTCTTCCTGGAGTTCAGTCAACCAGCTGGATTTCATCCAGTCATTGATGTCTGCCAGACAGCTGTTAAACATCGAGACCGCACTATCCTGGTCCGGTGCAAAGACAGATAGAGCTGTGATCATCAGCGTAGCAGTAAAACCTCAGCCCACATCATCTTACAGTGTCTCTGAGGGCAGCAAATACACTGTGAACAACATGGGGACAGCACTGAGCCCTGAGGGACCCCGACAGCAGAGAGAATGGCTCAAAGGAAAAATCCCCATCACCACCCTGTGAGACCTGCCGGCTAGGAAAGAATGGAACCATCTGAGAACTGGACCAGCCAGGCCATAGACAACCCTCAGGTGCTCAAGAAGAACCCCATGGTCCTTGGTGTCAGATGCGGAAGAGAGATCCAGAAGTACCAAGATAGAACAGCTCTTCCAGTCTCTCGCCATCAGGAGATCATTGAGCACCTGAACCTGTGGTCTTGGTACTATATCTCTTCTGAAACCTGACTGGAGAGGATGGAAGACATTATGGATGGTAAGATGGTTCTCCAGTTACAGCACAAACACTTTTCAATCACCTTCCCAACAAAGGGAAGGTAAGAGATAGTTCTGTAGTTTGCACAGCTGTTTGGGTCCAAAGAAGCTTTTTAGAAGCGGTGTTACCACCGCCTCTTTCTGGGAGCTAGTGAACTCTCCCAAGTTTAAGAAGCACCAAACAGTCTTTGCAAGGACCGGGCCAATGGTCTCCATACACCCTAATAATAGGCGGTAGGGCCTTGATCCAAACTACAGCATGTTGGCTGCAAATTCTGGACAATCTGCATGATGTCTCCTATCTTCGGCTGCTCGAAGATATTCAAGAACACTGAGGAAAGTGACCATACACTGACAGCTACCAACCCCATACAGGAGCTGAACAGATCTCTGCCCTGATGTCAGCCAATTATCCGCAAAGAATCGAGCGAACTCATCACACTTAACTTCGAAAATGCTCCTTGAACCTATAGATAGGTGGGGTTCCACAACCTGTCCGTGGTTCAGAACAGCTGGACTGGTCGATTTTTAGTAGCAGTCTCACCGGACAGGAAATCTGCCTTCTTACGCGATTGCATGATTGATAGCTTTGATAATGATCTATCAATCAAGGTGGTCAGC
Organism: Neoceratodus forsteri; assembly: GCA_016271365.2. Taxonomy (NCBI): domain Eukaryota; kingdom Metazoa; phylum Chordata; order Ceratodontiformes; family Ceratodontidae; genus Neoceratodus; species Neoceratodus forsteri. The sequence continues at coordinate 62,111,827 of CM028138.1, forward strand.
CTCAAGGGTCATTCTCCACCAGCAACACTCTAATCTTTGTCCTACACGCCTCAACTCTGTCAAGGTCCCATCAAACCAAGGGGACCAAGGGCAAGCAGTGAGAGAGAGGACAAACACGGACTGGGCAATAACATCCAGAGCCTCAATAATAGCCTTGTTATAGGCCAGAACTAGATTCTCTGGATCCTCCCTGCCCCTGAAATGCCCGAGAGGTCTAACACCGCCTAAAAGACCTCTTGGTTACACTCCTCAATGGCGGTATCTGACCATCTCCACAGGGGCAGGCCTATAAGGTGGAGCCAGAAATTGAATCTACTATACAATGATTGGACCACACGATTGGCTCCACCACCAAGTCGAAGGAATCGATCCCCAGGAGGAAGACCAGATCAAGTGAGTGAACCTGATTATGAGTAGCAGAGGCATTACCTGTGTGGACCCCAACAAGCACATAAGTTGGAGGAAGTCTTGATCAAATTAGAGAGTTCATCATCAACCTAGGCATTGAAGTCGCCCAGTACCATCAGCTGGGCGACTCTAATGTCGATCGACTATGAAGTCTGCTACTTCAAACACCATGAAGTCTTGCTTATATTAGGACTTATTGCAGTATGCCCTTGGCTTTGAACTGCCCCGAGATGAAATAGTTAACTCCAGTGTAATCTGAGTTCCACAGCTGAGGGCGCTGTCCAAAACTCTATCTGGGTTGTTTGAACCCAAACTGTCAGATTCTTTACTCGCTTTCACTGAACAGTCGTTCTGGAGACCAGCCCTTCAGCTCGGTTCGCTTTATGGTTTTATTTATTTTCATCGGTTCATTGAACCGCAAGTATTTAAATTACCACGTGTTTCGGGTCTGAAGCTCTATCTGGTAACTGTAAGTAAATGAAAATTAAGTCTGTGTGGAATATCATTATCGGTTCACTCTGAACCGATCGGTTTGTTTAAAACTCATTTTCTTTGCATTTAGAGTGAGGTACCCGTTCTATCGGTCCCTAAAAATCTTTATTTTTTAGGGTTTTTTCAAATACCGTGACACGGTTAGGGACCGATAAGGTGTCTTGTCTGGCAAGGCCAGAAAAAGGGCAAGTTTGGATAGGCTGGCATTATGTCTGAGAAACCAAAAGAAAAACTGGCCCACTGGGTTTCAACACTGTGATGCTGTGGGGAAGCCTTTGCCAAGGCTGACCCACACACCACTTGTGTCTATTGTCTGAGGGCTGACCACCTCCTGTCAGACTGCCAGGTGTGAAGAATTTCCCTGCAGCCACCCTGAAAAAGATTGGGCTGGCTCAGGGAACAGAGGCCAAAAGTCCGCTGACCCAGATGGCCAGCCCGGTCCAGCTCCGTTGACCAGAGGGAGTGCCCTCTGACCAGGGCTATACTTCCGGCAAAGAAAGGCTGGTCCTGAGGAACCAGTCAAAGTAAAAAGACAAAGAAATCGGCTAGTATGGAGTCCAGTTTTGTCTTCCTGCTGTAGAAATAGCTAAAGCCATTCAGATTGTCCAGTCTTTGTCTCAAGGACTTGTTGAACCTCCTGTGGTTGGTAAAAGGGTCTTGTTCAGGTCCAGTGGTTCAGGATTATGATGTTGAGGATTTTTATGAACCACAGGAGGGGAGGAAGATTTTGATGATTGTAATTGTGATTGGGAAGGTCTGGAAGTGCCCATAGAACCGGACATTTCTCCAGACAGACCCTTTGAGTCTCCCCTGTGTTGTCTGAGTCCCTTCTCATTTCAGATTTTATAAGAAGGTAGCGAAACTCTCCAGCTCCATTTAGAAGAGGCTGTGGACTGAGCAAGAGGAGCCTGACTATGTGGAAATGATGGATATTCCAGAGTCTAGGAGGTTGTCTATTCCTTTGCATAAGTCATTTAGGAGGCAAACCACTAAGATTTTAAAAATCCTTTTCTGTCCCTCCTGTAGATAAAAAATGGACAGAAGGTATACTTTGTCAGGCCCTAATACAGACTTCCTTACTGAGCAGTGTAGTCATGTAGGTGTTGTTCAAGATGCAGCCTGTGAAGGCTAATATTCCCTGGCCTCACATCCTCCTGATAAGGATTCCAGGAAGATTGATGCCATGGCGAAAAACAGTATGTGGCAGCTTCTTTGGGACTCAGACAAGCTTAATTATATGGCTTATGTGGCTAGAGATCAGAAATCTAGATGGGACACTATATTGCAGTTGGCCAAGCAGGCTCAGGGCCAGCTAGCTAGTGAGTTGGAACAGGTGGCTGCTGATGGCATTGAAGCCTCTCAAAGTTCAATTTCATGCTGCTGTTGATGTTAATGATGTTTCCTCAGGGTCATGTACTTCTGTAGCTCTCCGTGAGGTTGGCATGGCTCAGATGCACTAATCTGTCCCAAGATACCCAGTCAAAGGCTATAGATTTTCTGTCATAGGAAATTCTCTGTTTGGCAACAAACAGAAAATTACATGAAAAAGATGGATGAGTACAGAACTACTTACAAAGTGCCAAGCTAAGGAGAGGCATGCCACTCCACAAAGGCATGCCCTAGGGTAGGGGCAGGCCTTACCATAGGCCTTTTACCACTTTCAGGCATCCTCTGCTTTTGCGCAGAGGGATTTTTCAGAGGCAGAGGTAGACGGGCACAGGCAGGCCCTCTCCCTCCCCAGCCTAAAGCTGCTCCTGCCAAGCAGGCATTTGACGGGTGTCTGGGTCCGACACTCCTGTACTGTGGGGCAGACTGGTTATTTCAGCCAGAACTGGTTGTCCCTAACCTCGACAAATGGGTTCTGGAGGTGGTAAGCCAAGGTCTGGTTCTCAGCTTCAAACATTTCCAAGATGAGAGTCAGACACTTTCCTCCTTCAAGTGTTTTAGAAACCCTCGCTTAGAAGCAGAGGTTTCTTCTCTTTGGACTGCAAGGCAGTAGAGGGTCCCCTGCCATCAGGGCAAGGGTCTGTACTCGAGGTATTTCCTGACCCCCAAAAAGACAGGAGATTGGCGCCCATCTTGGATTTAAGATTTCTGAACAAGATCTTATAAAACCAAAGTTCAAAATGCTAACTTTGGTAATGATTTTCCATCCTTGAGACCAGGGACTGGTTAGCTTCCTGGATCTCAAGGACGCCTATTTCCATATCCTGATCAGGGCCTCACCCAAAGTACCTCAGGTTCTGACTGCCCTCTGGCCACTACCAGTTCAGGGCAATGCCCTTCAACTCACTTCTGCACCAAGAGTTTTCACAAATGTCTAGCTGTAGTAGTGGCCCATCTAAGAAGGCAAGGTAGCTGTGTTTCCTACTTGGACGACTGGCTCATTGTGGGTCAGTCACCAGAGCAGGTAAAATCCCACTTGCAAATCACCCAGGAACTTCTCACTTTTCTGGGGTTCCTGTTGAATGTTCCAAAGTCAGTTCTTGAACCAGTTCAGGTACTAACTTTATAGGGCAGAGTTGAACATAAAATTAGCCAGGCATTTCTCTCCAAAAGAGTGACAGAATCATTGCCCTGGCATCTGCTCTTCACCCTGCAGGTCCCCCGACCAGCAAGGCATTTTCTACAACTCCTGGGGCACATGGCTGCTTCTACAGCTGTCGTGCCAGGAGCTTAGATTTCAGATGAGGGACATTCAGTTCCACTTGAGGTCCTGTTGGTTTCAAAGGAGGGACCCTTACCAAATTGGTCCCAGTGACCAAGACCTTGATCCTAGCTCTGCAATGGTGGCTGGATCAAAGCAACCTGTCTATAGGGGTCCCATTTCACCTGTTCTTCATTCCCTCACCCTCACCACGGACGCCTCCCTGCTGGGTTGGAGGCTCATCTGGGCGACCTTTCCACTCAGGGAGTGTGGTCCCTCAGGAATCTCTGCTTCACATCAACCTACTGGAACTCAGAGCTGTTTTCTAGCTCTCCAGGTTTTTTCGAGGCTGTCCAGAACAAGGTAGTCCAAGTCAGGACAGACAATACCACAACAATGTGGTACATCAACAAGCAAGGGGGCACTTGCTCTTCAGCCTTGTGCACCTAAGCAATGAAGTTGTGGTCTCTGGCCTACTCCCGAACACTCTCTGATAGCAGTTCACCTCCCAGGAAGGACAATGTCCCAGCGGACACCCTCAGCAGGATTTCTCAGGCCATCACGAATGGGCTCTGAATCCTCAAGGCATTGGGGTCGGTCTTTGCCAGTTGGGGCACCCTCAGATAGATCTCTTCGCAGCCCCAGACAACCACCAACTTCCCTGTTTTGTTGCAGGCCTCCAGTTCTGGGATCAGTCCCTCTGGATGCCTTCCAGTTGAATTGGGAGGAAAGTCTCTATGCTTTCCCTCAGTTTCCTCCTCCTTCAGGGTACTGGTAAAAATCAGAACTCAGCCCTGCAGAGTGATTCTGATTGCTCCAGACTGGGCCAGGCAGCCTTGGTACCCTCTTCTCCTGTCCCTCTCATTTCGCCCCTCCCTGACCTTTGCCCAGGACCCACGATCTGCTGGACCTGTGCACAGGGAGAGTGTGTATCCGGACTAATTCCCTACACCTCAAGGCCTGGTTCTGAGGAGTTAGAATTTGTTGATTTACACCTTTCTCAAGGTGTCTTGATATTTTGAAGGCTTTCTGGAAGCCTCTCCACTAGAGCCACTTATAATTCTAAATGGAAGAGATTTTCATTTTGGTAGTTCTGAGAGGCAGATTGTTCCAGAATCTGCTGACCTGTCTATTTTGTTGGACTATTTGGTCCACTTAAATTCTTTAGGTCTCAAACCAGCTACCTTGAAGGTTCATTTGGCAGCTGTTTCTGTTTTTATTTCTGCAGGGAAACCAGTTTCCTTTCCTCTCACCCTGTGTTTTCCAAGTTAGGGTTACTTTATACTTACCTCCCTTTCGGGAACCAGATCCTGCATGGGACCTGAATGTTTGCATTGCCCAGCTAATGCAACCCCTTTGAGCCTCTGGTTTCAGCAGATCTCAAGTTTTTAACTTGAAAACTGCTTTTCTAGTGGCTATCACTTCTGCTAGGCGATAAGGAATTACAAGCCTTGTCAGTGGAAAAGGATTTTATTTCTTTCACAGAGATAAAGTGGTCTTAAGGACTAACAGAAAGTTTTTACCTAAAGTGGTTTCAGATTTTCATCTTAACCAATCCATTTCTCTTCCAGTATTTTTTTACTGAGCACTCTTCCTCTGGTGAGAGGAGGTTGCACAGTTTGACGTTAAAAGAGCTCTTAGCTACTATTTGAACGTACTAAGGGTCTTAGTTCGAATCCCTCCAGCTCTTCCTTACCTATGGAGATGTGGGTAAGGGAGACCTGCTACTAGGAGGACAACTCAGGTGGATCGCTCTTGTATCCAGTTCTGTTACAAAAACTAGGTAAGGAACCTCCTCAGGCCTGAGGGCTCATTCCACCAGGGTATAGCTGCATCTCTAGCGCGCTAGAGATATTCCTATTTTGGAAATCTGTCAAGCTGCTACCTGGAAGACAGTCCACACTTTCACTACATTATTCTCTGACGCCCAGTCCAGGAGAGATGCTCGCTTTGGCACAGCTGTGCTTCAGAGCCTATTCCCAAGTAGGTTCTGACCTCCTCCATGGAGGTACTGCTGTATAATCTGCAATAAATCCTAATATAAGCAAGACTTCATGGTGTTTGAAGAAAAATTACTCACCTTAGTAATTGCTTTTCTTCTCATGGAGTCTTGCTATATTAGGACAACCTCCTCCTACCCCTCTAGAATTCCTACTTGGGTATGGGGTTGACAATTTGTGCAAGCACTGTCATGCCTTTTAGCTTCTAGTTCCCCTTTTTTTTTTCTTTTGGGTTAAGGAACTAGATAATTCTGTTTTTGTTGAGTGGTAGATGGGCCCCTCTGGACTTGGAGTCTTTTGGGAGAGGGGTCCTGTTAGTGCTTGTCAGGGGTTATCCTAACAATAATAGGTATATTGTTCTCATTATGTGTTTGTTGTTGTTGTGTTCTGTTGTTCTACTACTAGTAGGTAGCCAATGGCTAGTGTAGGGCCTTCCACACAGACTTGCTATATTAGTTTAGTCAGAAGAACCTGACAGTTTGGGTTCAAACAACCCAGATAGAGCTTTGACAGCTCCGCTGTGGAACTCCAGATTACACTGGAGTTAGCTATTTCATCTCCGGGCAGTTCAAAGCCAAGGGCGTACTGCAATAAGTCCTAATATAGCAAGACTCCATGAGAAGAAAAGCAATTACTAAGGTGAGTAATTTTTCTTCCTGCAGGAACAATTTCTCACCCCGTGTAGATGGTAGATGAGAATAATCCTGCAGCCCACACCTACTACTATGGTAAAACTCAAATAATCTGGCCACACCTCAACTGGTACACCAGTAAGGCCCATTTCTGATCTAAAGCAGATAGCCCCCACCCCACCCCTGCGGTCCAATCTTTAGTGGTATATTACCAAACCCATCTGGGACCAATACTTCCAAAGTGGGGCCCTTGTTGTCATCAAGCCAGGTTTCGTGACACAAGCCAGGTTCAGCAGTCCCAACAAGATCAGCAATACTGGCTGTCTTGTTCCTAATAGACTTGGCATTGCATAACATCACTCAAGTCGGACGGGTTCTGGGGCTGACTGAGTTATCTGCCCAGAAGTACAGCAGCCCTTGGTATGGTAACTAGACATGGCGGACCACTTATCTACAGACTGTTTTGTCCCAGGGCATCTCCTGGACTGTTCAACACAGAGAACAGCCACCTCGCCACCCACCTCTGGAGTCTAGGACCTCAGTCCACCTCTGCTTTCTACTAACAATGCCCAACACCCTACACTTATAAACTGTTGTGGGCAGAGGAAGAGAATAAAAGTCCGGAGGTCGCTGAGTTCATGAGGTTTAGTGCCTGACCAGGAGAGCAACAGACCAACACATCTATCAACAATAATCCAGATACCTCCAACTCATAAAAGAATATAAAACATGCAATTAATCCTACAAAATTGCCTACCCTTCCCAAACGCTCCAACTAATGATATTAAACTCAATAAAATAAACACCACTCCAAAAAAAAAAAAATTAAAGAAATACAAAATATAATGCAAAGTAACCAAGGTTATTGAAGCAGTATAGTGCAGTGGTTTAAGGCTCTGAGCTGCAAATCTGGAGACCTGGATTTGAATCCCACAGCCCTCACTTGCATTCTGTGTGACCCTGACCAAGTCACTTAACCTCCCTGTGCTCCCCAGGTTGTACCTGTAAGCAAGCTTTCAGTCTAGTGTGCTACTCCTGGTTAAACAATTGAATTTAAAAAAAAAAAAAAATTAGATGATACATAGGAGTTCTCCACTCCAGCTTAAATGTGCAGGAAAATATTCCCCACTGCCTCTCACACAGTGGGGAAAAGAAAATGCAGTGAACCAGAGTCCCTCACCACTCCAGTTGAAGGTTCCAAGTGAATCATCACCACAAACCTCACACAGTGGGGAAAACCAGCAGAAAAGCAGAAGAAAGCAACCAATGGAACTTATTTATCACACAGTTGCAAGGGGAACCACCACAAAACAATCTGCATCTCCTTACCAAGGGCACTCCACTGAGCCATGGACCAAAGTGCAGAAACAAGTCAGGTTCAGCTTTCAAATAGCTTATGATAATCCAGTTAATCAAATTAATCAGGTTTACATACAGCAGAACAGTCTTCGTGACCACGGCAATCAAAGTTCAAATCAAACGGCAGTCTTCAGCATAATCCAGCAGCAAACTGGGGCATGTAAAACTTACCTCTGAGGGAGGACCCCCACCACGCAGCACCCAATTCACAGGCTCCACTACCCCTACCTCCCCACGACCTGCAACTACAGTCCCTCGGGCAAACCACAGAGAGCCCTGAAGGACTTAGGAGAAGCCTAAATGAGTCACTCTGCCCAGGTGTGAGGAATCCAACAGTCTAGGGCACACAGATGAGGTTCCCTCCCTTCACTGGGCTCAGACCCACTGCTTTTTGGCTCCAGTCAGGCTTCTAACTGGCACAGTATTTTCCTACTGATGACACTGGGTAGAAGTTCTTTTCTATTCCTCCTGTGGACTCCTGTAAATTCAGGGTCGAAGGAAAACTACACAAAGTTCAGTCAAACAGCAGAGAACACCCCAAGAAACATCAGTGGCTCCAACAGCATCAATCCTAGGCCTCCAATGGGGAAATCCAGAACCAGGTTCTCAGATGGACTTTCCTCGGAACACCAAAACCACAAACACAAACCACAGATCCACTGAATAACAGGAACAGACTGGAAAGCGGTAAACTGGGCAGCCACGTATGGCAGTCACACCTAATGACATATAAAATAACTCATAAACTTAATGGCACAAAAAGCGAACTAAATCTAAAACAAAAGAGGCGCAATATGGAAAATGAGCAGCAGCTTAGCACAGAGCTCTTGAAGACTGGCTCAGCTGTGTCATCTTCTGTAAGTAGTCAGCCAGGGCCACCCTGATGACATCATGCTCCAGCATCTACATAAACACAGGCAGTCCTCTCTGTCCTCAGTGGTTCTCCCACTGTCGATCAGACTCATTGGACCCTCCATCAGAAATGCTGCTGCTAATACCTCCTGTTTTTAATTTTCTTATAGTAAAAATTGTGATCACTGTTTTAGTGATTTTTGGCTGCATGTATACTGCTGAAGGAAGTGTCAAATTTGCTGTCTTATTGTGATTGGAGAAAAAAATCACCAAGGATGATGCACATGGGGTCTGTGTTTGCTGTCTAGGCCCCAGTCACACTGTAGAAGACTGAGATCTGTTGGGGTTTCAACATCACTATTGGGTGACACAGGAAAGGGACCCTGGAAACCTTCCTATTAAACAAGGACTTTGCAATAGAAAAGCAGCCCCAGGAATCGAACAGTAAGTCTTTAATTTACCAGGCGAAACACCATTGAGCAAGACTAATTCACAAAATGGACTTGGGTAACGCTGTGTTGCCAGCTACATTGACCAAATCACATTTATCAAAGTCTCGGAATAAACCTCTTCAGGACGCCATAAACATGAACATTGAGACAAGGATGAGTCTTTTCCATACAGTTCCAGGTCACAGCTGTGGTCTGCAAGTACAACCCAAGATAACGATGCCATCCATTCCAACAGGCAGCACTGACCGTGGAACAGCAACCATGGTCAGGGCTTGGAGGAACTACTGGGCCTATTACAGCTGGTATGTCACCATCACTGATGAAGAGTTAACCTCCACCATCCACCACTTCAGTCGCACCTACTAATCAGAGTGGCACAGATGCACAGGCAGTACTCCTATCATTCTCAGACGTGATATAGTATCTACTGCCAGGCCTACCATCTACAGTGGGCCCATCAGTGGGTTTACTCACATCTACTTTTCAGTGCCACAGTACGAAACAATGTGGCATTGCCTATTCATCTACCACTGACACTGGCGCTGCAGTCATCCATTCCTGTTGGTCTTAGATATGGCCATGAATGTTAATATAATTTAAATAACATGAAGTCTTGCTATGTTATGACATATGCAGTGAGTCCCAACCTTCAAACTGCTCCGGAGGTGAAAGAGTTAACTTTCCATGCCAGGCATGGAACTTTGAGCTCGAGCTCGCTGAAAACTCTATCCGTTGTTCTTCAAACTCAAACTGTCAGATTCTTTACTCCGCATCACTGAACAGTCACTCCGAGATTTCTCCTTCTGCTCGGTTCTTTTGTCGGTTAAAGTATTTAGTTTTCGCTTTTTTTAACCGAATTTAAACCGCAACTGGTTTATCAAGCTCTATCTGTGGTATTTGTAAGTACTAGATAGGTTTTACATTTACTTTCTGTGTGGAACTTGTAAACAGTTTTATCGGTTCGGTTTGAACCGATCAAGTTGTTTCTAATACATTATCTATCTTTAGAAGTGTGGTTCCTGGTTCTTATTGGTTCTAAAAAGCGGATTTCATTACGCTTTTTTCCACGCACTGTGACACGGTTGGGAACTGATAAGGAGTCTTGCTTGGTGGATTGCCATAAATGAGCAAGTTTGGATAGGCCGCACTATGTCTGAGAAACCCAAAGAAAAAACCGCCCACTGGGCTTCAACACTGTAGTGTCTGTGGGGAAGCCTTGCCAAGGCTGACCCCACACCACCTGTGTTTATTGTCTGGGGTTTGACCACCTCAATGCTGACTGCCAGATTTGTAAAAGTTTTCCTGCAGCTACCCTGGATAAAAGAGTTGGTAGGCTCAGGGAAAGGGAGGCCAAAAGTCTGCTGAACCGGATGGCCAGCCCGTTCGCTGAAACTGAACTGGAGGAGTGCCTCTGACCAGGGCTAGACTTCCTCGGGCAAAAGGAGAGCCAACTCTGAGGGGTCGGTTCCAGCAAAGAGAACTAGAAAATCAGCTGTGTGGAGTCAAAACATTCCTCTCCAACCGCTGAAGAAATAGCTAAAGCAATTAAAATTGTTCAGTCACTTCTCCCGTTCCAACGAACGCACCATCAGGTAAGCGTACAGTTCGGTCGGTTCCTCCGGTTCAAGAATATGATTTAGAGGAATTTTATGAACCAGAGGAGGGGATGAGGAGTATGAGGTGAGTGAATGTGGATTTGAAAGTCTGGATGTGCCCATTGAACCGGACATCTCTTCAGACAGACCTTCAGGAGTGTCTCCCTAGGCTTTCTGAGTCCCATTCTCATTTTATGTTTTATAAAAGTGTCTGAAACCTCCAGCTCCCTATGGAGGAAGCTGTGATGATTAAGAAGAGCCTGATTATGTAGAAATGATGGATATCCTAGAGTCTAGGAGACTGTCTATTCCTCTGCATAAATCTTTTGGAAACGGACAGTAAAAATTCTAAAACTCCTCACACTATACCTCCTGCTGATAAAAGAATGGACAAAAGGTATACATTATCAGGTTCTGATATGGAGTTCCTTACACAACAGTGCAGCCATGTGGGGTTGTGCAGGCTGCGCCTGTGACACGGCAAACATTCCCTTGACCTCACACCCCTGACAAGGACTCCAGAAGGGTTGATGCCATGGCAAAGAAGCAGTACATGGCAGCATCCTTGGGACTCAGACAGGCAAATTATATGGCTTATGTTGCTAGATACCAGAAATCAGATGAGATACAATTTTGGCTCTAGCAAAGCAGGTCCCTGGCCAGCTTGCCAAGGAGCTGGAGCAGGTGGCCGCTGATGGTATTGAGGCATCTAAAGTGCAATTCCATGCTGCAGTGGACTAATGATGTGTCATCTAGAGCCATGGCTACATCTGTGGCTCTCCGTAAAATGCTTGACTCAGATGTACTAGCCTGTCACAGAATACCCAGACTAAGGCCATGGATTTTCCTGTTGTGGGCAACCTCTGGGGAGCAAACAGAGAATTACATGAAGAAAATGGATGAATATAGGACCACCTATAGGAGTGTACAGGCTAAGGAAAGGCAGGCCACTCCTCAAAGGCAGCTCTCCCAGGGCAGGCCTTTTCATAGGCCTTTTACCAAACCCAGACCTTCTTCAGCTTATGCACAGAGGGGTTCTTTAGGGAGAGGCAGACGGGTGCAAGCAGACCTGCTCCACCCCTCGGCCTAAAGCCCTTGACAAACAGGCACCCTGATGGGGTGCCCAAGGCCGTCTCCGCTACGGTAGGGGGGCGGCTTACTTTGTCCAGGACTGGGAGTCTCTAACATCAGACAAGTGGGTCCTGGAATTAGTAAGCCAGGGACTGGTTCTCAGCTTCCAAAATTTCCAAAGCTGAGAACCAGATCCTTTCCACCTGCAAATCCATCAGAGGCTGTTGCCCTAGAAGCAGAAATTCTACCCTCCTGGCTGTCAGAGCTGTGGAAAGGGTTCCACCGACACCAGGGCAAAGGATTGTACTCAGGTACTTCCTTACCCCAAGAAAGAAAGGAGAATGGCGGCCCATCCTGGATCTCAGGTACCTTAACAAGCACGCTTAAAACCAAAATTCAAAATGGTGACTCTAGGAATTATTCTACATATCTTTAAGGCCAGGGACTGGCTAGTGTCCCTGGACCTCAAGGATGCCTATTTTCATGTTTTCATCAGAAGCTCCCATCAAAAGTACCTCAGATTCGAACTGCCCTCAGGCCATTACAGTTCAGAGCGATGCCCTTCGCCTCACATCTACCCTGAGGGTATTCACAAAATGCCTGGCAGTAGCAGTTGCCATTTAAGAAGGCAAAAATTGCCATCTTTCCTTACCTGGACGACTGGCTCATAGTAGACCAGTCTCCAGACCAAGTCAGGTTACATCTTCAGGTAGCTCAGCAACTGCTAACTTCTAGGTTTCCTTCTTAGTCTTCAAAAGTCAGTCCTAGAACCTGTCCAGCTTCTCACCTTCATAGGTGCAGAACTGAACACAAAAGAAGCCAGAGCCTTCCTTCCTCTGGAAAGAGCAAGGACCCTGATTTCTCTGGCTTCCTCCTTCACCCTGCAGGTCTCTTGACCAGCAAGGCATTTTCTCCAGCTCCTGGGACACATGGCTGCTTCGACAGCAGTAGTGCAGGGAGCCAGATTTCAGATGAGGGACATCATTTCCATTTGAGAGCCTTTTGGTCTCAAAGGAGGGACCCTCAACCAAATTAATCCTAGTGACTTGAACCCTGATCCAAGCCCTTCAGTGGTGGCAGGACCAGGGCAATTTGAGACAGGGGTCCCTTCACCCCTCAATCTCAGTCCTTAATCCTACTACAGATGCATCCTCTTGGGGTGGGGAGCTCACATGGGCGACCTCACTACCCAGGGATTGTGATCCTCAGGAATCTCTGCTCCACATCAATGTGTTGGAACTCAGAGCAGTTTTTCTAGCACTTCCAAGTTTTTCCAAATCTGTTCAGAACAGAGTTATTCAGGTCAGAACAGAAAATACCACCACAATGTGGTACATCAACAAGCAAGGGGGCACTCGGTCTATGGCCTTGTGCACCAAGCAATGAAGTTGTGGTCTCTGGCTTACTCTCTGAACACCTCCCTTGTAGCAGTTCACCTCCCAGGCAAGGACACTGTCCTGGCAGATGCTCTCAGCAGGATTTTCCAGGGCTATCACGAATGGGCTCTGGATCCCCTAGTGCTGAGGTGGTATTTGCTAGATGGGGCACACCCCAGATAGATCTTTTGCAGCCCCAGACATTCACCAGCTTCCCTTTATTATTGCAGGCCCCCAGTGTTGGGCTCAGTCCCCTGGATGCCTTCCTTCAGTTGGGAAGGAAGTTTCTCACGCCTTTCCCTTCCCTCTCCTGTTTAAAGTGCTAGTCAAAATCAGATCTCGACCTTGCAAGATGATCCTGATTGCTCCAGACTGGGCCAGACCGCCCTGGTACCCACTCTTTATGTCCTTAGCAGTCCACCTTTCCCTGTGTCTTCCCAGGAATCACAATCTGTTATCCTGTGCTCAGGGAGAGTTTGGTACCCGAACCTCAAATCTCTCAATCTCAAGGCCTGGCTCTTGAAGAGTTATAGTTTACTGACCCACACCTCTCCCAAGGTGTATTGATATCCTGAAGGCTTCTAGCAAGCCTTCCACCAGGGCTACTTATAATTCCAAATGGAAGAGATTTTCCATATGGTGCTCTGCAAAGCATATTCCCCCAGAATCTGCTGGTTTACCCACGGTCCTGGACTATATGGTCCATCTAAATGCTTTGGGGCTGAGACCAACTACCCTAAAAGTGCACCTGGCAGCCGTGTTCTGCTGTCTTATCAGCAGGTAAACCCTCTTCTTTCAGTCCATCCTGTTGTCTCCAAGTTTTCAAAGGGTTGCTTCACACCAACCCCCATTCAGGATCCTGCCCCTGCCTGGGATCTTAATATTTGCATTGCCCAGCTTATGCAACCCTTTGAGCCCTTGTCTTCAGCAGAGCTTAAGTACTTGACTTGAAAACTGTGTTTTGGTAGCCATCACTTCTGCCAGACACATAAGTGAGTTGCAAGCATTGTCAGTGGAGCCTGATTTTATCTCTTTCGCAGAGATAAGGTAGTCCTCAGGACTAACGGAAAGTTCTTGCCTAAGGTGGTTTCAGATTTCCACCTTAATCAATCTATGTCTCTCCCTTGTACTTCACTGACCATTCCTCCTCTGGCGAGAGGAGGTTGCACAGTTTAGATGTCAGAAGATCCCTTAGCTACTACATAGATCGACTACAGGGTCACAGGTTTGACTCCTCCAGCTGTTCCTCACTTATGGTGAGGTTGGCAAAGGAAATCTGCCACCAAAAGATCCATTGCCAGGTGGATTGTCTCTTGTATCCAATTCTGCTATGAAAACTGGGAAGTTCTTCCCTCAGGCCCTGAGGCTCACTCTACCAGAGGTACAGCTGCGCTCTGGCTGCTGCCAGGGACATCCCTATCCTGGAGATATGTCAAGCAGCTACCTGGAAAACAGTTCACACTTTTACCAAGCATTACTCTCTGGACATCCAGGCTAGGAGTGATGCTCTGTTTAACACAGCTGTGCTTCAGAGCCTATTCCCAAGTAGGTTCTGTCCCTTCCCATGGAGGTACTGCTGTGTAGTTCAGACATATGTCTAATATAGCAAGACTTCATGTTGTTTGAAGAAAAAATTACTCACCTTAGTAATGTTTTTCTAATGGAGTCTTGCTATATTATGACCTCCCGCCTGCCCCTCTCAGAATCTTTACTTTTGGGATGTGGGTGGACAGGCAGTGTTGGCACTTAGAAGATGCCCACCTTGTTTTTAACCCTTCTTTTTGGGGTGATCTGTGTTATGTTTGTCATTTTTGGGTCTCCTGACTTGAGTCTTTGTTTTGGCACCAAAAATGTGTTTATATAATTAGTTGCCAGTTGGCTAGTGTAGGTTTACAGCTTCCACACAGAGTCTTAGTGAGTTTTGCTCGTAAGATCTGACAGTTTGAGTTTGAAGAACAACAGATAGAGTTTTCAACCGAGCTCGAGCTCAAAGTTCCATGCCTGTCATGGCAAGTTAACTCTTTCACCTCCGGAGCAGTTCAAGGTTGGGACTCACTGCATATGTCATAATATAGAAGACTCCATTAGAAAAAACATTACTAAGGTGAGTAATTTTTTCTTCTGACCTCATAATGGAAGAGGAGGAGGAAGACTGTGGAGAAGAGCGAGTATGTACATGGTACCAGTTCAACAGTCTCTTCCTACAAGACTTTGTAGTTAATACACCCAGATCGCCTCCAGAGGAACCATTATTTTATGACATGGTGCAGCAAATGCAAGTTACCATGGACTTTACCTGAGAGGAGAAGGATCCAACTAAATGAATTTCTAGGGACATGGATATGTTGTTCATCCACACTCATTGGCAGGTATCCTTGCCGCTTAAATCTTGCCGGAAGGTCTTCAGCTTGCTCCTCCCACCCACCCGGTGGTATAACCTCGGCTCCGCCCCATGAGACGCAGATCTTCCTTACCGCTTGGAAGCTCAGGTTCCTCCTTAACGCCCATGCTTGAGACTGGTTCCTATTTCTCCGCTTCATGGATTTAAAATAAATTTTTAAAAAGACTTCAGATCTTCTATCCCCCGCGTCATGGCGGGACAACCCGACTCTCGGATTTCGGAGATGCCCATGCGGCAGAAGATGTCTCGGACGGATCCACACTCCACGTGTGTCTACTGTTTAGGCCTTGAGCACGACCCGCAGGCTTGGCGACCTGGCTCATCTTTTCTCAGCCTACGCCCTCGAACACCGTGCCTGCGACATGTCGGGCCGTCCGAGAAGCGCTTCTCCGTGAAGTCCAGGAGGCCCGTTGGCGGTGTCCGCGGGCGGCGGGCTCGGGCGGATCAGCTCCAGCTGGATGGTCGCCCGAAGAGGAGGCGGCGCCGGGTCAGATTTCCTCGGCCGCGCATTTATCCCGCCTCTCTGGGTTCTTCCTACACGGCTTCTTTTATGAGCTTTTGTCTGTCCCTCTCCACTAAGGGAAGGGCCTCGCCTGGACCTTATTCTCGTCCAAAAGAGGGACAGGGTAAGTCCTCCGCCGACGCCTTGGGAGCGGAAAGGTCCCTCTCCCGGCCGCCGACCGCCGGGTTCTGGCCGACACCCGCTTCGCACTGGCTCCACGGTGTCCCCTGGCCAGGTCAGTTGACCGAGACTCCCACCGATGAAGTCGAGATTTTCTCGACTCCATTGACGGCTGTCGCCTTTAGCAGCCGAGATTCTCTCTCCCGGGTTCCCCGGGAGGAGTTGAGGATCCTGGCTCGCCTGTGCCTCCGGTTCGGAGCCCTCGGATGGACCATCCGAGCTGAAGGAGGCCGTTCCGCCGACACCTCCGCACCGACCTCGGAAATTCTGGGACTCTCGGTCTCGGTCTGACCTCATGGTCCAGCCGATCCCACGTCATAGGCGGTCTCGGCCCGCATCATGGGTAAGCGGCGTTGCCCTCGCCCTCCTCCTCGGATGAGGGAGGCTCCGTGTAAATTACGCCGACGGTACGAGGACCTTATGTTGCAACAGCCTCCTGGCCGGGAGTAAGCCGACCCTGCCGCTTTCCCCGCCATTATGGGCTGTCACCGAGCGGCCGACACAACCCCCGACTTATCCGAGGAGCCTATGTACCCAGGCCAAGAAACCGCCAAAACCAGCTGCTCCACCCATTCGTGGAACCTCCGCCCACAGCCACCATTGGGGCTCCACCAAGGATTCTCGGCCGGCTAAGGGTCTACCCCATCGGTTGTCAGTTACCCTCACCCCGACCGACCTCGGCAGGTGAAGGTGGCTTAGGCCAGAGGCAGTTCTTCGAGGACTCTTCCGAGTCCGAAGATGATTCCTCCTTTTTCTCCAAGCGACTGGACTTGGAGTCTTCAGGAGGTCAGTCAATGGACGATAGCCCGTCGTCCTTCCTAGACTGCTTCGCTCATCTCGGAGTCCACCGGATGGAGCTCGAACCTGCTTCCAAACGGGCCAGGTATCCCTCACGGAGATTCTGGACCGAGGGATTCTCCGACGGAGGCCTTTCCGTGGCCGAGGCCATAGTGGGTCCGCACTGGAGCTTTGGCAGCGCCTGCTTCCTGCCCTGCGCCCGGCCAGGATGGCCAGGAAGTATGCGGTCCCTACCGTTCCTTGTCCGGTTTTGGAACACCCTCTGCTGAGGGTTGTTACCGACAGCGCTTCAGCGCTCCGGCAACGCCAGGGATGTGGACAAACCTCCTGACAAGGAGTCCAAGAAATTGGACTATGTCGGGCGAAAGTCTACGCTATGCCCTCCTCTCGGCCTTCGCCAGGCCAGTTCGCCCGCCCTCATGGCACATTTTCTCATGCCCTGTTGGGCTCCCTGGATGAGGTCATCCTCATCTTCCCGCCGATCTGCAGACTACGGTTAAGCAGGTGCGGGACCAGGGCAGGGCAGTGGCCAAACAGCAGCTCCAGACTGCTTTGGATATAGGGGACTCCATGTGCCAGATCGGTGGCGCTGCAGTGGCTATATGTCGATGGGCTTGGCTGAGGATATCCACCTTTACTCGGATACCCAGCACGAGTTGGCTGATGTTCCTTTTGGGACTGACCTCTTCGCCCTGGGGTGAAAGGTCACCTGCAGAGGATCGAGAAGTCCAATGCTACCTTGACTCGGTCTCTTCCGCCAGAAGGACAAAGGCGCAAACCACAGCCTAAGCCCTTTCGTCCTTCTGTGCCCCAGTAGCGCCCGGCTCAGCAGCGTCAGGGCCAGCAGGCTCGACCTTGGCATCCCAAACCCAAGCCGCGGCTTCCTCTAACAGGAGGCAGGGAGGAAAGGCCCACGAGGTCCCTCGGCCGGTCCCCTCCGCCTGCCCAGGACGGGCTGAGGGTGTCGCCCATTCCCCGCTGCCACTCCACTCCTGGGGTCCCCCCTGGGGGATGGCTCCGCACTTCTGCCCGCCTGGTCCGCTGTTTCCACGGGACAGGTGGGTCTTGAGGTGGTGGGAAGAGGCCTGCCTCTGGAATCTCGAGCAGGCACCACCCTTCAGAGCTGTACCGCTCGGGGGCTTCGGATCCCCAGCCTCACTGGCGGCTCATCGAGCCGACATCTCCTCCTCCAGAAGGAGGTGATAAGAGGTGGTGGACCCTCCTTCAGACCCAGGGTTTGTGTCCAGGTACTTCCTGGTTCCGAGCGAACGGGCTGGCGCCTCATTCTAATTCCACACGACCTAAACAAGTTCCCAAGGTCTCGAACCTTCAGGATGGTCACTCTGGCTCAGATAATACCATCCTTGGAACGCGGCGTGGTCTCTGCTCCTGGACTTGCAGGACGCGCTTTTTTCACGTCCCTATCCGTCTGTCTCCACCAGAGATTCCTTCGCTCGAGCGGAAGGATCCTCTTCGAGTTCCAAGCCATGCCCTTCGGCTTGTCTCCAGCTCCCAGGGTCTTCACCAAATGCATGGCAGTGGTGACAGCATTCTGCACGGACGATTAGGGTCCGGTGTACCTTACCTGGACGACTGGCTGATAGCAGCTCCTCCAGGAAGGAGGCGGAGTGTCCAGAGATCTGGCCTCCAGGTCTGCTTCTCAACTGGGCCTCTTATCAACGAGGCCAAGTCGAACTCGAGCCAAGCAGGTGATTCTATTCATCGGGCGCAGCTCGCTCTCTCGAGCCAGAGCGCTGGCCCGGCGGACAGGGCCGAGGTTCTTTCCTCCTTGCCCGATCATTTCTGGTTGGGCAATTGCGCCTGCCCGGGACTTCCTGCGCTCCTGGGTCTCGCGGCGGCCTGCACCAGCGTGGTCCGCTGGGGCCTGCTGGAACATGCGCCCTTCAGTGGGACTGGCCAGCCAGTGGTCACAACGCTGCGATCCTTGGACCAGCTTGTGCCGGTGACATTAGGGATGTGGAACGCCTCCAGTGGTGGACCGCTCCAGATCATTTGCAGGAGGGCATCCTGTTCGTCCGCCCGAGCCGGCGGTCTCTCTATCGACCGATGCCTCTCTGATGGGTTGGGGTGCCCATCTGGGGAACACGGGCTCATGGCCTCTGGTCCCCTGGGAGTCCCGATGCCACATCAACCTGTTGGAGCTCCGAGCGGTCCGCCTAGCTCTCACCGCCTTTTGCCTGCTCCTCCGGGTCAAGTGGTCCGAGTCCAGACGGACAATACCACGACCATGTACTATCTAAACCGCCAGGCGGGGACGCGCCCCATGCTTCTATGCAAGGAAGCCTCCGGATTTGGTCACTGTGGCGCAGCCTGGAGGCGGATCTCCAGCTATTCACGTGGCAGGAGCCTCCAACACCCTGGCCGATGCCCTGAGCCGGATAGGGGCTGCATCCCACAGTGGTCTCTCCTGCCGGAGGTAGTACAGCATCTGTTCTCCCATTGGGGCACACCTCAGGTGGACCTGTTTGCCTCAGGAGAACGCGAGCTGATTCTGTTCCATGCCCCCCCTCAGCAGGGCTCGCTGCAGGGGATGCCTTCGAGGCAGTGGACCCCGGCCTCTTTACGCCTTTTCCCCCATTTCCTTGATCCACAAGGTGCTCAAGGCGAGGAGGACAAGGCGCAGGTGATTCTGATAGCCCCAGACTGGCCTCGCCAGTTCTGGTACCCAGATCTCCTCAGTCTCAGCTCCAGGACTCCGCGGCAGCTTCCAGCTCGCCGGACCTGCTCTCAGTCAATCAGGGGAAGGTGTTCCATCCGGACCGTCCAATCCCTGCACCTGACGGCCTGGTTCCTGAGCGGCTAGAGTTCCAGGCCTTGGGTCTTTCCGACGAGGTCCTCAATGTAGTTGAGGCGTCCCGTAAGGAGTCGACCAGAAAATGTTATGCCTTCAAATGGAAAAGGTTTTCCATTTGGTGTCAGGGCAAGGGCTTGACCCTTCCTCCTGTTCCTTGGTAAGCATCTTGGACTATTTATGGTCCCTTTCTAGTCAAGGGCTTAGGTCGGCGACCCTAAGGGTGCACCTGGCAGCCATCTCTGCTTCGCAGCGGGCGGGGGAAGCGTCGGTGGCGCGCAGGAGAAGGTGGTCTGGCGCTTTTCAAAGGCCTTGATCACATTTCCCTCCAGTGCGGGAACCCCACCTCCGTGGATCTACTGCTGGTACTGGCAAAGCTCATGGGCAAGCTATTCAACCTATGCACAGGTGTGTCTCTCTCACCTGTCGTGGAAGACTGCCTTCTTGGTGGCTATCACGTCAGCCAGAAGGATGGGAGAGCTCCAGGCTTCCATCGAGTCTCCTTACCTGGTCTTCCACAGGGACAAGGTTGTCCTGCGCCCCACCAAATTCCTTCTGAAGGTGGTGTCGGAGTTTCACCTTAACCAGGTGTTGACTCTGCCGGTGTTCTACCCCAATCACACCTGGGAGGTCAACATAGGCTCCATACTCTGGACCCTAGAAGGGCCGCTATTATAAGGAGCGACGGCTGAAATTGGGAGGTTCTCAGCTGTTTGTCACCTACGCTTGAAGCCGCTCTGGCAGACCTGCAGCCAAGCGGACGATAAGCAGGTGGGTAACCTCCTGCATAGATCTCTGCTATAAGTTGGCGGGCATGGAGCCTCCCAGAGGATAAGAGCTCATTCTACCCGCCATACTGCTGCAACGGTGGCTGCTTCCAGGGACGCCCCTATCCAGGAAATCTGCAGGGCTGCTACCTGGAAGTCGGCAAACACCTTCATTACCCATTACCACATCGACCTTGAGTCACGCCGGATGCTGGTTTTGGGGCCTCGGTTCTCCAGTCTCTTTCCCAAGTAAGTATTGGGGGTATGCGTGCCTCCCTCCTCCGGAGAACTGCTAGAGTCTGCCAATGAGTGTGGATGAACAACATATCCATGTCCCTAGAAATACCAAGGTTTACTCCACCTATAGCTAGGGTTCTAGGAATGGTATATATTTGTTCATCCTACGACTCCACCCGACCTCCCGGCTCGACGTGACAACCTGAGCTTCCAGCGGCCAGATCTGACGCCATGGGCGGAGCCGAGTTATACCACCCGGTGGGTGGAGGAGCAAGCTTGAAGACCTTCCGCAAGATTTAAAGCGCAAGGATACTCAGCAATGAGTGTGGATGAACAACATATACCATTCCTAGAACTCCTGTTACAGGTGAGTAACCTGTATATATTGATCCACGAAGCATGCTGAAAAGCTTCAGAGACCTGGCACCAGCTAAGGCAATACAAGGCAATGCTGTTTGCTCTTAGTCTCTTTGTTTCAAGCAGCAGTAAGTAAGGCAGTGGATAGACTCACTCAAGACTGTGGTGTATTCCAGCACATAATCCTTTATTGTAAAAGAAACAAATAAGCTAAGTGAAACCCAGCATGTTTCCACAACTGCACAACTACTCGTGAACTGCTCGCCTCACTTCCTGGATACCACCCCTGCACGTCACCAAGCACCTGACATGTTTCTCTCTATTTCGAGCTTTCTCAAAGTGTAGTAGGTGAATACAAAACTTGTTATAAAGCCTAACAATTAAAGTGACAAGCAAAAACATCTAAAACATTGCAGAACTTATGTTAACATATCTGGGGATGATTTTACATCTGTGCTAACCAATTAGTTCATGTAACTATAGGCACTAGACATAGTTTACATTCAAAAGAAAATCAGAGATTGCACCATTTCACTGCCTTTCATGAACCCCAGTGCAAATCTAAAAGAAGAAAGATATAGAAATGATTATTAAAACATATATCTGATATACAAAACATTATATCCACTGTTTATATACATTAATCCTTTTTCTCAGTCTCTTCAGGCATTTAATCACTTTTTTTAGAAAGGGTTTTAACGCCAACCTTCCATTCAGCCCTTATCCTTCCATACCTTTAAAAGCCACAGTCCAGTACAGTTCTTGTTTTAGTGAGAGATTATCATAATCTCCCTCTACTGCTCATTGTGTTTTCCAAGCCAATAAATGTAAAACTGTGTTCTAGGGACATGGATATGTTGTTCATCCACACTGTCTGGCAGGTTCCTTGCCGCTTTAAATCTTGCCAGAAGGTCTTCAAGCTGGCTCCTCCCACCCACCCAGGTGGTAAAACTCTTAGCTCCGCACCATGACTCAGATCTTCTTTACCACTTGGAAGCTCAGGTTCCTTCCTTAACGCTGTGCGTGGATGACTGGATCCTAATTCTTGGTTCACGAAACTCATTTTAAAATTTTCAAGACTTTGGTCATCTTTCTCCCTTGCGGCTCGATGGACAAATTGATTCCCGGATTTGGCGGTGCCCTTGTGGGCAGAAGATGTGCAGAGACGAACCAGCGCTACATGTGCGTCTACTACCTCGACCTAAGAATATGACCGCAGGCCTGCGAGTCATGCCGTTTTGTTTTCTGCCAACTTCCTGGAGGACTCGCACTGCCCGGTTACATTGGGCACCCGAGCGCTACCCGCCAGTTAAGTTGAAGAAGGCCCGCTGGGTGGTTACCGTGGTGGCTGGCTCAGCTGAGCAACTCTGGCAGATGATCACCCTCGAGGAGGAGGCTGCCCAGGCCGCATCATCCTCTTCCTCAATCGCAGCATTTATCCCACTCTCTCTAGGTACCTCAACCCGTTCAAGGAGCTTTGCCAATCCTTTCGCGAAGGGAGAGGGGCCATCGGACATTCCTCTCAGTCCAAAAAGAAGGACTCAAAGGTAAGTCCCATCGCTCGTTCGTGGGAGGCGGAGAGTCTCCTTCCCAGACAGTTGACTGTTGACTTTGGTTGAGGTTGCGGCTAAGGCTGCTGGCTTCATGGCGTCCCGTCAGGCCAGCCGGCTGAGAACAGGGATCTGCCTGCGCCCTGGTGCAGCAGTCCCTGTTAAGGCTTCCGAGGCGAGGGAAGGCGGGTGTTCCTTCTTCTTCCCAGACCTGTCCTCGGAAACCTGAGGAGCTCGGTCGGTCCAGCCGATCCCGCCCGACCGGTCTAAGCCACCAGTATGGCGCTGCCGCTCATCCTCGTCTTCCTCCGGAAGAGGAGAGGCCGCACAAATTGCATTGACGCCACGAGGACCTGATGTGCAGCAGTTACTTCCTGTCCAGGAACAAATCGACGCTGTCGCCTTTCCTGGCCATCAAGTGGCTGTCACCCGAGCGCAAACAACCCTTGCTGTAGTCGAGGTGCCCAAATCTGGGCCGTTGTTCGGCCGAACCAGCTGCACCACCTATTGTGGTGGAACCACGCCTCCACAACCGAAATCGCAGCACGACCAAGGATTCTCGGTTGGGTCAAGGCCTGCCCACAGAGTCATTGGTCACCCTCACTCCCGACCGTCCTCAGCAGGTGGAGGGTGGCTCAGGTCCCAGGCAGCTCTTAGCGGACTCCTCAGAGTCCGGCAGCGACTCCTCCCTGTTCTCCAGGCCCGTTGACCTGGAGTCCTCCGAGGGCAGCGTTGGCCCATCGTCCTTCATGGGTTTGCTTTGGCTCATCTCGAGTCCACTGGGATGCAGCTCAAGCCCATATTCAACGGAGATACTGGACCAAGGGATTCACCCATGGAGGTCTTTCTGGTGGCTGGAGCCATTGTTGGCCCAGCCTTGGAGTCTGGCAGCGGCCTGCTTCCTGCCTGTGCCTTCAGCCAGGATGGCCAGGAAGTATGCCCGGTTTTTGAACACCTCTGCCGAGGGGTTGGTCACTGACAGTATTTTCCAGTGTTCCGGGAATGCTAGGGCGTGGACAAGCCCCTCAACAAGGAGTCCAAAAACTGGACTGCACGGGTGCAAGGTGTATGCTGCATCCTCTCTTAGCCTCCAACAGGCCAGCTCGGGTGCTGATGGCACACTTCTCCCACGCCTCTTATGGGCTCCTGGATGAGGTGATCCTCATCTCCCAGATGACCTGCAGACCACGGTCCAGCAGGTGCGGACCAGCGAAGGGCAGTGGCTAAGCAACAGCTCCAAACGGCTGTGGACATAGGAGACCCCTGTGCCAGATCAGTTATGGCCGCAGGGCCATGCGCCCGCAGAGCATGGTTGAGGATATCCACCTCACGCGGATTCCCAGCACAAATTGGCAGATGTCCCTTCCTGGGACTGACTCCTTCGCCCTGGAGTGGAAGGTCACCTCCAGCGGATCGAAAAGTCCAATGCCACTCTGGACTCTATCACCTCCGCCCAGAAGGACAAAGGCCGCCCGACAGCAGCAGCAAGTCCTTTCGTCTTTCTGCGCCTGCGGCATGTCCGGCCCAACAGCACCAGCACCAGGGCCAGCAGGCTCGTGCTTGGCATCCCAAACCCAAGCCCGTGGCTTCCTCCAATAGGAAGCAGGGAGGTAAGGGCCCAGGAGGTCCTTCGGCCGGTCCCTCCTCCAAGCCTGCCCAGTGACTGGTTGAGGGTGTCACCCCAGCCTCGTCACTCCCGCTGGGTTCCCTGTGGGACAGCTTCACCACTTCCTTTCTGCCTAGTCCGCTATCACCACGGACCAGTGGGTGTTGGGGTGGTAGGAAAGGGCCTGCCTCTGGAGTTTGAGCAGGCCCACCTTCCGAGTTGTCGCCTCAGGGGGCTATGGGGTCCCGCAGCCCTCTGTCGGCCCACTGAGCCGATATTGCCCTGCTCCTCAAAAAGAGGTGATCAGGAAGGTGGTAATCCTTCTCCAGACCCAGAGTTGTGTCCAGGTACTTCCTGGTCCCAAACTAATGGGGACTGGCACCCGATTCTCGACCTGCATGACCTGAACAGGGTTCCCAAGGTCTTGGACCTTCAGGATGGTCAGTCTGGCTCAGATAATCCCATCCTTGAACGAGGAGGTGATTCTGTTCCTGGACCTTCAGGATGCATTCTTTCATGTCCCAATCTGTCCATCCCACCAGAGATTCCTCCGCTTCAGAGTGAGGGATCCCTGTATGAATTACGGGCCATGCCCTTGCCTTCCCCAACTCCCAGGGTCTTCACCAAATGCATGGCAGTGGTGACAGCATTTCATGGGCGTCAAGGGTCTGGGTGTACCCTCACCTGGACGACTGGTCGATTGTAGCCCCTCCAGAGCGGGAGGTGGAGCGTCCAGAGATCTTGCCTCCAGGTTTGCTCAGGTTGGCCTCCTCATCAACCCAGGCCGAGCCAGAACCTCGCCAAAGCAGGTGATACATTTCATAGGGGCAGAGCTTGACTCTCTACCAGCCAGAGCACGGCCTCCTGGCAGACAGGGCCGAGGTTCTTTCCTCCTTTGCCCAGTCATTTCAGGTTGGGCAGTCGCACCCTGCTTGGGACTTCCTACGCCTCCTGGGCCTCATGGCGGGCTGCACCAGCGTGGTCCATTGGGCCCGCTGGTACATGTGTCCCCTTCAATGGGAGTGGCCAGCCAATGGTCACAGCACTTCAATCCGCTGGATCAGCTAGTGACAGTCCCAGGGATGTGGAATGCTCTCCAGTGGTGGACTGTTCCAGCACATCTGCAGGAGAGCATCCCATTTGTCCGCCAGAGCCCATGGTCTCTATCGACCGATGCCTCTCTGATGGGTTGGGGTACCCATCTGGGGAGCCCTGAGCACACAGCCTGTGGTCCCTCGAGTCCGATGCTATATCAACCTGCTGGAGCTTAGAGCGGTTTGTCTAGCCCTCACCGCTTTTGCTCCGCTTCTACAGGATCAAGTGGTTCAGGTTCAGACGGACAATACCATGACCATGTACTACCTAAGCCACCAGGGCAGTACGTGCTCCATGCCTCTGTGCAGGGAAGCTCCGCATTTGGTCCGTGTGCAGCTTGGAGGCGGATCTCCTCGCCATTCATGTGGCAGGAGCCCAACACCCCACAATGCCCTAAGCGGATAAGGGCTGCATCTCACGAGTGGTCCTCCTGCCGGAGGTAGTACAAGATGTTACTTCAAGAGGGCTCTTGCAGTAGGTAATTACATATGGACTGATGCCGCCGCAGCAGGACCTCACGGAAAAATTTCTAGCTAGCAGTCCCTGGTGGAGACCGCCCCCACGTTAGGTGACCGCGCCATACGACGTCGGTATAAGAAGGTCCTGGACGTCCCGCCCAGATCTTATCTGTGTCAATCTTCACCATTCATCACATATGGGTACTGGCTGGAGATCAGGACCTTGATTTGTTTTTTTTTAAAGGATGAGCGGGCCGACACAGCATCGGTGTATGCGCCCTCGAGGCCGGCGTGCTGCGTGGTGGCTCGAGGGTTGGCCGTTGAGCTGTGTTGACTCCGCCTGCCTACCAGTTCTTCATCTTCCACCATCGAGGTCGCCTCGTGGGAAGCTGAAGAAGAATTTTAGGCCTTTCAGCCTTTCGTGCTCGACGTGTCAGTCCGTCGGTAACTTTCTAGTTCTGGGTTCTGCCTCCCTCGGCGTCGCGGTAAGATCTTTCCTTTTTATTTGAAGTATTGAGACATCGAGTCTGTTTGCTGTGTTTTTCCGTAGGTCATGTCTCGGTCGGAGGCAGGGGTCTTCTAAAGGTGGGTCGGCCCTAATGAGCCGGTGCCCATGCGCCGTAAATATTCCGCTATCGACCAGCATGACTGGTGTTTCTCAGATGTCTTGGCCCGCTTCACGACATGGATTTGTGCGACGCCTGCTTCTCCATGGATCGCCGTGGTCCTCAAACAGTGCGTTTGAAAGTGGGCGAGCCTGCCGTTTCGGGTAGGGTTCGCACTCATCCTGCCAAGTCGCTTACTCGGCCTTTCCTCCGGTCCCCTCCCAGTTCTATACGGACCGAGGAGGAGGGAGCCTGGCTACTTGTGGCCTGGCATTGCCGAGGCTCCTCCCAAGCGAGCAGGAGGCCTGTCCCGCTCCTCCCGGAGCAGGCTAGAGGTGCCTCCATGGCAATTGTCCCTTCGGGTGAAGGCTCCCCAGTGTTGCTCCCCGCGTCCGGAAGGCCCAGGTCGACGCTGTCGGTCGGTGCCGCTGGAGCCTTTTGCTGTGTCTCATGCGCTGAGGTTGAGCACGGCGCCCGTGCCTCGCGCGGTTCAGCGCCGTGGGACCTTCGGCTCGACGGTCAGTGCTGTCCTCAGTGCCGTGGGTTCACTTGCGGGCGCGAGGCCATCTCGCTGCCGGTCCTGGTGCCGCTCATGGCGCGAGGCACCTGGCGGTGTCATCTGCGCCAAGCTGTTGCTGGGGCTGCTGTCTGCTCCGTCTCTGTCCCTGGTACTGCCCCGGTGCTAGTGAACTTGATGGCACCTTGACTGGCCCTGACTCTGGACCTTTGGCCCGAGCTGCCCTGGCGCCTTCTGTGAGCCCGCCTGCCCCGGGTTACGGAGGCATGGGTGCCGCCTCAGCCGCTGCCTATAGCTGCCAGGCCCTTTGGCAAGTCGGTTTCGCTCGCCTCATACTGTTTGGCTCAGAGCCTTGGAGCTCTACCTCTTTGGGGTGGAGTCTGGCTCGAGTCAGACTCCTGAGTCACACCTTCGGGGTTGTCTGCGGAGGAGAGCAACCAGTGGTCTCGTCGGCGAGTTGTGGCCCCCTACTGAGGAGCGTCAGGTAGTCCCGAGGTTAGGGTCAGTGGTGCTGACCAGCAGGCAGTGGTGCGCGCCACCATTGCTCTGCAACCTGGCCTTGGGGTTTCCTCGACCCCTCCAGTAGTGTCTTAATCACCCAACTTTGGGGCCCATCGAGAAGCCTACAGGAGGGAGGTGCTGTTCTCTGGGTCTCCTTCGGGGCAGCCCAGAGCTGCCAGCTACCTAGGCTGGCCCTCTCGAGGAGGAGGCCCTCTCGGACTCTGAGGGGTCGAGGTGGGGTCAGCGTATCAGCCTTTCTCTGGGGTCCACCCGGCCCTGGGCAAAGCTGAAGTGCGGACTTCACCCTTCCTTCCGGTTCCCTGAGGGGTCCCATTCTTTTGAGGCAGGGGACCGTCCTTCTGGACTTTTACGGCCCGGTCACCTCACTGGGGATTCTTCTGGAGCAGCCTAGCCAGTACCAACGTGGTTGTACAGCTGTCGACTGTGGAGTCTTCCGGGCACCCTCCTTGGGTGCTGATGGTCCGCTCCTAGCCCTGGCGGAGGTCAGCCAGCTTCTTTTCTCAGCTCTGCCCCATCCCTCTGCCACATTTCCAGCGCTCCCAGGCATTCTTGGTCCTAGCGGCCTCTCACCTGGGAGCAGTTCAGAGCGGTGGCTGCTGGGTTCCCTGCCTATGTTAGGGCTATGGACAGCCATGTTTTCAACCCCCTGCAGCCACCTCGGGACATATGATGACCTCCAGCCCTCATGCCCTCTTTTGGGGAAGAGGAACCATCTGTCCATATCTCCTGCTGCTGATCTCTGAGTACCAGCGTTCCTCGTGAGGATGATGGAGGACCTTCACCTTTCGCCCCTGTCTGTTAGCAATCCTGAGCATGCGGCGACGCCTTTCTAGGCGATTTTGCAGGCCCACCTTGTGGTGCCGCCTGGCCTGCTCCCCTTTGGGAGGCGTCCTTGCGTTTCTGGCAGAGCCCTTCTCCGGAGTTCCTGCTCTAGGGACCTCAGCCAGAGGTATTGCGCTCCCGAGTCTCCAGGTTTTATGCCTCATCCACAGTCCGGCTTGACGCACCTGGACACCCCTGATGGGCTTCGCGCCTCCACCGTGACTGGCCCCAGATCAAGAGCCTCGGATTTTGATTTCTGGGGAGGAGGACCTTCTACCGCATGGTTGCTCCTCTCCATTTCTGCTCAGCAGGCCCACTATGCAGCTTACAACAGGTTCTTGTGGTCCGTGCTAGGTCAGATCCTAGCTGCTTTGCCTGACTCTGAGCAAACCAAACAAGCCATCGCGCTCTCTGCACGTGGCCTGGAGCTAGCAAGACACCAAGCAAGGGCATCTTATGCAGCCAGCAGGTAGCTACTAGGGTCATAGGGACAGCGATCTGCACTAGGAGATCGGGCGTGGCTTCGCCTCTTTCCCGGTTGTCACCCTTGGCCCGGGCGAGAGTGATTTACTCTGCCCACTAGGGAACCTACCTCTCCCTGAGGGGCGAGATGGCGCTTTGTCGGGCACCTCTTCCTCCGGGGACCCCATCTCACTCTCTCTACCTCGGGCCTCCTCAGGCCCGGAAGGTTCCCCCTTAGTGTGTCACCACTGAGGGCTAAGGGACTCTGTCCCTAGGTGTAACGAATCAACCCTCTCGGGGCTTGGTATCACTCATATGTGATGAATGGTGAAGATTGACAGATAAGATGTGAAAATTATGTACCTACTGTAATTCTGATCTTTCTGTGTATCTTCGGCATTCATCACAACCCCCACCATCCCCTGTGGCCTCAGTCTCTGGGTCCCCTCCTTTGTGCCTCCCTCTCTTTAGAGCTGGTAAGTTTGGACACAGGGGTATTCTCCTTTAAGGAGTACAGCTCGAGCGGCACTCCTTCCCTACTGCATGTCTCCACCCCGCTGGGGTGGGAGTTGGTGTTGTCAGCCCTTCTGGTTTCCATCCAACTGCTAAAAAAAAAAAAAAATCTCCTTTTTCACCGTACATCTTTCTTGAGAGAGTATTAAGCCCCTGTACCCTGTCCTTCTCCAGAATAGCCGACTCTGCTTCTGGGGTATATGCCAGTTATTCTGTGCCTTGAATACTGGCAGAGAGCTTTGCTACTCCTTGCAGTTCCTATATGATCTGGTGACAGACAAGGGTCTCAGATACCTTGTTACCTCTCACTCTTCCTAAATTTCTCCCTCCCTTCTCCTGCTTCCAGAGATTGGGGCCCCTACCCAATCCTCTTAGTCTCCTCTCTTCTTTGCTGTCCTCTCGTCGCTATTTCTCCTTTTAGTTCAGTTTTCTTTCCTTTTCTGTCCTTGGACTCTCTTTTTCCACCCTCCATCCCTTCCTCTTACCTCTCCGGCGACTCAGAACTGGTAGGCAGGCGGAGTCACACAACCTGATGACCAACCCTCGAGTGCCACACGGACCATCGGCCTCGCGGCACTGATGCTGTGTTGGCTCACCCCTATCCTTTAAAAAAGTCCCGTGGGTCCTTGATCTCGCCAGTACCCATATGTGATGAATGGTGAAGATGCACAGAAAGATCATAATTACGATAGGTACATAATTTTAATTTCTTTCCGCCGTCAGCTTGTGCAGCCCCGTGGTTAAGTTCCTGTTGCTCAGTCCTGTTACTTTGTCGCTTTTTCGAAAAGTTTTCAGTATTATATTTTATTTTTCTATCATCAGGCTAACGCCGGTATGTGTTGTCCCTCTAAAACAAGTGCGACTGAGTGGGCGCCATCTGCCTCACAAAGACAGTCACTCCTCTGCCTTTTCTGCTTAGGCCCCAACCACATGGTCGACAAGTGTCCGTGACTGCCTACGCTTTAATGCGACCACCACAGATGACGCCAGCAGTGTCTCAAGCCCATCTCTCAAAAAGATGATGTCGCGATGGAGAAGGAGTTGAAGAAACTGCAGGCGCGACCTCCCCTGAAGGGCACAAGCGGGACAGGATAGGCACTGGGAGAAAGCCTCCTCTTCTGCGACTCCGGCCGGAGTCACGGGCAAATAACATCCCCTCCGGGAGATCGTCTGACGGCAGCCTCAAGGTTTTGGAAGAGTGTGAGCCAGCTGGGTGCCTCCGGCAAAAGGCTCTAGCCCCAGTACCGCCACAGGCTTGCAGCCTACTGGTGCGGGCACCTCCCTTAAGCCGGACGTCGACTCCTCCGACGTCTGCCAGGAGAAGGCCACTAAGCTGCTCCGACCCTTGAGTGGTGCACAGCAGTGTCTCCCTTGGACCGGGCCTCCTCCCATCCTCGGCCCGTCTCCGGCCGAGGGACCCCTGGACGCTGGCTCCTCTGGCATTTACTGGGATTCAGCCCTTAAGCCACACGTCGGCTTCTCCGGCGTGCGCCGGACCTCAGAACCACGGGACCCTGCTGTCCTGTCGACAGCAGCTCCCTGCCTTCGCTGTCAGCCAGGGGAGCCTGAGTCCCCTGTCTGACCCCGGGATTTTTCTCCATCCCCGGACGAGGGCTCGGGATCCTGGGCTACTGTCCGATCCTCTTCCTATAGAGCTGGATCTGACATCGGCTCCCCTGATGCCAGCGCCGCTCTTCCGACGCCAGCCCGCCGACACTGGTTCCGACACCGCCCCTCCGGCGCTGGCGGGATATTCCTCTCCCATCGGGCCCTCCACCCCACGGGCCTATCCGGATGATCCGCCCATGGAGTACCGCTGGGCCGTCTGCTCCAGCAACTCCTCCAGCGCCTGGGTATCCACCGTCCTATCCGACGCAGGTTATCCCATGCCGCAGTATCTTTGCGCCACAGTACCCGGTGCTGACTCCTCTGGCGCTGCAGTACCCGCTCCGTATACCCGCAGTCGGGTTACAGATACTCTCACTAGGATTTCATCCGTACCATTTTCCCCTCCTCCTCCTCCTCCTCCACTGCCCCCAGGCTGCCGGTGGATCTCCAGGAGACTCTTGCCTCCTGGTGGGCTGAGGCCAAGGCTCATCTCACCATGGAAGTTGAGAGCCGTCTTCTGGCGACGTACCACCCGGCTCCTGTCGCCCCAGACGGCACTCCCTCTCCTCCTCCGGGTTCCCGGCTTTGCCCTCGGGATCAGAGAGGGCAGGACACAGCGTTCTGGGATTCCCCTAATTAACCCGTTCCTCCTCCTCCTAGACGAGGTAGGGAGTCCTACTCTGCTTCAGATTTCTCTCTCCTCCGATGGGTGTTCTGAGAAAGACGACGAGCCATGCTCTCTCCAAGTCCCAGCTGAGGACTCCTCCAGTCTCCTCCGAGGATCCTTCCTTCACGGAGATGCTCAGGAAAATCCAGGAAGTATATCAGTGGCATTCCTAGAGCCAGATCCTCAATGGGTTAAACTCGCTAACATCTGGACTTGCCCTTGATGGCTCCTACCCTAGTGCCACCCTGGATTGAGCCTCACACCCACCTTGTTTCCACTATTTGGAAACAACCTCGGCTTTAGCCCCACTTCCTAGGAAGTCAAACAGGCTATACCAGGCTCCGGAGGGTATAGACTTTTAAAGCCTGACCCTCACCCGTGCAGACTTGGTTGTGATTAGCCCGCCACGGCCGGTCAGCACACTCAAACACTTGAGCTCGTCGCCCGGATAAGGAATCCCATCTTCTGAATCAGTATGGAAGGAAGATCTACACTTCTTCCACACTAGGGATTAGGGCCCTGAATTATGTAGCACATGGGGGATTACCAGAAGGCTGTCCTTACCCAGGCGGAATCTAAGATTGACTCCTTGCCTGACTCCCAAGTCAAGCAGGAGTTAGCCGACCTGGTCCATTCTGCTCCTCGGCCAGTCGTCATATTCTGAGGACGACCTACGATGCAGTGGACACCGCAGGATGGAGCTCTGTGTTCACTGTAAGTCTTGGCATCATGCATGGCTCCGTGTGTCAGGTCTGGTCCCGGAGTGCAGTCAGCAATTCAGGAAGCACCTTTCAGGGGTTCTGTGCTATTTGGCGTGATGTCAAGGACATCATCACTGACTTACAGGAGTAGGGGACGGCCCTTAAGTCTGTTGATTCAATGTACCATCCCCATCCCCTCAGCCGTCCCCTTTCGCAGATGCAGCCAGCCTCAAGCGAAACCTCAGGGAAGGCAGGCCACTAAATGTCAGGCCCCCACAGCTGCCAGGCCCCGCCACCCAAAAGCAACGGGTGCCCCAGCTGCGGCGCTGCCTCACACCACCTGACTCCTTTCCTTCCCACCGCCTCCAGACACCCGGAGGAACTGGTAGGA
Organism: Neoceratodus forsteri; assembly: GCA_016271365.2. Lineage (NCBI taxonomy): Eukaryota > Metazoa > Chordata > Ceratodontiformes > Ceratodontidae > Neoceratodus > Neoceratodus forsteri. The sequence continues at coordinate 62,144,282 of CM028138.1, forward strand.
GGAGATTCTCCCTCCACTTTCCAGGTTGGGAGAGGATAACATCGGATTCATGGGTGCTTCAGATAATAGCAGAGGGCACTCCATAGAGTTTCTCCAGAAACCTCACGTCACCTCCCTCTGAACTCCTCTTACTCAAGGGACCATCTTCCTTTGGTCAGGGGCGAAATCTCTGCTCTCCTTGCGAAGCAGGCTATAGAACCCTGCCCTCACCTCCACGACGGGTTACTATTCCCATTTCTTCCTTGTACCAAAGAAGACGGAGATCTCAGACCCATTTTCGATCTCAGCCCCTGAACCTTTTATGTGGAATACAAGAGGTTCAGGATGCTCTCCTTCAAACTCTCTTACCCTGCTCCGGCTGGGTCAATGAGCTTTGTGCACTGGATATGCAGTATGCGTGCCTGCACATCCCCATTCGCCCGCCGTGCACCGAAGTACCTCAGGTTTGCATTTCAGGGGACCACTACCAATTCTGTGCGCTCCCTTTTGGTCTTTCCTTGGCCCCAGTCTTTACCAAATTCCTGGCTGTGGTAGCAGCCCACCCGTGCTTTGGGAGCTCAGGTTTTCCCTACCTGGACGACTGGCTCCTGACGCCCCGTCCAGGAGGAACTCCTGCATTTTTCTCCTCACCCTGCAGGTTTTCACTGGCCTGGGTATTAGCATCAACCATTCCAAGTCTCACCTGGATCCTTCACAGAGGCTCCAGTTCATCGGGGCAATCCTCGACACGACAATGTGCAAGGCCTTCCTGCCTCCGGACAGGGGGCCTCTCCAGTCCCAGATTTCCTCCTATCGGAACACAGGAGGTTTCAGCGAGGTCAGTGCTCCGTCTTCTGGGGCTTATGGTGGCGGTGATCCCAACGGTTCCGTGCGCGCCTCCACATGAGGATCTCTCAGTGGACTCTCTGATCTCAGTGGGATCAACGGGTGACGACCTTGATCATCTGGTTCTGATCTCCGCCAATGGTAAGAGACTTGCAATGGTGGATGGTTCGAGAGAACCTATTCCGGGGTCCCTTTTTCTTCCTCCGATTAGACTCTGACCACGGATGCTTCAGGTGAAGGTTAGGAGCCCATCTGGGTCCTCGCCGAACCCAGGGCCTATGGTCAAAGTCGAGTTAGTTCTCCATATCAACGTGCTCGAGCTCGAGCAGTGCTGTATGCTCCAGGCTCTTCACCAATTCATCCTTCCTGGTCACCTAACTGTCCAAACGGACATGTGCGTGGTGTGGTACATCAACAAGCAGGAAGGGACTTGGTCCTACCCGCTGTGCAAGGAAACGATGAGGGTTTGGGAATGGGCAACCTCCACAACCTTCACCTCACGGCGATCCATGTTCAGGAGTCGACAATGTTCTGGCAGACAGACTAAGTCGCTAGTCGGCTCTACCACACGAGTGGGAATTAGACGAAAAGTTCTAAAGCATCTTCCAGATTTGGGGACCCCTCCGATAGATCTGTTTGCCGCCTCCCAAAATGCAAAGCTTCCAATCTTTTGCTCGCTCGCTCCAGATCGAGGTGCTTTCTGGAGCTCTGTCTCTAAACTGGAAGGGCAGATTAGTCTATGCTTTTCCCCAATTCCTCTGGTCCCTATGTACTGCAGAAGCTTGCTTTGGAAGGAGAGAGAATGATTCTGATCGCTCCTTCTGGCCCAGGCAAATTTGGTTCTCTCTTCTACAACAGTACTCAGAGGTTCTTCCTCTTCCTCTTCCTTTATCTCCAGGATTGCTGACCCAGGATCAGGGGACCCTGGTCCATCTGGGACTCAAGTCCCTTCAACTTCATGCATGGCTCCTGCAGACCTAGCTCAATCTAACATAGAAGTTGTGGCAAGGCCCATCCAGTCTGCCCATTTCTTTTTCTACCTTATAAATGTGCCATCGGCCTTTGCTCTGTCAGTGACTATCTATTCATAGTCATTTGTATTGCTCCCTTATGCCTATCCCATGCCTGTTTGAAGCCCTGCACTGTATTCATAGCCACCACTTCTTGTGGTAAGCCATTCCATGCATCCACCACCTTTCTGAAAAAGAATTTCTCACATTTCCCCTTAATGGCCTCCTCTAATCTCATGCTGTGTCCTCTTGTCCTGCTATTTTTCTTACATTTAAACATGTTAGACTCTTTCACCTTGTTTATGCCCTTAAGGTGTTTGAATGCCTCGATCATATCACCTCTCTCCTCCTTTGCTCAAGGGTATACATATTGAGCTCCGTTAATCTGTCCTCATATGTCTTCTGATGCAGTCCCTGCACCATTTTGGTTGCCCTTCTCTGGACTGCCTCAATTTGGTTAATGTCCTTGTGAAGGTGTGGCCTCCAATACTGCGCAGTACTCCAGATGGGGCCTAACCAGTGTCTTGTACAGAGGGATTATACTCCTCTACGACTTGTGATACCCCTACTAATACACCCTAACACCCCTAGCCTTACCTACTGCTTTAGAGGTCTGCTTGGATGATTTTAGGTCATCAGTGATGATGATGCCCAAGTCTCTTTCTTCCTTTGTGACTGCTAGCAACTCCTCCCAGCCTGTAGGTGGCTTCAGGGTTTTCTCTTCCTATGTGCAAGATTTTGCACTTCTTGCATTAAATCCCAGTTGCCACTCTTCTGACCATTCTGCTAGTTTATCCAGATCTCTTCTCATTCTGCCCACCCCATCTGGATCATCTACTCTGTTGCAGATCTTGGTGTCATCTGCAAACAGACAAGCCTTACCCTCTAGTCCATCTGCAAGGTCACTAATGAAGATGTTGAAGAGGACTGGCCCAGGACTGATCCTGAGGTACCCACTTGTGACTTGCATCTCTTCTGACTGTATACCATTTACCACCACTCTCTGTTTTCTGCCCGTCAACCAGTTTGCCACCCAGTTGACCAACTTCTGACCCACCCGAGCCTACCCAGCTTATTTATCAATCTTCTATGGAACAGTGTCAAAAGCTTTGCTGAAGTCAAGGTAGGCGACATCAACTGCTCCCCTTGGTCCACCACTCTGGTTACCCAGTCAAAGAAATCTATGAGATTAGTTTGACAGGACCTTCCTTTGTAAACCCATGCTGTCTTGGATCCTGTGCCCTATGGATTCCAGGTGCTGCACTATCCTTTCCTTAAAGGTGCCTCCATAATCTTGCCCACTACTGAGGTAAGACTGACGGTCTGTAGTTCCCGCCTCCTCCCTGCTACCACTCTTGTGGAGCGGGTTCACATGAAACCCTTCTCCAGTCTTCTGGGACTCTCCTGTGCTCAGAGACTCACTAAACAATTCTGCTAATGGCTCTGCTAGTTCCTCCTTTAGCTCCTTAAGTACCCTGGGATGTATGTCATCAGGTCCCATTGCCTTATCCACCCTGAGCTTAGCAAGCTCTTGTAGGACCCTTTCTTTTGTGAAGGGAGTAGTGCTCACCTCCCTCCCCATGTGTCCATGATGCTGAGCTGTGGGCCCTGCCCTACCTTCTCTTCAGTAAATACTGAGCAAAGTATCTATTTAGGATAGATGCCTTTACAGGGTCCTCCTCCTCACATGCTCCCTTTTCTCCATTAAGCTTAGCAATACCCCTCTGGACTTTCTTCTTTCACTAATGTATCTATGAAAGTCTTGTCACTTCTTTACTGTTCATCTCGTTTGGGGTCTCTCCTAAGGTGGCGAGATTTTGGTGGAGGCTAGAAAACTCTCACTAGGTCCACCTACGCCATGAAATGGAAAAGATTTTCCATCTGGCTGCGTCCAGGAACATGAAACTCTTTTCCTGTCCTGTGACCATTCTTCTTAGTACATGTGTCATCTTTTAGACCTGGGTCTCAGTCACTCCTCTTTGAAGGTCCATATATGTGCTATTTCAGCCTACCATCTCCCTTTCACTGATAAGGCATTTGCCCAGCTGGAGGTATCCAAAACTTTCTTAGGGGTCCTTCATCTTAGGCCCCTGTCCGGACTCCAGCCCCACCTTGGGACTTGAACTTTGTCCTTGAGAAACTTACCTTCTTCCTTTTGAGCCTCGGCTTCCGCTGAGACTTGAAGTTTTTATCGTGGAAGACTCTCTTGGTGGCCATTACTTCTGCTTGCAGAATTCTGAGCTCCAGGCCCTTATGTACAAAAAATCCCTTACCTGATTTTTCACAAAGAATCTAGTAGCCCTCCCATACAATCCTAAGTTTCTTCCGATGGTAGAGGAGTCTACCTTAAATCAGTCTATTGAATTACCTGCCTTTTCACGCAGTACTCCAACCAAGGAGAATACTTGCTCCATACCATGGATGTCCAAAGGATTCTGAGATACTACACCGATAGTATGAAGGATCTCAGAAAGACTGATCAATTGTTCGTCTCTTTTGCTCACAAAAGGAAAGCAATGCTGTCTCCAAGCAATGCCTATCAATGTGGAGGCTCATTGCATCACTTTCTGTTATAATGAGTACAACAAGTCCCTACCGGGTCAAGTCAGAGATCACTCAACTCACGAATTGGTAACCTCTTCGCCTTGTTTCAAGAATGTGTTTGCGGCAGACATCTGTGCTGCCGTCACTTGGACTTCCGTCCTTACCTTTACTAAACTATTACAGTTTGGACATTGCTTCTACTGTCGACGAGCAGGCTTCAGGTTAGCTGTCTTGCAAGGCCTCGTATCTTGAGGTTTGCAAGGCTGTTTACTCCTTCTTGGAGTAGTTCCTCCCCGATGCCTTTCTTTTGTTCCAGACTGCTTGGGATTCTGTCCTATATATGATACCTACTGCAAGAGCCCTCTCAAAGTAAGGTAGTACAGTTATGTAAGAACTTACCGTAACAGTAGATCTTCAAGAGAGGCTCTTGCAGTAAAATACCTTCCGCCTCCATCCCTAGGCCTTTTCAGCTCCTTTTCCATTGAGGGAAATATCTGCTCTTCTCTCGTCCAGGCCTGTATGGAAGAACTGGAAGAGTGGCGTCCGGGACCGCCCCTTTATACCAACGTCAGTATGACACCAGTCACCTGACGTGGGGGTATCCCTGCCAGGGACTGCTAACTAGAAATGTTTCATGAGGTCCTGCCGCCGGGCGGCGCCAGTCCTATATGTAATTACCTACTGCAAGGCGCCTCTCATAGATCTACTGTTACGGTAAGTTCTTGCGTAACTGTACTTCTTCTCCCTTTGGGGCACGCCTCAGGTGGACCTGTTTGCCTCAAGGAGACTACTGACTGAGACTGTTTCATGCCCGCCCCCTCAGCAGGGCTCGCTGCAGGAGGATGCCGTCTTGAGGCTGTGGACCGGGCCTCTTCTACGTCTTTCCCCATTTCCCTTATCCACAAGGTGCTTATCAAGGCGAGGAGGAGGACAAGGCAGGTGATTCTGGTAGCCCCAGACTGGCCCTGCCAGTTCTGGTATCCAGATCTCTCAGTCTCAGCTCCAGACTCCTGAGGTGGCTTCCAGCCCGTCCGGACCTGATCTCAGTCAGTCGGGGAAGGTATTCCATCTGGACCTTCAATCCCTGCACCTGATGGCCTGGTTCCTGAGCCGGCTAGAGTTCCAGGCCTTGTCTTTTCTGATGAGGTCCTCAACATCGCTGGAGGTGTCCGCATGAGTCGACCAGAAAATGCTACGCTTCAAATGGAAGAGATTCTCCATTTAGTGTCAGGGCATGGGCCTGGACCCTTCCCTCCTGCTCCTTGGCAAGCTTCTGGACTACCTGTGGTCCCTTTTTCAGCAAGGGCTTCGGTCACCGACCTTAAGGTGCACCTGGCAGCCATCTCTGCTTACCAGGCACGGGCCGGAAGCAGTCGGTGGTGCAGGAGAAGGTGGTCTGCGCTTTTCAAAGGCCTTGATCACATATCCCTCCGGTTCGAGAACCTCCACCTCCATGGTATCTACTGCTGGTATTGGCTAAGCTCATGGGCAAGCCATTTGAACCGATGCACAGGTGTGACATCTCTCACCTGTCGTGGAAGACCACCTTCTTGGTGGCTATCACATCAGCCAGAAGGATGGGAGGCTCCAGGTGCTTTCCATCTAGTCTCCTTATCTGGTCTTCCACAGGGACAAGGTTCTCCTGCACCCCACCCGAAATTCCTTCCGAAGGTGGTGTCAGAGTTTCACCTTAACCAGGTGTTGACTCTGCGGTGTTCTACCCAGTCACACCTCGGAGGCGAAATAGGCTCCATACTTGGACCCTAGAATAGTGCTCACTTATTATAAGGAGCGTGCGGCTGAAGTTCGGGGAGAGGTTTGCCAGCTGTTTGTCACCTACGCTGAAGCTGCATCTGGCGACCTGCAGCCAGGCGGACGATAGGCAGGTGGGTCACCTCCTGCATAGATCTCTGCTATAGGTTGGTGGGCATGGAGCCTCCCGCAGAGGATTAGAGCTCATTCTACCCACCATACCACTGCATCGTTGACTGCTTCCAGGGGCGTCCCTATCCAGGAAATCTGCAGGGCTGCTACCCGGAAGTCAGCACACACCTTCATTACCCACTACCTCATCGACCTTGAGTCACGCCAGGATGCTGGTTTTGGGGCCTCGGTTCTCCAATCTCTATTTCCCAAATAGGGGTGTGCTCTTGCCCCTCCTCCCGGAGAACTGCTGGGAGTCTGCCAGACAGTGTTGATGAACAACATATCCATGTCCCTAGAGATACAGGTTACTCACCCGTAACAGGGTTCTAGGATGGTATATAATGTTTCATCCACATTTACCACCCGACCTCCCCCGGCTTCGACGCACAAACTGGCTTCCAGCGGCTAGATCTGGTGTCATAGGGCGGAGCAGAGAGTTTTAACACCCGGTGGGTGGGAGGAGCCAGCTTGAAGACCTTACGGCAAGATTTAAATCGGCAAGGAACCTGCCAGACAGTGTGGATGAACAACATATACCATTCCTTGAACTCCTATTACTGGTGAGTAACCTGTATTTCTCATTTATTTTTATTTTTAAAATATGTGTTACAGCGTGTTCTTTGTATTGCTATTTTCTATAGCTTTATTGTGTTCTCCAGGCTGAGTTGTAAAGACCCATTTGGTTTTGCCTACATCTAGACGCACTACATTTACAAACTGCTAAATATATTAAACCACTGGTGACACATGTTATAAATCCTCTCACAGAATGCATCTTACCCTTGAGGGGATGTGTATACACCCTACTGTTGACCTCCTTTGGACAACATTTACAATTGCCACATTTGTGGCTATCGTTATCTCTGTGGCAGCCACATTCTAGGCTTGGTATCCAGTGGCTGTACTGAGGGACTAAATGGTCTTGTACACTTTGTCCCTTTCTGTACACTATTTTAGAACCCTCCTGGTAAATTCTTCTGATCTGGATCCTGGCATGCAATATGCCAGTGTTTTTGACTGTGTTGGCAGTGTCCCTGGACTGGACGTTGTATGTGCTTATAAAACATGTCTAGATTTCCTGTTTACTTCTTTCTTTTTTCTCTTCGTCTCTTGCTTTTTGTACCATATTATTTGTATAACCGGTAGCGAGTAATCTATGTTGTAAATCATCTGCACTTTCTTTATATAAAGTTTCAAACAACATGAAGTCTTGCTGTGTTCTGACTATTGCAGTGATTGCCAACCTTGAACTGACCCAGAATAGTCAGAATACAGCAAGACCCATTAGAAAAACATTACTAAGGTGAGTAATTTCTTCTTGTGTGCCATAGCTTCTTTTTGTTCTTGTAAATTGTCCTTTGGGTATAGTCCTAATTACGTGTCCTGGATGTCTTTTTTATTTTTATTTTTTATTTTGCCCTTTTCTGGCAGGACCACGGACCATCCGCCCTAGTCACGGCCCGGAGACCTCTACCGCCGTCCAGTTGCTGCTGGGGACCCACAGTCATCCCCGGCTTGCCTGGAGGGAGGGGCCAAGGCCACCTTCGTGACTCCGAACTGTAACTGCTCGGGTCCCGTAGCGACGCAGCAATGGGAGGCTCTCCGGGAGGGCTTCATATCGGTGGTCCTGCCTGCCTTCCATTTTCCACCTAATTTTCTCCCTGGAAGGGCGGGGCGTGCAATGACCCCAGCGTCCGCCCAGCCTCCACGTTGGCGTCGGTTGTGTGGAACTCCCGGTCTCCACCAGAGTCCCTGCCCGCTGAGTGCTGCCCACCCTCCTCCCGGGAGTAGGAGAGCTGCCCATCGGACGCCTGATCCTCTTCCCCGGCCAGCCCTCCGACCACTCCAGATCCGCTCCTCGAACCTGGTCGCTGCATCGCAAGCGGAAATCCCACCGCTGCCCGACGGGCCGGCATGTCCTGGATGTCTACTGCTGGCCTGCAAAAAGTGTTTCTATCAGTTGATTTCCTGTGCAGGTCAGTTGTAAGGCCCCCACACACACACACACACACACACACACACACACATGTTGTCCTTTATTTTAAGCCTAAAAAGCTGACCTGTTGTTTGCTGTAAGAAGTACTGAATTTCAGATGGGATTGCTCTCCCTAAGAATCTGACAAATTTGGTGAGTTTCATCTCTGTACCTTTCCAGATGACAAAAATGTCATCAGTAAAATGTCTCCCAAATATCATTTTTCCAAAATTTATGACTTCTTACTGTCTCTATTTCCCATTCTGCCATGTACAAATTTACAAAATTAGAACTAAAACTTGCACCCACAGCCACACCTTTTGTTGCAGAAAGAAATCTTGTTTATAAAGCAAGCATTTGTCAATACCGAATGTTTGCCTACTGGTTTAGCACTGGAAATGCAGGAGTTGGACAGATGTAGAGTAGGAATGGCAGTGAAGTATTGAACTGTACCAACCCCACCTGCACCCTACAGAGATGGACAGGTATTGGGATATGCATTTGTGTTGTCGCCCATAACATGCATTCCATTTCACCTCACGCTATCTTGCAGACACTGACAAGTGTTGAGGTGTGCTTTGGGATGTCGGCTTTACAGTCATCCCTTTCCATAAGGACATGCACTGAAATGGGTGCAGTATAGAATGGGGTGAACTCTGGGGCGAAGAGTCCAAGGCATACCTTGATGCCTGTGACTGGATGTAGGGTGGGGTGGAATGGCATGAGCAATACAGTCGGCAATCCAAAGGCACACCCTGATGTCTGTCAGTCTGTAAAGGGTGGGACGTTATGGTTAGAAACCATAATGCCCCAGGCATTTGTTGGTATTTGCAATACAGATGTTCAGCATAGCCATTTTGTGGCCCCACCTCATGAAAGCATTTGGGACCTCTTCTCGTGAACAGTGGCACTGTGATTTTGTCAATGTATCCTGAAATTTCAGTTTCCACAGTGACCCGTGCAATTGTGTACCAGATGCACGAAACACAGATCGGGCAGGATGTGAAGAATGACAGCTGTACCATTCATAGGGAGGTGTGAAGAGATGGCAATGTTGAAAATTTGTAGTGAAAATATTAAAATGCTCAAATGTCCGAGCGTACATGGAAACTGTAGAACACATGCGTGTAACACAGTAATTTAGTGGAATTATTTCACCAGATTTTCAGCATAGGCATTTATGACCTCTGCTCATGAACAGTGTCACTATAATCACTATAATTTTCTTAATCTGTCCCAAACATTGATTTCCCACAGCAACCGGTATTCTGTGCCAGATATGAAAATGCATATTTCAGGCAGGATGTGAAAATGACAGCTGCACTGTTCATAAGGAGGTCTGGAAACGGCAATGTTGAAAATCGAGAAAATACTATTAATTTGCGAGGTTGCTACAAGTAGTTGGAAACCGCACAACACGCTTGTAACATACAGTTATTTTATGGGCCATTTGTCACCAATTTTCACCAGAGGCATTTTAGGACCTCTGCTCATGAACAGCGTCAGTGTGATTTTACATCTGAACATCTGAACATACGAATCTGCCAGCTGAACACACCAATCGGTCTGTGTAAGTCTGCCTATGTGTGCTGCTAGCACCCTAGTTTGCAGGTGCCCCAGCCTCCTCCCCACTTGTCCCAGCCCCTGCCCCGACTCTTTCTCTTGTTTTATCCCCTCCTTAAGTTATTGACTGTCCTCATGTTACCACCCCTCTGGCAGCACATTCCAACTAGACACTACCCTCTCAGAGAAGTAGTGCCTCCTCATTCCCTCTTAAACGTCCCGTTTCCAACCTTAGTCCATGCCCCTCATCTCTCTTCCACTCCTCAGTTTAAAACCCCTCGGTGTTAGGTTTATTTACACCTCAGGTAGTTAAATGCTTCAGTCATATTCCCCATCCCTCCTCTCTTGCAGTGTGTACATGTTTGGCTCCTTCAGCTAACTTCATATTCTTTCCTTCCATCCCTTTAACATTTTTGTTGCCCTCCTTTGCACCCCATCCAGTAACTTTATATCTTTTCTCAGGTATAGCCTCCAGTATTGCACACAGTACTGTAGGTGTGGGTGTTACCAGTGATCTGTAGAGAGGTAGGATCACATCCTGTGTCTGGATGAGAACCCTCTTGCAGTGCATCCCAACATCCTGTTTGCCTTGCTGTTGCTTTCCTGCACTGGGCCAAGCTGTTCATGCTCCCAGTTACCAACACCCTAGGTCCTTCACCTCTGTGATCCCCAACCAGTAGTCCTCTTCTGGTTCATAGCCCTGAAGTTCATCATCTTACATTTCTTTGCACTGAATCATAGCTGCCACTTCACTGGCGATGTCTGTAGTTTGGTTAGGTCCCGCTGTGGTTTTTCCATCCATCCTCTTCATCCACCACTGCACCCAATTTGGTATAATGTTGGAACAGACTAACCCTGCTCCCCAGTCCGTGTGCTATATTGGAGATAAAGAGCCCAAATACACGGGCCCAGCAATGACCCCAGTGGCACCCTGCTTGTCACTGCTCTTGGTGCCAGAGCTACCCCACCACCACCACTCTCTGCACTCTCCCCTGTAACCACTTCTCTGTCCATTTAGTTAGATAACCTTCCACACATACCCCTTCTTCTCCTCACTCTTCTCATCCTTGGCCTGTTCCCTCCTTCCAGTAGTCCACACCCTTTCTCCTCCTTATTCTCACGGGTGGTGGTGGTGTCTTCTGTATTACCAGAAAACTCTGCCCCCCCTTCCAGGAGTTACTACGCTGCTGTCTTTACCTGTATCTATGGGGTGGAGATCATTATGCTCCCCTGTCCGTGCCTTTCTACCAACCTCAGTCTTTTGACCACCCCCAACTAGTTTAAATCTACCTTAGTAGAGATATACCCCTCTAATCCTGCCTTTAATACCCCTCCCACTAAAGTGTACCCTGTTCCCTGTGTAGTCACTATCTCCCAGACTGTACTGCATTTAGTCACTAACCCATAATTTTGGTGTGGCACCAATCTCTAGCCACTCGTTGAACTCCTCAAGCCTATCCTTCCTCCCCATGCTTGACATGGTACCGGCAGTACCTCTGAGAATGCCACCAACTCCCCACCCCTCACACTGCCTGCCCAACTACTTGAACCTCCCTTCACTACTCCATAGTCCCCGCCTTAGTTGTTTGTACCACTGTCACAAACCACTCAGCCAGTCAACCCTCTACTCCCAGAGTGCCAACCTCTGAGCTTATTTTTGTGTACAGTGAACAGACAAGGTAACCCTCTTGTCTGTTTTGTGGGTTCAAGTCACCTTAGTCTCAAGCTTTGGAAGGATTCAAACTGATAACCTCTTGTTGGTGTACCCAATTATGGGCTCAGATAATTCTGACTTCAGGGGCCAGATATCTTTGCCTATGGCACCCAACCAGGTTTTTCAAATGAGCAGCTTAGAGCACCAATGCAAGACTTTTATTTTGCTTCTTTATGCCCCACCTTCGTCCGGCTTCTGCTCCGGTCCGGACCCTGGAGCCCGACCACGGACATCGCGGAATCCCCTGGTCATCTCTGGCTACCCAGAGGCGGGGCCCGATACCGACCCCTTGTTCGGCCGCGGAACTGTGACTGGTTTGGGGAATGGCTCAGTGGCCAATCAGGGCAACCCTGGGCAGGCGTCATTTGACGCTAGGCAGGATTTTTATCCCCTATACTTCCCTCCCTCGAGGAGGTGGGGACTTACAATGGCGTCAGCGTCCGCCCGCCTACCCTCGCCCCTCGCCGCCACAGGCGGTAGCGTGGGTCTCCCAGCCTCCGCTAGAGTCCTCATCGCTCGGATACTGTCGGGACCCTCCCTCGGGAGAAGGAGAGCTGTCTGCGGGCTCAATCCTTCTCCCCCGGCTGGCCCTCCGGCGACCGGTCCGTTCCCGAACCGAATTGGCCCGGCCTCATAGCCAATCCAACGCTCGCCGACCGACGATCAGTGCAAGACTTTTAGAGCACTCTGTCCATTTCCAAGTTTGGTATACAATAAGCCCATACACAGTGTACTTATAACCTTTTAAAAGCTCCACTTAAAATAAAAAAGCGTCCAGGCCGTTTTGTTTGTAAAAATATCTTTACTTTAAAATATCAAAACAGAACAATAATTATAGAACAGAATATATACTGTATATCCCAACACATACAGTCTTAAAACAGACAGGAAAAGTACAGTTCCTGCAATACATACATTTAGACTGGTCTAGTCTTAGTCTTTTCAGTGCTGTGATGATTCTCCATGAGTCAGATAATATTCTCTTGTCAGTCAGAAATATTTTCTTGTGTCCCTCTGTCAGGTTCTTTCAGCACTTAAATACACTTCTGAGCCTGAGCTGGCCTTCTCATGAGGTCACTAACTCCCATTGTGAATCAAACTCTGTATTTTACAATACAGGGTCTCCAAATAAAATATAAAAAAAAAAATATGAGATGACCTCATTGACCTTCCTCTCTACAGGTTAACTGGTCAGAACTGGTTTGTGCTCTGCTACACACACACACTCACTTAAATAGTCTTTTGATGTAAGTCACTGTATTCAAATCAGAAGTGTATTTGACTCCTAAACCTCATCTGGGCCCTGGGTATCTACTCATCAAAGGTATTCATGTAATTCAAGGGTTTCCTGGAAATGTATATTGGACCTTCCAGAATCGTCTGGGTCCTCCCTGGCTCAGACATCAAACTTCTTCAGTGTCCATTCAAACACCATGAAGTCTTGCTATATTATAACAAAAGCAGTCAGCCATTGCAGCTGGAGTTCTACAGCGAGGCGCTGTGCTAAAGCTCTGTCTGGCAAGTTTCAAATGAAACTGTCAGATTCTTTACTCGGCTTCACTGAACAGTCGCTCCGGAGATCAGCCTTCAGCTCGGTTCATTCTCGGTTCGCTTTAGTATTTTTCGGTTCATTTGAACCGGCAAAGTTATTATTTACGGCATTTCGTTAAAAGCTCTATCTGGTAAACCGAAGTACAATTTAAAGTCTGTGTGGAAAGTTAATTATCGGTTCGGTTTTGAACCGATCGGTTTGCTTATTTCAACATTTTAAAGTGTTGGTTGGGTTTTAGAGTGCGGTTCCGGTTCTTATCGGTTCTAAAAACCTGAATTTTAATAGGTTTTCAAATACCGTGACACGGTTAGGAACCGATAAGGGTGTCTTGCCTGGCACTGCCATCAAAAGGCAAGTTTTGGATAGGCTGGCATTATGTCTGAGAAACCCAAAAGAAAAACCGGCCCACTGGGTTTCAACACTGTGATGTCTGTGGGGAAGCCTTTGCCAAGGCTGACCCACACACCACTTGTGTCTATTGTCTGGGGCTGACCACCTCCTGTCAGACTGCCAGGTGTGTAAAAATTCCCTGCAGCCACCCTGGAGAAGAGATTGGGCGGCTCAGGAGCGAGGGAGGCCAAAAGTCCATGACCGGATGGCCAGCCGGTCCAGCACCCACTGGACCAGAGGGAGTGCCTCTGACCAGGGCGAGACTTCTTGAGCAAAGGAAGGCTGGTTCAGAGGAACCAGTCCCAGTTAAAAGACAAAGAAATCAGTAGGTTTGGAGTCCAAAATTGTGTCTCCAACTGCTGCAGAGATAGCTAAAGCCATTCAGATTGTCCAGTCACTGTCTCAGGGACCTGTCGAGACCACCAACAGTTGGTAAAGGTTGGTTCATTCAGTTCCAGTGGTTCAGGAGTATGATGTTGAGGATTTTATGAACCACAGGAGGGAGGAGAATTTGATCAATATATGTGTGGCTGGGAGGGTCTGGACGTGCCCATTGAACGGACATTTCTCCAGACAGACCTTTAGAATCTCCTCCTATTCTGTCTGAGTCCCCTTCTCATTTTATGTTTTACAAAAGGTTGCAGAAACCCTCCAGCTTCCTTTAAAGGAGGCTGTGGATGAGCAAGAGGAGCCTGATTATGTAGAAATGATGGATATACCAGAGTCTAGGAGGTTGTCTATTCCTTTGCATAAGTCATTTAGGAAGCAAACAACAAAGATTTTAAAAATCCTCATTCTATCCCTCCTGTAGATAAAAAAAAAAAAAATGGACAGAAGGTATACTTTGTCAGGCTCTGATACAGACTTCCTCTCTGAACAGTGTAGTCATGTAGGTGTGGTACAAGCTGCAGCCTGTGACAAGGCTAATATTCCCTGGCCTCACATCCTCCTGATAAAGATTCCAGGAAGATTGATGCCATGGCAAAACAGTATATGGCAGCTTCTTTGGGACTCAGGCAGGCAAATTATATAGCTTATGTAGCTAGATATCAGAAATCTAGGTGGGACACAATATTGCAGTTAGCCAAGCAGGCCCATGGCCAGCTGGCTAGTGAATGGAACAGGTGGCTGCTGATGGCATTGAAGCCTCTAAAGTTCAATTTCATACTGCTGTTGATGTTAATGATGTCTCTAGGATCATGGCCACTTCTGTAGCTTTCCATGAGGTTGGCATGGCTCAGATGTACTAATCTGTCCCAAGATACTCAGTCAAAGGCTATGGATTTTCCTGTAGTGGGAAATTCTCTGTTTGGGGAACAAACAGAAAACTATATGAAAAGATGGATGAATACAGAACTACCTACAAAAGTGCCCAGGCTAGGAGAGGCATGCCATACAAGGCATGCTCCCAGAGGTAAGGGCAGGCCTTTTCACAGGCCTTTTACCAATTTCAAGCCTCCTCTGCTGTTGCGCAGAGGGGTTTCTTCAGAGGAGCAGGGGTGGGCAGGGCACAAGTAAACCGTCCCCTCCCTCAGCCTAAGGCTGCTGCTAAGCAGGCACCCTGATGGGGTGCCCAGGGCCGGTTCTCCTGTACCAGTGGGGGCAGGTTGGCTTATTTCAGCCAGAACTGGCTGTCCTTAACCGGACAGATGGGTTCTAGGGACATGGATATGTTGTTCATCCACACTCATTGGCAGTATCCTTGCCGCTTTAAATCTTGCGGAAGGTCTTCAAGCTTGCTCCTCCCACCCACCGGGTGGTATAACTCTGGCTCCGCCCCATGGCGCCAGATCTTCCTTACGCTTGAGCTCAGGTTCCCTCTTACGCTCTGCGTTTGTGACTAGTTCCTATTTCTCCGTTTGAGGTTTAAAAATAATATTTCATAAAGACTTGATCTTGATCCCTGCGGCTCGCGATGGATAAATCGACTCCGAGTTCTGAGATGCCCATGCGGGCAGAAGATGTCTCGGACGGATCCACACTCCACGTGTGTCTACTGCTTAGGCCTTGAGCACGACCTGCAGGCTTCCGACCTTGTGCTCATCTTTCTCCGCCTCGTCCTCGAACCGTGCTGCCCGATTACAACTGGGCGTCCGAAGCGTTTCCTCGGTGAAGTCCAAGGAGGCCCGGTTGGCGGTGTCTGCGGCGGGTCGGCGGATCCGCTCGAGCGGATGGTGCGCCCTCGAAGAGGAAGTGACGCGGGCCGTATCTTCCTCGACGCGGCATTTATCGCTCTCTCTGGGTTCTTCCTACGGCTTCCTTTAAGAACTTTGTCTGTCCCTCTCCACTAAAGGAGAAGGGCCTGCGTCTGCTGGACCTTTTCTCGGTCAAAAGAGGACAAGGGTAAGTCCCTCCCGCGCTCTTGGGAGCGGGAAAGGTCCTCTCCCGGGCCGTAGGCCGTCGGCTTGGGTCGACGGCCGCGGCTCGACCACTGGCCTCACGGTGTCCCGTCAGGTCAGTTGACGAGACTCCCACTGATGAAGTCGAGATTTTCTCGACCCATTGGACAGGCTGTCGCCTTTAGCAGCGAGATTCCCTCTCCCGGTTCCCGGGAGAGTTGAGGATCCCGTGGGCTCGCCTGTGCCTCCGGTTCCGGAGCCCTCGGATGGACCTTCGAGCGAAGGAGTGCCGGTTCCGGCCGACACCTCCTGCACCGACCGGAAATTCGGGACTCCCGGTCTCGGTCACGGACCTCTTCCAGCGGTCCAGCCGTTCCCACCGTCATAAGCGGTCTCGGTCTAACACCCGCTGATGGCAGCGTCGCCCGCTCGTCTCGTCCTCCTCCCTCGGATGAGAGCTTGGCGTAAGTGCGTCGGCGGTCACCGGACCTTATGTTGCAACCTCCTCCTGGCGAGAATAAGCCGACTCGGCGCTTCCCGGCCATTAAGTAACTGTCACGGGCGGCCGACACAACCCTCGACTTGCCGAGGCCTATACCCAGGCGGTTGTTCGGCCAAAACCAGCTGCTCCACGATTGCGGTGGAACCTCCGCCTCCACAGCCACGTGGGGCTCCGACCAAGGATTCTCGGTCGTCAGGGGTTTACCCCATCGGCTGTCAGTTACCCTCACTCCGACCGACCTCGGCAGGTGAAGGGTGGCTCAGGCCAGAGCAGCTCTTGAGGACTCTTCGAGTCGAAGATGATTCCTCCTTCTTCTCCAGCGACTGGACTTAGGTCTTCAGGAGGTCAGCCAATGGGCGATAGCCCGTCGTCCTTCCTAGGACTGCTCGGCTCATCCGGAGTCTACGGGATGGAGCTGAACCGTTCCAAGCAGGCCAGGTATCCCCTCACGGAGATTCTGGACCGAGGGATTCTCCGGCGGAGGCCTTTCCGGTGGCGAGGCCATAGTGGGTCGGCACTGGAACTTTGGCAGCGCCTGCTTCCTGCCCTGCGCCTTCGGCCAGGATGGCCAGGAAGTATGCGGTCCTACGGTTCCTTGTCCGGTTTTGAACACCCTCTGCTGAGGGTTGGTTACCGACAGCGTTTTCGGCGGCCCGGCAACGCCAGGGATGTGGACAAACCTCCTGACAAGGAGTCAAGAAATTGGACTATGTCGAGGCGAAAAGTCTACGCTCGTCCTCTCTCGCCTCGTCAGGCCAGTTGGCCGTCCTCATGGCACATTTTCTCATGCCCTGTTGGGCTCCCTGGATGAGGTCATCCTCATCTTCCGCCCGATCTGCAGACTACGGTTAAGCAGGTGCGGGACAGGGCAGGGCAGTGGCCAAACAGCAGCTCCAGACTGCTTTGGATGTAGGGACTCATGTGCCAGATCGGTGGCGGCCGCAGTGGCTATCGTCGGCGGGCTTGGCTGAGATATCCACCTTTGCCGGATACCCAGCACAAGTTGGCGGATGTTCCTTTTGAGGACTGACCTCTTGACCCCTGGGGTGGAAGGTCACCTGCAGAGGATCGAGAGTCCAATGCCACCTTGGACTCGGTCTCTTCGCTCAGAAGGACAAAGGCCGCAAACCACAGCCTAAGCCCTTTCGTCCTTCTGTGCCCCAGCCTTGACCCAGCAACGTCAGGGCCAGCAGGCTCGGCCTTGGCATCCCAAACCCAAACCGCCGGCTTCCTCTAACAGGAGGCAGGGAGGAAAGGGCCCCAGGAGGTCCCTCGGCAGGTCCCTCCTCAAGCCTGCCCAGTGACAGGCTGAGGGGTGTCGCCCCATCCCCGTCCTACCCCCTAGGTCCCCGTGGAGGGCGGCTCCGGCACTTCCGTTCCGCCTGGTCCGCTGTTACCACGGACAGGTGGGTCTTAGAGGTGGTGGGAAGAGGCCTGCCTCTGGAGTCTCGAGCAGGCACCACCCTTCCAGGCCGCCCTCGAGAGCCGGGATCCCCAGCCTCACTGGCGGCTCGTCGAGCCGACATCGCTCTCCTCCTCCAGAAGGAGGTGGTAAGAGAGGTGGTGGACCCTCCTTCAGACCCAGGGTTGTGTCCAGGTACTTCCTGGTTCGAAGCGGACGGGGCTGGCGCCCCATTCTCGATCCTACGACCTAAACAAGTTCCTAAGGTCTCGAACCTTCCAGGATGGTCACTCTGGCTCAGATAATACCATCCTTGGAGCGCGTGTGGTTCTGCTCTCTGGACTTGCAGGACGCACGTTTTTCACGTCCCTATCCGTCCGTCTCACAGAGATTCCTTAGCTTCCGGCGGAAGGATCTCTCTTGATTCAAGCCATGCCCTTGACATCTCCAGCTCCAGGGTCTTCACCAAATGCATGGCAGTGGTGACAGCATTCCTCGGCGCCGAGGGGTCCGGGTGTACCCTTACCTGGACGACTGGCTGATAGCAGCTCCCTCCAGGAAGGAGGCGGAGTGGTCCAGAGATCTGGCCCTCCAGGTCTGCTCTCAACTGGGCCTCCTTATCAGCAGGCCAAGTCGGAACTCGAGCGAAGCAGGTGATTTTATTCATCGGAGCAGCTCGACTCTCTTGACCAGCGCGGCTCCAGCCGGACAGGGCCGAGTTCTTTCCTCCTTTGCCCGATCATTTCTGGTTGGGCAATTGCGCCCTGCCGGGACTTCCTGCGCCTCCTGGGTCTCATGGCGGCCTGTGCCAGCGTGGTCCGTTAGGCCCGCTGGGTATCACCGTCCCCTTCAGTGAGGACTGGCCAGCCAGTGGTCCTAGCAGCTGCGATCCCTTGGACCAGCTTGTCAAGCCGGTGACACAGGGGATGTGGAATGCTCTCCAGTGGTGGACCGTTCCAGATCATTTGCAGGAGGCATCCGTTAAGTCCGCCCGAGCAGCGGTCTCTCTGTCGACCGATGCCTCTCTGATGGGTTGGGTGCCCATCTGGGGAACACGGGCTCATGGCCTCTGGTCCCCAGGAGAGTCGATGCCACATCAACCTGCTGGAGCTCCGGCGGTCCGCCTAGCTCTCACCGCCTTAGCTCCGTTCCTCCGAGGTCAAGTGGTCGAGTCAGGCGGACAATACCACGACCATGTACTATCTAAACCGCCAGGGGCGGGGCCGCTCCATGCTTCTATGCAAGGCTCTCCGCATTTGGTCACTCGTCTGCGCAGCCTGGGCGGATCTCCTAGCCATTCACGTGGCAGGGCCTCCAACACCCTGGCCAGTGCCCTGAGCCGGATGGGGGCTGCATCCCGCAGTGGTCTCTCCTGCCCGAGTAGTACAGCATCTGTTCTCCCTTTGGGGCACACCTCAGGTGGACCTGTTTGCCTCCATGGAGAGCGAAGCTGAGTCTGTTCCATGCCGCCCCCTCAGCAGGGCTGCTGCAGGGGGATGCCTTCTCGAGGCAATGGACCCCGGCCTCTTTCGCCTTTCCCCATTTCCTTGATCCACAAGGTGCTTCTCAAGGCGAGGGAGGGACAAGGCGCGGGGATTCTGATAGCCCCAGACTGGCCTCGCCAGTTCTGGTACCAGATCTCCTCAGTCTCAGCTCAGGACTCATGGCAGCTTCCAGCTCGCCCGGACCTGCTCTCAGTCAATCGGGAAAGGTGTTCCATCCGGACCTTCAATCCCTGCACCTGACGCCTGGTTCCTGAGCGGCTAGAGTTCCAGGCTTTGGGTCTTTCCGCCGAGGTCCTCAATGTAGTTGAGGCGTCCCGTGAGTCGACCAGAAAATGCTATGCCTTCAAATGGAAAGGTTTTCCATTTGGTGTCAGAACAAGGCTTGGACCCTTCCTCCTGTTCCTTGGCAAGCATCTTGGACTATTTATGGTCCCTTTCTAGTCAAGAGGCTTGGGTCGGCGACCCTAAGGGTGCACTGGCAGCCACTCTGCTTACGGGCGGGCGAAGCAGTCAGTGGCAGAGAGAAGGTGGTCTGGCTTTTTCAAGGCCTTGATCATTTCCCCTCAGTCGCGGGAACCCCCACCTCCGTGGGATCTACTGCTGGTACTGGCAAAGCTCATGGGCAAGCCATTCGAACCTATGCACAGGTGTGCTCTCTCTCACCTGTCGTGGAAGACACGCCTTCTTGGTGGCTATCACGTCAGCCAGAAGGATGGGAGAGCTCCCAGGCGCTTTCCATCGAGTCTCCTTACCTGGTCTTCCACAGGGACAAGGTTGTCCTCTTCCCCCACCGAAATTCCTTCGAAGGTGGTGTGGAGTTTCACCTTAACCAGGTGTTGACTCTGCCGGTGTTCTACCCCAATCACACCTCGGGAGGCGAATATGGGCTCCATACTCTGGATCCTAGAAGGCTCGCTTATTATAAGGCCTTGCAGTGAAATTCAGGAGAGGTTCGCCAGCTGTTGTCACCCTCACTGAAGCGCATCTGGCAGACCTGCAGCCAAGCGGACGATAAGCAGGTGGGTAACCTCCTGCATAGATCTCTGCTATAAGTTAGCGGGCATGGAGCCTCCCAGAGGATAAGAGCTCATTCTACCGCCATACTGCTGCAGGTGGCTGCTTCCAGGGCGTCCCTATCAGGAAATCTGCAGGGCTGCTACTGAGTCAGCAAACACCTTCATTACCCACTACCACATCGACCTTGAGTCACCCGGGATGCTGGTTTTGGGCCTCTCGGTTCTCCAGTCTCTCTTTCCCCAAGTAAGTATATGGGGGTGGTCTTGCTCCCTCCTCCCGGAGAACTGCTGGAGTCTGCCAATGAGTGTGGATGAACAACATATCCATGTCCCACAATACGGGTTACTCACCTGTAACAGGAGTTCTAGAATGGTATATGTTGTCCATCCACTTTCCAACCTCCCGCGCTCGACGCACAACCTGAGCTTCCAGCGGCCAGATCTGGCGTCATGGGGGAGCCGAGGTTATACCACCGGGTGGGTGGGAGGAGCAAGCTTGAAGACCTTCGGCAAGATTTAAAGCGGCAAGGATACTGCCAATGAGTGTGGATGAACAACATATACCATTCCTAGAACTCCTGTTACAGGTGAGTAACCTGTATTTCTGGAGGTAATAGGCCAGGGGTCTGGTTCTCAGCTTCAGACACTTTCCAAAGATGAGAGCCAGACATTTTCCACCTGCAAATCTTCAGAAGCCCTTGCTTTGGAAGCAGAGGTTTCTTCTCTTCTGGACTGCAAAGCAGTGGAAGGGTTCCTCCTTGCCATCAGGGCAGGGGCTTTATTCAAGATACTTTCTTACCCCAAAAGACAGGAGAATGGGCCCATTCTAGATTTAAGGTACCTGAACAAGCATCTTTTGAAACCAAAGTTCAGAATGTTGACTCTGGCAATGATATTGCCTTCTCTAAAAGCCAGGGGACTGGCTAGCTTCCCTGGACCTCAAGGATGCCTATTTTCATGTCCTGATCAGGCCTTCTCACCGAAAGTACCTCAGGTTCAAACTGCCCTCAGGCCATTACCAGTTCAGGGCAATGCCTTTCGGCCTTACCTCTGCATGAAGGGTATTCACAAAAATGTCTCTGTGGTAGTGGCTCACTAAGAAGGCAAGGGGTTGCTGTGTTTCCCTACCTGGACGACTGGCTCATTGTGGGTCAGTCTCAGATCAGGTAAATCCACTTGCAAGTCACCCAGCAGCTTCTCACTTCCTGGGATTCCTCGCTAAATTTACCAAAGTCAGTTCTGGAACCAGTTCAGGTCCTGAACTTTCATAGGTGCAGAATTGAACACAAAGTTAGCCAGGCATTTCTTCCCTCGGAAAGGGTAGACAGACTCATGGCCCTGGCATCCTCCTTTACCCTGCGAGTCTCTCGACCAGCAAGGCATTTTCTGCAACTCCTGGGGCACATGGCTGCTTCCACAGCTGTAGTGCAAGGAGCAAGATTCCAGATGAGGGACATTCAGTTCCATTTGAGGGCCTATTGGTCTCAAAGGAAGGACCCCCTACAAATTGGTCCCAGTGACTCAAACTCTGATCCTGGCCTCCACTGGTGGCAGGACCAAAGCAATCTAAGACAAGGGGTTCCTTCATTCCCATTTCACTCCCTCACCACCGATGCCTCCCTGTTGGGTGGGAGCTCACTTAGGCACCTGTCCACTCAGGGAGTGTGGTCTCCTCAGGAATCTCTGCTCCACATCGGTCTTTTGGAACTCAGAGCTGTCTTTTTAGCTCTTGGTGTTTTCAGTTTCTGTCCAGAACAAAGTGGTTCAAGTCAGGACAGACAACACCTCCACAATGTGGTACATCAACAACAGGGGCACTCGGTCTTCAGCCTTGTGCACCGAAGCAATGAAGTTATGGTCTCTGGCTTACTCCTGAACACCTCCTGATAGCAGTTCATCTCAGGAAGGACAATGTCCTGGCGGATGCCCTCAGCAGAATTTCTCAGGGCCATCATGAATGGGCTCTGAATCACAGGTGCTGGGGTCTGTCTTTGCCAGATGGGCACCTCAGATAGATCTTTTCGCAGCCCCAGACAACCACCAACTTCCTCTATTTTGTTGCAGGCCTCCAGTGCTGGGCTCAGTCCTCTGGGCCCTTTCTGTTGGACTGGAAGGGAAGTTCCTGTATGCTTCCCCCTTTCCTCTTCTTTTCAGGGTGCTAGGAAAATCAGATCTCAACCCTGCAAAGTGATTCTGATTGCCCCAGATTGGGCCAGACAGCCCTGGTACCCTCTGCTTCTGTCCTTGACAGTCCACCCTGCCCTGAGCCTGCCCAGAGTCCCGACTTGCTGGCCTGTGCACAGGGAGAGTGTAGTATCGGACCTCAAATCCCTCCATCTCAAGGGCCTGGCTCTTGAGGAGTTAGAATTTGCTGATTTACACCTTTCTCAAGGTGTCATGGATATTTTAAAGGCTTCAAGGAAGCCTTCCACTAAGAGCCACTTATAATTCTAAGTGGAAGAGGTTTTCCATCTGGTGCTCTGAGAGGCAGATTATTCCAGAATCTGCTGATCTTCCCATTCTACTGGACTATTTGGTCCATTTAAATTCTAGGCCTTAGGCCAGCTACCTTGAAGGTTCATCTGGCAGCTGTCTCTGCTTTTGTGGTCAGCAGGAAGCCTGCCTCCCTTTCTTCTCACCCTGTGTTCTCCAAGTTTTTAAAGGGTTACTTCATACTAACCCCCTTTTGAGGAACCAGCTCCTGCCTGGGACCTGAATGTTTGTATTGCTCAGTTAATGCAACCTCCCTTGAGCCTCTGTCCTCAGCAGAGCTCAAGTATCTAACTTGAAAACTGTTTTCCTAGTGGCTATCACTTCTGCCAGACGCATAAGTGAATTACAGGCCCTGTCAGTGGAAGAAGATTTTATCTCTTTCCACAGAGATAAGATAGTCCTCAGGACTAATAGAAGTTTTGCCTAAGGTGGTTTCAGATTTCCACCTGAATCAATCCATCTCTCTCCCAGTATTTTTCACTGAGCATTCTTCCTCAGGTGAGAGGAGACTGCACAGCTTAGGCGTCAAAGAGCCTAAGCTACTATTTGGAGCAGCACCAAAGGTCACAGGTTGAATCCTCAACTCTTTCTTACTTATGGCGAAGTTGGCAAAGAAACCTGCCACTAAGAGGACAATTGCAAGGTGGATTGTCTCTTGTATCCAATTTTGTTACCAAAAACTAGGTAGAGAACCCCCTCAGGACTGAGGGCCCTCCACCAGGGTAAGCTGCGTCTCTAGCGGCTGCTAGAGACATTCCCATTCTGGAGATTTGTCAAGCTGCTACCTGGAAGACAGTTCACACTTTTACCAAGCATTATTCCTGGATGTCCAGTCCAGGAGAGATGCTGGTTTAGCACAGCTGTGCTTCAGAGCCTATTTCCTAAGTAGGTTCTGACCTCCTCCATGGAGGTACTGCTGTGTAATCTGCTTTTGTTATAATATAGCAAGACTTCATGGTGTTTGAAGAAAAAATTACTCACCTTAGTAATTGCTTTTCTTCTCATGGAGTCTTGCTATGTTCTTCATCCTCCCTCCTGCCCCTCTCAGAACTTCTACTTGGGTAGGGGTGGCAAATTAGTGCAAGCACTGTGTCATGCCATTGTAGTTGTTTCCTTTACCCTCTTTCCTTTAGGGTTAGGGAACTAGGTTGTTCGTTTAGGTTATATATATTGACCCCTTCCTGGACTTGAGTCTTGGGGGAAAGGGGGTTCTAATGGTGCTTGTCAAGGGTGGTAAAACAAACTATAATACCATTATTCATTGTTATTATGGCTATTGGTGTTTCTTTTGTTGTTTATATTGTTGTTATTACTACTAGTAGGTAGCCATTTGACTAGTGTAGAGTTTTCCACACAGACTTGTTGTTTAATGTTAGCTTGTAAAGATCTGACAGTTTCACTTGAAACTTGCCAGATAGAGCTTTAGCTACAGCGCCCTCGCTGTAGAACTCCAGCTGCAGTGGCTGACTGCTTTTGTTATAATATAGCAAGACTCCATGAGAAGAAAAGCAATTACTAAGGTGAGTAATTTTTCTTCTGGTCTCTCTTCAACACCCCTCCCCACAAGTCCTTCCTGGCAACTATGCAAGTCAAAGGATCTCCCTGAGGGCATTATGAATGGCTAATCCTATCTCCAGGGATGAAAGCAAATTGACAAGGTAATTGCACCCCAGATCTGTGCAGTTTAAAATACTTCCTGTCCTTTGAACTTATCACGGGGAGGGTTATTGATGTGTCAGTTCCAGTCAGACAGTTTTTCCTTCAACTGACCCTTCCTTCACATATTTTATATGTAGTAACAACAATTAATACAGCACTTGAGCACTCAGAGCTGGCTGTCTTCACACCCACATACAACACTAAATGAGTTTTCTTCCTCCCCACGCTGCACACTTGAGCAGTGCCTGCCTTCCCCTCCTGCAGTCAACCTGGGACAGCTTCAACCCAAATATGGCTGTGCCTTTCCCCATCTTGCCCCTTTCTGTATATAATCTGCCAGGACGAGTACCTCCTCCCTCCTACTCTCATTCCTTTCTAATGCCCTTCCACCACCCCAGTAGTCATTCTTCCTGCCCCTTACCCTCACCAGCTGCTCCTCTGTGACTTCTGTATCTGTACCCCTACTTCCGCCTCACCCTTTTCTCTGCTTTATTCCTCCCATCCCCTTTATCCCATTCCAACCCGATTACTTCCTACTGGGCTTCCTATGTGGACTTCCTCTCTTCCTCGCTGATTTCCAACCCTATCTCTACTGTTGTTGATTTAGAGATCCCATTCCCTTCTACCCCAATAGTGATGCCCTCCCATCCTTCCCCCTTTCCGTAGCCTTCTCTCCTCCAGTCACCCCCTCCTTACTAGCCCCCCTTCTACCCTTTCGTCCCTTGCTATTTCTTCCCTACCTGTTGCCATCCCTCTCATGTCCTGCTTGTCCCCCGGCAGTATGTTTCTGCTCCCTCTCTCTCCCATAGTAGAGGTTTGAATCTATTCCTAGTTGATACCCCTCCTACATCTCTTCCCCTGTCAGTTTCCCCTCCTACTTGTTCCCTCTGTGCCATCCCTGGTCCCTCCTACCCCAGCCATCTGCTGTCTCCTCTGGTATTCCTTGTGGTCTCTTCCTCCCCATCAGAGGCCTCCCTCCCTTCTCCTCTCTTTTCTGTTAGTGCCACTGGTACTGGGGTCGGATTCACCCTAGTTCTTCCTCTATCCCCTCTGCCATCCCCTATCTTCCCTCCCCAGCCAGGATGCCTACCTGCCTACCATACTCATCTGCCCTGCCACTTAGACTCCTTCCTAACCTCCACAGTTCCTATCTCGAACTAGCCAGTCGTGTACAGACCATACACCCTCCCATCCTCCAAGCCCAGTCCAGGATCATGGCGGACCCACACCCTGTACATCCCACCACCCTTCCAAAGATGCCCAGCCTGTTGACATGTGGCACCTGCTCCATTTTTGCCCCATCTTATGTTATGGGCTCTTACTCCCAGGTTCTGTACCCTACTACAAGTGTTAGGCCCCTATTTACTCAAATTCCTGTTCCCCACACTAGTCCCCTACTGCCCCTTGCCGACCAGGTTAATTTAGTCTCAAATCTCATCCATTAGATACTGCATTACTGTAGCAATCCTAAAGCCTCCTTGTCCATTTTTCACCCCTCAGGTACCATACTCTTCGTTCTCAGCTCTCATATAGTTTCACTCAGCCCAGTTAGAAATCCTGTTGCACTTCATGTATTACTCAGCTCAGTTAGAGAAATAAACTGAACAAATAAAATGTATTATTACAGCAGTCATAACAAGATGGCGTGCATTTAGCTCAGTTAGAGAAATAAACAGAACAACTAAATCTGTATTATTACAGCAATCCTAAAAGTATCCAATCATTGCTTTGTCTCCACTCCAGAGACCTTGCTGTAATATAGGACCACAGAGGACACTGGGCGGGAGGGTGGGCAACTCTAAAATCCCACAAAGCTCCATTGAGCTTGCTCCTCTCCTCTCTCACTCGCTCGTTCTGTTTCTTCTGGCGCTGCAGGCTACCCTTTTGTACTGGGCTCCTGCTTGTGTTGGTGCCTTTTCTGCCCACAAAGAAATCTGCAGCAGTCTCGACAGAGCTCCGTTGAGCTCATTATCTCCCCTCTCTACTCGCTCATTCTGTTTGTGCGGTGTTGCAGGCTGCCGTTTGGTACTAGGATCCTGCCTGCGTTTTCACCTTTTCTGCCCACAAAAGTTCACAGCTGTCCTGACAGAGCTCTGTTGAGCTCGCTCACTCCCCCCTCTCACTCATGGCTTCCATTTCTCCCAGCGCTGTAGGCTGCCCTTTTGTACTGAGCTCCTGCCTGTGTTGATGCCTTTTTCTGCCCACAAAGAAATCCACAGCAGTCTCGACAGAGCTCCATTGAGCTCGCCACTCCTATCCCTCATTCACTCATTCTGTTTCTGCTGGTGCTGCAGGCTGCCCTTTTGTACTGGGCTCCTCTTGCCTGCGTTGGTGCCTTTTCTGCCCACAAAGAAATCTACAGCAGTCCTGACAGAGCTCGGTTGCGCTCACTCACTCTCCCTCTCTCACTCGCTCGTTCTTAATCTGTCCCAAACACTGATTTCCCAAAGCGACACGCTATTCTGAGCTGGAAGAGCAAAAGCATTTCAGCCAGGATGTGAAAATGACAGCTGTACTGTTCATAAGGAGGTGTAAAAAAAAAAAAAAAATCCCAGTGTTGAAAATCTGGCATGAAAATATTACAGATTTGTGAAGTTACAAGCGTGCGTCGAAACTGCAACACACACTAGTAACAGTCATTTATGGACTTTCATCATCAAATTTTCAACATAGACAGTTTAGGACCTCTGCTCATGAGCAGTGTCACTGTCATTTTCTCAATCTATCCCGAAACTGATGTCCCATGGCGACACGCTCTATTTGGCGCGGAAGTGCGAAAACACATTTTGGCCAGGATGTGTAAAATGACAGCTGTACTGTTCATAAGTAGGTGGGAAAAAATGGCAATGTTGAAATATGGTAAATTTAATGAAATACAGGCGTGCGTGCAAACTCATAGCATGCTAGTAACAGTCATTTATAGGACTTTCATCACAAAATTTTCAACATAAGCATGTTAGGACCTCTGCTCATGAGAACGTATCACTATGATTTTCTTAATGTGTCCTGAATACCGATTTCCCACAGTGACGGCTATTCTGCACTGGAAATCGAAAACACATTTTGGCCAGGATGTGAAAAATGACAGCTGTACTGTTCATAAGGAGGTGCAGAAAAATGCCACTGTTGAAAATCTAGAGTGAAAATATTGCAAATTCGCAAAGTTAAGAGCATGTGTAACAACTGTGCAATGCACACTCATAAGACAGGCATGTCTTGGATTTTTCCACCAAATTTGCAAAATAGGCTTTTTGAGAGTCCACCTCCATGAATACTGGCACTGTCGTTTGTTAATCAGTCCCAAAGGTGATTCTGGGCAGTGACCAAAATCACCTTTGGGACTGAATAATGCCATGACAGTGGCTGCATTCATGAGGAGGGGTTCCAGTAACCCATGTAGAAAATCTGGGGCCAAAATTCCAAAAATGCCTGAGATATGCACCAAAGTTGAAAAACCCTATTTATGCCATTGTACAGCTTACGGCATTTCTTCAATTGACAGTTGGCCTTGAAGAATTGCAGATGTGTTCCCGGTCCAGCGAGATTGTCGCACCAGACTCTAAAAAGTAAGTATAGGGTGGGGGAGGCAGGGTGCTGAAGGCGGGCGCGGAGTTGGGGAGAGCTGCTGAACTCGGCGAGGACTGTTTGCTTGTTTACAGGGCTAAAAAAAAAAGATATCAGCGGAATGTTTTCTTTTTACAGGGACATTTGGCACACTGGGGTGGGCTCCCAGTGTGCCACCTGAGTCTTTTTTTGGGGGAAGGGACTAGCTGATGGGGATTAGGCACCCCGTGGCCACATCTCTGAGGTTGAGGGAAGAGACTAGGGGTTGGGTACCCCTCGGTAGACTACACATGGAGGGGATACATTATGCTGACAGGAGTGGGCTCCTTGTCGGCCAGTTCAGTCGGGAAAGGGGACTGAAGCTGACGGGATTGGGTGCCCCGTCGGCAAGAAAGACTGAAGTGATGATGTTGAGGGGATTGGCACTTCTTACATACAAAAGAAACTTACGATGGGGACATTATGCCAATGGGGACTGGGCCTCATCAGCAAACTGAGTCGGGCATGAAGGTACTGCCCTGCAATGGCAGGTTGCTTCCTCATTGCAGTGGAAGGCTGATGCTGCAATGATGAAGCGGCCCTGATTGCAGCAGTGAAAACCTTTCAAGGTGGTGGCATGCTGGCTGAACTCTTGTCAGCAGCAGTGTGCCACCTTATTGGAAACCAGGCCAAGTTTCAAAAGGCACCGGAGGCATTGCCACAACAGTGCTGCACCTCCACAATCTGCTTCTGCAGCAAGCTGCCTAACATGTTTCTTGCATGCATGCAAGCAAACACAAAAGGCGTTGCCTTTCAGAACCAAGTGGGTTAAATTTATCAAGACCTCAGTGGTTGGAGCCCGTACCTGTCTGCAGGTTAAATAAAATTCCATTGCTCTTAAGCCATCATTTATGGAGTATTTATGTACAGTACGCTGACATCAGATTTCTTTCTGCAAAAATTTAGAGACAGTAAGAAGTCATAATAACCAAAGGACAGTTTATAAGAACAAAAAGAAACTGTGCACACAAACTTTATATAAAGAAAGTGCAGATGATTTACAACATAGATTACTCACTAGATGTTATGCAAATAATATAGTACAAAAAAGCAAGAGAGGAAGTAGAAATTATTCCTAGAGAGACCTGTTAAAAGAAAAAAGAAAAGTAAACAGGAAATCCAGACATGTTTTATAAGCACATACACTGTACAGTCCAGAGGCATTGCCAACATAGTCAAAAACATTGGTATATTGCATGCCAGGATCCAGGGCTGAAGAATTTACCTAAAGAGGGTCCTAAAATAATGTACAGAAAGGGACAATGTCTACAAGACAATTTAGTCCTCTCAGTACAGCCACTGGATACAAAGCCTAGAATGTGGTTGCCACAAAGAAATAATGGTAGCCACAAATGTGGCAACTGTAAATGTTGTCCAAAGGAGGTCAACAGTAAGATGTTTACTC
Organism: Neoceratodus forsteri; assembly: GCA_016271365.2. Lineage (NCBI taxonomy): Eukaryota > Metazoa > Chordata > Ceratodontiformes > Ceratodontidae > Neoceratodus > Neoceratodus forsteri. The sequence continues at coordinate 62,173,705 of CM028138.1, forward strand.
ATACCCTCATGGGTAAGATGCATCCTGTGAGTGGATTTATAACATGTGTCACCAGTGGTTTAATATATTTAGCAATTTGTAAGGTAAGAAGCAAAGCTCATGGGCCTTTAAAACCCAGATTGGAAAACACGATAGAGCTATAGAAAATGGCGATACAAAGAATCGTTAGCTACACATATTTTGAAAATGAAAATAAAGAAGAACACGGTTTTACATTTATTGGCTTGGAAAAACAGTAATGAGCTGCACAGGGGAGATTATTATAATCTCTTACTAAAATAAGAACAGTACTGGATTGTGGCCTTTAAAGGTATGAAGGGAAAGGCTGAATGGAAGGTTGGAGTTGTATAATAATAATCATTTTATTTATATGGTGCCTTTCAGTTATCAAGGCACCTTACATAAACAACAGTTAAAACAATTAAAAAGTCATTAAAAATATTTAGCAAGACCAAGACATTATGCCAGTCAGTATTCCAAAATGTTTTTTCCTAAAGAAAGGTTTTCAAACCCCAGCTTAAATCCCTCCACAGAAGTGCACTCTTGTACGAGGGTAGAGCGTGCCAAAGGGTGGGGGCAGCATAAGAAAGCTCGAGCACCAGATGATTTCAAATTCACCCTTGGAACCTCTAGCAGCCCCTTGTCGGCCGAAGCGGAGGGATCGATTGTTAGTTAAAACCCTTTCTAAAGAAGTGATTAATTAAATGTCTGAAGAATTTGAAAAATAAGGGATTAATGTATATAAACAGTGGATATAGTGTTTTTGTATACCTGATAAATGTTTTAATAATAATTTTCTAACTATATCTTTCTTCTTTCAGATTTGCACTGGGGTTCATCGAAGGGCGGTGAAATGGTGCAATCTCTGATTCTTTCTTTTTGACTGCAGGTTTGCAAACTATGTCTAGTGCCTATAGTTATATGAACTTGGTTAGCATAGATTTGAAATCATCCCCAGATATGAGAACATATGTCCTGCAATGTTTTAAATCACATCTGTTGCAATGTTTTTGATGTTTTGTTTGCTTGTCACTTTAATTGTTAGGCTTTATAACAAGTTTTGTATTCACCTACTACACCTTTGAGAAAGCTCTGAAATGAGAGAACATGTCAGGTGCTTGGTGATGTGCAGGGAGTGATATCCAGGAAGTGAGTACGAGCAGATTCACAGTAGTTGTGCAGTTGTGGAAGTATGCTGTGTTTCACTGCACTTTTGTTTTACAATAAAGGATTGTGTGCTGGAATACACACCACAGTCTTGAGGCAAGTCTATCCACTGCCTTACTTACTCTGTCAGCAACGAGACTAAGAGCAAACAGCATTGTCTTATATTGCCTTAGCTGGTGCCAGGTCTCGAAGCTTTTTCCGTCTCAATGTGGATCTATGCATCTTTTTTGACCATAGGCACAGCCTTTGTCCCAGGTGCAATAGTACCCTTCAAGTTATCTTCCTACTAAAATTAACCTGCTGGAGTTTCTGGAGATGCCAGATACTTCTTCTGCTATTGTTCCTCCCTGCTTACAACATTGGAGAATGCCACTTATTCAGCTTAGTATTGACCAAACAACATATTAGATGATCTTACTTGAGATACAGCTCTTGCAGCAGAGTTACACCATTAGGACTGAAGCAGGCAGGCGTCAGGACCTGACAAAATTCTAGCTAGCTGTCTTCAAGCGAGGACCTGACAATGACGACGTCCCGCCCGCTGGCGTCAGGCGTGGTATATAAGGGGCGGTCCCACCAGATTCCCCAGTTCTTTCCGCCCGTCGACTTGCATGTCTTGACCCTTCGGTTACAATGTAGCGCGCCGAGCATGGTTCAAACTTTCGCCCGGAAATTACTTTTCTTCAAGCAAGTTTCTTGCCCGATGTCCTCTCCGACCTCCGGTCACTCCTCCAAGTGTGCTTGCGGAAGCAGATCCCCTTCAAGGACCCCCACACGGCCTGCGTCGTGCCTGGGCCCAGACCACGATACCCAGGCCTGTTCGTTCTCTGCCAAGGGTTCAGCAGTCGAACTAGGATCCGATGTCAGAAGGCCCTTCAGGCTTTTGTTGGAGGAAAAGCTGAAGACCATGTCCTCAAGGGGAATCCTCTTCTAAATCCCACAAGCAGCGGAGAAAAGAAGGGAAGGCCCCTTCCAGGGCTTGGAGCCCGCAGCTCAGTTCTCTGTCTGACCGCTCTCCTTCCAGGAGCCAGCTCTCAGCCTCCCGGCTGCGGTAAGGAAGCCTTCTTCTCAGGCCAAGTCCGCTGGGCCGTCGTCGTCTTCTTCATCCAAGGCCTTGGCGAAGTCCGGGGCGCCATCACCACCATCACAATCGGGTTCCCGCCCTTGTTCCCAACGTCCGGTCTTCGTCTGTGTCTCCTCGGAAAAACTTGGAGCTCACACCCTTGAAGAGACCTGTTGACCTGGCGCTGGCACGACTGCCGTCGGCCATGCGCCATTCCTCCCTGGAGCCGCTGTTGTCGAAAACCATCCCAGCGGACCTTGTTGGGGACCGTCTGCTCCTCCTGAGAAAGGGCCCTGACACCTCCGTCCGGCGTTGGTTAGGAGTCTTTGGGAGGAGGACTTAACACAGCCCAAAGACCAGGCAGGCGACCCGGCTTCACCGATACTCCCAAGGGCACCCTCGCCCTTACCCGAGGCCCTGTGGAACCGGCGCGGGACCCACGATGACCGCCCTCGGCGCCCGGGCCATCGTCGGGTCTTTCTTTAGCGGAAGTGAAGGATCTCTTCACCTACTGGTGGGACACTATTAAGAGGGACATGGTCCCCACCTCTCCTCCTCCTCCGGTTCCTGCACCCTTCACCATTGGGGTTGGCAGGCGTTTACCTCTCCCCGGGGCCTAGATCTCTCCCAGGGAAGATCAGAAAATGGAGACCTCCGTGAAATCCTCTTCTGGGTCGCCCAGCCCCAAGAGATCCAGAAGACACCAACGTTCGCCGTTGACAGAGGACACAGGATCAGTCTGTTCTTCCTCTAGATCCCCATCTCCTCTCTCCATCCCTTCTCCGGACCCATGTGAGGCGCGAGATCTCCTCCGGATGACCCTTTGTTCATGGATATTATGAGACATATCCAAGAAAACATAGGGTGCGATGCAGAAGAGCTAGACCCGAAGGCTATGCCTCGTCAGATATCTTCAGCAGAAGGACCCCAAGCCTGTGGTGGTACCACCCTTGGACACTTTCGTGGACATCACCAGGGCAACATGGAAGTGTCCACATTCGCTCCGGCGATGCTGAAAAAAGCTGATCGCTTGTACAAGGCTCCTAAGGATGACCAGTACTTGACACAGTAGCCTCAGGCCGATTCTCTGGTCATCACAGCCTCACATGACCGGTCACAGAGGTCGCAACATTTGAGCACCCTGCCACTGGACCCAGAGTCCAAGCAGCTGGACACACTGGGCAGGCACACATATGCTTCCGCTACATGCACCATCAGATCCTTAAACTATCTGACCCACATGGTTCAATTCCAGAACACTTTGTGGGAACAGGGTCTGAGGCGGCTTAAAGCTGCGGAAGGTGAGCAGAAGGAGGAGATGCTTCAGCTCCTCTGCAGGGTTCAGGCGTGGGGACCCAAGTGCTTTGAGCCACGTATGACTCCAAGCAGACTCATCGGCAAGCAGCAGCTTCTGGCGTATGCCTCCGGAGGCGCTCCTGGTTCTACGTCTCTGGTTTTACCCGGACGTCCAGAAGAACATTATGGATGCTCCGTTCGAAGGAGAAGTCTTGTTTGGTAATCCTTCTGAGAAGATCATTACCAAACTTCAAGAGGCTGGGAAGAAGCGGTAAGAGTTTGTTCAGCCATGTACCGACAAAGCTTGGTTCGCTTTAGGAACCAAAGCAGTTCAATGGGGGACACACAGGCAGCCCGCCTACTAACATCAGAGGGCTCCAGCTTCTGCAGAGCCCGGAAAACAGCCCGCCAGCGAAGTCAGCGTTCTCCTAGGCCGCCCAGCCAGCGGGCCCATCTGCCAACATAGCCTGACTTCTTTCCGCCCTCGCCCTCAGGATCAACGGGAATCATGGTCAGGGGTCGCATTAGCGAACTTCCTGCCGGGATGGCAGGCTATAACCACCGACAGGTGGGTTCTTCAGTTGGTCAGTCTAGGCCACTTTATAGAATTACGCAGAAAAGCCACCCTCGAGGCCTCCTTTGCTCTCCGGTATCCGGTCAGCACAAAAATTTGATCTGGCAAGAAGTACTCGTGCTTCTACGAAAGGGAGCGATAGAGTACGTCCCAGAGAACCAGAGAGGTAAGGATATTATTCTCACTTCTTCCTGGTTCCCTAAGAAAACAAGGGACCTCCGTCCGATTCTGGACCTCAGCGACCTCAACGGTCGGTGCTTACAAGAGATTCCGCATGGTGACTCTTCCGGGTCTTATTCCCATGCTGAAACAGGACACCTTTTTAGCTGCCTCTAGACATGCAGGATGCATACTTGCATTTCCCTATAGCTCAGGCGCACCAGAGGTTCCTGCGCTCGAGTTTCTCGACCACCACTTTCAGTTCCGAGCTCTTCCGTTCGGACTGTCATCCACTCCAGTGGTCTTTACCAAGTGCATGGCAGTTGTGGCAGCATCTCTAAGGAGACAGGGCCACTATGTGTTCCCGATACCTGGATGACTGGCTTCTCATGGCCGCCTCAGAGAGCGTTGTCTCTGATGTCCAGAGCACCCAGGATCTGTTCCAATCTCTGGGCATTCTCATAAATTACGAGAAGTCTCTTCTGGTACCGTTGCAGAAACTGCAGTTTATAGGCACAGTACTGGACACTGTTCAGAGAAGAGCTTTTCTTCAGGACGACAGAGCGGGCGCATCAGGTCCCCTCAAGGATTTGTCGTCGAACAAGATCGTACTTCGCCAGGTCGGTCCTTCGCTTGCTCGGACACATGGCTGCGCCATTCCTACTGTCCTTTCGCAAGGCTCCACATGCGGGTAACTCAGTGGATGCTCAAAGTGCAATGGGACCAAAGGCAAGACCACTTGCAGCATCCGGTCAGGATCACGAACTCAGTGATCCGAGACTGGCAGTGGTGGCTAGTCCCAGGGTCGCTCTCCATGGGCGTCCCGTTTGTAGCACCATCCCAGAGGTAACCCTCACCACAGACGCTTCCGGGTCTTGGGTGGGAGCGACCTGGACGGGGTAGTCCCAGGGCACGTGGACCTCAAGTAAGCTCATCTCCATATCAATGTCCTAGATGAGGGTGGTTCTTCATGCCCTGCAGGCTTTTCAGTCAGTAATCCCTCCGTGTACTCTTCTGCTTCAGACAGACAACACGCGGTGATGTATTACCTCAACAAACAAGGAGGCACACACTTACCCCTGTAAGAGATCTAAATCTCACCTTCAGGTTCTTGCAATATTGGAGCTGCAAATAATCACAGACAAGTTAGTATTCGAGTAATAAACAAGTTTATTACTACAAATAGGATAAATTACAGTTGCCCTAAGCAGTTCTTACCAATACGAACCGGGAGCCAGTGCTAAGCGCTCTCACACCTCGAGGTTTCTTTGTTGTCTCTTGGGATCTCTCGGTCTCCAAGGTGCAAAGCCTGTGCATAACATTATATACTTGTGATAATTACTATGGTTACTGAAAGATAGAAACATTTCTAGTTACAGAGATGAGCACTATTGGCTAAATTAGAGGTGGCTCCACGGTCTAAGATAACATTATATAAATTTGTAAAGTCGTCAGTTTTAGAACAAGGACCTTCTCATACAAAGTCTTACATAACAAGGTGAAGTGGTGTTCAACACCGAAGATGGCAGTGTTGCCTTACACATCATAATCATTTCAAGGACAGGTGTCTTGGCATCTGACAAGTAAGAAATAGACAAAAATACATAATATAATGTGTGTGCATTAGCAAGCAAAGTGAGTTACAATATATGATTCATATCCTGGCATCTACTCTTGTACGGTAGATGCTCTTAGCCCTATGTATTAGTATAGCCTATGCCTAAATATTAGCTGTCTACGGTGTGCCCCTGAGGGTATCAATTAGGTGCAGGGACCCGTGATACCCCTTGCAGGAGGCCATGAGGTGTGGGATTGGGTAATTGGACACAGCAAATCTGATCACTGTGCATGTCTCGGGTGGACAACACGATTGCAGACGGCCTGAGTCGATCCCAGGCCAGAGTCCACGAGTGGAAACTTTCAAGAGGTAGCAGAGGATCTGTTTCTTCGATGGGGAATTCCAGAGCTAGACTTGTTCGCATCCCCATCCAACGCAAAACTGCCCAATTTTGCTCGCTAGATCAAGGGCCTGTGTTTTCTGGCAAGACACGCTATCCCTCTCCTGACCTAACAGATTCCTCTACGCTTTCCTCCCTTCCCGCTGATCCAGAGAGTTCTTCTCAACCTGCGAGGGAGCACGACTCATGAACCTGGTGGCCCTGTTCTGGCCCAGACAGATCTGGTTTCCTTGTTGGTGCAACTATCTCGGGAACCCCGCCTCCATTGCCGCCAGCTCCCACCTCCTGTCTCAGGAGAAAGGTTCATTAGTCCATCCGGACCTACGCCTCTGAACCTGCATGCTTGGCTCCTAGAGACATAGCCATCTTATGCCACGGGTCTCGCAAGAGGTTGCAGAGGTTCTTTCTGCAGCCAGAAAGCTGGCAACGATATGTATGTACGCCATGAAATGGCGCCTGCTTTTTGTTCCTGGTCACAAGCTCGTGATCTTTCCCCTTTAGGTTGTCTTGTGGGAGTAGTGTTGGATTACCTCCTCTCCCTTTTCATTCAGGCCTAGCCTACTCCTCTGTTAAGGTGCACCTCTGTGCCATTTCTGCCCATCACCTCCGGTGGGGCATCATACAGTAGCTCAACTGGACGCCTCGGGAGTTTCTTAGGAGTGTTACACCTAGGCCTCCCATTAGGGACCCTGTGCCTCCATGGGATCTGCTCTTTGTCCTGGAACAGCTCACGCCCTCCCTTTGAACCTGCCCTGATTACAGCCACGCTTTCTGTCGTGGAAAACGTTATTTCTAGGGACATGGATATGTTGTTCATCCACACTATCTGGCAGGTTCCTTGCCGCTTTAAATCTTGCCGGAAGGTCTTCAAGCTAGCTCCTCCCACCCACCGGGTGGTAAAACTCTCGCTCCGCCCCGTGGCGCCAGATCTTCCTTACCGCTTGGAAGCTCAGGTTCCCTCCTTAGCGCTCTGCGATTAAGCTTTGGGCCCTAAATCCTTGGTTTGAAAATTTGAAAAAAGTTTTAAAGAATTATAACTTTACCTTCTAGGTCTTCTTCCTTACGTGGCTGCGATGGACAAATCGACTCGGATTTCGGAGATGTCCCTGTGGGCAGAAGATATCTCGGACGGACCCGCACTCCGCGTGCGTTTACTACTTATGGCCGGGAGCACGACGCGACTTCGCGACCTGTGTTCCTCCTTCTCGGCCCTCGTCCTTGGCGACCGTGCTGCCCATTTACAGCTAGGCGTCGAAGAAGATTTCCTCGGTTAAATCCAAAGAGGCCCGACTGGCGGTTTCAGCGGCTGCGGGATCCGGCGAACAATGGAAAAGTTGGTTGCCCACCGAGCAGGCGCCCAGGCAGGCGGCTTCCTCTTCTTGACTTTGTTCCTCTATCGCCGGGGCCTCATACTCTGCTTCTTTTAAGGAGCTTTGCTTGACCCTCTCAACCAAAGGCGGGGTCCTATTTCTTCGAGTCGGTTTCATCGGTCGAAGAAAACTAAGGGTAAGTCCCATCCCGACGCTCTTGGGAGTGGGAAAGATCTCCTCCCCTTGTCGACAATCGACTTCGGTCGATTCTTCGGCTCGCCACTGGCTTCACGGTGCCCCCGCCAGGCCAGGTGACCGAGACACTGCCGACGTGGTTGAGATTTTTCCTCTCTGCTAGACAGGTTGTCGACTGGAGAAGCCGAGAATCCTCCTCCCGGTTCCCCCGGTGAGGACTGAGGATGCTGCCTGCTCATCTGTGCCTTCACCCAGGAGCCGCCGGTTTTGTCTTCCGAACCGAGGGATTGCCGATCCGGCTCCCCACCTCACCGACCTCGGCCTAGCGAGATTCTCTGTCTCGGTCTCGGACATCTTGGCAGTCCAGCCGCTCCGTCGACATAGAGCGGTCTCCGGTCTCGGCATACGGTAAGCGCGTCGCCGCTCTTCCTCATCTTCTTCCTCCTTGACGAGAGGGAGGCTTCGCGTAAGCTGCCGAAAAATATGAGGACCTCATGTGGCAACAATTTTTCTGGCCAACAAGCTGGCTCAGGCCTCTTCCTCGGCCATTAAGTGGTTGCCACCGGACCAGTCGAACCAACCCCTCGTGGTGGTCGAGGAGCCTGTTTCAGGCTGGTTGTTCGACCTATTCCAGCTGCCCCACCAATTTTGGTGGAACTGCCTCCACCTCAGCCGACAGTTGGGGCACCGACGAAAGATCGCGGTTGGCCCAGGGCCTTCCCGCAGGCTGCTCGGTCACCTCACGCCTGACAAGCCTCGGCAAGTGGAGGGTGGCTCAGGCTCCAGGCAGCTATTCGACAACTCGTCGGAGTCGGATGACTCCTCCCTGTTCTCCAGGCGCTTGGACTTGGAGTCCTCTGGGGGCAGTCAGCGGACGATAGCCCTTCGTCCTTCCTGGGACTTCTTAGGCTCATCTCACAGAATCCACTGGGATGAAGCTTGAACCCGTATCCAAGCGGGCCAGCTATCCCCTCACCGAGATTCTGGACCGAGGATTCTCCCACGGAGGCCTTTCCAGTGGCCGAAGCCATTGTCGGCCCGGCCCTGGAACTTTGGCAGCGTCCGGCTTCCTGTCCTGCGCCTGCCAGGATGGCCAGGAAATATGCAGTCCTGGCTCTCTGTCCAGTTTTCCGAACACCCCTCGGCTGAAGGGTTGGTCACGGACAGCGTTTTCGGCGTGCTGGTAATGCCAGGGGCGTGGACAAACGCCCGACAAAGAGTCCAGAGAATGGACTACGCGGGCGGAAAGTGTATGCTGCCTCTTCTCTGGCCTTCGCCAGGCCAGTTCGGCCGTCCTCATGGCACATTTCTCCCATGCCCTGTTGGGTTCCCTGGATGAGGTTGTCCTCATCTTCCGCCCGACCTGCAGACTACGGTCAAGCAGGTGCGGGATCAGGGCAGGGCAGTAGCCAAGCAGCAGCTCCAGACTGCTCTGGATATAGGAGACTCATGTGTCCGGTCAGTGGCGGCCGCTGTGGCCAGCTGCGCCGAGCGGGCATGGCTGCGAGTATCCACCTTTACCCTGATACCCAGCACAAGCTTGCGGACGCCTTTCCTGGGAACAGACCTCTTCGGCCCTGGAGTGGAAGGCCACCTCCAGAGGATCGAAAATCCAATGCCACCTTGGATTGGGTCTCGTCCTGCGCAGAGGGACAAGGGTCATAAGCCCCAACCTAAGCCCTTTCATCCCTCTACTCCCGCTGCACGTCCGGCCCAACAACAGCGTCTAGGGCCAGCAGGCTAGACCTTGTATTCCAAGCCAAGCCACCAGCTTCCTCAAATAGGAAGCAGGAGGAAAAGCCCTGGTGGTCCCCAGGCCAGTTCTTCCTCCAAGCCTGCTAAGTGACGGGCTGAGGGTGTCGCCCATCCCGGCCACCTTGTCCCTGGTTCCCTCGGGGACGGCCCGACACTTCCTTTCCGCCTGGTCCGCTGTTACCACGGACAGGTGGGTTTTGGAGGTGGTGGAAGAGGCCTGCCTCTGGAATTCGAGCAGGCTCCACCCTTCAGAGCCGTCGCCCAGGGGCTTTAGAGGTCCCCAGAATCTCTACAGGCTCGTCGAGCCGACACGCCTCCTCCTTCAGAAGGGGTGATAAAAGATAGAGGACCTCCATCAGAACCAGGGTTCGTGTCCAGGTAATTCCTGGTCCCGAAGCGGACGGGCTGCGCCCATCCTAGACCTACACGACCTGAACAAGTTCCTAAGGTCTCAACCTTCAGAATGGTCACCTGGCTCAGATAATACCATCTCTGGAACACGGCGTGGTTCTGTTCTCTGGACTTCAGGACGCTGCTCTTTCACGTCCCCTATCCGTCCGTCTCATCAGAGATTCCTCCGCCTCAGAGCGGAGGATCCTCTCGAGTTCCAGGCCATGCCCTTCGGCCTTCTTCAGCTCCCAGGGTCTTCACCAAATGCATCGCAGCGGTGACAGCTTTCCTGCGCTCAGGGTCCAGGTGTACCTCACCTGGACTTGACATGATAGCTGCCCCTCCAGGTTGGAGGTGGAGCGGTCCAGAAATCTGGCCTCCGGTTTGCTCTCAACTGGGCCTCCTGATCAACGAGGCCAAGTTGGAACTCGAACCAAAGCAGGTGATATCCTTCATCGGGCAGAGCTCAACTCTTCGAGCCAGAGCACGGCTCCCGGCGGACAGGGCCGAGGTTCTACCTCCTTTGCCCAATCATTTCTGGTTGGGCACTCGCGCCTGCCCGGGACTTCCTGCGACTCCTGGGTCTTATGGCGGCCTGTACCAGCGTAGTCCTCGAGGCACGCTGGCACATGCGCCTCCAGTGGGGTCTGGCCGCCAGTGGTCACAGCCGCTAAGCATCCTCTGACCAACGCGTGGACGACTCCAGGAGATGTGGGAACGCCTCCAGTGGTGGACCGTCTGGCCCATCTGCAGGAGTGGTATCCCATTTGTCCGCCCCGAGCCGACGGTCTCTAACGACCAACGCCTCTTTGATGGGTTGGGTGCAGCACACGGCCTCTGGTCCCCGCGGGAGTCCCATGCCATATCAACCTGCTGGAGCCCGCGTCCGCTCAGCCTCACCGCCTGCTGCTTTCTCCGTGGGTCAAGTGGTCCGGGTCCAGACGGACAATACCACTACTATGTACTATCTAAACCGACAGGGTGGGACGCCGCCTCATGCTCCTATGCAAGGAAGTCTCCGTATTTGGTCACTAGTGCGCAGCCTGAGGCGGATCTCCTGGCCATCCATGTGGCAGGAGCTCCAATACCCTGGCCGATGTCCTGAGCCGGATAGGGGCTGCATCGCACGAGTGGTCTCTCCTGCCGGAGATAGTACAGGACCTGTTCTCCGCCGGGCACACCTCTGGTGGATCTGTTTGCCTCCAGGAGAACGCGCAAGCTGAGGCTGTTTCATGCCCGCCTCAGCAGGGTTCGCTGCAGGATGCCTTCGAGGCCGTGGACCCCGGCCTCTTTACGCCTTCTCCGCTCCTGATTCACAGGGTCCTGCTGAAAGCGAGGAGGACAAGGCGCAGATGATTCTGATAGCCCCAGACTGGCCTCGCCAGTTCTGGTACCCAGATCTCCTCAGTCTCAGCTGCAGGATTCCGTGGCAGCTTCCAGCTCACCCGGACCTGCTCTCAGTCAATCAGGGGAAGGTGTTCCATCCGGACCTCAATCCTGCACCTGACGGCCTGGTTCCTGAGCGTGCCAGAGTTCCAGGCCTTGGGTCTCTTCCGACGAGGTCCTCAGCGCCGCTGGAGGCGCCCCGTAAGGAGCCCACCAGAAAATGCTATGCCTTCAAATGGAAGAGATTCTCCACTTGGTGTCAGGATAAAGGGCTGGACCCTTCCTCGTGTCCTGTGGGCAAGCATTTTGAGTCTCTTCTGGTCCCTATCTAGTCAAGGGCTTAGGTCGACGACCCTTAAGGTGCACCTGGCAGCTATTTCTGCCACTCGGCGCAGGCCGGTCAGCAGTCAGTGGCGCGAGGAGAAAGTGGTCGGGCTCTTTAAAGGCCTTGATCACATTTCCCTCCAGTGCGGGAAACCTCACCTGTGATTTACTGCTGGTATTGGCAAAAGCTCATGGGCAAGCCATTCAACCTATGCACAGGTGTGGTCTCTCCACCTGTCGGAAGACCGCCTTCTTGGTGGCTATCACGCCAGCCAGAAGGATGGGAGAGCTCCAGGCGCCTTAGCATCGAGTCTCCTACCTGGTCTTCCACAAGGACAGAGTTGTCCCACGCCCCACCCGAAATTCCTCCAAGGTGGTGTCGGAGTTTCACCTTAACCAGGTGCTGACTCTGCCGGTGTTCCCTACCCCAATCACACCGGAGGCTTAATATAGGCTCCATACTTGGACCCTAGAAGGGCGCCGCATTACAAAGAGTGCACGCTTGAAATTCGGGAGAGGTTCGCCACTTGTTTGTCACCTATGCTGAAGCCGACCTGGCAGACCTGCAGCCAAGCCGGACGATAGGCAGATGGGTCACCTCCTGCATAAATCTCTGCTATGAGTTGGCGGGCATGGAGCCTCCCAGAGGGATAAGAGCTCATTCTACCCGCCATACTGCTGCATCGGTGGCTGCTTCCAGGGACGCCCCTATCCAGGAAATCTGCAGGGCTGCTACCTGGAAGTCAGCACACCTTTATTTCCCACTACCACATCGACCTTGAGTCACGCCGGATGCTGGTTTGGGGCCTCGTTCTCAATCTCTGTTCCCCAGAGTAGTATACAGGGTGTGCTTTGCCTCCTCCTCCCGGAGGAACTGCTAGGAGTCTGCCAGATAGTGTGGATGAACAACATATCCATGTCCCTAGAAATACAGGTTACTCACCTGTAACAGGAGTTCTAGGAATGGTATATGTTGTTCATCCACACGAACCCACCCGACCTCCCCAGCTCTGACGCACAACCTGAGCTTCCAGCGGCCAGATCTGGCATCACGGGGCGGAGCCGAGAGTTTTACCACCGGTGGGTGGGAGGAGCTAGCTTGAAGACCTTCCGCAAGATTTAAAGCGCAAGGAACCTGCCAGATAGTGTGGATGAACAACATATACCATTCCTAGAACTCCTGTTACAGGTGAGTAACCTGTATTTTTAGTTGCTGTTACTTCAGCGAAGAATTTCTGAGCTTCACGCCTCATGTGCAAAGAGCCTTATTTAGTTTTCCACCGGGACAGAGTATCCCTGAGGACTAATCCTAAGTTTACCTAAGGTGGTCTCTTCACCTCTCTAAACCAAGATGTTGACCTTCCAGTCTACTTCCCAGTTATTCAAATAGAGGAGAGGCTTTGCTCCACACCCTGGATGTTCACCGCAGCCTGAGGTATTACTCAACAGAACTAAACCTCCCGTAGTTCTGAGCAGCTCGCTTCCTTCTGAGAGAATGATGGGCCAATCAGTATTCAAACAGTCTCTGTCTCGCTGTGCTTGTCCAGTGTATTTCCTACTGTTATGATATAAAACAAAGCCCCTCCCAGGCTTGGTCCGGGGTAATTCTACTAGGGGTGTGGCCACATCCTTCGCAGCACTCAGAAATGTTCCACCTCTGCTATTTGTGCTGCAGCCACTTGAGCTCTGTGCATACCTTTATCAGGCATTATAGTTGGACACGCTTCTCGGCGAAGGGCTGGTTTTGGCCCCTGCGATGCTACAGGGTCTCCTGTCCTAGGTTCAGGACCTGGAATGTACTTCCTTTTCCTCCTCCTGGAATTTCTGGCAGCGTTACTGCTTGGGAATCAGTCCTAATGGTGTAACCTGCTGCAAGAGCTGTATCTCAAGTAAGATAGTACAGTTACGTAAGAACTTACCGTAACAGTAGATCTTCAGAACAGCTCTTGCAGCAGGTACCTTCCCGCCCACCTTCCCCTTGAGGAGGCACGGCTTTGCCTTTTCATGTTGGGATTTTTCTCCCTTATTATCTTCTGACGGTGGATCCTCAGTCTCCGTTCTGATGTCATCCTGCATCCGGGAGTCTCTGGCAGGAGAATCAGGGGAATCTGGCGGACCGCCTCTTATGTACCACGCCTGACGCCGGAGGCAGGACGACGGGCGTCCCCTGCTGAAGATAGCTAGCTGAATTTTTCTGTGGGGTCCTGACGCCGCCGCTTCAGTCCTAATGCTGTAACCTGCTGCAAGAGCTGTTCTCAAGATCTACTGTTACGGTAAGTTCTTATGTAACCATACTTTCCCAGAAAGACTGACTTGAATGTACTGTACCCCTTCTAGAAAGCCTTAGTATGCGACCAGCCTGAAACTTATCAAGTGGTGATCACAGCTGCCTATAACAGATCTAGGGCACCAGCACACCCAAGTTTCTTCCTCTTGATGAATCCAGGAGGTTGGTCATACTAGGCAAACATACTTATGTCGCTGCTTCCTGGGCTTATATGCTAATTACCAGGCTTATATGAAGAAATGTAGATTTAGTGTTTGCTATATTGCTCCTTGTAAGAACAGATCCAGAAGCAAATGATTTGATACCTTTAATGGACAACATAGATGTAACAACAAGAACGGAGTGCTCTAGCTTCAAAAACATGAAGTCTTGCTGTATTCTGACAATAGCAGTGAGTCCCAACCTTCGAACTGCCCCGGAGATGAGAGTTAACTTTCCATGCCAGGTATGGAACGCTGAGCTCAAGCTCAGATGAGACTCTGTCTGCTGCTGTTTAAACTCAAACCATCAGATTCTTTATCTCCCTTTACTGAACAGTCGCTCCGGAGATTTCTCCTTCTGTTCAGTTCAGTTTGTCTGTTAAAGTACTGCTTTTCTCGTTTTCGAATCAATTTAAACCACAACCTGTCGGTTCAGTCTCTGTCTGTGGTATTTGTGAGTACTAGATAGGTTATATTAATTTCTATTCTGTGTGGAAATTAGAACGTTCATCGGTTCGGCTTGAACCGATCAAGCTGTCAAAAAATCTTTATTTCTACTTTTAGTGTGTGGTTACCGGTTCTTATTGGTTCTCAAAAAACAAAACAGATTTTATTACTTTTTTCCATGACCGTATACGGTCAGGAACCGATAAGAGGGTCTTGCCTGAGCGGATTGCCATTAAAAGGTAAGTTTGGTTAGGACTGGCACAATGTCTAAGAAACCCAAAACAAAACCGGCCCACTGGGTTTCAACACTTGTAGCGTGTGGGGAAGTCTTTATAAGGCTGACCCCACACTACCTGTGTTTATTGTCTGGGGTTTGACCACCCTCATTGCAGACTGCCAGATTTGCAAAATTTTCCTGCAGCTACCCTGGAAAGAGAGTTGGTAGGCTCAGGAAAGGAGGCCAAAATGTCCGCTGAACTGGATGGCCAGCCGGTTTGGTCAATCCGAACGAGAAGGAATGCCCTCTGACTAGGGCAAGACTTCAGCTGGTGGATCCAAAAGTTTATTCTCCAACTGCTGAAGAAATAGCCAAAGCGATAAAAATTGTGCAGTCGCTTTCTTGTTCCGACCGAACTGGTACCATCAGGGAGCTTTCGGTTCGGCCGGGTTCCACTTGTTCAAGATTATGATTTAGAGGAATATTATGAACTGGAGGAGGAGGAAGAGGAGTATGAGGAAAGTGAATGTGATTTTGAAAGTCTGGATGTGCCCATTGACCCGGACATCTCCACAGACAGACCTTCAGGAGTGTCTCCTCCTAGGCTTTCTGAGTCCCCTCCCATTTCATGTTTTATAAAAGTGGTTGAAATCTCCAGCTTCCTATGGAAGAAGCTGTGGATGACCAGGAGGAGCCTGACTATGTGGAAATGGTGGATATCCCAGAGTCTAGGAGGCTGTCTATTCCTTACACAAATCTTTTGGGAAACAGACATTTAAGATTTTAGAGATTCCTAATACTATACCTCCTGTGGATAAAAGAATGGACAAGAGGCATACATTGTCAGGCTCAGATATGGAGTTCCATACACAACAGTGCAGCCATGTTGGGGTAGTGCAGTGCAGCCTGTGATAAGGCAATTATTCCCTTGGTTTCCACACCCCAAACAAGGACTCCAGGAGGATTGATGCCATGGCAAAGAAACAGTACATGGCAGCATCCTTGGGACTCAGACAGGCCAACTATATGGCCTATACTGCTAGGTATCAGAAGTCCAGATGGTTCACTGTCATGGCTTTAGCAAACAGGTCCCTGGCCAGCTTGCCCAGGAGCTTGAGCAGGTGGCTGCTGATGGTGAGGCATCCAAGGTGGAATTCCATGCTGCAGTGGACTCCAATGATGTGTCATCTAGAGTCATGGCTACATCTGTGGCACTTTGTAGAATGGCTTGGCTCAGATGTACTAGCCTGTCACAGGATACTCAGACTAAGGCCATGGATTTTCCAGTTGTGGGTAATTCTCTGTTTGGGAGCAGACAGAGAATTAAATGAAGAAAATGGACTAATATAGGACCACCTATAGGAGTGCACAGGCCAAGGAAAGGCAGGCCACCCTCAGAGGCAGCACCCCAGGGCAGGCCTTTCATAGCCTTTCTACCAAGATCAGGCCTCTCTCTGCCTATGCTCAGAGGGGTTCTTTAGAGGGAGAGGCAGAAGGGGTACAAGCAGATCTGCTTCCACGCCCAGCCAAACCCCCAGCCAAACTGGCACCCTGATGGGTTTGCCTGGGCCGATTCTCCACTACCTGTAGGGGCAGGCTGGCTTACTTTGTCCAGGACTGGGAGTCTGAAACATCAGACAAGTGGGTCCTGGAAGTAGTAAAGGGACTGGTTTTCAGCTTCCAAAATTTCCAAAGCTGAGAACCAGATCCTTCCACCTGCAAATCCCTCAGAGGCACTTGCCCTAGAGGCAGCGGTCTCTTCCTCCTGGCTCTCAGAGCTGTGGAAAGGGTTCCACCCCACACCAGGGCAAAGGATTATACTCCAGGTACTTCACTCCCAAAAAAGACAGGAGAATGGCAGCCCATCCTGGATCACAGATACTTAAACAAGCATCTTTAAAACCAAAATTCAAAATGGTGACTCTGGGAATTATTCTACCCTCTCTAAGGTCAGGAGACTGGCTAGTGTCCCTGGACCTCAAGGATGCCTACTTCCATATTCTTATCAGAAGCTCCATCGACAGTACCTCAGGTTCGAGCTGCCCTCAGGGCCATTACCAGTTCAGAACAATGCCCTTCGTCTAACCTCTGCTTCAAGGGTGTTCACAAAATGCCTGGTAGTAGTAGTTGCTTCTAAGAAGGCAAAGGATTACCATCTTTCCCATACCTGGATGACTGGCTCATAGTAGGCCAGTCCCCAGACAAAGTCAAGTTACACCTACAGATAACTCAGCAACTGCTCACCTCTTTGGGTTTCCTCCTGAATCTTTCAAAGTCAGTTCTAGAGCCTGTTCAGCTCCTCACCTTCATAGGTGCAGAGCTAGATACAGAAAAGTCCAGAGCTTTCCTTCCCTGGGCAGGGCAAGGACCCTTATCACACTGGCCTCCTCATTCACCCTCTAGGTGTCTTGACCAGCAAGGCATTTTCTGCAGCTCCTGGGGCACATGGCTGTTTCCACAGCAGTGGTGCAGGAGAAAGATTTCAGATGAGAGACCATTCAGTTCCATTTGAGAGCCTTTGATCTCAAAAGAAGAACCCTCTGAGCAAATTGATCCCAGTGACTCGAACCCTGATCCAGGCCTTACAGTGGTGGCAGGATCAGAACAATCTAAGGCAGGGAGTTCCTTTGACACTCAGTCCCACTCTTTAATCCTTACTACAGATGCCTTCCTCTTGGGGTGGGTGGCTCACTTGGCGACCTGACTACCCAGGGTTGTGGTCCCTTCAGGAATCTCTGCTTCACATTAATCTGTTGGAACTCAGGCAGTATTTCAGCACTCAAGCTTTTTCCAGATCAGTTCAGAACAAAGTTATCCAGGTCAGAACAGACAATACCACCACAATGTGGTACATCAAAGCAAGGAGGCGCTAGTCTCACGGCCTTGTGCACAAAAGCAATGAAGTTGTGGTCTCTGGCTTATTCCTGAACACCTCCCTCACAGCAGTACACCTCCCAGGCAAGGACAATGTCCTGGCAGATGCTCTCAGCTGGATATCTCAGGGCCATCATGAATGGTCAGTGGATCCTCTGGTCTTGGAGGTGATGTTCTCCAGATGGGGCAGCCCCAGACAATCACCAACTCCTTTTTTGCTGCAGGCCCCAGTGCTGGGCTCAGTCCCCTGGATATTGTTCTCAGTTTGGAAAGGAAGTTCCTGTATGCTTCCTCTCCTGTTTAAAGTGCTAGTCAAAATCAGATCTCAACCCTGCAAGGTGATCCTGATTGCTCCAGACTGGGCCAGACAGCCATGGTATCCACTCCTGTTGTCCTTAGCAGTCCGTCTCCCCTGTCTCTTCCCAGGAATTACAACCTGTTAACCTGTGCTCAGGAGGGTTTGGAATCTCTCAATCTCAAGGCCTGGCTCTTGAAGAATTAAGAGTTTACTGATTTACACCTCTCCCAAGGTGTAATTGATATTCTGAAGGCTTCTAGGAAACCTTCTACCAGGACTAATTATAATTCCAAGTGGAAAAGATTCTCCATATGGTGCTCTGGAAGGCATATTTCCCATAGTCTGCTGATCTGCCCACAGTCCTTGATTATATGGTCCATTTGAACAGCTTTGGGCTTAGACCAGCTACACTAAAGGTACATCTGGCAGCTGTTTCTGCTTTCATTTCAGCAGGTAAGCCCTCTTCTTTCAGCTCACCCTGTATTCTCCAAGTTTTTAAGGGATTGCTTCATACCAACCTTCCATTCAGGGACCCTGCCTGCTTAGGACCTTAATGTTTCATTGCCTGTGCTTATGCAACCCCTTTGAGCCTTTTTCTTCAGCAGAGCTTAAGTATCTGACCTGGAAAACTGTGTTCTGAGTAGTCATCACTTCTGCCAGACGATAAGTGAGTTACAAGCTTGTCAGTGGAGCCTGATTTTATCTCCTTCCATAGAGATAAGGTGGTTCTCAGGACTAACAGGAAGTTTTTGCCTAAAGTGGTTTCAGATTTCCACCTTAACCAATCTGTTTCTTCCTGTGTACTTCACTGACCATTCCTCCTCTGGTGAGAGGAGTTTGCACAGTTTAGATGTGAAAAGAGCCCTTAGCTACTACATAGAACAAGGGTCACAGGTTTGACTCCTCCAACTGTTCCTCACTTATGGTGAGGTTGGTAAAGGGAAACCTGCCACTAAAAGATCCATTGCCAGGTGGATTGTCTCTTGTATCCAATTTTGTTATGAAAGACTGTAAGGTTCCACACTCATGCCTGAGGGCTCACTCTTCCAGAGGTATAGCTGCTTCCTGGTTGCTGCCAGGGATATCCCTATCCTAGAGATATGTCAAGGAGCTACCTGGAAAAACAGTTCACACTTATACCAAGCATTACCCGTGGATATCCAGGCTAGGAGTGATGCTCGGGTTTGGCACAGCTGTGCTTCAGAGCCATTTCTTGTTAGGTTTTGTCCCTCTCCATGGAGGTACTGCTGTGTAGTTCAGATATGTCTTAATATAGCAAGACTTCATGTTGTTTGAAGAAGAAATTACTCACCTTAGTAATGTTGTTTCTTCTAATGGAGTCTTGCTATATTATGACCTCCCAGCCTGCCCCTCTCAGAACTTCTGCTTGGGTATAGAGTGGCAATCCAGTGTAGGCACTTGTTTATGCCCATTTTCTGTTTTCCATCCCTTCTTTTTGGGGCTTTGGGGTGTTGTGTTTTATTTTATCTTATTTTCTGGCCCCTGATTTGAGTCTTGTGTTGAGACCAGGAATATGTGTTAATATTTAAGTAGCCAGTTGGGTAGTGTAGGTTACAGCTTCCACACAGAACCTTAGTGAGTTTTGCTCGTAAAGATCTGACAGTTTCAGTTTGAAATTATCCAGACAGAGCTTCTAACCGAGCTTGTGTTTAAGCTCCATGCCTGGCATGGAAGTTAACTCTTTCACCTCCGGAGCAGTTCTAATGGTGGGACAAACTGCAATTGTCATAATATAGCAAGACTCCATTAGAAGAAACAACATTACTAAGGTGAGTAATTTTTCTTATCTCCTTTCATAGGGATAACGTGGTCCTTAGAACCAATAGAAGGTTCTTGCCAAAGGTTTCAGATTTTCACCTGAACCAGTCTGTCTCTCCATTTTCTTCACTGATCATTCTTCCTCAGGAGAGAGGAGGCTACACAGTTTAGATGTTAAAAGGGCCCTCAGCTACTACATAGAGCGCACTAAGGGTCACAGGTTTGACTCTCCAGTTGTTGCTCACTTATGGACAGGGTCGGACTGGCTCACCTGGATACCTGGATATTTCCAGGTGGGCCCCTCTCAGTTGGGTAAGTGGTTACCTTCTGAACTCTGAAAACTTTTGCATTTATCTTCTTTTTCTAATTAAATGGGGTATCTGGGACACTGTTGATAAATGTAAGATGCAAATATAGAGCTAGTGTATCAGATTGAAGTGGAATATTGATATGAGTGTGTCAACCTGGGCCTCCTCTATTGATTTTCCAGGTGGGCCTTTTATCTTCTTTCCAGGTGGTCCCTCTGTACCCGGTCCGACCCTGCTTATGGAGAAGTGGGAAAGGGCAAACCTGCCACTAAGAGAATTTTTGCCAGGTGGATTGTATCTTATATACAATTCTGCTATGAAAACTGGGAAAGATTTCTCTCAGGCCTGAGGACTTACTCCACAAGAGGTACAGCTGCTTCCTGGCTGCTGCCAGGGACATTCCACTCTTAGAAATCTGTCAAGCAGCCACCTGGAAAACAGTCCATACCTTTACCAAGCATTACTCTCTGAATATCCAGTCTAGGAGTGATGCTCAGTTTGGCACAGTAGTAGTACTTCAGAGCCTATTCCCAAAGCAGGTTCTGTCCCTCCTCCATGGAGGTACTGCTTGGTAGTTCAGTATTTGTCAGAATACAGCAAGACGTCATGTTGTTTGAAGAAAAATTACTCACCTTAGTAATTGTGTTTCTTCTAATGGAGTCTTCTGTTGCTGACCTCCCTGCCTCCCTCTCAGAACCTGTTTTTGGAAGTGGTGGCAGGTGCCGTGTCGCACACCAGGGTGCTCCTTGTTTACACCCTCCTCCTTTTGATTTGGGTGTTGATTTATTATTGTTATTTATATTAGTTTGGTTTTGGGTTTCCTTTCTTGATTCTTCCTTTGGGAATCCAAAACATTTTATTGCCAGTTGGCTAGTAGGAATTTTACAATTTCCACATAGAATTTTTAGTTAGTTGGGCTTGAAAGAATCTGACTGTTTGAGTTTGAGACTCAACCGAGCTTGAGTTTCAGCATTCTATGCTTTGCATAGAAAGTTAATTCTCTGTTCTCCAGGGCAGTTTAAAGGTTGGGGATCACTGCATTATGTCAGAATACAGCAAGAGTCCATTAGAAGAAACACAATTACTAAGGTGAGTAATTTTCCTTCTTGCCCGCTTCTTCCCTATTTCTTGGCAACTGTGACAAGACCTGTGCATATCCTTCACCTGCTGGGTGCAGTTGGGCTAATAGAATTTCTGGGTCAACACGTTTAGTGTGTGCGTAATCCCAGATGACCAGACAAGGGAGTATCATGTGTAATCTTGAGCATCTGCATCTACAAAAAGCATCCAGATTCTGAATTGCAAAAATAAAATTATGATTTTTATAGGTATGACAGGCCAACTAGAGGAGGAGGTGTAGCACTCTATATTTAAAATAATCTGGGTCAAGTAAGTTGCTTTTTCAGGAAATATTGAGGGTATTGAGATAATACTGGTATATATAACTGGGTTGAAAATGGGTGGAATATATCACTGCGAAACACAAGAATTAAAACATCAGCTTTTGAGGTGTTGGCCGAAGATTAAATGAGTTGTTGGGGCAAAGGGAAGTCTCTTGATTGGAGATTTTAACGCAGCATGGGGAGCAGAAAGAGGTTTTAAGCTTCAATCTGAATTTCAGTTCCTGGGCCTCAACCATAGTAAATACTTCAACACGTAGAAGTACCCATGCCAGTTTAGGGAATATGTTGGTTTTGATATTTATAACAAATGGTATACACCTATTGGATTACAAGGTGGGTCCTCCAAATCTAGGAAATCATAGCTATCATGAGTGCAACATTGAACAAAACTCTGGAAATACTGATACTTTAAAATGTTGGTATGCTAGAGATTTCACTCATTTTAATAAATCTTCTTTTCAGTTTCAAATAGAATAAGCAAACTGGGCTCAGATAGATTTGATCCCAGAAGTAGATATGGCAGTTAGAGGGTTTACAAAGATTTACCTAGATATATGTGATGAAAATGCCCTCTTAAAAATCTAAAGAAAGATATAAACATAATCCTGGGTAAGTGAAGCAATTAAAAAAAAAAACAACAAATAAGATAGAAAGACAGGGTATGGAAAAGGCAAACCGATCTTTAAAAATAGAAGACTAGGAATTATTCAGAAAGATTAGGAATAAAAGTAAAAGTGTGATAAAAAGGCAAGGAAAGATACTATAGAAATAAAGTAAACTAAACAAAAATCCAGCCCAGTACTGGAATCTAATTAAAGATTTGGAAGGTAGGAAAAGGAAACATTCGAGTATAACTTTTAAGGATGAGTTGGGAGGAGATGTCAGCAAAGCAAGTAGTAAACGGCTTGAACTAATATTTCTGCTATCTCCCAGATATAAAAATGGAACAGGAAGATGGCAAACAAAATATACTTTTCAACAAACTAAGCAATTGGAGAGATACCATAGGGAGAACATTCCATTCTTTTATTTTGAGTAATCAAAATTAGTGAAGTAAAGAAACAGATAAGGCAATTAAATCCACAGAAAGCAATTACGTGATAAAATAGAGACAATCTTTTAAAAGCTTCAGTAGAACAAATAAGCCCAATTCTGACTAACCTCTTTAATTCTAGTTTACAGCTACAAAGTTTCCCAGACTTTTGGAAAATTCTAAAGTGATTCCTGTATTTAAGGGAGGGATACAAATAACCAATCAAATTATCATCCGATAGCTTTGCTGTGTATCATTTGAAGATCTTTGAGTGTCTGGTCTGTGCCCAGTTATATGAATATCGGAGAAGTATAAATTATTGACAGATTGTCAAGCAGGTTTCAGACCTGGGAGGTCGATGGACACCGCCTGATGGACCTCATGGACTCTGTGGCAAGTGGGATTGAGGCACGGGAGTCTGTCAGTGCAGTGTTCATTGACCTTCGATTTGGTCAACTTCAATATATTATTGGGGAGGTTAGTTCAGGTAGGCATGTCTGAACCTGTTCAAACCTGGTTACTGTCTTATTTAACCGAACGCACACTACAGGTTTGTATAAATGAAACATTGTCAGATATGGAAGGTACTTTTAGGGTGTCCTCAAGATTCAGTTTTGGGCTCCTGTTATTTTGATTTTATATAAATCCTCTCCTATCAGATATTAAAAGAGCAAGATTTTTCTGTATGCCAACGATATGGCTCTCATAGAAAAGCTACAAATATAGACAATTTACAAAAACTCTTCAATTTGACTTTGATATTTTACAAAATTGTTACTACAATCTAAAGTGGTTATTAGTACAAAGAAAACTCAGGTAATGCTTTTTCACTCAAAAGGTAAATTGCCTTATATTCAAACATTACATATATACTCACTAAGGGGTCAAGTGTTAGAGCAGGTTCAGGCCTATAAGTATTTAGAAGTCTGTATGAATAGTTCTCTTACTTTTTCCACACGTATAACAAATGTCGCTAAAAGGTTAACTCAGATTGGGTGTGCTAAGAAGGAAAACATATATTCTCTCGAGAGAATCAAGAAATAGAGTGGCTGTTCAGTTACTCTTACCAGCATTAGAATATGGTAGCTTAATATATAAATTTGCCTCTAAAACAGCATTGAACTGTTTGGATAAAACATATTATAGAATGGCAAGATATGTGGCGAAATGCCCTTTTGCACTCATCATTGCATTCTACTTCAAAATCTAGATTGAATTCTCTTGCAATTCGAGAAAAAAACATACAGGCCCAGATATTCAAAGGGGTTGCGCATGGCGCAACGGTGTTGCACCTGCACAACCCACTGATGCGCCCTAGCGCGATATTTAAAGGGAAAAGTGCGCCAAGACAAATCCCGCATGCACCGGGAGCATCAGTAATGTATGCAGGCACGGGGGTGGGGGCATGCCCATGCATAAACTGCACAGCCCAATATTCAGCCCGGCCGCAGTAGAGTTAGTGCAGGCAACGCCTACCTGCACCTGCACAAAGTTGCACTGAAAAAGGAAACGCTGAGGCCACCCACAGGTGAGCTGCCGTATTGCAGGGCTAAAACAGCAGCTGCCACCTGTGGGTGGCCCTCAACTTGTTCCTGCCGCAACTGGCGGTACCCCATGCCCGATCATGGGCATCAGTATCTCCCCCAACTCCAATATCCCTGGTGGTCCAGTGGACCGCGATTAGCCGATCGCGGGCATAACTGTATTCCTCCCCAGAGTAGCCGATCGGGACATAACTGTAACCCCGTGGCCGATTGTGGGCATCAGTATCCCCCAAAGTCCAATATCCCTGGTGGTCCAGTGGACTGAGCGGAGCCCATCGCGGCAGTATTTCACCTCTCCTCATTGTTCAGAGCATGAGCCAACGGGCTCAGCCTACCATATTAAGTCAGTCCAGATATGTGAATGAATCACATATCTGGACTGACTAGTACGGTATGGCTGAACACCCATTGGCTCATGCTCTGAACCAATGGGCATGCAGCCATACCGAGCTGTCAGGTGGCGGGCGGCAGGCAGGTGTTCTGCCCCCACCAGCTGACGGGGGAGGGGTGGTGGGGCTCCGTGGGTGGGTGGGGTAGGGGTCCACTAGATCACCAGGGATTTCAGACTGGGGGAGGGAGTGCCGTCGGATCGGGTTCCGTCCAGGGATATTGGACTTTGGAGGGGATACTGATGCCCGTGATCGGCCTAGTTGGGGGAGTTACAGTTATGCCCGCGATTGGGCTACTCGTGGGGATACAGTTATGCCCTTGCGATCGGCTTATCGTGGTCCACTGACCACAGGGATTGAGACATTCATTGTCCCTACGGGATGTCCCGCGATCAGGCTGCAGGGGGCGCCGGTCCCAGACGGCTGCTGCCTGGCAGGACGCCAGGCGCAAGTCATCGGGATCGGCGCACCTGCATGCTAATGGCATGCAAATGGGGTTGTAATCAGATGCAAATGGCCCCCGGCGCCTTGCATAAATTATGGCCCCATTTACATGTCACCCTTTGAATATCACAGGTGCTGTGCATGGCACAATGGAACTTGCACCACCGCATCTCAATGCTCCACTCTGACCACTTGCGCTGGCGCAGTTCCTGCGCCATGCACAGTAGGTGGCCAGGGGTGATATTCAAAGCATTTGCATCATAACACAACTCCATTGAATATCGCCTGGCCACCCCAAGCGCAACTATTTTGAGCTGGCGCACAGGTTTGCCCACAAACTGGCTTAGTTTGAATATCTGGGCCGAGGGTATAAAGCCTATAATGGAGTATGGGGAAAGATAAGAATGGAGTGAACTCCCTTGATGTCTCTACTTCTATAAGTGTAATCTGAGGCAATTGAAACATAATGTCTAAAAGTCCCTCTAGAAATTAACATTTATAGTAGAAAGCAAAGACGCTTCTATTTACCAAAAATATGGAATGAGATAGATCCAGAAATTAGGGTTATTGATAGTTTAGATAAATTTAAGAACTCTCTAGATTTAATCTGAGAGACAGATGTACTTGTCATGGTGTTATCAAGTGATTCTACCATTTGCTTGTTTGCCTGGATTGTAGATTGCCTCTAAACTCTCTGCTTTATTATTTCTGGGTTGGGTATTTGCAGTATTAGCAGATGATATTACTTTTCCCCTCCTCCCCTCTTTCTTTTGTTGTTCCTTTTTAGACCTGAAATCCTAGAAAATGCCTTGCATTAATTGTGTACACATATATATATATATATATATATATATATATATATATATATATTTACACTGCTTTGTCCAGTTTATAAATGGTTATATTTATTCTTTAGTACATCATTTTTATTCAGATTTATGGTATATTGTGTATTTCTGCTTTTGTATGTATCCTGAGAAATTGAGTGAGTGATGTTCTTAAGACTGTTGCTGTAATATACTCTTACATGATGTTTTGTATCTGTTAAAACTGTATTCTAAAACAGGACAACTTTGATAATCAGGGCCTCTTCTGGTCCTAAAAGTTATTTTCCTGTCAAAAATAAAAGTTTTTATCCATCTATCATCTATCATGATACCCTGGGGAACAACAAGTTGCCTACCTAGCACCCCCTCCTTCTGTCTGCACAGCCTGAGTATACATCTGTCCATTTTTCCAATAAACCTTATGTTTACCGTCACCTCCTTGTGCTCCATCAGAGTCTGCCCAAGCCCTCAGCTTCTCTAGACTAGTGTTACTTCTCTGAGCAGCTGCAAACCCTCTCACATTCCCAAGGCATAGGGCAGGTCCCTTCAGTCGCTAAACTAGGGTCCCTAGCACTAGCGTCAGGGCACTCAGGATCACTCTCAATCCCAATCCTCTGACAATGGGTCGCCCTCCCTCTTTGGAGTAACCCTCTGTAGCTTTATGGTCAGTTGCTACTGGGAAATTTCTACCACTTTTCATTAATCTCCATATCAGGAGACACAGGCTGAGGAACCAGCCTCCATATGGTTTCCACGATGGCTCTGTTGGGTTCAGGAACTACAATTTTCCCATGCCGCTTGGTTATGGGTAACTGACAAACCATCCCTGCTTGAGATTGTTGCCCAGGATGACATCCACTGCTAACGCTTTGGCTACAGCCACCTGTTGCACAGTTCCCCTGTTTCACCCCAGTCTAGGAGAACACTATCGAGGGCAATGATCTTCTTCGAGACAGCTGTTGCAGCAGGTTACACCATTAGGACTGAAGTCATCAGGCGTCAGGAACCCGCAGGAAATTTTCCAGCTAGCTGGTCTTCAGCGGGGACCTCCTCCGACGTTGGTCCGCCCCGGCGTCAGGCGTGTAGTAAGGAGGCGGTCCTGCCCAGAATCCCAGTTCTTTCCGTCGTCGACTTTGCATGTCTCGACCTCTCGGTTAAGTCTAGTGCGTGACGACCAGTAAAACCTTCCAAACTTTCCAAACCGGAAAATCTTCTCTTCAGCCATTTTTCGCCTGATGTCCTCCCCAACTTCCGTGGAGGGCCTTTCTTCAAGTGTGACTGTGGGAAACAGATCCCTTTCAAAGACCCTCATTTGGCATGCGTTCGGTGCCTGGGCCCAGACCATGACACCCAGGCCTGCTCCTTCTGTCAGGGCTTTAACAGCTGAAGGAGAATCCTCCGACAGAAGGCCTCCAAGCTTTCCTCCTTGAAGAAAAGCTTAAGGCCATGGAACCTTCCTCCAGAGGGGAACCTTCAGGAAGTCACACAGGCATCATGAGAAGCACCGGAGAAGGTGAGACCCAGATTCCTCCAGGGCCTCGGACTCCCACATCTCCGGCTCCAGGTTAGACCGCTCCCCATCGAGAGCCCACTCAGCCTCCCGGTTCTGGTTAAATCGACCAGTGATTCTTCTACTCTGCGGCCTATCAAGACCTCCAGGACCGCTTCTGGCTAAGGCCTCGTCTAGGTCAGGGGAGTACATGTCGCCTTTCCCGCACTCAGCCTCTGACGTCCGGTCAGTCTCCTGCCGCCGCCACCCCAACGCAAGACC
The DNA here is from genome assembly GCA_016271365.2 of Neoceratodus forsteri. Taxonomy (NCBI): domain Eukaryota; kingdom Metazoa; phylum Chordata; order Ceratodontiformes; family Ceratodontidae; genus Neoceratodus; species Neoceratodus forsteri. Next base: position 62,201,103 of record CM028138.1, read on the forward strand.
AAGGAGCTGACCTCCTGAAGCAGATGTCGGATCTGACGTCCGCCAAGATGCATAAGCACTCCAAGGAACTGGCGGCAGTTCGTCATCCGTCGCCGGTCATGCATTCATCTTCCCCAGGACGCCGGGCGGGGACCGCGCAGATACCGCAGTCAGAGGACCACACCACCGCCTACTGATGTTGGTCGGTTGTCGGTTGTCGGAGGAGGAGTCTACCCAGCCGAAGACCAGGCGGGCGATAACGACCTGTCTCAACTCCCACGGGAGCCCTCTCCAGAACCAGAAACCCCGAGGAGCCGGCGCCCAGCCCCGACGACAGGCCACGGCGCGCGGTCTGTCGTCGGGTTTAAACTGTCAGAAGTGAAGGAGCTCTTCTCCTCCTGGTGGGACACCCATCAAAAGGATGTGGTCACCACGCACCCTCCCCTCCCGCACTGCACTGACCACGCCTGCACCCCTCTTCACCTAAGGGGTCAGCAGGCTAAGCACCTTCCTCCCAGGAGCCAGCAGCACCTCCTAGGGGCAGATCTACAGAAAAGAGAAGGCCTCCATCAAGATCCTCTTCTGGGTCACCCAGCCCCAAGAGACCCAGAAGACGCCGGTATTCACCGTCCACGGAGGATTCCAGATCTGACATCTCTGAATGCTCCAGGTCTCCTTCACCAATCAGCATCCCTGTCCAGACCCACGCAACCTCCCTAGGTCTCCTCCGGATGACCCCTCGTTCTCGAGATAATGAGACACATTCAAGAGAACATGGGATGGGATGCGGAGGAACTCGACTCGAAGACTACACCTTGCCCGCTACCTTCGCAAAAAGACCTCAAGCCTGTCGTAGTGCCACCCTTGGTGGACACCATTGTGGACGCCACCAAGGCAGCATGGAAGTGTCCACATTCAACCCCGCAATGCCAAGAAGGCTGACCACCTGTACAAGGTCCCAAGGGAGGACCAGTACCTAGCTAACCATCCTCTGGCCGACTCCTGGTCATCACAGCCTCTCATGACCGGGTCTCAGAAACCGCAACATTTGAGTATGCAGCCACCAGACCCAGAGTCCAAGCAATTGGACGCTGGGCAGGCGCTCTACTGTGACCGCGACTTGCGCCATTAGATCATTGAATTACCTGACCCACATGGTTCAGTTCCAGAACGCACTGTGGAACAGGACAGGATCTGGCGGAGAAACTGCCAGACGGTGGCCAAAAGGAGGAACTCCTACAGCTCCTCCGCATGGGTTCAGACGTGGGGACCCAGGTGCTCGAGCCACATATGACTTCTGCGGGACTCTTTGGCCAGAGCGGCAGCCTCAGGCGATGTCTCCAGAGGCACTCATGGCTCCGTGTCTCCGGGTTTACCCTGGACATCCAGAAAATATTATGGACGCCCTTTTCATGCGAAGTTTTGTTTGGTGAAGCCTCAGAAAAGGTCATCACCAAATTGCAGGAAGATGGAAGACTGTTAGATCTGTCCATGCCATGCACAGATCTAGACTTAGTTCCTTCAGGAACCAGAGTCGCTTCGCAGCCGGACCCAGAGGCAACAACCCTGCCTGGCCAGCAACAGAGGGACTCCTTCTCTCGGAAAGCCCAGGCCAAGACGCCCTCAGGTAGAGGCAAACGTGCTACCAAGTCAGCCCAACCTGCAGGACCCACTGCTGCCACAGCATGACTCCTTCCCGGCCCCACCCTCCTCAGGATCAATGGAAACAAAGGACGGGGTCGATCACAGACCACCTGCCAGGGTGGCGGTTCGATCACCACCAACTGGTGGGTGCTACAGTTGGTCAAAAAGGCCACTATATAGAATTAGTAGACAAGCCCCCACAAGGCCTCCTCTGCTCTCCGTTATTCGGGTCAGCACGCTCTGCTCATAAGGCAGGAAGTGCTCACGCTTCTACAGAAAAAGCTTTGGAGCATGTTCCAGGGAACCAGGAGGAGCAGGTTATTATTCACACTTCTTCCTGGTTCCAAAGAAAACAGGGACCTCCGTCCACCTTGGACCTCAGCGACCTCAATATGTCGCGTTACAAGCGCTTCCACATGGTGACCTCCCGGACTAACTCATGCTGAAGAAGGATGCCTTCTTACGCCCTTGGACATGCAGGATGCTAGCTGCACACCCCATTGCTCAGGCGCACAGGAGGTTCCTGCGCCGGGAGTTTCTCGCCGCCACTATCAGTTCCGAGCGCCTCCTTCGGGCTGTCATCAGCACCCAGGGTATTCACCAAGTGCATGGCAGTCGTGGCAGCGCCTCTGAGGAGACAGGGCCACTCACGTGTTCCCCTTACCTGGACGACTGGCTTCTCATGGCCTTCCTCCAAGGAGGCATTGCAGTTGGCCATTCAGCTACCCAGGCTCTTTTCCATCTCTGGGCATCTTAATCAACTACGAGAAGTCTCTCCTGGTACCGTCCCCAGAAACTGCAGTTCATAGGGCAGTTCTGGACACCGTTAAGGGAAAAGCCTTTCCCCAAGACAGAGCGTGAACGACACGATCCTCATAAGGACCTATCAGCGAAGAAGACCATCCCGCCAGATTGGTCCTTCATTGCTTGGACACATGGCTGCGGCTATTCCAACAGTCCCGATGGCAAGACTCCACATGCGGGTAACCCAGTGGATGTTAAGAGTGCAATGGGATCAAAGGCAAGACCATCTGCAGCATCCAGTCAGAATCACGAGGGCAGTGATTCGGACTGGCAATGGTGGCTAGATCCGGGAACCCTCTCTACGGGGTTCCTTTCTCTGCGCCGTCCTCGTGATAACCCTCTCCACAGACGCCTCAGGGCTGGGGTGGGGAGCGACTTGAACGGGTGAGGTCTCAGGGGACATGGACTACTAGGAATCTCATCTCCATATCAACATATTGGAGATGAGGGCGGTCCTTATGCTCTGCAAGCCTTCCAGTCGGAAATTCCACTGAGTACTTTCTGTTACAAACAGACAATACTGCGGTGATGTATTACCTCAACAAACAGTGAGGCACACTCCTACCCCTTTGCAGGAGGCCATGAGAGTGTGGGAATGGGTAATATGACACGGCGCAAACCTCACTGCAGTTCACGCTCCCGGGTGGACAACATTGTCGCAGACAGCCTGAGTTGTTCTCAGGCCAGAGTCCACGAGTGGGAACTTCACAGGAGGTGGCAGAGGACCTGTTTCACAGATGGGGCACTCCAGAATTGGATCAATTCGTGATCCCCATCCAACGCAAAACTGCCCAATTTTGCCTACTAGATCCAGGGCCTGGTGTTTTCTGGCGAGCACGTTGTCCCTCTCCTGGGCAGGCAGATTCCTCTACACCTTCCCTCCTTTCCCGTTGATCCAGAGAGTCCTTCTCAAACCGCAGGGAGCACGCAACGCTTATTTTAATAGTGCCTTTTGGCCCAGGCAAATTTGGTTCCCGCTTCTGAACAGTTGTCCGGGAACCTCTGCTTCCTTGCCAGTCAGCTCCCACCTGTTGTCTCAGACGGCGGGTTCACTAGTCCACCTGGACTTACATTCATTGAACCTGCATGCTTGGCTCCTAGAGATAGCCATGTTGCGATACTGGGTCTTCGCAAGAGGTGGCAGATGTACTTTCTGCTGCCAGAAAACCGCAACACACTCCACATATGCCATGAAGTGGTGCAGGTTTTGCCTGTGGACTCAAGCACGTGGTTTCGCGCCTTAGACTGTCCTGAGAAGCTGGTTCTAGAGTACCTGCTTTCCTTTTTCAATCCGGACTAGCTTACTCCTCAATCAAAGTGCACCTTTGTGCAATCTCAGCTTATCATGTCCCCATAGGCCACCGCATGGTGGCTCCAGTTGGATGCTACCGTGCCTTTCTAAGGGGGTTCTCCACCTTAAGCCGCCCATTAAGGATCCTGCCTCTCCTTGGGATTTACCCTTCGTCTCTGGAGCGGCTTACACTTCCACCCTTGAACCAGTCATGATTGCTAGCTACGCTTTCTGTCGTGGAAAACGTTGTTTCAAACACCATGAAGTCTTGCTTATATTAGGACTTATGCAGTATGCCCTTGGCTTTGAACTGCCCCGAGATGAAATAATTAACTCCAGAGTAATCTGGAGTTCCACAGCGTGAGGGCGCTGTTCAAAGCTCTATCTGGGTTGTTTGAACCCAAACTGTCAGATTTTTACTCCGCTTACTGAACAGACGCCCGGAGACCAGCTCTTCAGCTCAGTTCGTTTTGCGGTTTAATATATTTTATCGGTTCATTGAACCGAAAGTGTTTAAATTTACCACGGTTTTCGTTTGAAGCTCTATCTGGTAACCGTAAGTAAAAGAAATTTAGTCTGTGTGGAACTCATTATCGGTTCACTCTGAACCGATCGGTTTGCTTTAAAACTCATTTTCTTTGCATTTAGAGTGAGGTACCTGGTTCTTCGGTCCTAAAAAACTTTTATTTTATTTGTTTTTTTCCAATACCCGTGACACGGTTAGGGACCGATAAGCGTGTCTTCTCTGGCAAGGCCGGAAAAAAGGGCAAGTTTGGATAGGCTGGCATTATGTCTGAGAAACCCAAAAGAAAACCGGCCCACTGGGTTTCAACATTGTGATGTCTGTGGAAGCCTTTGCCAGGCTGACCCACACACCACTTGTGTCTATTGTCTGGGGTTGACCACCTCCTGTCAGACTGCCAGGTGTAAGAATTTCCTGCAGCCACCCTGGAAAAGAGATTGGGCAGGCTCAGGGAACAAGAGGCCAAAAAGTCCGCTGACCCGATGGTTAGCCCGGTCCAGCTCTGCTGGCCACAGAGGGAGTGCCCTCTGACCAGGGCAGACTTCTCGGCAAAGAAAGGCTGGTCCTGAGGAACCAGTCAAAGTAAAAAGACAAAGAAATCAGCTAGTGTGGAGTCCAGTTTTGTCTCTCCTTCTGCTGCAGAAATAGCTAAAGCCATACAGATTGTCCAGTCTTTGTCTCAGGGACTTGTTGAACCCTCTATGGTTGGAAAGGGGTCTCTGTTCAGGTCCAGTGGTTCAGGATTATGATGTTGAGGATTTTTATGAACCACAGGAGGGGAGGAGGATTTTGATGATTGTAATTGTGATTGGGAAGGTCTGGAAGTGCCCATAGAACCGGACATTTCTCCAGACAGACCCTTGAGTCTCCCCTTGTTGTCTGAGTCCCCTCACATTTCAGATTTTATAAGAAAGTAGCAGAAACTCTCCAGCTGCCCTTAGAAGAGGCTGTGGATGAGCAAGAGGAGCCTGACTATGTGGAAATGATGGATATTCCAGAGGCTAGAAGGTTGTCTATTCCTTTGCATAAGTCATTTAGGAGGCAAACCATTAAGATTTTAAAAATCCTTTTCTGTCCCTCCTGTAGATAAAAAATGGACAGAAGGTATACTTTGTCAGGCCCTAATACAGACTTCCTTTCTGAGCAGTGTAGTCATGTGGTGTTGTTCAAGCTGCAGCCTGTGACAAGGCTAATATTCCTCTGGCCTCACATCCTCCTGATAAAGATTCCAGGAAGATTGATGCCATGGCGAAAAACAGTATGTGGCAGCTTCTTTGGGACTCAGACAAGCTAATTATATGGCTTATGTGGCTAGATATCAGAAATCCAGATGGGACACTATATTGCAGTTGGCCAACAGGCTCAGGGCCAGCTGGCTAGTGACTTGGAACAGGTGGCTGCTGATGGCGTTAAGCCTCTAAAGTTCAATTTCATGCTGCTGTTGATGTTAATGATGTTTCCTCTAGGTCATGGCCACTTCTGTAGCTCTCCTTAGGTTGGCATGGCTCAGATGCACTAATCTGTCCCAAGATACCCAGTCAAAGGCTATAGATTTTCCTGTCATAGGAAATTCTCTTTGGGAACAAACAGAAAATTACATGAAAAGATGGATGAATATAGAACTACATACAAAAGTGCCCAAGCTAAGGAGAGGCATGCCACCCCACAAAGGCATGCCCCTCAGGGGTAGGGGCAGGCTCTACCATAGGCCTTTTTACCAGTTTCAGGCATCCTCTGCCTTTGCACAGAGGGATTTTTCAGAGGCAGAGGCAGACGGGCACAGGCAGGCCTCTCCTCTCCCCAGCCTAAAGCTGTTCCTGCTAAGCAGGCACCTGACGGGTGTCTGGGGCCCACTCTCCTGTACCGGTGGGGGCAGACTGGCTTATTTCTGCCAGAACTGGTTGTCCCTAACCTCGGACAAATGGGTTCTGGAGGTGGTAAGCCAAGGCCTGGTTCTCAGCTTCAAACAATTTCCCAAGATGAGAGCCAGACACTTTCCTCCTTCAGCCTTTTAGAAACCCTTGCACTAGAAGTGGAGGTTTCTTCTCTTTGGACTGCAAAGCAGAGAAAGGGTCCCCTTGCCACCAGGGCAAGGTTCTGTACTCAAGGTATTTCCTGACCCCAAAAAGACAGGAGACTGAGGCCTATCTTGGATTTAAGATTTCTGAACAAGCATCTTGTAAAACCAAAGTTCAAAATGCTAACTTTGACAATGATTTTGCCATCCCTGAGACCAGGGACTGGTTAGCTTCCTGGATCTCAGGGACGCTCTATTTCCATATCCTAATCAGGGCCTCTCACCGAAGTACCTCAGGTTCGAACCGCCCTCTGGCCACTACCAGTTCAGGGCAATGCCCTTCGGACTCACTTCTGCTCCAAGAGTGTTCACAAAATGTCTAGCTATAGTAGGCCCACCTAAGAAAACAAGAGGAGCTGTGTTTCCCTACTTGGACGACTGGCTCATTGTGGGTCAGTCACCAGAGCAGGTAAAATCCCACTTGCAATCACCCAGGAACTTCTCACCTTTCTGGGGTTCCTGAGAATGTTCCAAAGTCAGTTCTTGAACCAGTTCAGGTACTAACTTTTATAGGTGCAGAGCTGAACATAAAGTTAGCCAGGCATTCCTCCCTCCCGAAAGAGTGGACAAAATCATTGCCCTGGCATCTTCCTTCACCCTGCAGGTCTCTCACCAGCAAGGCACTTTCTAACTCCTGGGCACATGGCTGCTTCTACAGCTGTCGTGCCAGGAGTGAGATTTCAGATGAGGGACATCCAGTTCCACTTGAGGTCCCACTGGTCTCAAAGAGGGACCCCTCATTAATTGGTCCCAGTGACCAAGACCTTGATCCTAGCTCTACAATGGTGGCTGGATCAAAGCAACCTGTCCACAGGGGTCCCATTCTTACCTGTTCTTCTTTCCTCACCCTCACCACGGACACTTCCCTGCTGGGTTGGGGACTCACCTGGGTGACCTTTCCACTCAGGGAGTTTGGTCCCCCAGGAATCTCTGCTTCATATCAATCTACTGGAGCTCAGAGCTGTCTTCCTAGCTCTCCAGGTTTTTTCGGAGGCTGTCCAGAACAAGGTTGTCCAAGTCAGGACAGACAATACCACAACAATGTGGTACATCAACAAGCAAGGGGCACCGCCTTCAGCCTTGTGCACCGAAGCAATGAAGTTGTGGTCTCTGGCCTACTCCCTGAACACCTCTCTGATAGCGGTTCACCTCCCAGGAAGGACAATATCCCAGCGGACGCCTCAGCAGGATTTCTCAGGGCCATCATGAATGGGCTCTGAACCCTCAAGTGCTGGGGTCGGTCTTTGCCAGTTGGGGCACTCCTCAGATAGACCTCTTTGCAGCCCCAGACAACCACCAACTTCCTCTGTTTTGCTGCAGGCCTCCAGTTCTGGGATCAGTTCCTCTGGATGCCTTTCAACTGAATTGGGAGGAAAGTCCTCTATGCTTTCCCTCCGTTCCCTTCCTCTTCAGGGTATTGGTGAAAATCAGAATTCAGCCTTGCAGAGTGATTCTGATTGCTCCAGACTGGGCCAGGCAGCCTTGGTACCCTCTTTCTCCTGTCCTCTCATTTCACCCTCCCCTGTCCTTGCCCAGGACCCACGACCTGTTGACTTGTGCACAGGGAGAGTGTGGTATCCGACCTCAATTCCTCCACCTCAAGGCCTGGTTCTTGAGGAGCTAGAATTTGCTGATTTACACCTTTCTCAAGGTGTCCTGGATATTTGAAGGGTTCTAGGAAGCCTTCCACTAGAGCCACTTATAATTCTAAATGAATAGATTCTCATTTTGGTGTTCTGAGAGGCAGATTATTCCAGAATCTGCTGACCTGCCTATTTTGTTGGACTATTTGGTCCACTTAAATTTTTAGGCCTCAAACCAGCTACCTTGAAGGTTCATTTGGCAGCTGTTTCTGTTTTTATTTCTGCAGGAAACCAGTTTCCTTTCTTCTCACCCTGTGTTCTCCAGGTTTTTCAAAGGTTACTTCATACTAACCTCCCTTTCGGGAACCAACCTGCATGGGACCTGAATGTTTGCATTGCCCAGCTAATGCAACCCCCTTGAGCCCCTGCTTTCAGCAGACCTCAAGTTTTTAACTTGGAAAACTGTTTTCTAGTGGCTATCACTTCTGCTAGGCGTATAGTGAATTGCAAGCTTTGTCAGTGGAAAAGGATTTTATTTCTTTCCACAGAGATAAAGTGGTCCTCAGGACTATCAGAAAGTTTTTACCTGAAGTGGTTTCAGATTTTCATCTTAACCGATCCATCTCTCTTCCAGTATTTTTACTGAGCACTCTTCCTCTGGTGAGAGAAGGCTGCACAGTTTGGACGTTAAAAGAGCTCTTAGCTACTATTTGGAACGCACTAAGGGTCACAGGTTCAATCCTCCAGCTCTTCCTTATCTATGGAGATGTGGGTAAGGGACACCTGCTACTAGGAGGACAGTCGCCAGGTGGATCGCCTCTTGTATCCAGTTCTGTTACCAAAAACTGGGTAAGGAACCCCTCAGGCTTGAGGGCTCATTCCACCAGGGTACAGCTGCATCTCTAGCGGCTGCTAGAGATATTCCTATCTTGGAGATCTGTCAAGCTGCTACCTGGAAAACAGTCCACACTTTCACTAGCATTACCTCTGGACGCCCAGTCCAGAAGAGATGCTCGCTTTGGCACAGCGGTGCTTCAGAGCCTATTCCTAAGTAGGTTCTGACCTCCTCCATGGAGGTACTGCTGTATATCTGCATAAGTCCCTAATATAAGCAAGACTTCATGGTGTTTGAAGAAAAATTACTCACCTTAGTAATTGCTTTTCTCTCATGGAGTCTTGCTATATTAGGACAACAGGAAATGGGACAGCCATAAGAACTGGGGTTGTCTACAGGCCCCCAGACCAGAGGGAGGACATAGACACATTACTGTTAGAAGATATACAAAACATGACAGCTAAAGGGGAGGTTCTGATAATGGGAGACTTCAACATGCCAGATACAGATTGGTCAATACCAGCAGGAACATCTGCCAGAACTAGACTCATAGTGGATTCCCTGCAGGGGAGGGCCTCAAACAACTGGTACAGCAACCCACAAGAGACAGGGCTATCCTAGATCTAGTACTGACTAACAAAGAAGGGATCACAGATCTCCAGGTAGAAGGTCACCTGGGGCCAGTGACCATCACATGGTATGGTTCAATTTGGCTACTACATCTAAATCATCCCATTCCAAGGCAAAAATATGGGACTTCAGAGGAGCTGACTTTGATAAGATGGCCAACAGAGTTAAGCTAGCCTGGCAAAAAGAAACACAGGTGAGGAGGTACAGGCAAAGTGGGCAAGCATTAAGGATACAATACTTGAAGCAACATCCCATTGTGTTAGACAGAAAAGGAAGTGCAAAAAGAAGGAAACCACTTTGGTTCTCAAATACAGTAGCAGAAAAGGTCAGAGCCAAAAGGCTGGCCTTCAGAAAATATAAGGAACACAGCGGATGAAGATAGGGGGCATACCAAACTGCCCTAAGGGAAGCAGGTAAGGCAGTAAGGCAGGCAAAGTCCCAAACTGAGGAAACACTAGCACAAACAGTAAAGAAGGTGACAAGACTTTCTATAGATACATTAGTGAAAGGAGAAAGTCCAGAGGGGTATTGCTAAGCTTAATGGAGAAAAGGGAGCATGTGAGGAGGAGGACCTGTAAAGGCATCTATCCTAAATAGATACTTTTGCTCAGTATTCACTGAAGAGAAGGTAGGGCAGGGCCCACAGCTCAGCATCATGGACACAGTGGGGAGGGAGGTGAGCACTACTCCCTTCACAAAAGAAAGGGTCCTACAAGAGCTATAAGCTCAGGGTGGATAAGGCAATGGGACCTGATGGCATACATCCCAGGGTACTTAAGGAGCTAAAGGAGGAACTAGCAGAGCCATTAGCAGAATTGTTTAGTGAGTCTCTGAGCACAGGAGAGGTCCCAGAAGACTGGAGAAGGGCTCATGTGATCCCACTCCACAAGAGTGGTAGCAGGGAGGAGGCGGGGAACTACAGACCGGTCAGTCTTACCTCAGTAGTGGGCAAGATTATGGAAGCACTCCTTAAGGAAAGGATAGTGCAACACCTGGAATCCATAGGGGCACAGGATCCAAGACAGCATGGGTTTAAAAAGGAAGGTCCTGTCAAACTAATCTCATAGATTTCTTTGACTGGGTAACCAGAGTGGTGGACCAAGGGGAGCAGTTGATGTCGCCTACCTTGACTTCAGCAAAGCTTTTGACACTGTTCCACATAGAAGATTGATAAATAAGCTAGGTAGGCTCGGGTGGGTCAGAAGTTGGTCAACTGGGTGGCAAACTGGTTGATCAAGAAAACAGAGAGTGGTGGTAAATGGTATACAGTCAGAAGAGATGCAAGTCACAAGGGTACTCTAGGGATCAGTCCGGAGCCAGTCCTATTCAACATCTTCATTAGTGACCTAGCAGATGGACTAGAGGGTAAGGCTTGTCTGTTTGCAGATGACACCAAGATCTGCAACAGAGTAGATGATCCAGATGGGTGGGCAGAATGAGAAGAGATCTGGATAAACTAGCAGAATGGTCAGAAGAGTGGCAACTGGGATTTAATGCAAAGAAGTGCAAAATCATGCACATAGGGAAGAGAAACCCTGAAGCCACTTATAGGCTGGGAGGAGTTGCTAGCAGTCACAAAGGAAGAAAGAGACTTGGGCATCATCATCACTGATGACCTGAAATCATCCAAGCAGACCTCTGAAGCAGTAGGTAAGGCTAGGGGTGTTAGGGTGTATTAGTAGGGGTATCACAAGTCGTAAGAGGGAGGTAATAATCCCTCTGTACAAGACATTGGTTAGGCCCCATCTGGAGTACTGCGCAGTATTGAGGCCACACCTTCACAAGGACATTAACCAAATTGAGGCAGTCCAGAGAAGGGCAACCAAAATGGTGCAGGGACTGCATCAGAAGACATATGAGGACAGATTACGGAGCTCAATATGTATACCCTTGAGCAAAGGAGGGAGAGAGTGATATGATCGAGACATTTAAACACCTTAAGGGCATAAACAAGGTGAAAGAGTCTAACATGTTTAAATATAAGAAAATAGCAGGACAAGAGGACACAGCATGAGATTAGAGGGAGGCCGATTAAGGGGAATGTGAGGAAATTCTTTTTCACAGAAAGGGTGGTAGATGCATGGAATGGCTTACCACAAGAAGTAGTGGCTATGAATACAGTGCAGGGCTTCAAACAGGCATGGGATAGGCATAAGGAGCAATACAAATGACTATGAATAGATAGGTCACTGACATAGCAAAGGCCGATGGCACATTTATAAGGTAGAAAAGAAATGGGCAGACTGGATGGGCTCTGCGGTCCTTATCTTCGCCAACTTATGTTTCTATGTTTCTAACCCTCCCTCCTACCCTCTCAGAATCCCTACTTGGGTATGGGTTGACAATTGGTGCAAGCACTGTGTCATGCCTTTTAGCTTTCTAGTTCCCCTTTCTCCCTTTGGGTTTAGGAACTAGATAACTTCTGTTTTTTGTTATAGTAGATGGGCCTCTCTGGACTTGAGTCTTTTGGGGAGAGGGGCCTAGTAGTGATTGTTAAGGGTTATTCTAACAATATTAGGTAATTTTGTTTTTGTGTTTGTTGTTGTGTTATGATGTTCTATTACTAGTAGGTAGCCAATGGCTAGTGTAGGCTTTTCCACACAGACTTGTTATATTAGTTTAGCTTCAGAAAGAACCTGACAGTTTGGGTTCAAACAACCCAGATAGAGTTTTGAACAGCCTCGCGCTGTGGAACTCCAGATTACCTGGAGTTAACTATTTCATGTCCGGGCAGTTCAAATCCAAGGGCATACTGCATAAGTCCTAATATAGCAAGACTCCATGAGAAAAAAGCAATTACTAAGGTGAGTAATTTTTCTTTAGTTGCTGTTACTTTGGCGAGAAGAATCTCAATTACATGCTCTCATGTGCAAGGAGCCTTATTTAACTTTCCATCAGAATAGGGTATCCCTGAGGACAAATCCTGAGTTCCTGCCTAAGGTGGTTTCAGCCCTTACTCTTAATCAGGACATTGATTTACCAGTGTACTTTCCTAAGTACACCAATTGAGGAGAAGCACTGCTTCACACCCTGGATGTTCACAGGTGTCTCAGATATTATTTGACCAGAACCAAACCACACTGGAAGCGGGAGCTGTTGGTATCCTTCGCTGAGAGGATGAAGGGGCCCCGCTTGAAGCAGACCCTTTCACGCTGGCTCATTCAGTGTATCTCGTTTGTTAGTAACGAGCGTGGAACCCTTACCTGGAGTGGTCAAGAGGCCATTCCACGAGAGGGGCTACCTTTGCAGCACTGAAGAACGTGTCCACTTCAGCTATCTGTGCTGCAGCCACCTGGAGTTCAGTGCACACTTTTATCAGGCATTATAGCCTGGACATCGCCTCAAAGCGAAGAGCTGGTTTCGGCCTAACTTGGTCTCCAGGGACTTCTGTCTTAGGCTCAGAAGGGGTCTTAATTTCCGCCTGCCTCCTTCGATGGCTTTACAAAGGTGCCGCTGTTTTGGGTATCAGTCCTAATGGTGTAACCTGCTGCAAGAGCTGTATCTCGAAGAAGATAGTACAGTTACGTAAGAACTTACCGTAACAGTAGATCTTTGAGAACAGCTCTTGCAGCAGGTACCTTCCCGCCCACCATTCCCCTTGGAGGAAGTAGGTTCTAACCTAACACCATCCTTAGGATCGGAAAGGTCTGTCCTTAGTCTTGGCCATCTGATGGTGGGTCTTCTGTCTCCTCTTCTGATGTCATCCAGCGCGGAAGTCTCTGGCGGGAGAACTGGGGATTCTGGCGGGACCGCCTCCTTATGTACTATGCCTAACGTTGGGGGGCGAGACGGCGTGGGCGGTCCCGCTGAAGACTGCTAGCTAGAACATTTCCGTGAGGTCCTGACACCTGCCGGCTTCAGTCCTAATGGTGTAACCTGCTGCAAGAGTTGTTCTCAAGATCTACTGTTGCGGGTAAGTTCTACGTAACTGTACTTTTTCTCCTCAGCAGTAAAGTCCTGTACAGTGACGTATTTATTGGGTATAAGCTGACCAGGCTGTACTAGATCCCTTACCAATGTCAGGGATGCCCTCTGTCCCTTAACCCTTGCATCTGTACAGCATTCACTATGACTGGGTGCATGTGTTCCTCATGTCACAGGCATGCTTCTAGGACACACAAACAACCCACTTCTTTCCTAGCTCCACTTTGCGTATTGTTCGTGCATTTGGGACACTGTCTGGCAATATGCCCAGTTTCTTTACACAACCAACATTCATTTATTTTCTCAGAGAAATCTTTTTCTGAAACCGGGGACTAACTGGTTTTGGGAGGCAGAGAGGGTTTTAGCTGCCCTGAAGGCGCCCTTTCTGCACTGCCGCCCTCCTCCATTCACTCAGAGCAGGTCTGCTCTTGGCATAGCGGTCAGAGTTCAGCAGCCTCTGCAATGTTGCGGATCTCGTTCTCCAGCCAGGTTTTCAGCTCTACTGGGCATGCCGACAAAACTTTTCTAACAAAATCACATTGTCAATTTTATTTACAGAGTTTGCTTCAATTCCTTCCCATAACGCTTTTAAGAACTGACGCTCTGTGGCTACCTCTTCGTAGCTCATGTCAGGGCTTCTCCTGAGCTTACAGAATTTAGCTCTGTATGATTCAGTAGTTAATTCAAATTTTTCTAACAGTGCAGCTTTTAAGTTTTGTAATCATTATGACCTCGTTGTCTGTTTGACCCAGTGCATTCTGAGCTTTCCCGGTAAGTAGCGAGGATAGCTGGAAGCTTCAGGACTCCCAACTCAGTTTGCAGCCTGAGTACTTCTGGATCCAGAATACTGGTGACCTTCCCTACTCTGTGGCCCTTGCTGGCACTGGCCTGCTGCCCTTCTCATCGGATCTGGACACTGCACTGGCGCTAGCCCTTCCACACCAAGGTTCGGTCCTTACAGTCACTGCCTCGGACTCGATGCTCTGGGTGTCTGCTACCATCAGGGCATCCACAAGGTTCTGTTTGGTGGCTTTCACCTCGTATGGGACTCTCTGTCCCTGCACAATTGCTTATAGTCTACAGTGTGCCCGCCAGAAGTTGAGCCATCTTTCCCTAACTACGGCTACACTAATTTGCACTTTAGAAAAATTAAAACAGGTAGGAACTTGACTTTAAGACAAGTGATATACTTCTGTTTCCTTTTAAAAATAAATCACTGACTTTTTCTGCAAGTGAGCTGTACAGTATCAAGCTGACACACTGAACAATAAAAGCTTGTAATAGCAAAATTATTCATACCGCTGCCAACCAATCTGTCACACCCATTCAGCAGGGCAGGCCCTCTGCTCCCACAGTGCCAACCTCCGAGCGAGTATTGTGAACAGGAACAGGGTAACCTCCTGTCTGTTTTGTGGGTTTGAATCCTTTGGTCTCAAGTTCTGAGGGATTCAACTATGAACCTATGCTAGCATACCCTAAATGTACAGGCTCAGATAATTCTGCTCTTCAGGGATTGTCAGATATCTTTCGCCCAGGGCACCTAACCAGGTACAAAATTATCCCTTAAAAACTCTGAGACCGTGAGGAAAAATTCTTACCTTTCTCAGTTTGGTATTACAATTAAGCTTTGCATAGTGTAAACTTTAACCATATATGCTTCACTTGTCAAAGAAAGAATTTCAAGGCACACCAAGCAGTCTCTTTAAAATAGAGGTTAACTTTAAAATAGATAAAAAATATGTAAAATGAAAATACAGAACAATTTATCACAACGATACAGTCACTGAAGAACAAGGTTTAAAAGTGCAATTCCTACCAACCATACACTTAGACTTGTCTATCTAATGTATTCTTCTAAACAGTGTTTGAAGTTAGATAATGTTAAGAGAGTCCAAACAAGAATGTATCTAAAGGTCAGTCACAGCATAATTAAAAACTATATTGAACCTGCCTTCTCCATGATGTCACCCAGCTCCTCCTCTGTTCATTAAAAATTATACAACCAGGATGTCTTATCAAGCAGGAGGTAAATTAACTAAGGTGACATCAGCAAAACTCATTTCCCCATATGACTTCCCAATCAAGTCTGATTTAGTGTGTCTTCCTGCCTTTCACAGACATCAGAGAACATTTATGACTTAGCACCAAAGTGACATAACCTGGTTTCTTCCTCTAAATGTCATAAAGTCTATGATCTCCATCCTGCCTGCTGGCAAGCTACAATAAGTCACATAAACAGGAGATCCTTAATGTATGTCTCTTCTAGTCTTTAATTATCTCCTGGCCTTTAGGTTAACATCTTGTATCTAAAACCGGGGGCTCATCCCAGGAACACAGCATGTCTCAAGAGAGACACTCAATAGCACATTTTTATTTTTCAAAAAATAAGAGTAATCGGAACCAGCTGTCCAAGTGTCACAATAGTTACTAAAATGCCACCCATAGTGTTCCTTTAAGTTCCGATGACCTAATAGCCAAATTGACTTCTTAAAGCTGTATAGCTTTTGGTGGTTTTTAATTACTCTGCTTTTTGCTCCCTTGCCAACCATCGAAACTGCTGTGGTCGCGGACCACCTTGCCTCCACCTCCGATATGCCTGCACCTCGCCATTATCCCTGGCTTGCCCCCAGAGAGCAGAGTCGTGGCACTGACCCCATATCGGGCCGCCATATATATCTCTGGTCTGGGAGCCTGCCCTGGAGGCTGATCGGGCAGAGCTTAATTTAGATGGCCAGGCACAGGATGTTATTTTCTCCCATGTGAACAGGGCAGGAGACATGCAGTGGCGACCCGGTGATCCGACCCGCCCTAAGTTCAGTTTGGTGTCGATGCTGCAGTGAACTTCCAGCCTCCGCTAGGTGTCGTCGTGGCACCAAGTACCCAGACCCGATCCCCTGGAGAAGGAGAGCAGTCCTATGGACGCCGATCCTTCTCCCTGGCCAGCCCTCCAACAACCTGGGTCCGTTCCCAAACCTGGTCGCTGGCATCATAGCGGAAAACCAACCGCTGAGCTTTTGGTGTTTCCGTCAATTTACTTCTGCAGTAAATTTATTTCCATGAAATGGAGCCTTTCTCTGGATATAGCAGAAATAAAATTACCTTGTAAATATAGGGTTTTACAGTATAGTTTCAATGTTTTCAAATTTGCTGAACTTGCTCATGCACGAGTTCAGCAACATGACCGCAGTAAGCTAGTAGTTTAAGACTCTGAGCTGCAAACCTGAGACCTGGGTTTGAACTCACAGCCCTCACTTTCATACTGTGTGACTGTGATCGTCACTTACAGTGGCGTGAAAAGTATTTGCCCCTTCCTGATTTTCTATTATTGCATATTTGTCACACTGGATGTTTTCAGGTCTTTAGAGAAAATGTAATGTTAGACAAAGGGAACCTGAGAACAAATAACACTTGTTTTTTTTTAATTTCACTTATTTAATGAAAAAAGTTAACCAACACCAACTGGCACTGTGTGAAAAGTAATTGCCCTTACACTTAATAACTGGTTATGCCACATTTAGCTGCAATGACTGCAACCAAACACTTCCTATAATTCAATATCAGTCTTTCACATCGCTGTGGAGGAATTTTAACCCACTCTTCCTCTGAGAACTGCTTTAATTCAGTAACATTTGGTAGGTTTTCGAGCATGAACTGCTCATTTCAGGTCCTGCCACAGCATCTCTATTGGGTTTAAGTCAGGACTTTGACTAGGCCACTCCAAAACTTTAATTTTACTTCTTTTTAGCCATTCTGATGTGGACTTGCTTTTGTGTTTTGGATCATTGTCTTGCTGCATGATCCAACTACGCTTCAGCTTCAGCTGACGGAAGGATGACTGGACATTCTCCTTAAGAATTTTCTGGTACAGAGAATTCATGGTTTCTTTAATTATGGCAAGTCATCCAGGTCCTTAGGCAGCAAGCATCCCCACACCATCACACTACCACCACCATGTTTGACTGTTGGTATGGTGTTCTTACTGTGGAATGCTGTGTTTGCTTTACTGAGACATTATGGGATCCATGTTGTCCAAAAGTTCACTTTGGACTCATCTGTCCATAGAACATTTTCCCAAAAGGCTTGTGGATCATCCAGGTGCTTCTTGGCAAATGAGAGATGAGCATTTATGTTCTTCTTGGTTAGCAGTGGTTTCCGCCTTGCTACTCTCATGAAGCCCATTTTGCCCAGTCTCTTTCTGATTGTGGAGTCATGAACACTGACCTTAGCTGAGGCAAGAGAAGCCTGCAGTTCTTTGTATGTTGTTTTAGGATCCTTTGAGGCTTCTGGATGATTTTACACTGCGCCCTTGGAGTAATTTTGGCAGCACCCACTCCTGGGAAGGTTCACTACTGTTCCAAGTGTTCTCCATTTGGAGATTATGGCTCTCACTGTGGTTCGATGGAGTCCCAGAGCCTTAGAAATAGCTTTGTAACCCTTTCCAGACTGATAGAGGGCAACACATTTTTTCTGATCTTTCAGGAACTTCCTTTGATCATGGCATAATGTGCTCTTGAATCTTTGTGCTGGCAACGGACTCTGATGGTAAGGGCCAAAATAAGTGAGGTTTATATTGAGCAGGGCTGGCTGTAATCAAGCCTGGCTGTGTTCAATCAGCTGACTCTAATTATCCCTTTAATTGGGTTGATTTAACTAGGGGGCAATTACTTTTCTCACACAGTGCCAGTTGGTGTTGGTTAACTTTTTCCATTAAATAAATGAAATAAGTAAAAAAAAAGTGTTATTTGTTCACTTAGGTTCCCTTTATCTAATATTATATTTTGTCTAAAGACTTGAAAACATCCAGTGTGACAAATATGCAACAATAGAGAAAATCAGGAAGGGGCAAATACTTTTTCACACCACTGTAACTTCCTTGTGCTCCCAGGTTGTACCTGTAAATAAGCTTTCAGCTTAGCGTGTCTCTCCAGTTAAAAAATGAAGTGCCATCGCAGACCATGGCATTTCAGTTGGGATGACCAAAGATGTTTCTGTGAAAAATAGTCATTAAAATGCCATTTATAGCTGGCCCAGTGGCGCTTGAGGGCTGAGACACTGGTAGTCGCACCATGCCGCACCCGTGTTCGTGAATGAGCATGGGTCACGGGGTTGGCGGGGAGAGGGTCCACAGCAGTCAGTGCGCGGTTGCCTTCTGGTAGAGGCGGGTACAGCACGCCCACTGCACATTCAGGTGGAGCTGAGGGCAGATGTCTGGAGGGAGCACTGCGGATGCGCGTGTTCTCTCCAGTGACATCATTGCATGTCCTTGCCTCCAGGGTGTAAATGGAGGTGGGCACTCAGGCTGAGTGGCTTGATGGCTATCCATGAGCTTCGCTAGGTAGATAGGCACCCAAGCTGGATCTGAGTTCTGTGGGAGTCCGGGAGGGGCTCCCTGCAGTCCTACTGTGGAGGGTACAACTGCAGGGTAACAGATGCCGAAGGACCAGGTAAGGCGGACAGGAGATGGAATCTCCTGAAGGATGCAGTGAAGAGGGGTGCAGACCAGGTGGCCAGAAAAAGGTAAAAAGTAATAAAAAATGGCATTTATACTTTTCAGACAGAATCAGGGCAATTACTGAGTAAAGCTAATTTATTACACAGGTACTAAAAATGGGTTAAAAGCTGATGGTGACCTTTAAGGAACTCTTGTCACCAGTAACTGAGAAACGGCACTTTTCATCTCCCATGACAACAATTGAGAATCCAAGTTCAGTAATAAAAGTTTAAGCTCTGTCTTGCTATTCAGAATGAATAAGAAAAGCTGCTATATTAAGTACATATCTGTCTGCAGCAGGAGCTCACTCAAGTTTGTTCTCTTGAGCAGATGGCTAGCTCCCCAGGTGGTTGTTTTTAGAAATTTTTAATTAATTGGTATGTTTTAAATCAATTTGTTCTGAAATTTGTTTTCTTTTTCCAAATATTTATATTTCTGGTTAATGCAGGAACAATATAGGCAGCAACCAGAAATGTAAGATAAGTTCTGAGCAAAAGAAGTCCCGAAAACAAGAGCTCATGCTAAGACTATACACCGGATGAACTTCAACCCAGATGTTTGGTTGTCTGATTCAAACTGTTTATCGAAATGCATGGTGTTGCACCTTCATGTACATGTAATAAAGCATCTGGTTTATCCACATGTATCTAACCTGTATATCACACACACACACACACACACACACACACACACGCTCTGTTAGCGTTTAAAACTCTTCAGAGGTCTGGGTCAGAGTGCAAGTGCAAGCTGTCTGCTGCTATGGTATTTATGTAAAAACATTGCTCAGAAGGACAATCTGTAACTATTCATGATAATTAGCTTTTGTATAAGCTCTTCCAATTTAGCTGTGTTTAGTTTGTTCAAATAACTTTCAAATGTTACCCCATTCGAAATACCATAACTTAATAGCAAATTAAGAACCTTAATTAATTTACTAGTCATACTGTTAATTGTTTAGACACAACCATTGCTCTGTAATCACATTACTTCACTTTTTTCTTCTATTTTATTGTCTCTCATATCGCTGGCCCTGGGCCCTATGTTCCATTTTGAGGTGCTGCTATAAGCACTTTTACTGCTGCACTAGATGTTGGGGTGGGGAGGGAAGGGAGTTGTGATTTATACAACATTGGAAAAATAAAGGAACATGTTACAAAGTTATGACAGTACAGAACTGGTTGACATAGAAAACTCCTGTGCAGTTGCAACTGTATCAGTAAAAGGTTTCAGTGTCACAGAATCACTCAGCAGGTCAGGCCCTCTGCCCACAGTGCCAGCCTCCGAGCGCAATATTGTGAACAGGTAACAGAACAGGGTAACCCTCCTGTCTGCTTGTGGGTCTGAATCACCTTTCGTCTCAAGTTCTGGGGGATTTAAATTGTGAACCTTATGCTAGCATACCAAATGTACAGGCTCAGATAATCTGCTCTTTGGGGATGCCAGATATCTTTCGGCTTAAGGGCACCTAACCAGGTATCCAAAATGAACCCTTAAAACTCTGTAAAAGACCTCAGGTATAGTCTTGCCTTTCCCAGTTTGGTAGCATCATCAAGTTTATGAACAGTTAGTTATTAGTCAGTCTTAACCATCTGTACATCACATGCAAAAGAAAGAACTTTGAAGAAACACCCAGGCAGTCTTTTTATATATGAATTTACTTAAAAATGGATACAAAATATGTAACGTAAACACAGAACACTATATCACAAAGCATACAATCACTTAAAAGAAAACAAGGAAAAGTACAAACTAAAACTCCTACCACAATACAATTAGACTTTTTCTGTCTAATGTATTACCTCTACAAGTGCCTTAGTTAGGTCTTGTTTCTTAAGAGTCCAGAAAAGAAATGTCCCTAACATCAGATACAATCCTAGGTTAAAACTGTGTTTCTGTCCATACCTTCCATGAGGTCATCTAGCTCCTCTTTTAGAATATAAAATTGCACAAGCAATTATCTTCCTGTCAGGAGATATTTTAAATACTGTGACTTCAACAAAAACTAATTTCCCAGATTATAAGTATGTGATTTCCCAGTTCCTTCTCTTTGATCTTTGAGCAGTTCCTGTTCCCAGAGTACATCAACGATTTTTATGACTCTGCAGTTTCTGACCTAGATGGAAATATACCCAACAGGAAAGAGCTTATCTGAAGCCATAGAATGTATATTTTAGTTTCCCAGCTTCAGAGGCAGGAGATAATAAAAGGCAATAAAATGTAGCTTCTCACAAGAAGTTAATTACATTACAGAAAACTCCTGGTTTAATACATATGTCCTTTTATTTTACTAAAACCTTTGGGGGGTGGAGAAGCACCCATAGCCCAGCTGTCTTATGGAGACAATCACACACTACATTTTTATATTACAAATATCATAGAACAATCATAACCAGTTGGCCAAGCATTCCAGTCAGAACATAGCTTTAATGGTTCCTATGCATGAACATTTGTTTGAGATTTTGCAAGCATTACTAGTGGGCATGTACTAAACTGGGGGTCTGGCAGAATAATGGAAAACATTGTAAAACATTACTTCACACAAAGGGCAACCAGTATGTGGAGTAGCCTATCTCAGAAGGCACTATAGTGGAAGAGCTTGCACTATTTAGACCAAAGCAGGACTATTGAGACCCCTAAAGGAGAATTGCATTGACAGTTATGCATCATATCTAATTAACATTCTGTCAGTAAAGCTTTGAAATGTGGCTTTACATGAATGAGGGTAGAGTTGCCACCATGCAGCAAAATGGGTGGGCAAGATAGTCTAAGTCCTTTCTGCTCCACAGTACTATGTTGCATTATTTTATATAGGACATGCCACCCATTTAAGTGGGAATCATCGCTATAAATTTAAGGGCCCGATTCTCAAAGGGGCTCTGGCCTGGCACAAGCTTTGGCAAATAGCAGCTTGCATCAGTGCTTGTGCACCAGGGATGCTGCACCTAATTCAGGTACAGGAGGGGTCCCGTGGCTAAGTCCCCACTTGCATCGTCCAGAACCCTGTGGCATACACCTGGTGCACTGCATGGTTCCACTGCTTACCTTCTGAGACAAACACAGGCCCACCATCCCACTGTGTATTGGGCATGTAAACCCACCCTGGTGGTCCAGTGTCCCCCCACCATGATCCCAGATGCCACCGTAACACCAGGTAGGACCCCCGTCCTGGTGCCACCCATATCAAATTGGAGCCCCCAACCCTGATGCCCACCCCCAACAGTGTCTACCTCAGTCCCACTGTATGGTGGTACAGTGCCCCATGCCCCAGCTGGTGGTGCCCATCCCCACCGGTATCCAGTCCCGACTGTTACCCGCACCCAGCACAACACACTTCTCATCTCCATGGTCGGAGGAAAACTGCATTGTCCAGAAATGAGTGTGTACGGTATAGTATACACACTCATTCATAGACAGTGCTATAGTCGCCAATAGTGGGCACCACCAGCTGGGGCATGGGGGCACTTTACCACCATAAGGGAGGGACTGTGGTAGACACTGATGGGGTGTGCATTGGGGATCGAGGGATCCATTCCCAATATGGGCAGCATCGGGACTGGGAGGGTTCCTACAGACTATAAAGGTGGGATCAGGGAGGGTGCCATTAGCTAGTATGACAGAGACCACACAATGCACACTATGGGGCAGCACTTGGGGTGTTTGGGGTGGATTGTCACCCATGGCATGCTGCACACAGGCATGTCGACCAGGAGAATGTCTAAGTCCCCTTACACTAGCCTTGGCTGGTCTAAGGGCACTTAGAATTTCTCCTACCAGATGATGTCTGTGAATTGCATGCTGCAGCTTGTGATCGACCTCAGTGCTCTCCTAGCACCATGTCACAGCACATTGCAGGGCTGGCGAAGTCTCTGTTTGGGGTAGGCGGCCTAAGGTCGATGCAGGCCGCTTTTGTGAATAACAGCGCAGAGGGCAGTCATTATGGATGCAGGGTGCACCTTGCACCATATCTGTTTGGCGATGCACCTTGTGTCAGACGCAAGGCTTTGAGAATCAGGCCCAAGATGTTTTATTTCTAATTTATCAGCTGCCAACTGAATCAACATGTATGTGCCTTCTGTGTTTGTAGACTAGTATGCTTCGTTGATTTGTTGTACATCAAGTGGCTGCTCTGCCAAGCCATGCAGTCCTGCTGTTGGATTAATAATAAATTGACAATTTACTTTTTTCAGTTACGTTTATAGATGCTCCTTCTACCACAATTAATTACCACAGTATTTTATTTTATTGTCTTTCTTCATATGATTGTAGCATTTGTCTTTACAAAACCCAAAAGGACAGTCATACCAGGCTATATAACTCACTGCTGTCTTAACCCATGTATGAAGGTAAAAATAAGATAATGCCATATCTGGCTGCTTAACCCACCTTTGCCTATATGTCAAGGGTAAAATACAGGACAGTCATACTTGGCTACCTCATTCACTTCTCCCTAACCCACATTTAAGGGTATAAAAATAAGGTAAATCATGCCTCAGTATGTAAATGTTCTCAATACAGAAGGCAAGACTAAATTTGTACTATTGAACTGATCAGTAGTGCTAGAATCCGAACAACTGACATAGGTAGAAATGTCATTGCCAGACTAAAAGATAAAATAGCTGTTTAACTGATGGTTTGGGTCCTCACTTCAGTTATTTCCAGAATCAAAAGAAATGTCTAAGATTAACACAGGGCTTTTTAGTGTGACAGCCCATTACCTAATATTGGCAAAAGTCCATTGAGTTATACATGGAAATTTTTCCAGTAGTCCACTTTGGGAGGTAATGTATTGTAAATTGTATAGAACAAGTTGCCAGCTTATCCCTTCCACTTCCTGGTCTGGCATCGCCCACGCTCAGACAATTTGTGACACATACTGTAACAAGGAAGACTGCAGGGTCTTACCTCATTGAAGTCTAAGGGGCATATTTTCAGACTCACTTTATACATATTAAATCAGCCTTGATATAAATCAAAGCCACTGCTTAACTAATAGGGCCCCTATTATTTAAGTATTGTAGTGGGTTTCATATATCTATATAAAATGTTGAGTTAACATACATGTTATATGTTTTAAATCTATGTTGAAAACATATCTTTCTCTTTGGCCTTCCTGGATTAACCAAATGATTTGAATTAGTTGATTTTAAATGTTTTTATAATTGTTTTATTTTATTTATATTTTGTGCAGCACCTTGGCTTTGAAAGGCGCTTATAAAAATAAAGACTGACTGATTGATATATGACAGAAGTTTAAAAATATGCCCTTTCCTAGGTAGGCATCACAAAACATCTGAGCGTTAAAGCTGTACCAGCAGACTGGTAAGTGGAAGGAATTGGCTGGCTGCTTGCTCTGGCCAATTTATGATGCCTTCCAGCCTGAAGTGGATTATTTAAAACTTTTTTAATTTACAGCTCAATGGACATTCGCCAATATTAGGTAATGGGTTGTGGCATCAAAAGATCCTCGTATAAATCTTAGAAATTTAAGCATAGTAGTAAATATTTAGAATTGGTCTCTTACAGGACCCTCAGAACTGGGGCTCCAGGATACTTCCTCCTTGAATTTTTCTCTGGTGATGTCAGAGATTGGTAAAACTCTGTATGTCACAGCTACTGCTGAATGTTACAGTGGCTAATGTGTAAGGATCACTAGGGCATACAGTGGGAGCTGGGGTAAGTTGTAACATGGTACAGTATACTGTTAGTAACAGATACTCTCAGGCTTGCATGAGACCAGTGGTCCAACAGGTCTGTCCCCTTCTGACTAGGAAGTTGTATCCAGTTAAGTGTTTTCCTCCAGGTAGGTACGCCTCTAATTCTAGTTCTAAGCGCCATACTGTTTTAGCATCTGCTGCCCTTTAAGTGGTTTCCCTGCATCCATGTCACTTTTTGTGAAGTAACACTTCCTAACACTCAGGTCGTGCGTGAAAATAAGCAGGACTTATCTAGTGCACTTACCCGGTCAACAAAACTAAATAAAATAAATAAACAGTACCACTCCCACAGTGATTATTGGCATTTTCTCAGAGACTCTTAACCAAGTGATGTTATTCCCAAATACTAGTGTAGAGGGGTGGGGTCAGAAAAGAGATGAGTCTGAAGACATTGGGAAGTGAACAGCATTTGGAGAACCTGTATGCAAAACTGCATTGCAACTGACTCATGTTTAAATTTTTCCAGTGACTGCCAGTCATGATGAACAGTTTGCAGGAGGTATGTTCATTGATCCTTGATTCTGTCATACAGTATGTACAATTTGGAGTAAATGATTCATGTTATCAAAAATGATACTGTGGCCAATGCAGCGGCTGAACCAGAACAATTATATTATTCTGAAAGGAAACAAAAACTTAGAACAAATGTATCACCACTGATGATGTTGTTATTATATCAATCCCACTGGTAGTAAAGCAAAATGTAAACCACCACATTTTAAATTATGGGATGATTTAATGTAACATTAATGTACCAGATTGAATAAAATCCAGGAGGGTTCATTTATTTTTAAATTGTACTTCATCAGTTGGGCAACAATATAGGGCTGAGAGCTTACCGAGTTTGTGATATTTGGAAAGCACTTTAAAACATGGGGCTCTAGTCTGTCATAAGGGACTAGTGCAAAATCACTGTGCCAATGATTTTAAGTTAGTTCCTTGTCAGCTATCGCGGCTATGCTCAAAAGACGTCACACCTACCTTCTACACCAATTAGCATAAGTTCTTGAAGTGCACTAGTACTATGCAGATATCTAATTTCCACGCATTTCTGCTCAGTAACAGCTGGATTGTTTGATTTGCATTCCATCCTTTGCACTGGGTGAGGGCTCCATGCACTGCTGAATAGAATGGCCGTTATGGGTTGTCGTAATGTGATGCTTTTGTATTCCATTAAGAGGCTTGTAAAATTGGAACTGATAGGCCGATAATGGTCAGGTACAGTTTAGCTACATTTTATATTCTATATTGTAAATTATTTTGTTATTAATAGTTTATCTAACATGAAAACAGGGTCATCCCCGGTACCAAGTACTATTTAATCCTTTTCTCAAGTCACAGTTGTCTGTCTGTGGCTTCATAATAGTTTCCATAGTAACAGACTGTGATGTCATAAACAGAGGATTATGACTTCAGTAGAGGAACACAAAACAATCCTGGAAACAAACTTTGGCTTAGTGTGCCTTTCCTGGTTAAACAGTTTCCCTTCCCTTTCCTGTACAAAGCAGAAGTTGATAAAAACAGAATGGTGCAGACAGAAAAAGACCTGAGGTCCATCCTGACTACCCAAAGATACTACCTTCAAGTGAATGACATGGCCCATTTATCTATTTTAAGTAGAGCATCCTGAAGTTGTTCCTCTCTGGGACCATAATCCCACCATGCTCCTCCCCATCTCAGAACCACCAATAACCCCATGAACAAAGCAAGTAGAGGGATAGTGAGGATAAGAAGGGTGGCAGGGGGACTGCAGAAGAAGATCAAGAAAAGAAAAGCAAAGATCCTGAACAGGGAATTCTGCTTAGTCTTCACCATGGGGGCAGACCAGCTGGGAGCAGCAGAAACAAGGGAGAGGGGTTGGTGGGCACTAGTCAATTTCAGAGGAAAGAGTTCTGAAGGGACTTACAGCTCTGAAAGTGGACAAATCTTTGAGTCTGACAGGGTACACCTAAGGATACTAAAGGAATTCAGGGAGTGGCTAACTGCCACAGGATGAGCTTATTCAACAGCTCACTGGAAACGGGTGTGGCTCCAGAAGACTGGGGAGAACAGTTGTGGTCCCTCTAACGTAACAGCAGCTGACAGTGAGGAAGCCATCAACTACAGGACAGTCAGGTTCACATCAGCTGTGGGGAAATTAATGGAAACCCTGTAAAGAAAGACTGGTAAAGTGTCTTGAATCCAGTGGGTAATGAGGGAAAGGGAAATTGTTTCACCAATAAAGGTACACCAAGCTGGATCTTGTTTTCAGGTGTGACCTGGGAGCAAAAGGAAGTAAAGTGACTTGCTCAGTGTCGCACATTATGCCAGTAGTGACTGATGGGATTCATACCCAGTGCTCCAGGTTTACAGCTCAGTGCCCTTAACCACTACACTATACCGCCTCCTTAGACCAAGGACAGCATGAATTCATGTTAGAGGTCATGCCAGATGTATCTGATTGATTTCTTAAGTGGGTGACTAGGGAAATAGATCAAGAAAGGACAGTGGGTGTGGCCTGTCTAGATTTTAGCAAGGTCTTTGATACTGTACCATACAGGAAACTGATAAAGAAATAAAACAGCCTAGGGTGGGATCCAGAGTGGTGCATTGGATAAGAAACTTGTGGTCAGTGCTTGGACAACAGAAGGTCATGGTTAACAGCACTCATTCTGATAAGGGAGACTGTGACCAGCAGCATTCCACATGATTCAGTACTGGAGCCGTTCCTCTTCAGTGTCTTCATACATGACATTGTATGTTCATGATTACCCTCAAGTGCCTTTTTGCAGGTGACACCAAAATCTTTAATAGGGTGGACACTCAGGAGGGGTGGAGAGAATTCATAGGGACTTTGGGAAACTCAAGGTGTAGTCATGAACATGCTAGTTGAGGTTCAATGCCAAAAGTGCAAACTTCGTGCAACTAGGGTATAGGAACCCAGGAGCTACAGTAACTACAGGGGGTATTGGCAGTCACTAAGCAGGAAGGGGATCTTGAGGGTATATCTTATGACTTAACAGTGGCAGAACAGTGTGACAAAGTAGTGGGTAGGGCCAGTGGGATGCTGAGATGCAGAAGGAATGGTATCTCAAGCAGGAGGTAGGAGGTGGTGTTGACACTGTATCGCTTGCTGGTGAGACTCTACTTGAGTATGGTATACAGTTCTGGAGGCCACACCTCAGAAAGGACTTAGACAATGTGAAGGCAGTCCAGAAGAGGGTAACTGAAATGGTGCGGGATTACATCAAAAGTCTTATGAGGAGAACTAAGGGATCTCAGCATGAACAAACTAGAAGAGAGGAGGTCTAGAAGGGACATGATGGGAGACCAAGTACCTCACAGGAGTTAACAGGGTGTAGGAGGTTAGTCTCTGTCAAATAAAAAGCACCAGGGCCAGAGGGTATGGGATAAAGCTAGAGGGCAGTGGGTGTTTGAGAGATGTGAGGAAGTACTCCTTCACTGAAAGAGTGGTGGATGCCTGGAACAGACCGCCAGCAGATGTGATGAAAGCAAAACACTAGGGTTTTCAAGCATGTATGGGATAGACAGGGAATATTAGTAAATAGGCAGGGAGGAGGGATGGTCACTGGAAACCAGGTAGGGTCTGTGGAGATAGACTAGGCAGGGACTATCTGGGCAGACTGGGTGGGTCAAGACCTCCCTTTCTGCTGAGAAATTCTGTTTCTGTTTTTTATGAACCTGTCCCAATCTGACCGAGTGCACATATAGTTCCAGCATTTCAATAAGTTAGTTTGTTTAGGAAATCTGTTCCATTTGTCCACCACCTTCTCCATGAAGAAATACTGTCTCATGTCCCTCTTGAAGCTACCTCTACCAGCTTGTAACTGTGACCTCCGTAATCAGTCTTTCATTTCCTGAACAGCTGTGAGGCTTCCACCCTATTTAGCTCCAGTGAAATTCTTCTCCTCCTCCTCCACGCCCATCCTTTCTCTATACATTTTTCCCAGCTGTCCAAGTATCATTCTCCCTTGATCCATTAAATCATCTCCAGTCTGTCCCATTCCTTCTTCTGTTTTGGGCTGTAACATTGTACATGGTATTCCAGATGAGGCCTCACAGGGACAAGTACAGAGGAAGGATGACCTTCTTTCTGGCAGTAAAGCCTCCTATACACCTTACCTTTCTACTGGAGTGTCTGTATGCTTTGATACATTGACAAGTTGACTTCCAGGTATCAGAAATGATTACCCTCAAGTTCATTTTTCTGAAGTGCACCTTACCCATATTCCTTCACTCCAGTACTTGGTAGTGCACCTACCTACACCCCATCTGTACAAGACTCAGTAGTGCATCATTCCATATCTGACCAATCCAGAACATAGTAGTACACCGTACCTGTACCCCATCTGTCCAGGACTCTGCAGTGCACCCTACTCATACCCCATCAATCTAGGACTCGTGAGTGTACCTTACCCATACCCATCAATCCAGGACTCTGCAGTGCAACCTACCCATAACCAATCAGTCCAGGACTCAGTTGTGCACGTTACAAATACCCCATCAATCCTGGACTCTGTAGTGCACCCTGCCCATACCCATCAATTCAAAACTCCGTAGTGCACACCACCTATTCCCCATCATATCCAGGACTCTGTAGTGCACCATACCCATATCCCATCAGTCCAGGACTCAGTAGTGCATCGTATCCATACCCCATAATTTCAGGACTCCATAGTGCATTCTACCCATACCCATTCAATCCAGGACTCCGTACTGCACCCTGCCTACACTCCATCAATTGAGAACTCTCTAGTGCACCCTACACGTACCCATCAATCCAGGACCTGATAGTGCACCCTAACTGTATCCCATCAATCCAGGACTCAGTAGTTCACGCTACAAATACCACATCACTCCAGGACTCTGTACTGCACACTGCCCATACTCCATCAGTCCAGGACTCTATAGTACACCCTACCCATACCCATCAGTTCAAGACTCCGTAGTGCACACCACCAATTCTCCATCATATCCAGGACTCTGTAGTGCACCCTACACATACCCATCAATCCAGGACTCTGTAGTGCACCCTACCCATACCCCATCAGTTCAGGACTCAGTAGTACACCCTACCCATACCCAATAAATCCAGGACTCTGCACTGCACCCTGGCTACACCCCATCAGTCGAGAACTCTGTAGTGCACCCTACACATACCCATCAGTCCAGGACTCAGTAGTGCACCCTAACCATACCCCATCAGTCCAGGACTCCGTAGTGCACGCTGCCCATACCCATCAATTCAAGACACTGTAGTGCACCCTACTTATACCCCATCGATTCAGGACTCAGAAGTACGCACCCATACCTCATCAATCCAATTAATCTTTAGTGCACCCAGCCCATACTCCATCTATCCAGAACTCAGTAGTGCACCCTACCATACCCATCAGTCAAGGACTCAGTAGTGCACCCTAACCATACCCCATCAGTCCAGGACTCCGAGTGCACGCCACAAATACCACATCAGTCCAGGACTCTGTAGCACACTGCCCATACTCCATCAGTCCAGGAATCTATAGTGCACCCACCCATACCTATCAATTCAAGACTCCGTAATGCATGCTACCAATTCCCCATCATATCCAGAACTCTGTTGTGCACCCTGCCTACACCCATCAATCGAGAACTCTGTAGTGCACCCTACACATACCCATCAATCCAGGACTCAGTAGTGCACCCTAACCATACCCATCAGTCCAGGACTCCATACTGCACGCAACAAACACCACATCGGTTCAGGACTGTGTAGTGCACACTGCCCATACTTCATCAGTCCAGGACTCTATAGTGCACCCTATCCATACCCATCAATTCAAGACTCGTAATGCATCCTACCAATTCCCCATCATATCCAGGACTCTGTAGTGCACCATAATAATACCCCATCAGTCCAGGACTCAGTAGCGCACCCTATCCATACCCCATCAATTCTGGACTCCATAGTGCATGCTACCCATTACCATCAATCCAGGACTCTATAGTGCACCCTACTGATTCCCATCAATCCAGGACTCAGTAGTTCACCCTACCCATACCTCATCAGTCCAGGACTCTGTACTGCACCCTGCCTATACCCCATCAGTCCCGAACTCTGTAGTGCACCCTACCCATACCCAGCAATCCAGGACTCAGTAGTGCATGCTACAAATACCACATCAATCAAGGACTCTGTAGAGCACCCTGCCCCATACTCCATCAGTCCAGGACTCTATAGTGCACCCTACCATTCCCATCAATCCAGGACTCAGTAGTGCACCCACCCATACCCCATCAGTCCAGGACTCCATACTGCACCCTACCTATACCGCGATCAGTCGAGAACTCTGTAGTGCACCCTACCCATACCAAGCAATCCAGGACTCAGTAGTGCACCCTACCCTCACCCTGTCAGTCCAGGACTCCATACTGCACCCTACCTATACCGTCAATCGAGAACTCTGTAGTGCTCCCTACCCATACCAAGCAATCCAGGACTCAGTAGTGCACCCTACCTCACCCTGTTAGTCCAGGACCCAGTAGTGCATCCTATCCATACCCCATTAATCCAGGACTCCGTAGTGCATGCTACCTATATCCCATCAATCCAGGACTCTGTAGTACACTCTACCCATACCCATCAATCTAGGACTCTGTAGTGCACCCTACCCATACCCCATCAGTCCAGGACTCAGTAGTACACCCTACCCATACCCCATCAATTCAGGACTCCATAGTACATGCTACCATACCCAATAAATCCAGGACTCTGTGCTGCACCCTGGCTACACCCCATCAATTGAGAACTCTGTAGTGCACCCTACACGCACTCCATCAATCCAGGACTCAGTAGTACACCCTACCCATACCCAATAAATCCAGGACTCTGCACTGCACCCTGGCTACACCCCATCAGTCGAGAACTCTGTAGTGCACCCTACACATACCCATCAATCCAGGACTCAGTAGTGCACCCTAACCATACCCCATCAGTCCAGGACTCCGT
This sequence comes from Neoceratodus forsteri, assembly GCA_016271365.2. Taxonomy (NCBI): domain Eukaryota; kingdom Metazoa; phylum Chordata; order Ceratodontiformes; family Ceratodontidae; genus Neoceratodus; species Neoceratodus forsteri. Next base: position 62,232,586 of record CM028138.1, read on the forward strand.
AGTGCACGCTGCCCATCAATTCAAGACACTGTAGTGCACCCTACTTATACCCCATCAATTCAGGACTCCGTAGTGCACGCTACCCATACCTCATCAATCCACTAATCTTTAGTGCACCCAGCCCATACTCCATCTATCCAGAACTCAGTAGTGCACCCTACCATACCCATCAGTCAAGGACTCAGTAGTGCACCCTAACCATACCCCATCAGTCCAGGACCCGTAGGCACGCTACAAATACCACATCAGTCCAGGACTCTGTAGTACACTGCCCATACTCCAGTCCAGGAATCTATAGTGCACCCTACCCATACCTATCAATTCAAGACTCCGTAATGCATGCTACCAATTCCCCATCATATCCAGAACTCTGTTGTGCACCCTGCCTACACCCATCATCGAGAACTCTGTAGTGCACCCTACACATACCCATCAATCCAGGACTCAGTAGTGCACCCTAACCATACCCCATCAGTCCAGGACTCCATACTGCACGCAACAAACACCACATCGGTTCAGGACTGTAGTGCACACTGCCCATACTTCATCAGTCCAGGACTCTATAGCACCCTATCCATACCCATCAATTCAAGACTCGTAATGCATCCTACCAATTCCCCATCATATCCAGGACCTGTAGTGCACCATAATAATACCCATCAGTCCAGGACTCAGTAGCGCACCCTATCCATACCCCATCAATTCTGGACTCCATAGTGCATGCTACCCATTACCATCAATCCAGGACTCTATAGTGCACCCTACTGATTCCCATCAATCCAGGACTCAGTAGTTCACCCTACCCATACCTCATCAGTCCAGGACTCTGTACTGCACCCTGCCTATACCCCATCAGTCCCGAACTCTGTAGTGCACCCTACCCATACCCAGCAATCCAGGACTCAGTAGTGCATGCTACAAATACCACATCAATCAAGGACTCTGTAGAGCACCTGGCCCCCATACTCCATCAGTCCAGGACTCTATAGTGCACCCTACCCATTCCCATCAATCCAGGACTCAGTAGTGCACCCTACCCATACCCCATCAGTCCAGGACTCCATACTGCACCCTACCTATACCGCATCAGTCGAGAACCTGTAGTGCACCCTACCCATACCAAGCAATCCAGGACTCAGTAGCACCCTCCCTCACCCTGTCAGTCCAGGACTCATACTGCACCCTACCTATACCGCATCAATCGAGAACCTGTAGTGCCCTACCCATACCAAGCAATCCAGGACTCAGTAGTGCACCCTACCCTCACCCTGTTAGTCCAGGACCCAGTAGTGCATCCTATCCATACCCCATTAATCCAGGACTCCGTAGTGCATGCTACCTATATCCCATCAATCCAGGACTCTGTAGTACACTCTACCCATACCCATCAATCTAGGACTCTGTAGTGCACCCTACCCATACCCCATCAGTCTAGGATTCAGTAGTGCACCCTACCCCATAAATTCAGGACTCCATGTGCACCCTACCCATACCCCATCATTCAGGTCTGTGTAGTGCACCCTGCCCATACACCATCCATCCACAACTCTGTAGTGCACCCTACCCATACCCATCAATCCAGGACTCAGTAGTGCACCCTACCATACTCCATCAATCCAAGTCTCTGTAGTGCACGCTACCCATGCCCCATCAGTTCAGGACTCCATAGTGCACACTTCACATACCCCATCAATCAAGAACTTTGTAGTACACCATAACCATTCTCCATCAGTACAGGACTCTGAAGTACATCCTGCCCATACCCCATCAATCCAAGACCCTGTAGTGCACCCTACCCATGCCCCATCAATGCAGGACTCTATAGTGCACCCTACCCATCCCTTTCACCCAGGACACTGTGCACCCTACCAATACCCCATCAGTGTACTGCACCGTACCCATACCCCATCAATCCAGGACTCTATAGTACACCTACCCATACCCATTAATTCAAGACTCCATATTGCAAGCTACTAATTCTCCATGATATCCAGGACTCTGTAGTGCACCCTACACATACCCATCAATCCAGGACTCTGTAGTGCACCATACCCATACCCCATCAGTCCAGGACGCATAGTGTACCGCACTCCATACCCCTTCAATTTAGGACTCCATTGTACTTGCTACCCATATCCCATTAATCCTGGACTCTAGTGTACTCTGCAGATATCCCATCAGTCCAGAATGCTGTAGTGCACCCTACCCATACCCATCAATCCAGGACTCTATAGTGCACCTTAGCCATGCCCCTTTCACCCAGGACTCAGTAGTGCATCCTGCCACTACTCCATCATTCCAGGACTTTGTACTGCACCCTATACCCATACCACATCACTCCAGGACTGTGGAGTGCACTCTACTCATACCTCATCAATCCAGGACTCGATAGCGCCTCGCATTCCCCATCAATCCAGGACACTGTAGTGCACCCTACCCATACCCCATCAATCCAGGATACTGTATTACACCCTAGCCATACCTCATCAGTCCTAGACTCTGTAGTGCACCCTACCCATACCCCATCAATCCAGGACTCTGTAGTGCACCCTGCCCATACTTCATCAGTCCAGGACTCTATAGTGCACCCTACCCATACCCATCACTTCAAGACTCCGTAGTGCAAGCTACTAATTCCCCATGATATCCAGGACTCTGTATTGCACCTACCCATACCCCATTAATTCAGGACACGAAGTGCACCCTACCCATACCCCCATCTGTCCAGAACTCTCTAGTGCACCCTACCCATACCCCAGCAGTCCAGGACTCCATAGTGTACCTTACCCATACCCATCAATCCAGGACTGTGTAGAGCACCCTACCCATACCCCATCAATCCAGGACTCTGTAGTGCACCCTACTCATAACCAATCAGTCCAGGACTCAGTAGTGCATGTTACAAATACTCCATCAATCCAGGACTCTATAGTACACCCTACCCATACCCATCAATTCAAGACTCCGTAGTGCACACTACCAATTCCCCATCATATCCAGGACTCCGTGAGTGCACCGACACACAACCATCAATTCAGGACTCTGTAGTGTACCATATTCATATCCCATCAGTCCAGGACTCAGTAGTGCACCCTGTCAATACCCCATCATTTGAGGACCCGTGAGTGCATGCTACCCATACCCCATAAATCTAGGACTCCGTGCTGCACCCTGCCTATACCACATCAATCCAGAACTCTGTAGTGCACCCTACCCATACCCAGCAATCAAGGATTCAGCAGTGCACACTACCCATACTCCATCAATCCAGGTCTCAGTAGTGCATGCTACCCATGCCCCATCAGTCCAGGACTCCATATTGCACACTACACATACCCCATCCATCAAGAACTCTGTAGTGCATCCTGCCCATACCCCATCAGTCCAAGACCCTGTAATGCACCCTACTCATGCCTCATCAATCCAGGACTCTATAGTATACCTTACCCATGCCCCTTTCACCCAGGACACAGTATCGCCCCCTACCAATACCCCATCAGTCCAGGACTGTGTACTGCACCTTACCCATACCACATCAGTCCAGGACTCTATAGTACACCCTACCCATACTCATCAGTTCAAGACTCTGTAGTGCAAGCTACTTATTCCCATGATATCCAGGACTCTGTAGTGCAGTCTACACACACCAGTCAATCCAAGACACTGTAGTGCACCATACCCATACCCCATCAATCCAAGACTCAGTAGTGCACCCTATCCATACCCCCATCATTTCAGGACCCCATAGTGCATGCTACCCATACCCCATCAATCCAGGACTCCATACTGCACCCTGCCTATACCCCATCAATCCAGAACTCTGTAGTGCACCCTACCCATACCCATCAATCCAGGACTCCGTAGTGCATGCTACAAATACCCCATCAGTCTAGGACTCTGTAGAGCACCCTGCCCATACTCCATCAATCCAGGACTCTGTAGTGCACCCTACCCATTCCCATCGATCCAGAACTCAGTAGTACACCCTACCCATACCCCATCAGTCCAGGACTCCGTACTGCACCCTGCCTATACCCCATCAATCCAGAACTCTGTAGTGCACCCTACCCAAACCCAGCAATCCAGGACTCAGTAGTGCAGCCCTACCCCCCATCAGTCCAGGACTCAGCAGTGCATCCTATCCATTCCCATCAATCCAGGACTCTGTAGTGCACGCTACCCATACCCATCAATCCAGGACTCAGTGGTGCACCCTACCCATGCCCCAGTAGTCTGGGACTCAATGAGTGCACCTTCCCATACCCCATAAATTCAGGGACTCCGTGGTACACTACCCATACCCCATCAATTCAGGACTCTGTAATGCACCCTGCTCATACACCATCCATCCACGACTTTGCAGTGGACCCTACTCATACCCATCAATCCAGGACTCTGTAGTGCACCCTACCCATACCCCATCAATCCAGGTCTCAGTAGTGCATGCTACCTGTGCCCCATCAATCCAGGACTCCATAGTGCACACTACACATACCCCATCAATCAAGAACTCTGTAGTGCACCATACCCATTCCCCATCAGTACAGAACTCTGAAGTGCATCCTGCCCATACCCCATCAATCCAGGACCCTGTAGTGCACCCTACCCATGCCCCATCAATCCAGGACTCTGTAGTGCACCTTACCCATGCCCCTTTCACGAAGGACACAGTAGTGCACCCTACTAATACCCCATCAGTCCAGGATGCAGTAGTGTACCGTACCCATACCCTATCAGTTTAGAACTCTGTAGTACTTGCTACCCATACCCCATTAATCCTGGACTCCGTTGTGTACCCTGCCCGTGTATCCTATCAGTACAGAACTCTGTAGTGCACCCTACCCATACCCATCAATCCAGAACCCAGTAATGCACCCTACCCATACCCCATCAGTCAAGGACTCAGTGAGTGCACCTGCCCATACCACCATCAGTCCAGGACTCCTGTAGTGTACCCTACCCATGCCCATCAGTCGAGGACTCTGTTGTTCACCCTACCCGTACCTCATCAGTCAAGGACTCAGTTCGCACCCTACCCATACCCCATCAGTTTGGGGCTCCGTAGTGCATGCTACCCATACCCCATAAATCCAGGACTCAGTAGTGCACCTTGCCCATACCCCTTCCATCCAGGACTCTGTGGTGCACCCTACCGATACCCCATCAATGCAGGACTCTATAGTGCACCTTACCCATACCCCTTTCACCCAGGACTCAGTACTGCACCTCACCACTACCGCTTCAGTCCAGTACTTTGTAATGTACCCTACCCATACCACATAAGTCCAGGACTCTGAAGTGCACTCTCCCATACCCCATTAATCCTGGAATCTGTACTGCATCTTATCCATACCCATTAGTCTAGGACTCCGTAGTGCATCCTCCCTACCCCATGTAGCCAGGACTCTGTTTTTGTTTCCTTTTCTCTGTGTGCATTACCTTCACTTTTGGTGTTGAATTTCAGCTGGCTAATACTTGACCACTTTTCTGATCTTGATACATCCTTCTTCATATTGTTAATCCCTTTATGCAGTGCACCTAACCACAAAGCTTTGTATCGTCTGCAAAGATACCTTTTCTACTAGGCAGTCCCTTATGTCACTGATGTATTAGTGAGGGTAGATCCCAGGACTGATCATTGTCTGACCCAGCTCGTGACCTCCTTGTCTCCAGAGTTTACCATTTAGGACCACACTCTTGACTTCTTCATAGTAGTTTGTTTTAATTCAACAAGTGACCTTTTCCTCATGCTCAGATACCCACTATGTTGACAAGTCCCTTTGTGGTACTAAGTCAAAGGTCTTGCTGTAATCCAGGAAAGGATATCGAACACTTAGCCCTTGTTGATTGTGGTCATGGCATCAAAGTTGATCAGGTTAGTCTGACATAAACTGACCTCACAAAACTGTGCTGCCTTTTATCCTGTAACCAATGACTCAGAAGAAAAAAAAACTCTGTAATTGAAAATGGTTTGCTGTAGTTTACCCAAATGGTCAGATTTACAGGTCTGTAGTTCCCCATGTCATACCTTTCACCACTTTCGTATGCAGCGGGACCATGTCATCTACTCGACAATCTGCTGGTGCAGCCGGGACCACAACAAGCTGTTGAACACATCCAAGTACAGCCCTTTAGGAATCCTGGGGTGTATACCATCAGGGTTTGGTGATTTAATTGTCAGACTTACCAGACTCTTGTCAGATCCTTCCACTGTGATTTCCCCATCTCTAACCTCTGGTTCTAGTGACCTTCAAAATATACCCAGTAATGAAACACTATTATAATTCTCCAACTACACAAATTAAAACAAATGTTCTCATCTCAAAAGGGATAACGGAAGCATAGAATTTCTAGGCGAAAAGGATGTCTTAGCCCATCTGGTCTTCCCAGATGTTCCTTGCATGACCTGTGTCTTAAGACCCTTACTGGTTTCCAGCAACCTTTAGCTTTTTCTGATATACCTGTATGTCTTTTCCATTCATGCTAGGAGTCCCCACTGTTTGCCTCCACCATTTCCACTGGCAGTCAGTTCAGGTTCCAGGCATCTACCACCTTTTTCAGTGAAGGAATTCCTCACATCCTCTAACTCCCCCATACTCCACCTTCATTGCATGCCTCGGTCCTGGTGCTGTCTCTCTCATTTGAAGAAGCTCCCCTCCTGCACCCTGTTCACCCCATAAGTTATTTGCAGGTCTTTATCATGTCATCTCTCGTTTTCCTCTCTTCAAGCGTGTAATGGTTCAAATCCCTCAATCTCTCCTTGTAGAGGTTTTATTTGTGCAACCCTGTGTCACAAACTGTATCTGCAGGTCAGGCCCTCTGCTCCACAGTGCCAAACCTCAAAGTGCAATGTGTGAACAGGAGACAAACAGGGTAAGCCTCCTGTCTGTTTTTGGTCCAAAGCCTACCAGTCTCAAGTCTTGAGGTCAAATATGAGCCATTTTTACTAACACACCCAGTTAGCGGGATCAAATACTCGCGCACCTTAGGAAATGCAGTGCAGTGCCAACCCAGCGGGCACCCAACCTGGTTCACAATCCCTCTTTTGACTCAGTTTGAGACCTAGGAACTTTTCTTACTTGGTGCAAAATGGTAACACACTATAAGCTTAACAGTACTGTCAGACTTATAAAATACTGTCCCAGCATTCACATTCAAAATGAGAAAAGACTTGGGCAGAAGTTCAAGAAAACAAAGTTTACTACAATAAAAAATAGTAGATGAACTACAAAACACAGAACATATATACATAAATGCTTACAGTAAAAAATGGAAATCAGGAGGCAGTATAGCACAGTGGTTTAAGGCTGTGAGCTGCAAATCTGGAAACCTGGGTTTGAATCCACAGCCCCCACTTGCATACTGTGTGACCCTGAGCAAGTTGCTTAACTTCCCCTGCTCCCAGGTTGCCCTGTAAACAAGCTTTAGCTTAGTGTGTGTCTCACCTGGTTGAAAGCAAAATTGGAAACTACAAAAACAAAACACCTTGTAACTGAATTTCTAGTTCTAACTCAGTTTTCAGTTTGGTGTTAACTATTCTTGACAGAAGTGCCCGTAAGTCCAGAACACAAGTATGTGTTTTCATAGGAGTCCAGAAGAAGCAGTAGTGTCAGTCCTTTTAGCCAGCTTGATAATGAGGCCAAAATGCCCTCCATCCTGGGATGTCAAAGCTCTGGGCTGTTGGCAGGTCACTGTCTTCCTGGATACTGAATTAATTAATCAGTCACATGCCACTGCCCACTGCCAAACATTCCAAGTTATATATATATATATATATATATATATATATATATATATATATATATATATTTCCTAATTAGTGAGCAGCATGCTTTATGACAAATTACCCTTTTGATATTCAGAAGCAACTTCGGATGAGGTATGTCACCTATGTGAAATATAACAAGTATCATTTAAAAGTTGTTTTTTCCTTATACTGTATGTCATAAAATTCATCCTGGTTTCCTGGACTTCAAAGTAAATGGATGGTTTACAACTATTATAACCTGGTGTCTGAAGGAAGCCCTTAATTGTGGTTTCCACTGAGTCATGGAGAGGACATCCCTCACCACACTTTTGAAATACCAGCCCCCATGGTGCTATTCTTCTGGTTGCCATATTTCCCAAGCAGACATTCACAGAACATATATTAATAACACAGATATAACCATAACTAGTAGAGGGTTACATCACACTCCTCCTCCTAGACTGAACTTGGGAATCTATTCCTAGGCATGGGATGAGTTCCCCAAATTCAGTTCACTGCTCTAACTGACGTGATAACCCATTTCGTTTCTTTGCTGCCACTGCCCTGTGAGTAACAGTCATGTTGTACTCCTGCAAGGCTTCATCTTAAAAGCATACTGTTGATTTTACATTTGTGCCAGCCAAACCAGGGGCTGTGATCTGTTTGTATCTCGAAGTGCGCCCATATAGGTATGGTTCTAACTTCTTTAGTGCCCACACCATTGCAAGGCAATCTTTCTCCAATGTAGAATAAGCCTGCTCCTGGAAGTAACTTCATCGAGGTACACTGCTGGGTGATCTTTCCCTTGGTTAGGCGTTTGACTAAGTACTGCCTCAATACCCACATCTGAGGCATCAGTCTAGCCTACAAAGGGTTTACTGTAGTCTGCACTAGCTAATACAGGAGCACTGCACAGTGCCTCCTTTAGCCATGTAAAGGCTTGTTCACAGGCTGGTTCCCAGATAACCTTCTTAGGCATTCTTTTCTTTAACAGGCCAGAAAGGAGCTGCCAGGGCACTGTAGTTCGATATAAATTCCCCATAGTACCCTGTGGTCCCTAGAAAACTCTGAACCTGCTCCTGTGTTTCAGGTCTGGGCATTGCCTTGATTGCCTCAGTTTTTGCTTGATTAGGACTGAGCTGTTCTTGGCCTACTACATGCCTGAGGGTATGCCACCTAGCCATTGCTGCCTTGCACTTTTCAGCTTTTACAGTGAGCCTGGCCCTCTGTATCCTGCTCAGCACTTCTCTAAGGTGGAACAGGTGTTCCTTTCAGGTGGCACTGAAGATGGCAGTGTCATGCAGGCATGCCACGGCATACTCTTCAGCACCATTTAACATCTGGTTCAACAACCTTTGGAAGGTGGCAGGGGCATTCCTCATTCCTTTAAACTCAAACATCCCTATTGGAGTGATGAAGGCCGACCACTCCCTAGCTCTGGTAGTTAACTCTATCTGCCAATCCCTTTCATTAGGTCAGTAGTAGTGGTATGTCACCTGCCCAACTTTTTCCAATAGTTAGTCTGTCTGTGGCATTGGGTGGGCGTCTTATTGGGATTGCATTGAGTCCAAATAGGCCACACAGAAATGAGTAGAGCTATCTGGCAGGGACCATGGGTGAGACCCAGGGCTGTGGGATTTCTGGATTACCCTAAATGTTTCTATGTCATAAGGGTAATTGCCAAGTGGCGATCGTGCTTATAGGCAGTGTACATTGTCAAAATTCAGTTTCAGCGATGTGCAGCTCGAGGGCAACAATGACGCAAAAACTTTGTTTTTACTTTTATGTGGTAGGGCTGCCCCCAGCAACCCTCACGGGGGTTGCCCTCGCACCCTAGTACTATATTCTCATCGCTGGGGGTTGCATGTTTTGGGGGTGCAACAGTAGGGAAAAAATAAAAACCCTACTCAAGCAGGCGCAACAAAAAAAAAAACCACCTGCGCCAGACCCAAATCCTGTACCACATTCACCCCAGGTCAATGCCCACCCCACCACAAAGACAGCTTGGTGGTAGTCTGTGGCACCACCCTCACAAACTCTTCTGCCCAATGCTTTCGTGCTCCTCCCTCCCGCCTGAGCGTAGGTATAGCGACATCCTGTCATTATTCAGAAACCCTCCCATCCGGTCACCCCTCCTCACCGTGTGGGTACTTACCACAAGTGGGTCACCATTTTGGTAGGTGCCCACTTGTGACATGCCCACATCACAGGATACCCCCAAATCCAGCATTTCCTCCACCTCTCTAATGTCCTTTTGGATGGCCTCTAACACCCGGTATGCTGTTCGCCATATGGGTGCTTGCGTTCCTATCTCTACATTTTGCGTTGCTAAGGGGTTAGTCTGGGCTTGACTCTAAACAATGAGGCAAAGTCTGCTAAAACCTCCCTCATTTCCTGGATCTGGTCTGGGGTCAACTGGGCGACATTTTAATTGTGTCCACAGAGGACTCCCACTTGCTTTCTTCCAGCAAGTCCAGAAAGGTGTCTTCCTCATCCATACTCTCCCAGGACTACACACTGCAAAGAACATGTCAGCCCTATTTACATGTAAGCTTCATCATGTTGACATGGTACATTCTTTGGGTATGTCTCTGTCAGGCACTTCTATAACGTAATTTACATCATTCACCTGCCTAACTACTTTGTACAGTCCTGCCCACTCAGCCTGCAGCTTATCTTTCGGACGGGATTACAACCATGACTTCCTGACCCACAATGTATGCGAGCTCTGGCTCTGCGATCATACCATACCTTTGTATTTGTTGGACAGTTGCCTGATTGCTCCGGGCTGTTCCCATAAGCTCTTTCAGCTTTTTCCTAAACTTAGGACATAATCCACTATGAGAGTACCCTGGGTGGTGTGCATGCTTTCCCGTCCACCCAGATCATGTCTAGGGCCCATGTGCCCTGTGTCTATATAAAGTCGAAGAGGAAAACCCTGTTGACTCTTGGGGCACCTCCTCTATGTAAACAACAGGTAGGGAAGGTATTTCTCCCAGCCCCTCCCATGCTGTTCAGCAGGCTTGGAGCATCATTTTAAAGGTACCATTGAATCTTTCCACAAGCCCATTACCTTGCGGGTGATAAGGTGTTATGCATCTCTGCCACCCACACTTCTCCCACAAACATTTCACCAGGTCCGACATGAAGGAACCCGTCGATTGGTGATAACTCCTGCGGGAACAACATTGGAAAAATCCCTAGCATGGCATCTGCCACTTTGTCTATCCTTAGTGAGGATAGGGCTACTGCCTCTGTGTACTGGGTGGCATAATCCACTACTGTTAGGATAAACCTCTTCCTGGAAGAGCTGTGGGCATTCAAAGACCCCACAATATCCATTTGTACCCTCTGGAATGGCTTCTCCACTATGGACAAGGGAATTAGGGCAGCTTGGGTTTCTACCCTCCTTCCCTATTTCTTGGCACGGTGACAAGACCTGCAATACTCCTTCACCTACTGGGTGAAGTTGGGTATAGAAATTCTGGGCCACACACTGCATAGTGTGCCACGATTCCCAGATGGCCAGACATGGCAATATCATGAGCAATCTTGAGCAACCGCTTACAGTACCCTGGTGAGCGACAGCTGCCTGCTCATCATCCCCCGTCTGCATATACAGCAGTCTGTTGTCCCAGTAAACTTTGTTTCCCAATACCTCCCAGTGCTCCATCAGAGTCTGTCCGAGCCCTCAGCCTCTCTCTCTCTCTGTAGGGTCATTTTCTGAGCAGTTGCAAAATCTTTACACATTCCCAAGGCATGGGGCAGATCCCTTCCAGTTTCTAAACTAGGATCCCTAGCTGTAGCATCATGGCATTTAGGGTCATTGCCATCCCCAACCCTCTGACCATTGGCTCCCCCGGAGGAACATTCTGTAGCTGTTCTTTTAACTGCTACCTGGGAATTTCTACCCCTTTTTATTCTCCCTATCAGGGGACACAGGCTTGAAACCAGCCTCCCAGTGTTTTCCATAGGAGCTTCTGATGGGTCGGGAACTAGTTTACCTTTGATGCTTGTCTGTGGGTAATTGCACACACCATCCCTAATGGAGAATGTTCCCAATAATCACATCCAGGGCAAGATGTTTTGCCACTGCAACTTTTGCACAGTCTGTCCTATCTCACCCCAGTCCAGAAGAACACTAGCAAATGGCAGTGTTTTCTCTCCCAGTGAATCCCCATACAGTAACAAACTGATTGGGTATAATCTGTTCAGGCTCAACCAAATCCCCTTGCATCAAAGTCAGGGATGCCTTTGTGTCCCTTAACCCATGGGTCTGCATCCCATTCACAGTAACTGGTTGTATGTGCTCCCTCATGTTTACTGGCATGCTTTCAGGGATACACAGAAAAAACACTTCTTTCCCAGTGCCACTTTGTACACTCTCTGCCTTTTTGAGACACTGCCTTGCAAAATATCCAGGTTGCTTGCAACCCAACAGTCATTCTTTTATCAGGCAAATCTTTTCTTTGTAACCTGGGGCTGCCTGGCTTTGGTGGAGGCAGGGAGGGTTTTAGCTGCCCTGAGTTGTACTTTTCCCTTTCTGTGCTGCCACAGCTGCCCCACTCCCTCGAGCAGGTCTGCTCTGGCATAGCGGTCGAGGCTCGGCAGCCTCCTGCACTGTTTTGGATCTCGGTCCTCTAGCCAGGTTTTTCATCTGCTGGGGCAAGCCCAAAGAACTTCTCTAAAAAGTACAACATTCTCAATTCTCTCTACAAGTGTGCTTGTATCCCTTCCCACCAACGTTTTAAAACTGACGTTGTTTAGTTGCTAGCCCCTCGTAGCTTATATTAGGTTTCTCCTAAGCTTACAGAATTTAAGTTTGTATGCTTCTGCTGTCAAATCATATTTTTAACAAAACAGCTTTACATTTGCCAAAATCATTACTGTCCTGATTGTCCATTTGACCCAGTGCGTCACAAGCTTTCCTGGTAAGTAGCGGGGATAGCTGGAAGCTCAAGACTCTCTGGTAATTTTGTCTGAATACATACTTATTTTCTAATGAGTTTAGAAATGCATCCATATCTTCCCCTCTTCAAATTCAGCTGCAAATTTAGAATTTAATTTGTAACTTGAGTCCTGGGGTTCCCAGTTCCCCATGCCGCTTACCTGCTATGGCGCTGGTCTTTGGAGTCGTAGCTTCTCAGTTCAAATCTCTCTGATGCTGTCTTTCCTCTCAATCAGCCTCTCTCTCTGAAGCTGTCTCACTTTTTCCTTGGCCTCTCTCTGAAGCTGCTCTTGCTTCTCCTCTCTCCATCTCCAGCTTCCTCTGTTCAAGCTCCCTCTGCTGCTGGACTTTGACCCTTTTCTGCTCAAACTCTAGCTCCATTCTCCACAACTCTATCTGCAGCTTGATCTCTTCTGGCTCTTGCATAGTTGTGATCCTCCCCTGTGACTGTGGCTCTTGGCTTACACTGCTCCAGCTGTCCTCCTCCCCACCTGGGTCTGGACACTACGATGGACCCTGGCCCCGCCACACCCAAGGTTTGGTCCTTTCCAGTCACCAACTGTGACTTAAGGTCTTGAGCATCGGCTTGTTTCGCCCTTGAGCGGGACTCCTCTCTCCTGACACAACTGTGTCATTTAGTCTACAGTGTACTTGCTGTGTTGGAAGTCATCTTCTTCCCTAATCTCTGGCTACACTAGCTTACACCCCAAAAAATAAAACAAGTATGGAACTTAGACTATAAACACAATTATATATTTCTTTACTTTTTAAATCACTGCCTTATTTTACATGTGAGCTGTTACAGTTATGGATCTGAAACACTGGACTGTTAATGCTTGTGTTACCAAATAATTTCACAGTATGCAGACAAATCTTTTGATTGGAGCACTGTAAACCAAATCTTTAAATTGTGCCTCTGCCAAACCGGATCTGTCACAAGCGCACTCTACAGGTCAGGCCCTCTGCTCCCACAGTGCCAAACCTTGAAGTGCAATGTGTGAACAGGAGACAAACAGGGTAACCCTCCTGTCTGTTTTGGGTCTGAAATACCTACCAGTCTCGAGTCCTGAGGTCTAAAATGAACCTTTTTCGCTAGCATGCCCAGTTAATAGGATCAAATATCACACCTCTTTGGGTAAATGCAGTGCAATACTTAGTGCATGATAAATGGTGGCACTTTTTATAAATTTTTAATAATGCCCTTTGGTGATACACAGTGGAGGTTGCAGCTTTTGGGGTTTTCTGTGTATAGTGCAGTACTTAACCCAGTGGCACTCATCCTAGTTCACAATCCATCTTTTGACTCATTTGAGACCTAGGTACATTTCTTACCTGTATGCAAATGGTAACACACTGAAAGCGCTTAACAGTTTTGTCAGACTTGTACTGTCCAACATTCACATTCAAAATGAGAAAAAGACTCAGGCAAAAGTTCAAGGAAAACAAAGTTTACTACAATAAAAATAGCAGATAAAATATAAAACACAGAACATATATACATACATGCTTACAGTCAAAAGAAATGGAAATTACAGAAGCAAAATGCCTTTTAACTGAATTTCTAGTTCTAATTCAGTTTTCAGTTGGTGCTACCTATTCTTGACAGAAGTGCCCTTAAACCAGAACACAAGTGTGTGTACTCTTGGGAGTCCAGAAGTAGTAGTGTCGGTCCTTTTAGCCAGCTTGATAATAGAGGCCAAATGCCTCCATCCTGGCATGTCTCAGCTCTGTGCTGTTGGCAAGGTCACTGTCTTCCTGGATACTGAATTAATTAATCAATCACATGCCACTGCCCACTGCCAAACATTCAAGTAAAAAAAAATATATATATATATATATTTTTTTTTCCTAATTAGTGAGCAGCATGCTTTATGACAGAATTACCACTTCAAACAACATGAAGTCTTGCTATATTATAGACATTAGCAGTTTGATCCAGCTCTAGAACTGCCGGAGGTGAAATGGTTAAAACCATTCCAAAATAGAATCTTGGCATGAGAGCAGCTCTATCTGTGTTGTTTCAAACTTGAACTGTCAGATTCTTTACTCCGCCTCAGTGAACAGTCGCTCCGGAGATTTCTCCTTCTTCTTGGTTCATTTCTCGGTTTAAAAGTTTTTCTCAGTTGGATTTAACCAAGAATAGTTTTATTTAACCATAAAACCGTTCGGTTCAAGCTCTCTCTGTGGTAACCGTAAGCATGGTTGGAACCGATAAGGGTGTCTTGCCTGGCACTGCCGTTAAAGGGCAAGTTTTTAGTTAGGCTGGCACTATGTCTGAGAAACCCAAAGAAAACCGGGCCCACTGGGTTTCAACACTGTGATGTTTGTGGGAAGTCTTTGCCAAGGCTGGCCCACACACCACATGTGTTTGTCTGGGTTTGACCACCTCCAGTCAGACTGCCAGGTATGTAAGAATTTCCTGCAGCCACCCTGGAAAAAAGTTTGGGCAGGCTCCAGGGAGGAGAGCAAAACATCCGCTGACCCGATGGCCAGCCCGGTTCGGTGCCAGCAACCAGACGGAGTGCCCTCTGACCAGGGTGAGACTTCCTTTGCTAAAAGAAAAGCTGGTTCTGAGGAACCAATTCCAGTAAAGAAAACAAGAAAATCAGCAGGTCTGGAGTCCAAATTCTTTCTCCTACTGCTGCAGAGATAGCAAAAGCCATACAAATTGTCCAGTCAATTTCTCGGGTCTGTCCGAACCACCACTATCTAGCAAAGGTTGGTTCGTCCGGTCCCAGTGGTTCAGGATTATGATATTGAGAATTTTATGAACCAGAGGAGGAGGAGGATTATGAACAGTATGAATGTGGCTGGGAAGGTCTGAGTGTGCCCTTTGAACGGGACATCTCCCAGACAGACCTTTGGAATCTCCCCTATGCTGTCTGAGTCCCACTCTCATTTCATGTTTTATAAAAAGTTGCTGAAATCCTCCAGCTCCCTTTAGAAGAGGCTGTGGATGAGCAAGAGGAGCCTGATTTTGTAGAAATGATGGATATTCCAGAGTCTAGGAGATTGTCTATTCCTTTACGTAAGTCTTTTAGAAACAAACAATTAAAATTTTAAAAGCTCTAATTCTGTGCCTCCTGTAGATGAAAAGATGGACAGAAGGTATACATTGTCAGGCCCTGACAGAATTAGTTTCTCAGACAATGCAGTCATGTTAGGGTAGTTCAGGCTGCTGCCTGTGATAAGCTAATATCCGCCTGGCTACATCCTCTGACAAGGATTCCAGAAAGATTGATGCCATGGCAAAAAAAAGTATATGGAAGCCTCTCTGGGACTCAGGAAGCAAATTGTATGGCTTATGTAGCTAGGTATCAGAAATCTAGATGGGATACTGTTATGCAATTAGCCAAGCAGGCCCATGGCCAGCTGGCTAGTGAACTAGAACAGGTGGCTGCTGATGGCATTGAAGCCTCTAAGGTTCAGTTTCATGCTGCTGTGGATGTTAATGATGTTTCCTTTAGGGTCATGGCCACATCTGTAGCTTTCAGTAGGTTGGCCTGGCTCAGGTGTACTAGTTGTCACAGGATACCCAGACTAAGGCTATGGATTTTCCTGTGGTGGGAAATTCTCTGGTTGGGGAGCAGACAGAGAATTACATGAAAAAGATGGATGAATATAGGACTACTTACAAGAGTGCCCAGGCTAAGGAGCGTCAAGCCACTCCTCAAGGCATGCCCCCAGGGGTAGGGTAGGCCTTTTCCAGAGCCTTTCTACCAGACTCAGGCCTCCTCTGCCTATGCTCAGAGGGGCTTCTTCAGAGGCAGGGGGCAGGACGAGGGGTGGGCAGACCTGCTCCCACCCCCAGCCTAAAGCTCCTGAAACAGGCACTCTGATGGGGTGCTCAGGGCCGATTCTCCTGTACCAGTGGGGGGCAGGCTGGCTTACTTCAGTCAGAATTGAGCTGCTTTAACCTCAGACAAGTGGGTTCTGGAAGTAGTAAGCCAGGGTCTGGTTCTTAGCTTCAAAAGTTTCCCAAGTTGAGAAGCAGACTTTTCTACCTGCAAGTGCTTCAGAGACCCTCGCTCTGAAACAGAGGTCTCATCCCTGTTAGCTCTCTGAGGCGGTGAAAGGGTTCCTCCCTGCATCAGGGCAGGGTATGTATTCAGATACTTCCTTACCCCAAAAAGACAGGAGAATGGCGGCCCATTTTAGATCTCAGATATCTGAACAAGCATCTTTTGAAACCAAAGTTCAAAATGGTAACTCTGGCAATGATTTTACGTTCCCTAAGGCCAGGGGACTGGCTAGCCTCCCTGGACCTCAAGGATGTCTATTTCCATGTCCTAATCAGAAGCTCCCATTGAAAGTACCTCAGCTTGAACTGCCCTCAGGTCATTACCAGTTCAGAGCAATGCCCTTGACCTTACCTCTGCTCAAGGTATTCACAAAGTGTCTAGCAGTGGCCCACTTAAGGAGGCAGAGAGTTTCTGTTTTTCCCTATCTAGGCGACTGGCTCATTGTAGGCCAGTCCCAGAACAGGTAAAATCTCACCTGCAGGTCACCCAGCAGCTTCTCACCTCCCTGGGTTTTCTGCTAAATCTACAAAAGTCGGTTCTGGAACCAGTCCAGGTACTCACCTTTATAGGGGCAGAATTGGACACAAAGCTAGCCAGATCTTTTCTTCCCTTAGAAAAGGTAAAGAATTTAGTCTGGCCTCCTCCTTCCTCTGCAGGTCTCTCGACCAGCAAGACACTTTCTGCAGCTCCTGGGCACATGGCTGCATCCACAGCTGTTGTGCAGGGAGCAAGATTTCAATGAGACATTCAGTTTCACTTGAGAACCTATTGGTCTCAGAGAAGAGACCCCTTTCCAAGTTGGTCCCAGTGACTCGAACCTTGATCCTAGCTCTCCAGTGGTGGCAGGATCAGAGCAATTAGGCGGGGGTCCCTTCATTTCCCCTTCTCACGACTTGACTCTCTACAGATGCTTCCCTCCTGGGTTGGGAGCCCACATGGGCACCTTTCCACTCAGGAGTTTGGTCCCCAGGAATCTCTGCTCCCACATCAATTGCTGGAACTCAGAGCTGTCTTTTTAGCTCTTCAAGCATTTTCTGCATCTGTCCACGACAAGGTGATACAAGTCAGAACAGACAACACCACAACAATGTGGTACATCAACAAACAGGGGCACTCGGTCTTGAGCCTTGTGCACCGAGGCAATGAGATTGTGGTCTCTGGCCTATTCCCTGAACACTTCCCTCATAGCAGTTCACCTTCCAGGGAAGAACAATGTCCCAGCGGATGCCCTCAGCAGGATTTCCCAGGGCCATCATGAATGGTCCCTGGATCCTCAAGTGCTGGGGATAGTTTTTGCCAGATGGGGCACCCTCGGATAGATCTTTTGCAGCCCCAGACAATCACAAACTTCCTCTGTTCTGTTGCAGGCCTCCAGTGCTGGGCTCAGTTCCCCTGGATGCCCTTCTTCTGGATTGGGAGGGAAGTTCCTCTATGCTTCCCCACCCCTTATTCAAAGTACTAGTCAAAATCAGATCTCAGCCTTGCAGTGTGATTCTGATTGCCCCGGATTGGGCCAGGCAGCCCTGGTACCCCTCCTTCTGTCTCTGACAGTCCCTCTTCCCTGTGCCTCCCAGGAATCACAACCTGTTGACTTGTGCCCAGGGGAGGGTTTGGTATCTGGACCTCAAATCCCTCGACCTCAAGGCCTGGCTCTTGAGGAGTTAGTTCTTGATTTACACCTCTCCGGGTGTTCTCGAGATCCTAAAGGCTTCTAGAAAGCCTTCCACTAGGGCTACTTATAGTTCTAAATGGAAAAGGTTTTCCATTTGGTGTGCTGGAAAAACTTTTCCCAGAATCTGCTGATTTGCCCATTTTGTTAGATTACATGGTATATCTTAATTCCTTGGGTCTCAGACCAGCTACCCTGAGAGTTCATTTGGCAGCTGTATCTGCTTTTGTGTCAGCAGGAAAGTCATCCCTCTTTCCTCTCATCCTGTGTTTTCCAAGTTTTTTAAGGATTACTCCATACTAATCCACCCTTTAGAACCGGCCCTGCTTGGGACCTTAATGTTTGCATTGCCCAGTTAATGCACCCCCTTTTGAACCTCTGTCTTCTGCAGAGCTTAAGTACCAAACTTGGAAAACTGTTTTTCTAGTGGCTATCACTTCTGTAGGCAGCATAAGTGAGTTGCAAGCCTTGTCAGTGGAGACTGACTTTATTTCTTTCCACAGGGATAAGGTAGTCCTTAGGACTAATAGGAAGTTTTGCCTAAGGTGGTTTCAGATTTCCATGTTAATCAATCTATCTCCTTCCAGTATTTTCACTGATCACTCCTCTTCAGGTGAGAGGAGGTTGCACAGCCTGGATGTTAAGAGAGCTCTTAGTTATTATATAGAGTGTGCCAAGGTCACAGGTTCGAATCCTCAACTTTTCCTTACCTATGGTGAAGTTGGGAAAGCAAACCTGCTACCACTAAGAGATCAATAGCCAGGTGGATTGTCTCTGTATCCAATTTTGTTATCAGAAACTGGGCAGAGCCCCGGTTTGAGGCTCATTCTACCAGGGGTACAGCGCATCTCTAGCTGCTGCCAGAGACATCCCTTTATTAGAGATTTGCCAGGCTGCTACTTGGAAAAGCGGTACACACTTTACCAAGCATTACTCCCCTGGATGTTCAGGCCAGGAGAGATGCTCGGTTTAGCACAGCTGTTCTTCAGAGCCTATTCCCTAAGTAGGTTCTGCCCCTCCTCCATGGAGGTACTGCTGTGTATTCTGCTAATGTCTATAATATAGCAAGACTTCATGTTGTTTGAAGAAAAATTACTCACCTTAGTAATGTTGTTTCTTCTAATGGAGTCTTGCTATATTATAACCTCCCCAACCTGCCCTCTCAGAACCTCTACTTGGTGGGATGCGGGCAACTTAGTGTGGGCACTACTTATGTCCTGTTAGCATTTTGTCCCTTTGGGACTTTGGGGGTGTGTATGTGTATGTGTGTGTGTTTATTATACTTATGTTCCATTTTCATATTATTAGAATGATGTTAGTATTTCTGGTCCCTGACTTGAGTCTTGGGTGTTGGGACCATCAATGGTTGTTATTATTTAGGTAGCCATTTGGCTAGTGTAGGTTACAGCTTCCACACAGACTTTTAGTGAGTTTGGCTCGTAAAGATCTGACAGTTCAAGTTTGAAACAACACAGATAGAGCTGCTCTCGTGCCAAGATTCTATTTTGGAATGGTTTTAACCATTTCACCTCCGGAGCAGTTCTAGAGCTGGATCAAACTGCTAATGTCTATAATATAGCAAGACTCCATTAGAAGAAACAACATTACTAAGGTGAGTAATTCTTTCTTTGATCTTCAGAAGCAGCATCCTGATGAGCTATGTCATCTATGTGTGAAATATAAAAAGCATCATTTAGAAGTTGTTTCTTCCTAATATGTCATAAAATGCATCCTGGTTTCCTGGACTTCAAAGTAAATGGATGGTTTACAACTGTTATAACCTGGTGTCTGAAGGAAGCCCTTAATTGTGGTTTCCACTGGGTCATGGAGGCCATCTCTCATCACACTTTTGAAATTCCAGCCCCATGGTGCTATTCTTCTGGCTGCCATATTTGCCAAGCAGACATTCAGAACATATATTTATATCACAAATATAATCATAACTAGTAGAGGGTTACATGTCACACCCTGCACCATTCTACTGGAGAGAAGGAAATGGGGACTTCATGTGGGAGTTGGTAGGTGCAAAGGCCCAAGGAACAAGTGTAGACCAGACAGTCT
Source organism: Neoceratodus forsteri (assembly GCA_016271365.2). Lineage (NCBI taxonomy): Eukaryota > Metazoa > Chordata > Ceratodontiformes > Ceratodontidae > Neoceratodus > Neoceratodus forsteri. The sequence continues at coordinate 62,253,033 of CM028138.1, forward strand.
TGTACTTTTGCACACAGATATGTAAAAAATGTCCTGCTTTCTCTCAAGATAAGCAAGTGAGTACTCTTGCAATTCACTTATAGTGTAGATGCTCCCCCTTGACAGCTGATCACTGCTGACCACCTTAACTCCCTCATCACCATAATAGCACTGATTAAACATCTGCCTTGTGTTGCTCCAGTGGGGTTGTTTGCAGACTGCTTGATATGCAAGTATCCCCACAACCCTCTGAGCAGGCTCCACTAACTGTGGGAGCCACAGAAGAAATATGAATCTCTCCTATTGGACACCAGTGTGGGAATCTGAAGATTGTGACCCACTGTTGGGCATATGGAATCCACCCATCACAGAGCTTCAAGAAAAGAAGTAGACAAAATGTAGACCTTTTTTCTTTAAAAAAAAAAAAACTAAACAAAACTGTGTTTTATAGTACAGGGAGCAGTGTTCTGTCTTCAGATGGGTGCAGGACAACATCTATTCCTGAAATATGGAACTTTGTGCACATTTAATTTATTTCTCTCTCTTGTATTTGCACAAGGCTCCTTATTTTCATGCAGTAACTCTGTTTGTGATGATGCTGAGCTCAGATTCAGCTTGATAGTGGGCCAATCCCAGAGTGTCTTCCTTTTAAGTAAGGGTCATCCCACTCATAGCAGAATGTAGGAGCCATTGAGTCACTGCAGAGGGTGACCAGCTGTCCTTTAGTAGCTTGAGCAGGAGGGGTATTCAAAGGCTGAATGATATTGAGCGTCACCCAATATTTGCATTTACCCTAGTATTACAGAGGGGCACTAGCAATTCTCATTTCTTAAGGGACACTGTCAATCCCTTTAGGCCTCAGACTATCCTTATTTAAAAAAAAATATGATGGTTTACATTCTTTTAGAATGTTTTGATGTGACTGACAGTTGGATCGATTCCTTTTTCTTTTAAAATGGAAAAATAGATTCCTCACCATGCATGTGTTACCACACCAAAACATGTCTGTTTACATTCCTTAATTAAGTCCCAGTGCATCTTTCTTGGACTTGGGAACACCCCAGCAGTCTAGCCATCAAGATGCTGTGGGAGCAAAGGAGATGATTGCATCATGGATGGCTGCACTGTTTGGGAGAGTTCCTAATGCTCAGGAAGTGAGTAGATACAGTATTTGAAACAAAACAAGGTTTGTATAATTACACAATCATCATGCATTTCAGGTCTACTAAGAAAGAATGCAGATTAAAGTACCATCAATACAAGTGAATTTTAGGGAAGGTAAGCAATCATAAACAATGGGGTTTCAAGTTAAATTAGTATACTGCAAAAGGGTTGACAGTGTCCCTTTAAATGCACTGGGATAGAACTATCTCACTTATAATGATTAGGGATGCCATTCTGCTTACTTGCTTGCCCCTAGGAAGGGGTTGGCACTGGGCACATTGGAGGGACAATTACCACTTTTTGGGGCTGGAGGGCCTTTAGCGGAGGTGACCAGGCAACTAGCTCCATATGGTTGGTGGGAAAATTGGAGCCAAGATGCACTCAAGTCTTGTCTCAACAGGAGGACATGCATGGAGGAGTCTTGGTACTACATACCTCTAGTGTGGGCCCACATATGGCAATCCTTCAGTGTTGTCCTTATGGCCTGAGAAGGCAATCACACCTCTAAACCTACAGCTGTATCAAAGGTAATGGTCTCATAGAGACCACATTTAGTGTTAATTGTGTCATATTACAAGTGTTAATTCTGACTGTTATTGCTCTGGCTTTTGTGTGTGTGCGTGTTTTAGTGGATGGGAACTGATACTCTGTGACTGAGTTTTAGGGTAAGAAAGGTAACCCTTTCATCATTTCTGTCAGGACCACTTGGGATTTGTTTCCTGAGTGTCAAAGGGTTAAAGGGCTAGAACTCTGCAGGAACATTTCAGATGGCACTGTGATATCAGGCTGCTCAAGGAGACCCACCTCTCTACCTCTGAACATTTATCAAATTTGGTCAAATTTCCCTCACTAAAAAAATACCACAACAGCTTTATCTGGTTCAAGGTCAGTTGGCATTCATGTGTATCCCCTCAGCAGGGTTGTTGCCTGAAAATAGGCAGAATGTATCTAGTGTTCTTACCAGTCAACAAAACTAAAAAAACTTTGGTGAGCTGTGTATAACGTCTTCTTGGATGCTCACCCAATGGGTAAAAAGCAGGGTAGCTATCCTGCTAAAGGGAGAAGCCATTTCATGTTACTAATACACATGTAGACAAAACAGGGAGGCTGAATACTCTTGGGAAACTCAACTAATGGGTACTCCACTTGGCTTCCATATATGCTCCTAAACCCCATGGGCCAGATATTCAAGGGGTTGCACCTGGCACCAGGGGTTGCGCCTGTTGCAACCCGCATGATTACGTCCTGCAGGGATATTGAGAAGACTGTCTGGCACACCGCAAAATGCTGATGCTCCAGGGCACAATGATAATGTATGTGTGCAGATGCAGGGGGTGTGCCTCGCATATGTGGCACATCCTGATATTCAGCCTAGGATGTGTGGCACATTTGCCGACTCCCCCTGCAGTATGCTGCATAGTGGGCTCAAAGTTGAGCCCATGCAGAGTAAGAGCATCTGCTGGCCACCCACAGGTGGGCTGCTGTACTGCAGGGTGTAACACAACAGCTCAGCTGTGGGTGGCCACCCGCCCACCCAGAACACCGTCCATAGCACTTCGCAACCTTGGTGGTTTAGTGGACCGCCCATAGCCATGATTGCGTGGTATATAATAATAAAGATATCCCTGGTAGTCTAGTGCCCCCCACAGTCCCAGATACCCCGATGAGGATGAAACAAGACCATCCCTGGTGGTCTGGTGGTCCCCCTCCACCAAGTCCTGAATAATGGCAATATGGGGTCCCTGGTGGTCTAGTGGAACCCCCACCCGTTGCTTTCGATCGCGGTGAAAACCCATGTCGTAATGACCTGGTGATCAGTGGCACCCCCACCCACACACAACCCCATGCCGCCCCGCTCCCTCCCCAAATCATCGGTAGTTGGCTGCATCCCATCTGCACATTGCCCGGCTGCCCGCCCGACCCAGCAGGTACAGTATGGGCTATAAACCATTGGTCCCCAGTGTGGACCAGCGGGCTTACAGGGCATACTGTACTAGACAGTCCCAAAGCTGTGAATTACTCCATTCACATATTTGGGACTGTCTAGTACAGTATTCTGCAAGCCCATTGGTCCACAGTGGACCAATGGGCTTACAGCCCATACTTTACCTGTTATTCGGCAGGCAGGCAGTGTGTGGGCAAGATGCAGCCGCCCGCCGATGATGGGGGAGAGCGGGGTGGGCATGGGTTCTGGTGGGGGTGCCACTGGATCACCAGGGCATTACGATATGGGTTTTCACTGTGATCATGGCAGTGGGCGGGGGGTTCCACAAGACCACCAGTGACTCATATTGCCATTTTGGGGGTATCAGGGACTTGGGTGGGAGGGGACCACTTGACCACCAGGAATGGGCTTGTTTCAAACTCATTGAGTATCGGGGACTGGGTGGGGGGTCGCTAGACTACCAGGGTTTACTTTATTACCATATACACACAATCACAGCTATGGGGCAGGATGTCCCAGGATCCCCACAGCACGTCATGCTGTGCAGGGCACCAGGCACAAGTCACCGGCCTGCCCTGTGCAAGGCATGCAAATGGGGCCGTAATGACATGCAAATGGCCCGTTTGTGCCTTGCATATATTATGGCCTAATTTGCATGCCCCTGCTGAATATCACAAGTGATGTGCCTACGAACTTCACTTGCACTGGTGCATCCTAGTGCCTCCTATCACTGAGCTTGCACTGGCACAGTGCCACTGCACCATATGCAATTTGTGCACTACCTGTGCCATACTCAGTGGTGGCGCAGCACCGTTAAATATCACCTGGACCTGGCCCTGCGCATCACAGTTGCGCTGTGCCCAAACTTGCACCACTGCCTGCTGCAGTCTGAATATCCTGTCCCATATACCAAGTTCCTAAGGAACCTATTCGTAAACTAAATCAGTTACCTGAGGGCCAGGATATTTGTGGGAGATAATGTGAGAGAACAGTACCATAGACAGGACTCCTTCGTCCACCAGAGGATACAAATTTTGCTCTAGATTACTGAGAATGTTGATTGAGGAGGAGGGATGGGTGGACCCTGGGAGATGGCAGTATACCAGGAGGAAGAATTTCACCTTTTCTTGCATTCCAAAAGGCTTACACGACTTGATAGATTTTAAACCCCCAAACAGTGGGAATTTTCTTTTGCAGACATGGAAATCCACACAATATCATCAGACCATGCCCTCATCTCCTGCTAAATAAATTTATGGCCTGTGGATCATAAAGGATTATAGCATCTCAACGCCGGGTGGTTAAATGATGAACTTGGTTAATGCCACGAAAAAGTTATAAAAATTATTTATGGGAGAATATAGAAGGGATACTAAGCTAAAGCATGTTTCAGATGGCCTTTAAGCTGTTCTCCAAGTGCTTCTTGTTTCCTATGCCAACCCTAAAAGAAGCAAATTTTGTTTGCAACTAAGGCTGAAGAGCTGCTTAAGTTAGTAAAGGAGCACAAACAATCCAGGGACCGTGCTCCTGAAATCACCAAGCAAGAGAAGTGGTAAATAAATTAGCCCTGGGAACAATGGAGAATAACTTGCACTTCAAAAACAGAAATATTATTAGTGGGGAAACCAGGCCAGTAGGCTTTTAGCCTATACACTTAAAAACAAGAGACAGTTGTGTGTGTCTCAAAAATCGTAACAGAGTGGGAGGCCATACAACTGTCTCCCACCCAAAGCAAATGGTGGAGGAGATTAGGGAGACAGAAGGAAGGACATTAGGAGGCAGAAGCAGACATGGAAATGTGATTAGCTAAGGGGATGAAGACAGGAGAAAACCCTTTTTTCCACTGTAACAGTTATCATGTAGTGGCAGGCGGTAGCAGATGAAGAGCAAAAGGCTGCAGTCCTGAATGATTACTTTGCTCCATCTTCACCAGGATGATAGCTAGCTTCCTCTCTGAGAGTGGCATCAAAGTGGCCACAAGAGGAATCCTGAGAATGGAGACACTAGTATTTACTAGGAATAGGGTCCAGAAAGGCTAGCAGTCCTCAGGACAGACAAGGCCCTGGGTCCAGGTAGGATGCATCCGAGGGTGCTTAGGTAATTGGTGAACAAACTAGCTGAATCTCTGGTAGACCTATTCAATAGCACACTCCAGAGAGGTTGTCCTAAAGGATTGGAGGAGGTGGACATGGTTCACTCCATAAGGGTGGTACAAGGAACAAGCAGGAAACTACAGATCTGTCAGTCTTCCCACTTCCATCATGGGGAAGTTGATGGAGTCATTGCTCAAAACAGACTGAGTAGACTATCTGGAGGGTAATGGTCTTTAGGATAGTAGACAGCATGACTTTGTGTCAGGAAGTCCTGTCAGACCAATCTAATACTGTATTCTTCTTGGCTGGGTGACAAAGAAAGAGGCCATGCTGTGGAACTGCTTTACTTCAATTTCAGCAAGGCTTTCAACTCTGCCTCACAGTCACCTGCTGAGGAAGTTGGAGTACTGAGGTATGGCTAGGATTATAGGTAGATGGGTAGAAAACTGGCTAAAAGGAGACAACAGTGGGCTGTGGTAAACAGAGTTAAACTGAAGGAGTGGGATGTCATGAGTGGGGTACTAGAGGATCTGTCTTGGGCCAGGTCCTTTTAACATGTTCATCAGTGCCATCAGAGAGGGATCTGAGACAGGATATCACTAAACTCTGTAGAAGGGTGGAGAGCACAGAGGAATTAAAGAATTACAGGGTGATGACCTGCAAAGGTCAGAGAGGTGGTCAAATGTTTGGCAGTTGAAATTCAATGCTAAAAAGTGCAGGATGATACACCTAGGAAAAAAGAACCCAGGGACAGAATACTGGATAGGAGAGGTTAAACTTAATACCACAGTGGAAGAATGGGACATAGGAGTCATAATCTGTGACACCCTTAAACAGGATAGCCTATTCACTAAGGCTTGAAGTAAGGCAAACAAGATGCTGGGGTATACTGGGAGGGGTATTGATAGTAGAAAGAAATGGGTAATACTCCCTCTTCTTTAGATCCTCGGTGAGGCCGTATCTTGAGTATTGTGCCCAGTTCTGGAGCCCTCACTTTAAAAGGCCAGAGGAAAGGCTGGGGAGGTACAGCTTAGGGTGACGAAGATAACAGGGCCAGCAGGGGAAGTCCTGTGAGGAATGCATTAGGGCATTGAACATGTTGTCGTGGGGACCAGAAGGAGAGGGGATGATTGAAACCTTCAAATTCCTGAAAGGAATAAACAAAGTGAACTATGAGAATTATTGTAGAGACATACACAAAGTATAAACAAACCATTCATCCAAGTGTAACACACACATTTAGTAAATGAACATAGTAAAGGACTATTCTTAGGTGACTATGAAACTGAACATATATTCATATCAGCTATGTATTCAATAAATGTACATAGACATTCATAAAATTCTAGATAATAAGTCTGAGTAGGCATCAAAACCCCAAACTTGAAAATATTGAACAGCAAATTGCTTGCAGTGTGTGATTGTCGCTCAAATTTGGCCAGTTGAGCCAATTTGGAAATAAATTTATGCATCTCTGGAAACTTTATAGTGCCAATGTATCAACGTGGGAGGCAGTTTGTTTTGCAGCAGCTACCAAGACCCCACCACATCATCTTCTGCTGAAGGTGGGAGACTGCATGCAGTGAGCCAAATGAACAGGTCCGGTGACAATTGAATACTTTATAATTTCCATCAATGTTTGTATTTTGTCCCTATAGGCCTTAGGTCCTGGACAGTAGCAGAGTATGTGGAGGAGATCGCCTCAAGCTTTTCACATTTCTAGCAGCAGGGACTGAAAAGCCTGGCTTCATAAGGACTGCAGGAGTGCGATACCATAAATGGGGCATCTTATTTTGCAACAGATGAGATTTGGGGTCCTGAAGGGCTGTGTGAGCTAACTGCAAGCAGGTTGTCCATTTGTCATTATTTATTAGGTGGTGTAATAGGGTAGACCATTTACGCTGAGCACTAGTGATTGGGTCAGGATCTCGTCCTTGATGAATCAGTAGATACGTCCTGTTCTTCTTTAACTGTTTGAGCCAGTGATATAATGGGCGAGTTTGAGGGGCTATCTCAGTTTTGGCTTGCGGAGTGGTACAGAGGGAGAAATCCTGAGTTGAAGGAAATGCCATAAATCATTTTTGCTCAGTTGGTATTTATTTTGTTGGACTTGAAATGAGTCCAGGTCGGACGAGACTGGCTTCAGAATGTCTTGAAGGTGGTGAATATATTAGCCATCCAGCTGTCCCATCTAACCACGCATCCACCTACAGTGATTGCCGGGCTGTTCTAGAGAAGTGTGAAAACTGGATGTCCAAGATTTGTATGTAGGCGGGTTTGCACTTCTTTCCATGCTGCCATGGACCGTCTGATGATTAATGGTAATCAGCTGGCCTTGGGTACTGGTGAGAAGAGAGTACCTGCTTGGGGAGATGCCTCCCATCATGGAAGTCTCTAAAGTTGTCCAGATTGGAGGATTAGTGACTGGGGTTGCTTAAGGCCCTGACTGTTTGTGCAATAAGGCAGCCTAGTGATAGGCTTTAAACCATGGCAGCCCCACCCTTCCTTTGACTAACGGAATCAGAGCTTGGAACAGCTGTATTGAGGTTATTTGCCTTCCCAAAGGAAATTACCTACCAAATTATCAAGTCGCTAGAGCCATGAGTTAGAGATCCTTAGCGGTAAATGAGAAAAGGCATAAAATAGCTTGAGAGGAGTAACCATTTGATATCCTCCATTTCACCTGCTATGGTGAGATGTAGCAGCTTCCACTGGTCAAATTCAGTAGCAATATCTGCTGGGGGTGAGATTTAGATCAGTAATCTTAGTAAGCGTGGTGGATATTTTTATGACTAGAAAGGTGATGCAGTACTGTTGGCCCATTGCAGACCTAATGGATGTATTAGTTGAATAGTACGTAGGTCATTTAGCTTCAGAACTTCTGTTTTTGAATGGTTAATTCCTAACTTAGAAAGAAGGATATAAGATGATAGAAGGTTGAGTAGCTGTGTAATAGAGTCTGGCACTTTGTGAGCACAAGAAGATCATCAGCATAGAATAAAGTTTTAATGTCTCTGAGCCCACAGTGATGCCTCCTATCAGCATCTCTTGCCAAATGGCTGCAACCGAATGGCCTTATCTGCTTACCAAAGACTTAAATAAGTAAATGAAAATAAACGAGCGTCTCTATGGCCAGCACAAAAAGAGAGAGATAAAGGGCACCCTTGCTGAGGTACCAGGTCAATACCGTGCATGTAAGACAGCGCTGTATTAGCCGTGCTATATATACAGCGCTTTGATTTACAGTGAGAGGGTTAGAATAGCAATAGGGAAATACCACTACCCCTGTCACTGCATGATGATGTGGAGAAAGGAGAAATTGCCATGTGTTTGGTGCCTGGTCAAGCCGTTCCTGTGGTGTCGTGGCTAGGGCACCAGAGACCTGGGACTGTGGTTTGGTTCCCCATCAGGTCTCCCCTGCTGCAACTTTTGCCGGCATTTTTATTTTTTTTTAAATCAGATGCGTCCCCGGAGTTAGTTATTTAAGTTCTGGGTGGTGATGCTCTATGGGGGTGTTAACACTGCTTCAATGAATGCACTGTCACAAAAAGTTCAGCTTTTTGCCCGACGCTGTTTGGATGCCGATTTTTAGACACACTGTTTTGTCATATGGCAGTATGAACCCATGCCCTTGCCGAGTCCCTTTTTAAATGGGAAGGGGTCGGACAGGGTAGAGGTTAGTAAGCATTCTGCTTATATATTGCAAGAAGCGCCGCCCGAAGTCCAGATGTTTCAGTACCCCCACTCCACCGAGTAAAAGTTTTTTCAAAGTCAGTGGCTACTGCACCTGTGGGAGTGGGGTTCTTTGCGCTTAGTGGATTTCTTTTACTACTGGTATGAGGTTGATGAGAGTTCATATGGTCAGTACTGTATTGGTCTTCGAAAAACTAACATGTGAGGAGTGCACTAGCTATGATGGGATAAGACCCTCCAATCTCATAGCCAGTGTACTAGCAACTGAGATGAGTGAGATCGGCCAATAGTTGACAGGGTTCATTGGGTCTTTGCACTTTCTGGGTAGTACTTTGATGGTTGCTGTTTGAAGGATTGAGGAAATGTATCCTTATTCACTGATTCTTGATAGAGATGAGCTAGGATTGGGCAGAGTGTGAGTGCAAAATTCAGTGGGGTAGCCCCCACCTGTGGGTGCATTCTGTGGGGGTCTAGGGCTTTAAGGGCCTCTTCACCTCCTGTGTTGTTTGGGGCTCCAGAGCTTACATTTACTCCTCCGTGAGTTTAGGCAGTTGTATGGTACCCAAAAATGCATCTTTGGCCTGTCTCTCCAGGGAATGGATGAGTTATATGATTGCCTGTAGAAGTCATTTGATGTTGTTAATCTGTGCTTCCTTGTGCATTTAAACTTTCACTGGTATCCCGGAGGCTGCAGATATGCCTTTGGCTTGTTGTTCTATGTTTGTAAGATAAGAGCTACTGCATCTCTCTCGTTTTCCAGTATTGATGGTGGAGACATAGTGTGGCTATCTCAGCCTTTCTGAAAAGCAGTTTGTCAATTTTGTGTCAGAGTTGAACAATTTCTTTGTGTGGGGGTGAGGACGGTCTATTTTGGGTTGTGATTTAAAGGACACCTAAACAACCTATTTTTAGAAACTAACAATTTAAAAATCTAGAGTCACAGAGAGTTGAAGGAAAGGCTGCTGTTTACATTGATGCTAACACTGCATTTATCTGAATACATAAATGCAATTTTGAAGCATCTGAAAAAGTAAGCATCAGCCTTCCATTTAAAAAGCCTTCTCTGCCTGTTCACTAAAATGGCTGCCAACAGTTTGAAGCGATGACATCATTGGAGCTAGAGGCAAAGAGCTCCATGGCTCTCTATAGTGCTAACTAGTTCTGTTTTCCCTTTGTTTAGAACTGGTTCACCAAAATGATCAAAACCATGACTTAATGGGGAACTGTCATCAACAGAATTTCTTAATGTCTGAAAGCCCATAAAAACCTAATCTGATTAAGCCATTGTGTTGATCTGTGAATCTTTGTAGTCTAGAGTTATTCATATGTAAATCATCCTGTAATTAAGGGCTGGTGGGAGCCATACGTTTGGGTTCATGACAGGAAATGATGTCACGAGGGTCTAGGTCCCCATCTTCAAAGCTGTACTGTCAGCTGATAATCAGAAGCGTCACATTTCAAGCCCGGACTCATGATGCCAGGCCAGTAGGTACATAGCCATTTGCATCTTGTAGACCTGAGTTCACACCTGAAATTGTAAGAGAAAAGGCTGCAAGAGAAGGAATGGAAAAAGACGAAGTTGGTGCTGTGACAGTCCCAGAAATCTGTACTGACATGAACGCAGCCAGGGTTTAGAAATTCTGATATGGGGCCTCACAGCCAGCCTTCAGATGTGTAGATCTTCCCTTGTCAATCTTCACCATTCATTACTTCCTGGGTGTAAGGCGGGCGGCGCACCCCGTCACGAGGCTTTTTTTTTTTTTAAAGTTGCCTAGCTGGCCCGCCCTCGGGAAGCGGCGTCATCGTCATCTAGCGGCGGCGGCCGTTAGTCGTGACAAACTCCTCCTCAACTCAGTTCTGTTTCTCCCGCCGTCGAGGCAGCACCTGTTCGCGGTAGCTAACGAAAGTGCGTATCCGACTCCTTTTCTACACTCGGCGCCTACGGTAAGACTGTTCCTTTTCTTTCCTTTGTCGGCGCGGGTGTATTTCCGACTGTGTTTAATCTTGTTTATTTGCGTTATGTCGGTTCTGGGCGCAGCGTTCTTCTAAGGCGGGCGTGCCCCTATGCGTCGGTGCTCCTGCGGCGGCATTTCTCCGTCTCGGACGGCGCAGCGTCTGTCTTCGTTGCCTGGGACCACCATAATATGGATTCGATGCGACGCTTGTTTCTCGATGGACCGTCGGCGTCCCTCGAAGAATCAGCGTACAAGCTTCGGCAAGGCCCGCCGACTTTGGGGACGGCGTCATCGCGGGAATCTTGGGCGAGATCCTTGAGCCTTTCCCGGGTCCCCTCCGGGCCTGCACGATCCCGAGGAGGAGGGGTCTCCTCTTCCCTTCTTGCCGAGGCCCCTTCGCGGTGTTGGGGCGTCGTAGCCCCTCGGGGCACGCAGCGCTGACACCGCCTCGGCAGTCACCTCTTGGTGCAGGCTCCCCGTGTCGAGGCCCTTGGCTGGGCCCGGCTCGGGTGGACCCTCGGCGTCGCCTCGCGGCGCCGTTTTGAATCGGCGCGTTCGCGGTGCTGGTGATCGAGCGGCGCGTTCAGCGCCGTTCCAGATCAGCGCGCTTTCGCGGTACCGGTAATCCAGCCGCGCCGTAAGCGCCGCTTTGGATCAGCGCCGTTGCGGCGCCCGGAGATCAAGCGGCGCCGTTAAGCGATGCCGTTTTAGCCTTAGCGCCCGTTACGCGGTGCCGATGAGCCTACGGCGCCGCCGGCAGTGCCGCCGCCTCCAGCGCGGCGGCGCGTTGGCCTTCCCCCCTCCCCTCGGCGGTGCAGGTCTGCGAACGCGCTGGGGTGGGGTTGAGCCTTCATGCTGCCCGGCGTGCTGGGGCGGCGGTGTCGCACCGGTACCGGGGCCGTTCGCGGCCCACGTGGCCTCGAGGACCCCTGGGTGGCCAGCATCGAGTCCTGCTGGTCTCGTCCTCCTCGGAGGATGATGACTCAGATGTGGACCCATCCTGGCATCCCCATTCTTGAATCTGGGTCCTCGGTGGCTAGGGGTACAGCGGCGACAGGGTCCCTCCTCTGTCCCCTTGCTGTCGTCTCCTGAGGGTTCCTCGGCTGGGGTGGCCAAGAGTCCCGGGGGCAGGCGTGGGGGGGTGAGCGGAGGCTCCCCTCTGGAGGTCGTGACAGCTACCCCGGGGTGCTGTTACCTCCTCTGGGGTTGGGGAGCGTTGCAGTCGGGAGGAGGGCCCTTCGGAATCCGAGGGGTTGAGGACAGGCGTCCTGCTGCTCGGTCTTCTTTGGCCACCTCAGGGGGTGGCCAGGAGCCGTGGCAGAGGCCCCGCCCCTCCCCAGGGTTCTAGGTGTCCTCTGGCGGCGTTTGTGTGGACTGCCCTTCTGGATCCATGCAGTCGGCGTCGTCACAGGGGTTTCTCCCAGGGCTCTTCCAGGTTCCGCTTCCCCAGAGTTCCGTTCTGCGGCCTGGTTTGATATCGGGATCCCTCCTACTAGAGTTCCTTCCCGGATTCCAGAGCCCTCATGAGAGCAGTTGCCTCGGAGGTGCCCTCTCCCATCTCTCTGCCTTACCCCGCTCCCAGGCCATGTCGGTCTCTGGGTCCGTTATCCTGGGAGCAGTTCAAGGTTCTCTGTGACCTTCCCTCATATGTTAGTTACATGCATGAGCGGGTCTTTCACCTCCCCACGCCCGCGGGAATCCTCTGGACATTCAGTTCCCATCATCCTCGTCTCCCTCCTCTGGGAGAGGAACCCCTATCATCTGTCCTCCGATGCTGATTTCACAGAATATCAGCGTTTCCTCTCGAGGATGGTGAGGGATCTTCGATTTCGTTCGGGAGACAATACCGAGCGGGTGTGGCGTGAATTCCTTGGTGAATTCAGTGCCCAGCATCTGGTGGTACCTTCCTGGCCTATCCCTTCCAGGAGCGTCTATCCGGTCCTGGCAGTTCCCTGCCGCTTCTTCCAACCCGGCGGACTGCCAGCGTGGGTATTGTGCCCCTCTGAGTCTCTAGGTTCCTTCCAACCGTCCTCAGGTTTGGTATACCTGGATACTCCTTCTGGGCGCCGTTGCCTGGCGCACGCACCGCCAATCGGATTCGGACTTTCCAGTTCGACTCAGCTAAGAGTGTTCTCTTCGCGGCGTAGTGCATGTATTGCATCACATCAGGCTCACCACGCTGCCTACAACCGCATCTGTGGTCGATGATGTCCCAGCTGCTGGCATCTATGCCTGACACGGAGCAAACCAGACAAGCCGTTGCCCTCTCCGCGGTAGGCCTGGAGCTGGCAAGACACCAAGCAAGGGCATCTTATGACGCCAATGAGGTGGCTTCCAGGCTTGGGGACAGCGATCTGCATCAGGCGGACGGCATGGCTTCGCTCTCCAGGTTGTCACCCTGGCCCGGCGTGGGTGATGCGCTCCGCCTTCCGAGGGACCCGTCTTTTCTCATCAGAGCTGGAGACTTTTACAGGGCTCCTCCGTCTCCTCGTCCCTCGGGAGGCACCTCCTAGCTCTTCTCCCACTTAGGCTTTCTGAATAAGCCAGGGTCTTCTCCTTCTGTTTCTCACCAGCAGAAGGCTGGGGTCTTGTTCCCTCAGGGTATGGCCTCTTCCCCTCCTGGGGAAGAGGAGCTTATGTACTCACCCAGGAAGTAATGAATGGTGAAGATTGACAAGGGAAGATAGGAAAATTACATACCCTACCGTAATTTTGATCTTCTCTTGTATCTTCACCATTCATTACTTACGCCTCCCACCATCCCTCAGTGGCCTCTTCCTGTGGCTTCTCCACCTCCCGCCTCTTCCTCTCTGCATTATATAAAATATAGGAAAATTGCTTCATTTTCCAAAAAAAAAAAAAAAAAATAAAAAAAAAAAAATCTTCTTTGGGGGTTTAAAATCCAGAAAAATTATTTACTCTAAGATTCATGGGCCATCTCGAGGATTGCATTGGCGATCAGACTGCACAACTATCTCTTGCTATTCTTATGGCAAGATACCTCTGGGGTTGTTTGGCCTGGCTCAGGCTATTCAGTTTTGATCCTGCAATCCCGTGTTCAGGTAGTTGCTCGAAATCTAATCCCCCCTCTCTATTCTTGCCTTATGGAGCAGAGGAGCAATCGTCTGTTCCTTTCTGTCTAAAAAAAAAAAGGAATAGGAGAAATCAAACAAGAAGGCAAATGAGAAGGTAGGCTATCCTTCTCGCTGTTTTGCTAAGTGGTTTCTCCTTTAGTGTCCTCCTGGACAATTTTTACAGTAGAGCTCTGCTGACCATATCCAATCTTAGCCAGCCTAAGCCTTGGCCGGCCTTAGCCAGTCAGTCTGAGTCCCATTTCTATCTTGAAATGCCTGAAAGGCTTACATTTTCTATTTCTAAACCCTGAGCAGCGCCTCATGCTGCTGGGGTTATTCTTCCTCCTCGGCTGTCCTCCACTTAAAGGCTCTCCGTGGCCAGGAGCCGAGGTGGTGTCAAGAACAATGGCATGTTGAAGATGAGGACTTTGCCCTCCTGAGTCTGTCTAGCGGGTTCGGTGAACCTTCTCTTCAGCTCTATCTCCGGGATTCTTGCTTCCCTTTAGTCGAGCCTTCAGCTACAAGCTAACTATGCTCGTTGGGCCTTCTGGTCCTTCAACATCCCATCTCTCTTCTCTTTTCTTCTTCTTCTATTTTCTCATTTCCTTACTCATCTCTCCTCCTAGAGTCGCCCAGGTGAGGCGCCTGCACTCCCTAGGCTAGGGATGTTCTTATCTCCTCTGTCCTTCCTCCATCGGCTTATTCCTTTTCAGTTCATTCTTCCTTGCTTTGCTATCCTCGCTATCTTGCCTCGCTATCTATATTTTCTGCTTTCACTTTGCCTCTCGACTCCCAGAACTGAGTTGGAGGAGGTCGATAGCCACTAACGGCCACCCCTCAAGATGCCAGCGTGACGCCGCCTCGAGGGCGGGGCCGTTAAGCAACCTTTAAAAAAAAAAAAAAAAAAAGTTTCTCAGGACGGTGTGCGCCCGCTTACACCCAGTAAGTAATGAATGGTGAAGATACAAGAGAAGATCAAGAATTACGGTAGAGTGCATGTATTTTCCTTTTTGATGATCAGCTGGCACTGGCAGTATAGCCTAGAGATTAAAGTAATTCTGAAGATGGGGACCTAGACCCTCGGTGACATCATTTCCTGTCAGGAGCCCAAAACATGGTGGTCCGTTGTTACCTGTCCCTTTATTAGGCATTGGAAAGAAGCAGAGCTGTTGGTCCTTGAAGCATTTCCTGTTCCCTCTAATTCCTTAGTAGGATCGGGAGCATAATTTACAGTAGCTTCAGTGCCACAACAAGCTAGAATTCAGTACCACTAAAGCCGTGCCGTTTCTTGACTGTAGCCCTTGAATGTCCCACCCTACCCGTGGCATTGGGGTAGGGAGCATGGAGTGATCCATGTTGGGCAAGTGGTCTAAAACATAGACAAGGCCCCTGTGTGAAAGTCAGAAAATGAATATACCACCCAGCAGGGCTAGGTGATTGCTTTGCTTGGGGCGTTACAGGAACGCCATTACCTGCAGTCTTGAACTGGTGCCCTGGCAATGACTAGCACTTCTGGCAGAGCAATGGGCTCAGCACATCATGGGAAGTAATGTTATGGGGGTACCAAACCCTCAAATATCTGTCCTCCTGCAATGCTGTTGCAGGAAAGAGGAAGATGCAGGATGAGATAGTAGTCTAGGCAGTGAGCGGTGACAGGTAAGTGGGATGCCAGGCAGACAGAGGGGCTGAGTGGCATCATTACCATGACTTTCATAGCCAGTATGGTATGCAGGTGGATAAGTCACTACCATGACTAGGACCATGGTGTGGTAGCAGTCCTTCATGCAGAGGAGCATGTCCAACCATACAAGTGGCTCACAAAGAGCAGCATAAGCGGAAAGCTTGTGATGACCATAGGTGTTTAGCACACATTGCACCAGCTGGTAGGTCAAGAGGCATTCAGCCAAATGGTTGAGGGCAGAAGCCAGAGAGAGAATCATTGAAGGCATGGGGAGCCTTCGACTGGCATCCATTGTAAGAATAACATGTACTGTTTTAACTGCCCTCCCATCACTGTGTAGCCTGCAGGTTGGTCTGGATTAGATATTTATAAACTGAGGCTAAAATCTGCATTACTGGGCAGTGCTTGGTCAATCCAACAGTAAGGTCAGCTAGAGTGTAATCTGGCACCCTGAAAGGGCTGTGTATAGTAGCAAACAGGAGACGGCTTATGCTGTTGAGTTCTGTAGCGCTGCATGAACATGCAAATGAATTGAGGGAGGCGTCCATCTGTGAGACAGTGGGAGCGGGTGGGATCATCCAGAATTGGCGTGATCTGTAGGTAAAGTGAATGACTTAATCAGCAAGTAAAAGCCTATGTCGCCTTAATGGTATTAAGCGCCAATGTGGCGTGTCCGCTAGCGTAGTGTGAGGGCCAGTACAGTAATTGAGCACCTGTCAGGAGTGACGTCATGAAGAACAAAGGAGTCAAAAGGGCGAGAGACCCTAGGCACAACAAAATGGCAATCCTATGAAAGCAGACTGGCACTGCTTGTTTCAGAGGGATTGGCAATGTGGAAATCAAAAGAGGACACTGCAGCTCTTAACTTCATGGGGGTTCCTCACACATCCAGCTAGCTGAGGATAAATGAACATAAAAGCTGAACAATAGTAGGTAAGATCAGCACAGAAATTACCATATAGACAGAACAATCAGCAGCCACATCACTTGTAAGTAAAACACCCAAGGTAAACAGTTCAGCATAAATTAAAAAAGTCCCAGGCCAAAGGGATGTAGCATGTAAAGGTTTCTAGCCTTTGTACCAATCGATATGTTATAGACAGCTAGTTGTGGCAGGCCATGAAGTCTGAGCTGCTACCCTCCCACGTTGAAAGTAGGCCATACTAGCTGAGTACCTGGTTATGACAGTAGAGAGGTTGCTGGTTGTCTGGCTTCTGCAGGTTGTATGGCTGCCAACTCAAGTGTGTTCTCTTCAGGGCTGGAAGAGGAAGAGAAACAGTAATTGCAACAATTTTCACCCAGGAGATGATCTGTTTCTAGAATCGGGTGCTGGCTCAGAGGTTGAGGGATGAGCAGGGTCTGTTTGATTTCTCTTGGCGGACTACAAATCTTGCTTAAGGTTGGACTGTATGGTCATTCTCCCTGCATCCGGGAGAGTGGCACATATCTGTTGTTGGAGAGGAGGTTTGCCAGGCCAGGGTGATTTGTTGGTTTTTTTGTCTTTTCAGGTCTTGGTAGTCTTATGGTTTTGCCTTTTGGGATGGAACGGGATCCTTCTGTTGTCTGTTCCTGAAGGGCAGAAGTAGGAGTTGTGGTGATAACTGGGGCCACAGCCAGGGAGTGGCAGATGCCTAGAAGGGGAGTAGTCTCGGTTCTGCTGCAGGAGCTGCAGCAGCGACTGCCATTGGGGCACAGGGAGAGGCAAGAGCCTATGTAATCTTGAGCTGTTCTGGCATGCTGAAGGTCACAGGTATACCATTATGGACAACCTGTAGTGTGTCTGGGTATCGTAGGGTAAATGGACAGGGCCAAATGCAGAAAAAGGCAGTAAGGACAGGGATGGGGCTAAAAGGATAAGGCCATCAACAAATGGAGGTTGATGAGTACCAATACCCATAGTCTGTGTAACAAGCTCCCTGAGCTAGTGGCCTTTATGGAAGAGGGACATCTGGATATTGTGGCAGTCACAGAAACATGGTACATTGAGAGCCATGACTGGGATGTCAACATACCAGGGTGCACAGTCTACAGGAGGGACATGGAAGGTGGATGAAGAGGAGGAGGTGTAGCTGTCTATGTAATGGAAGAAATCAAAGCAATGGAACTAAAGGATAAACAGGGAGTAGAGGTGGCACTGTGGGTTACCCTGGAGACAGGTTATGGCACCACAATTCACACAGGGTGGTATACAGACCCACATCTGAGGGGAGGCAATGGACAAGGAAATGATAGAAGACTTAGAATGGCAGAAAAGGGAGATATTGTTGATGGGAGACCTGAATATGCCAGACGTTAGCTGGAGCACGCTAGCTGCAGCCACATCAAAAAGCAGGCTTATTCTCAATGCCCTTCAGGGGCATGCCTCAGACAGCTAGTAGTGGGACCCACTAGGAGGGAGCAACTTAGACCTGGTACTGTCAAATGGGATGGAGAAAGGATCTCAGATTTGGAAGTGGTAGCCACCTCAGGAGTGCAGCACCCTCATGCTGCACTAATGTCCCACTACTGACACTGTAGTGCAGCATGGGGTGCTGCACTTCTGAGGTGCCGTCTTTGATGAGATGTTAAACCGGGGTCCCATATAGCTTCTGGTGGTAGTTCAGGTGGAAGTTAAAGATCCCATGGCACTTTCAAAAAGAGCAGGGAATTTCCGTGCAATGGTGGACAGATTTCCTCCATTCACGAAAAATACCACCAACAGCTTAATCTGGTTCAAGGTTAGTTGGCATTCATCTGTATCCCTCTCCGCAGGTCGTGCCTGAAAATAGGCAGGATTTGTCTAGTGCACTTACCCGGTCAACAAACTAAATAAATCTGAGAACAAGTGACTACCAAACAGTGTGGCTCATGATAAACACAGCCATAGAGTCGAGCCATACAAAGGCAAGAGTGTTGGACTTTAGGAAAATGGGAAAGTGCCTCAGAAAAGCACTAGCAAATGAGCAAGAAGGAGTGGTGGAGGAACAATGGGAAAAATCAAAACAGCCACCACAGAGGCAACAAGCCTTTGTGTGAAGCAAATCAGCAAAGCAAAACAAAGGAAAAACACTATGGTTCTCAAAAGAGGTGGCAGGGAAGGTTAAGGGTAAAGGTAGCATTCAGGAAGTATAAGGAAACACAGAAAAGGCAGGACAGAGAACTGTACCAGTTAAAGCAGAAGGAAGTGGGAATGCAGTCAAACTAGCAAAAAGCCAAACTGAGGAAAAGATAGCTGTCAGTTAAGAAGGGATAAAAACCTTTTATAGGTACATTAGGGAGCGTAGAAAGATGAAGGCATAGTGAGGCTTACTAAAGGGAAGGAGGTTGGGTAGAGGATGACAGTGAGAAAACAGGGATGCTGAATGAATACTCTCAGTATTCACAAAAGAAGAGGATGGGGAGGCACGGTGGTACCTATATCAAAGAATAGAAACACTCTGGATAGGGAGGTTGATACCAGTCCATTCACAGAAGAAAGGGTTCTGAAAGAACTCTAAAACTGAAGGTGGACAAAGCAATGGGACCTGATGGGATTCACCCAAGAATTCTAAAAGAACAAAGGGTAGAACTAGTGACACCACTGACCTCCTTTTAACAAATCATGGGAGGAAGGTGTTATACCGAGGACTGGAGGAGGGCAGATGTGATTCCCTTTCACAAAAGTGGAACAAGATAGTGAGGAAACTACAAACCTGTTAGTTTAACCTCTGATGGAGTCACTTGTAAAGGAAAGAATCATTTAATTTCTAGAGGCCTGTGGGCACATGACCCAAGGCAGCATGGATTCCCAAAAGGAAGGTCATGTCAGATGAATCTAATAGATTTCTTTGACTGACTGACCAAATGTAGTAGACCAGTGAGGGCTGTGGACATGGTCTACCTAGACTAACAAGGCATTTAACACAGTTCCACACAAAAGATTAATATAATGTTAGCCAGCCTTGGAGTAGGTCCCAAGGTGGTAGTCTGGTAAAAATTGGCTGGACAACGGATCAGAGGGTAGTAATAATAAACAGAGTTTATTCTGAATAAAGAGGGGTTACTAGAGGGGTACTGCAGGGTTCAGTATTGGGACCAGTCCTCTTTAATGTCTTTATAAGTGACATTGCAGAGGGACTGAAGGAAAAGTATGTCTCTTTGCATATGACACAAAGATCTGCAACAGGGTTGCTGCAGATGGTGGGGTGGAGAGGATGCAAAGGGACTTGGCAGGGTTGGGGAATGGGCAAATGTATGGCAGCTTAGATTCAGTGCAAAGAAGTACAAAGTAATGCACATGGGAAACAAAAATCCAGGGAAGAGTACACAATGGGGGTGAGTTAATAACAAAGAAAGGAAAGGAAACTGGTGGTAGTCATAGCAGATGACCTTAAGGTGGGCAAGCAGTGTGAGAAGGCAGTATGGAGGGCTGGTCTTGATATTGGGATGCATAGGGAGAGGCACCAGTAGAACACAGGAAGTTGTTATCCCTCTGTACAGACAGTTGGTGAGACCCCATCTGAGTTTTGCATCCAGTTCTGGAGACCCCATCTCCGCAAGGACATAGACAGGATGGAGGCTGTCCAGAGGAAGGCAACTAAAATGGTACAGGGTCTGCACCAGAAGACATACAAAGAGAGATTAAAGAAGCTTAAGATGTCTACACCGAGGAGAGGAGGGGAGGGGGACATGATAGAAACTTTCAAGCACATCAACAGAGTCCAAGTCGGTAGCATCTTTCAGAAAAAGAGATCTGCAAGAACAAGGGGGCACAATCTGAAGACAGAGGGGGACGCCTCAGAGGTAATGGGAGGAAGTATTTTTTCATGGAGAGGTTGTGGATGCATGGAACAGCTTCCTGAGGAGGCAGTGGAGTCAAAAATAGTGAGGGAATGCAAGAATGCATGGGACAAATGCAATAAGGCAATTCTAGTGGGGTAGGAAGAAGTAGGCTGTTGGTTAACTAGGATCTGCAGCCTATGCATTAGGTAGGGAAATGGGCAGACTAGGTGGGCCAAGTGGTCCTTATCTGCCATCAGATTCTGTGTTTCCATGTTACTCATGAAATTGGTGGCTAACACTTGCTTTGTCTTGTGCTTGTCTGTCACGCCTTTAAGAAGTCCTAAAAATCATGATTTTATGTCCTTGTCGCACAATGCTGCCCAACCCCTGATCCATCACAATATATCCTCCTTTACAGGGTAGTGGAAAAACTGCTAAGTATCGGTCATGCCACGTCCCACATTGAGTCATTGACACCAGTCCCTATGCCTGCTCAACTTCAAATCTGGTGTCCACTGGCAGTTTTAGAATAACAGATAGAACATGCTGCAAGTAGCCCACCAGGTCTAAGAGTTCCACTTTTTCAGGGAACCCTACGAACCGTAGTTATTCTACCTTCCTCAGTTTTCCAGGTCGTCCACCTTGTCTTGTAACTGTCGAATGATCTTAGCTTGTTCCTAGGCTCGCCTGGAGATATGAATAGTTTTCTTCAGTATCTTTAGCTTTTGCTATGTAAAAGAAAGGTGGTGATCCAAATCAGAGATAGATTTGTGTTCAAAGAGACAGAGACCTTTATGTCGCTTTGTCCCCTGTAGCAGCTGCTTCAGCATCACTTCAATGCTGTTTTCTGAGTGAGAAGACACCATTTTAATACTGGTGTTGTGCAGGCCAAATCTGAGGAGAGTAACATGATGACTCAATCCTAGGCCGATTCTTTGTAAAAAGAAAACACCATTTGATAGCTATGGGTGTGTTGTAGCTGATCAAGCAGTCAGATTGATTATTGGAGCTGATGGGACCGGGATTTATGATACTGGTTCTGAGGTGGAGAGCCTTGGAATTGAGTGTCCATCTTGCTGGCATTCAGGCCATGGCCCATAAGAAATTACTTAGCAAGAGCACCCATTCAACGATATGGGGGCATGACTGGAAGCTGACTGGAGGAAGGTTCAGAAGGTATGTGGAAGTAGTATTCTACTGAAAATATGGTGGAACTGTGGAACAGCCTGCCAGTTGAGGTGGTGGGCACAACTGTGGGAGGCTACAAAAGGGCTTGGAACAGAGCAATAGGAACAGTGCTCACTAGTAGAGAGGAAACCAGGAAAAGGAACAGAAAGACTGCAGGAGAGGGTTAGCACCCTGTATCAGCACTAGGTTGTGGGTTATAAAGGCCAAATGGGCAGACTTGATGGACCTTTGATCTTTTCTGTTGTCACTATTTAGTTAGTTATGACTTTCTTGACTGGTAGGGTGCACTGGTCCAGGGACTGTTTACAGGCATGAGCCGGGCCAAGTAGGCACAAAACAAATGACAGATTACAAGTAACAAATGTATAACAACAACACTAGGTGAGAACACAATATCTTACTTGAGAGGGCTCTTGCAGTAGGTAATTACATATAGGACTGACGCCGGCAGGCAGCAGGACCCCACAGAAAAGTTCTAGCTAGCAGTCTCTGGCGCAGGTACCGCCCTACATCAGGTGACCTACATCAGACAACGCCTGTGGATAAAGGGCGGTCACGGACGCCTTCCAGTTCTTTCCCGCTGTTAGCTCATGCAGTGCCTCGCGTGAAGTTCGTACTCAGCCCTGTTATTTCATCATTTTTTTACCAAAAGTTATCAGTATTTTAGTACGATTTCATCAGGTGAACGTCTGTTTATGTCGCCCCTTCAAAAATAAGTGTGACTCATGCGCGCCCTAACTGCCCCACAGGACGATCACTCTCTTGCCTTTTTGCTTAGGCCCGACCACGCCGGTCGAAAAGTGCCCGCATTGCCTGCATTTCAACACGGCTACCCGCAGACAACGCCAGCAGTCTTTGGGAAGCCCATCTCCTCAGAAAGAAGATGTCTGCAATGGAGAAGGAGTTGAAGAAGCTTAGGCAGGCATCGACCTCCCAGAAGGACACAGAAGCGGGATAAAGAAAGGCACAGGAGAAGGCCTCCTCATCCGCTACTCCGGCCGGAGCTGCAGTTCAGGTAATGTCCCTCAGGGGATCGCCTGACTGCCGCCTCCAAAGCTTTGAGGAGGCGCCCCCACCCGCCGGGCTCGCGTTCGGGTCCTATGGGCACTCCCGCAAAGGAGGCCTCTGCCCCAGTACTGCTGTAGGCTTCAGGCCCACTGGTGCGGCACGCCCCGTGAAGCCAGACGCCTGCTTCTCCGGATGCCCGCCAGAGACGGCCGCTAAGACGCCTAACCCTTCAGGGAGGCGACGGCAATGTCCCTCGACCGGGCCGCTTCCATCCTCGGCCCACCCGACGAGGGACCCTTAAGTCGGACGTTGGCCTCTGGCGTCACCGATTCCGCCTAAGCCGCCACATCGGCTCCTTCCGACGCGCGCTGGGTGTTGGAGCCTGCGACAGACCCTCTATCGCCTGTCGCCCCAGGTTCCCCGCAGCCTTCGCTGCTGTCCGGGAGCCGAGTCGCCCCTGCCTGACCCCGGGACTTTTTCTGCCCCCTCGGCAATGCACGGGATGTTTTCGCTGTCACACCCTCCTCCAACTGAACCGATCTGACGCCAGCCCCCGGACGCCCCGCCCGACACCGCCCCACTGACGCCGTTCCGGCGCCGGCGGGGATATTCTCTTCCATCGGGCCCACCCCCATGGGCCTATCACTGTTGATCCGCCCATGGGGCTCCCTACTGGGCCGTCTGCTCCGCAGCTCCTCCGGATCTTACCGAGACACAGCTCTTGCAGCAGGCTACACCATTAGGACTGAAGCTGGCAGGTGTCAGGACCCCACGGAAAATTCTAGCTAACTCTCTTCAGCGGGAACCGCCCAGCGTCGGTCTCGCCCCGGCGTCAGGCGTGGGCTGCAAAGGCGGTCCCACCAGATTCCCTAGTTCTTTCCCGCGACTTGATGTCTCGACCTTCCGGTTCGCTTTTCTAGCGCCGCGACGCGCGGTTATGTTTTTCACGGGAAATCTCATTCTGTTTTCAGTCTTCTCTGATGTCCTCCCGTCCTCCGGTCACCTCGAACTGCGCTTGTGGAAGCAGATCCCACTCAAGGATCCACATTCGCCTGTGTCCTGTGCCTAGGCCCGGACCATGACACCTGGTCCTGCTCCTTTGCCAGGGCTTCAATAGCAGAACCCGATCCGATCGCCAGAATCCCTCCAGGACTTTCTTTTGGAAGAACGACTCAAGACCATGGCTTCCAAGGGGGATTCTTCTTGGAAAGCCTGTAAGCATCCTGAGAGGCATAGGAGAAAGCTCCTTCCAGGTCCCCATCTAGAGCCTCCGATTCGCACAGCTCTGGCTCCAGATCTGAGCGCCTCCTCCCAGGCCAGCTCTCAGCCTCCCCCGCTCGCTGAGCAAATCTTCTCTTCTCAGCGAAGACTCCCAGGTCTTCCTCGTCTCCAAGGCCCTGGCTAAGTCAGGGACCACTGCCATCACCACAGGTTGGGTTCCTGCCATCCTGAACCCGACGTCAGGTCTGCCTCCTCCTCTCCACAGGAAGACCAAGGAGCTCACCTCACTTAAGAGGCCTCTGGACCCGATGCGGTTAAGTCCGACATCTGCCTCTCACCACAGGCTCCCCAGAGCCGCCGACTGTCAGGAGACGTCGCCGCCAGACCTACTCATCACCGGACGCTGGTAGGGGACCGCGCCCACTCCCATTGAGAAGAAGACCCCAACGCCTCCGACCGATGTCAGTCAGGAGACCATCACGGAGGAGGAGTTAACACAGCCCAAGACCAGATGGGCAACCCTGGTCCTGTTGAGACTCCAGGGCACCATCGCCTCAACCCAAGCCCCTGTGGAGCCGCGCCGAGACCTGACGTCCGCCCTCTGGCGCCCGGGCCGCCGCCGGGCCTTTCTTTCAGAGGTGAAAGAGTTTTTCTTACTGGTGGGAGACCGCAAAAAGGACATGGTCCCCACTCCACCTCCGCTTCCTCCTCCTCCTCCACACCGGTTACTCCTCTGGTTCCTGCGCCTCTTCTCCGTCTGGGTCTGCAGACCAGTTACCTCCTCCCTCGAGTCCAGGACCTCCAAGGGGGAGAACAGATAAGAGGAGACCTCCATCCAAATCCTCTTCTAGATCACCAAGTCCCAAGAGATCCAGAAGGCGCCGCTGTCTCGACAGAGGACAAGGATCGGATTTTCTTCATCCAGATCCCCATCTCTACTCTCCATCCCTTCTCCGACCCACGTGAGCTGCTCGAAGTCATCCCGGATGACCCTTCGTTTCGGATATTAGTGAGCACATCCAAGAGCACATGGGATGGGATGGAAGTGTTAGACCCCAAAAGGCTGAGCGCCATAAGTATCTCAGCAGAAGGACCCTTGCTCTGTGGTGGTACCAACCTTGTAGACACTTTCGTGATCGCCACAGGCATGCGGGAAGCCGCCCATTATCTGCCTCCCGCGATGCCGCGCCAAGAAAAAGCTGAATCATTGCAAAGGAGTTCAAGAGATGACCAATACTTGTCTCAGCATCCTCCGCCGATTCTCTGGTCATAACAGCCTCATGACCGTCCCAGAGACCGCAAATATCTGAGCACCCTGCTACCAGACCCAGAGTCCAAGCAGTTGATTCCATGGGTAGACGATGTATGCATCCACTACTTGCCCATCAGATCCCTGAATTATTTGACCCACGTGGTGCAGTACAAAATGCCCTGTGGGAACAGGGTCTGGATGCGGCTGAAAATGCCGGAAGGTGAGCAGAAGGAGGAGATGTTGCAGCTCCTCCTCCGGGTTCGGACGTGGAACCCAAGTGCTATGAGCCACGGAGGATTCCGCTGACCTCGGCCCGAGCAGCAGCCCAGGCGTATGCCTCGGAGACACTCTTGGCTCCATGTCCCTGGTTTTACCTGACGTCCAGAAAACATCATGGATGCCCCATTTGAGGGAGAAGTTTTGTTTGGTAAACCCTCTGAGAAGATGATGGCTAAACTCCAAGTGGCAGGAAGGCGGTGAGGTCGGTTCAGGCCATGTACCGACCCAAGCTTAGTTCCTTCAGAGGAACCAAAGCTGATTTCATGGACGGATGCAGACAACAGTCCCTGCCAACAGCAGAGGGGTCTGGGTTTTGCAGAGCCCAGGAAAAATGCACGCAGGTCGTAGCCAGTGTGCTTCTAAGCCAGCCCAGCCAGCGGGACCCTCAGCCGCCACAGCCTGACTCCTTCCGGCCCCCGCCCCTCAGGATCAATAGAATGTCATGGTCAGGGGTCGATCAGTAATTTTCTGCCAGGATGGCAGACAGTAACCACCGACAGGTGGGTTCTACAGTTGGTCCAGAGAGCCACTTTATAGAATCTGCGGAAAAGCCACCCTCGATGCCTCCACTGCTCTCTCGGTACCGGGTCAGCACAAGTCATTGATCAGAAAGGAAGTGCTCATTGCTCCTCCAAAAGGGAAGCGATAGAGTACGTCCCAGAGAACCAGAGAGGATACGGATACTATTCCACTTCTTCCTGGTTCCAAAGAAGACAGGGGACCTCGTCCGATTCTGGACCTCAGCGACCTCAATTGGTGATGCGCTACTAAAAGATTCCGCATGGTGACCCTCCCAGGTCTTATTCCCATGCTGAAGCAGGGACGCCTTTAGCATCTCTAGATATGCAGGGACGATACCTGCACATCCCCATAACTCCAGTGCACAAGAGGTTCCTGTGCTTCAGGTTTCTGAGCCATCATTTTCAGTTCCGAGCTCTTCGTTTGGGCTGTCATTGGCCCCAGGTCTTTACAAATGCATGGCAGTCGTGGCAGCGTCTCTGAGGAGGCAGAGGCCCATTACATGTTCCGTATTTGGATGATTGGCTTCTCATGGCCGCCTCCAAAGAGGCGTTGTTATAGGGCGATCCAGAGCACCCAGGACCTGTTTCGTTCTCTGGGGATCCTAATCAACCACGAAGTCCCTCTTGGTACACTCAGCAAAACTGCAGTTCATTGGCGCAGTACTGGACACTGTTTAGGGAAGAGCTTTTCTTCCAGATGACAGAGCGGAGCGCATCAGATCCTCATCAGGAGCTTTCTCGAACAAGACCACCCTAGCCAGGTCGGGTCCTTCGCTTGCTCGGACACATGGCTGTGGCCATTCCTACTGTCCCTTCGCAAGGCTCCACATAGGGTAACTCAGTGGATGCTCAAGGTGCAATGGGACCAAGGCAAGACCACATGCAGCATCCGGTCAGAATCACAAGCTCCACGATTCAAGACTGGCAGTGGTGGCTAGACCCAGGATGCTCTTTGGGCATCCCATTTGTAGCTACTGCCCCGGAGGTAATCTCTCACCACAAACGCCTCAGGTCTAGGGTGGGAGGCACCTGGATGGGGTGAAGTCCCAGGGCACATGGACTTTGAGGCCCACCCATATCAATGTCCTAGAAATGAGGGTGGTCCTTTATGCCCTGCAGGCATTTCAGTCAGAGATTCTGCTGAGCACTCTCTTGACAACGCGGTGATGTATTACCTCAACAAACTAGAGGCGTACACTTTTACCTTTGCAGGGAGGCCATGAGGGTGTGGGTTGGGTAATCTGACACGGGCGTGAACCTGATCACAGTACATGTTCCCGGTGGACAACACACTTGCAGACGGCCTGAGTCGCCTCCCAGGCCAGAGTCCACGAAGTGGGAACTTCTTCAGGAGGTAGCAGAAGATTTGTTTCTTCGTGAGAACCCAGAATTGGACTTGTTCGCTTCCATCCAATCATAAAACTGCCCAATTTTGCTCGCTAGATCCAGGGCCTGGTGTTTTCTGGTGAGATGCGTTGTCCTCTCCTGGGCGGGCAGACCTCCTCTATGCTTTCCCTCCTTCCCGCTGATCCAAAGAGTTCTTCTCAAACCGCGCAGGAGCATGCTACAATGATCCTGGTGGCCCCTTTGGCCCAGGCAGATCTGGTTCTCTTTGCTAATTCAGCTATCCTGAACCTCCGCTCCATTGCCATTCAGCTCCCACCTCTTGTCTCAGGAGAAGGGTTCACTGGTCCACCCGGACTTACGTCACTGAACCTGCATGCATGGCTCCTAGAGATATAGCCATCCCGCGTCACGGGTCTCGAGGAGGTTGCGGATGTTCGCTGCAGCCAGAAAGCCGGGCACGATGCGACGTACGCCATGAAATGGCGCCGCTTTTGTTTATGGTCGCAAGCACGCAGCCTTTTCCTTTAGGTTGTCCGTGAAAGTGGTGTTAGAGCACGCCTTTCCTTTTTCATTCGGGACCGCCTACTCCTCTATTAAGGTACACCTCTGTGCCATTTCAGCCTTTCACCCTGCGGATGGGACAGCGACAGTGGCGCAATCTGATGCCTGTCGGGAATTTTTGAGAGGGTGTTACACTAGGCAGCCCATTAAGGACCCGGTGCCTCCATGGGACTTGCTCTTTGTCCTGGAACAACTCACACTTCCCCCTTTGAACCTGCCGTGATTGCGTAGCTGGCTTTTCCTCGTGGAAAACGTTGTTTTGATTGTCGCAAGTCAGCTAGAAGAGTTTCTGAGCTTCAGACTCATGTGCAAGGAGCCTATTTAATTTTCCACCGATAGAGTTTCCCAGGATGAATCCAAAATTCTTGCCTCAAGGTGGTTTCATCACTCACTCTAACTAGGATATTGACCTGCCGGTCTCACTTCCCTAACTACTCTAACAGAGGAGGCATTGCTTCACACCCTGGATGTTCACCGCAGCTTAAGGTACTACCTGAGCAGAACTACAGCTTCGATTGGAGCAGCTTTTCATCCTCTTTACCGAAAGGATGAAGGCCAACCAGTATCCAAACAGTCCCTGTCTCGCTGGCTTGTCCAGTGCATCTCATACTGTTATGATATTAACGAAAGCCCTCCCTGGAGCAGTTCGGGGTCATTCCACTAAGTGTGGCACCTCTTTGCAGCTCTTCAAACGTCTCCACCTCTGCCATTTTCAGCGGCTGCCACTTGGGGTTCTGTTCACACTTTATCGGGCATTATAGCCTGATATCACTTCACGTGAGAGCAGGCTTCGCCTGGCGGTGCTGCAGGGCCTCCTGTCCTAAGTTTGAGGCCTGAACGTTTTTCTAATCTCCTCCTCCCAGCGTGCTTATAAGCGTTTATTGCTTAAGGGAATCAGTCCTATCGAGGGTTTGCTGCAAGAGCTGTGTCTCGGTAAGATAGTACAGTTACGCAAGAACTTACTGTAACAGTAGATCTTCGAACAGATCTTGCAGCAGGTACCTCCGCCCACCTTCCCCATTGGAGGAGGCATGGCTTAAGCTTTGTCTAACAGAGATTATTCCTTTTGTCTTCTGATGGTGGATCCCGGTCTCCATTTCATTTTCAGCCTGCGGCCGGAAGTCTCCGTGGAGAACTGGGGAATCTGGCGGCCACCCTTTGTACCACGCCTGACGCCAGGGGCGGACTGACGGGGCGGTCCTCACTGAAGATAGCTAGCTAGAATTTTTCCGTGGGATCCTGACGCCTGCCGGCTTCAGTCCTAATTGTGTAGCCTGCTGCAAGAGCTGTTCTCGAAGATCTACTGTTACAGTAAGTTCTTACATAACTGTACTTTCCTGGTATCCGCCATCGTATTTGACACGGTTTACCCAGGTCTGCAGTATCCAGCGCCGAGAGTACCTGGACGCTGGCTCCACCGACGCCGCAGTACCCAGCACCGTATTCTCGCAGCCGTTACGGATACTCACCTTACAGATATAATCCGTATAACTATCCCCTCCTCCTCCACCACCCCTAGGCTGCCAGTGGATCTTCAGGAGACTCTTGGCCTCCTGGTGGGCTGAGGCCAAGGCTCAGCTCACCAAGGAGATGAGAGTCACTTCACGGCGACGGTTGCTCTTCTAGCCCCTGCATTTCCGAGACGGCACACTTCCCTCCGCCTCCGGATTCCCGAACTCTTCCCTCAGGATTCAGAGAGGGGCAGGACATGTGTCAGGATTCCCTAAAGAACCTGTTCCTACCCCTAGATGAGTCAGGAGTCTTACCTTGCTTCCATTCTTCTTCTCTCTCTCGGATTCCTCCGATGGATGCTCCGAGAAAGACGACGAGCCTCGCTCTCCATCCAAGCCCGGCCGAGGACCCTCCGAAGTCTTCTCTGGTGGATCCTTCCTTCTCGGAGTTGCTCAGGAAGATCCAGGAAGTACATCAGTGGCGCTTTGGAACCAGATCCTCAGCGGTTAAACTCACAACATCTGCACCTGCCCCTTATGGCCCTTGCTCTAGTGCCATTCTGGATCGAGCCTCACGCCCACCTTGTTTCCACTATTTGGAAACAATCATCGGCTCTAGCCCCACTTCCTCAGAAGTCCAACAGGCTATACCAGGCTCTGGAGGGTGTAGATTTTTGGGATTCTCACCCCGCAGACTCTCGGTTATGATTAGCGCTGCTCACGGCCCGATCAGTCACACCCTAAACATTTGAGCTCGTCTCCTCCGGATAAGGAATCTCCTTCTGGATCAGTATGGAAAGAAGATATACGCTTCTTTTCACACTGGGTATCAGGGCCCTGAGTTATGTAGCACATATGGGGGATTACCAGAAGGCTATCCTTACCCAGGTGGAATCTAAGATTGACTCCTTGCCTGACTCCCAAGTCAAGCAGGAGTTAGCTGACCTAGTCCGCTCTGCTCTGCTCGCTAGTCGTCACATTCTGAGGATGACCCACTATGCAGGGCGGAGCCCGTGCTCGGCGTGAAGTCTTGGCATCACGCCTGGCTCGCAGTGTCAGATTTGGTTCTGGAGGTGCAGTCTGCAATCCAAGAAGCACCTTTCAGGGGTTCAGTGCTTTTCGGCGGTGATGTCAAGGACATCATCACCGATTTGCAGGAGAAGGGATGGCCCTGAAATCTCTGGATTCCATGTACCGTCCCCATCTCCCGCAGCACCGTCCTTTTCACAGATGCAGCCGCCTCAAGTGAAACCCCAAGGAAGGCGGGCCACAAACGCCGTGGCCCTCGCAGCTGCCAGGCCCCCGCCAAAAGCAGCGGGTGCCCAGCTGCGGCGCTGCCCCACCATCTGACTCCTTCCCTCCCACCACCTCCGAACTCCCGGAGGAACCGGTAGGGACGGAGATTTTCCTCCACCTTCCGGATTGGGAGAGGATAACATCAGATTCATGGGTGCTTCAGTTCACGCGGATGGGCACTCCAGAGAGTTTCTACAGAAACCTCCACACCACCCTCCTCTGAAGTCCTCTTACTCAGGGGACCATCTTCCTTTGGTCAGGAAGAAATAGCTGCCCTTCTGCAGAAGCAGGCCATAGAACCCGTTCCTCCTCACCTTCACGGGATGGGTTACTATTCCATTCTTTCTTGTGCCAAAGAAGACGGGAGATCTCAGACCCATTCTCGATCTCAGCTCCCTGAACTTCTATGTAGAATACAAAAGTTCAGGATGCTCTCCTTCAAACCCTTCTGCCCCTTCTTCGCCAGGTCAATGGCTTTGTGCGCTGGATATGCAGGATGCATATCTGCACATCCCCATTCGCCCTCGCACCGAAAGTACTCCGTTTGCTTCCAGGGGACCATTACCACTTGGGCACTCCCATTTGGTCTGTCCTCAGCTCCCGAGTTTTACCAAATGCATGGTGGTGGTAGTGCCCACCCAGTGCATTTTGGGAGTTCAGGTGTTTCCTACCTGGACGACTGGCTCCTGGTGGCCTCGTCCAGGAGGAACTCCTGCATTTTCTCTCCCTCACTAGCAGGTTTTCACTTGCTTGGGTATCACCATCAACCATTCCAGGTCTCATCTGGATCCCTACCAGAGACTTCAGTTCATCGAGGCAATCCTCAATACGACAGTGTGCAAGGCCTTCCTTCCTTCAGACAGGGCGGCCTCCCTCCAATCACAGATTTCCCTGCTTCAGAACGCAGGAAGGTTCCGCGAAGGTTGGTGCCTCTTTGGGGCTTATGGCGCTACCATCCCGACGGTTCCTGCACGCTGCCCACATGAGGATCTCTCGTGGATCCTCCGCCTCAGTGGGATCAACTCGTGACGACCTAGATCATCTGGTGCTGATCTCGCCGATTACAAGAGACTTGCAATGGTGGATGGTTCGAGAGAACTGTTTCGGGGTCCCTTCTGTCATCCTCTCCCTCCCAGACTCTGACCAAGGACGCATCAGGCGAAGGTTGAGGAGCCCATCTGGGTCCTCACCGAACCCAGGGTTTCGGTCCAGATTGGAGTTGGCTCTCCACATCAACGTGCTCAAGCTACGAGCAGTTCTGTATGCTCTCCAAGCCCTTCACCAATACATCCTTCTCGGTCAACTAGCTGTCCAAACGGACAATATGTGCGTGGTGTGGTTCATCAGCAAGCAGGAGGGACTCGGTCCCACCCACTGTGCAGGGAAGCAATGAGGATTGGGACTGGGCAGTGCTTCACAACCTTCACCTCATGGCGATCCATGTTTCAGGAGTTGACAATACCCTGGCAGACAAGCTAAGTCGCTCCTCGGCTCTGCCACACGAGTGGGAACTGGACCAAAGGTTCTAGATGGCATCTTCCAGCTTTGGGAGACTCCACAGGTAGACCTGTTCGCCTCTTCCCAAAAGCAAAACTTCCCACCTTTGCTCGCTCACTGCAGAGCGAGGCACTTTCTGGGCGACACTCTGTCTCTAAGCTGGAAGGGCAGATTCGTCTATGCTTTTCCCCAATTCCTCTGGTCCCTCGTGTGCTGCAGAAACTTGCAATGGAAGGAGCAAGAGTGATTCTGATCGCTCCTTTCTGGCCCAGGCAAATCTGGTTCTGTCTTCTACGGCAATACTCAGAGGTTCCTCCTCTTCCTCTTCCTCTTCCTTTATCTCGGGATTGCTCACCCAGGATCAGGGATCCTGGTCCATCCGGGACTCAAGTCCCTTCAACTTCATGCATGGCTCCTGCAGACCTAGGCCGATCTTGATTTGGCGTCTCCCCTAAGGTGGCGAGATTCTGGTGGAGGCTAGAAAACCCTTCACTATGTCCACCTACACCATGAAATGGAAGAGATTTTCCATTTGGGCTGCCTCCAGGAGCGTGGAGCCTTTCTCCTGTTCTGTGGCCATTCTGCTCAATTATTTACGTCACCTCTTCGACCTGAGTCTCAGTCATTCCTCTTTGAAAGTTCACATGGCGCTTGTTTCAGCCTCCCATGTTCCTTTTGGTGGATAAAGCCTTTGCCCAATTAGAGGTATCCAAGACTTTTCTCAGAGGGTCCTTCATCTCATGCCCCCGTCCGGACTCCTGCTCTCCCTTGGGATTTGAACTTTGTTCTCGAAACTTACCCTTCCTCCTTCTTCAGCCTGCGGCTTCCGTGAGACTTGAAGTTTCTATCGTGGAAGAAGCTGTTCTTGGTGGCCATTACTTCTGCTCAAGAATTTCAGCTCCAGGCCCTTATGTGTAAGGTCCCTTAACTGATTTTTCACAAAGAACGAGTAGCTCTTAGCATGAACCCAAGTTTCTTCCAAAAGTGGTAGCGAGTCTACCTTAAATCAGTCTATTGAGTTACCTGCCTTTTGCACGCAGTACTCCAATCAGGAGAATATTTGCCCCATACCATGGATGTTCACAGGATTCTGAGATACTACACCGATAGGACAAAGGATCTCAGAAAGACTGATCAGTTGTTCGTCTCTTTTGCTCACAAAGGAAGGCAATGCTGTTTCAAAGCAATGCCTCTCAAAGTGGTTGGCTCATTGCATCACTTTCTGTTATGACAAGTACAACAAGACCCTTCCGGTCAAGTCAGAGGTCACTCCACTTGTGGAGTAGCAGCCTCTCAGGCTTGTTTCAAGAATGTGTCTGCAGCGGACATCTGTGCTGCCGCCATACCTTCACGAAACATTACAGTTTGGACATTGCCTCTCACTGTAGAGCAGGCTTCGCTTAGTGGTCTTGCAAGGCTTCCTGTCTTGAGGTTTGCAAGTTTTGCTACTTTTTTGGAGTAGTTCCTCCCCTGGTGCCTTTTATTGTTCCAGACTGCTTGGGATTCTGTCCTATATGTATTACCTACTGCAAGAGCCCTCTTGAAGTAAGATAGTACAGTTACGTAAGAACTTACCCAAACAGTAGATCTTCAAGAGAGGCTCTTGCAGTAGTAATACCTTCCCGCCTCCATCCCCTAGGCTTTTTCAGCTCCTTTTCCATTGAAGGAAATATCTTCTTCTCTCTCGTCCGGGCCTTCCGGGCCTGTGGCAGGAAAGAACTGGAAGTTGGGTGTCCGGGACCGCCTTTATACAGGACGTGGCCTGACGCCGGTCACCTGATCGGGGCGGTCCTCACCAGGGACTGCTAGCCAGAAATTTTTCCGTGGGTCCTATTGCCTGCCGACGTCAGTCCTATATGTATTACCTACTGCAAGAGCCTCTCAAGATCTACTTTACGGTAAGTTCTTACATAGCTGTACTACACAGAGTATGCATAGTGTATACATATACAGGCAGACAGTAGTAAACTACAGGCCAAGTGGATACAGACCAGTATGAGGATACAATACAGTTTTCAAAATTCAGTACAGTGGTAGCAGTAATTGGTTACAACTTAAGGCACAACAAGGAGTTTCCTATCTCCCCTCCCCGACACAAGGTGACCTGAGCAGGTTATGAAAAGTGTGTGTTTCCTGGGGATAGGTCCAGCTGTCCCTATTGAGAAGCCAGATTTAAAGTTAAACTTGAATTCCTGAGACTTGCTGTATGCTCTGAGTCGGGCAGGCAGTCTGCTCCATAATAAGGGGCTGCAACTGAGAGGACTTTCCCACCAATGTTTGTGGCAGTTTGTGGCATCACCAGGAGGGACTAAGGAGAAGTGGAGATGCCTAGGTGAGGTATGGGTTTGAAGAAGGCAGGGATGCAGGACTGCTTCTGATGCAAGTATCAAGGAGACAACTGAGGGTGAACTCAAAGCGACTTTGCAGTGAGTGCCAGTTTAGGGAGCTGTAAAGGTCGCACTGGTGGGTGGAGTAGTGAGCGGACAGGGCAAAGCAGGAAATGCTATTGTAGGCAGTCATGAGTTGTGTCTGAAGGGCAGAGGAGACATGAGAGCAGACTGGAGAGCAGTAGTCCAGGGTGGGAGGCAGTTTCCTCTTGCAATAGCAGTGCGGGCCTCAGGAGTCAGGAGGGGTAGGATTCAATCACACAGCACAGAGTTTCAGATTTAGCCTACAAACTACAAAGTTAGTATGATGGGCGAAAGAGAGGGAGAGGTACAGCATGACCCCCAAGTATTTGAAGGACTGATAGTTTTGAGGTCAGGGCCACTAGGAGGATGATAGAGAGAAGAGTTAGTTTTGTGGGCTCTGGTAAGGAAAGATTTTGACCCAAACAGAATTGCTTTTTCTTTTGGTATTAACTAGCATCGAATCATCAGAGAACCAGTTGTAGGCAACGTAATAGTTCTGGGTGAGGATGGAGGATAATTGGGAATGGATTTGTCACTGTGATAAATAACCAGATCATCAGCATAGAGGAGGGATTTGCAGTGAAGCTGTCTGATGTGAGGGTGTTGACAAAATAGTAAAGAGAATGGGGCCCAGTATGGAGCCCTGGGGATCCCTGGTGGAGATGGATAAGGCTGGAGTGGTGGCTGGCCTATGCTGACATACAGAGAGTGGCTAGTAAGGTAATTGAAACCCCACATAGTTTCCTCAGAGGAGCTAATTAGATTTAGTTTGGAGAGAAGGAGAGTGTGGTTTACCTAATCAGAAGCTTTTGATAGGCCCATGAATACCACGATGGTGATATGGTCCGTGAATAGGGCTAGGGCTGTGGAGGTGCTGTGGTGCCTGCACAATGTTGCTGGCTATATAGGATATCATATTTGGTGAGGTTCTTCAACAGTTGTTGATGCACAATTTGTTTGAGGAGTTTACTTAGGTGGGGAAAGATGGATATCGGTGGTACTTATCAGAGGAGAGGGATTGCCTGATTTGAAGATAGGAATGACTTTGGCCAATTTCCATGGGAGAGGCATGGAGGAGGTGGTCAAAGCTAGATTGAAAATGAAGGTCAGGGGTTTGGCAATGACGGGCCACAATTTTGAGGAACACAGGAGAGTCTGTCAGAGCCTGGGCTGCTACAGTTCAGTAGTCCCAGAGGAGTTTGAGAGTATCATTTGGGGATGATGTTGAATTAGAAAGGGAGGGGTGAGTGGAAGCAGACAGAGTGGAGCCAGGGTGAGCTGGGCGCCTGGCGGGGGCGGGGATGCATTGGCTCTAGCTGGGTGCCTGGCTGGGGGTGGATTGACAGTGGTGCAAGTTTGAGCATTGAAAGGGATGCAGGAAGGAAGCTTGCTCAGGAGGCTGACAGGTCAGTAAATTTAAGGTTAAAGGCATTGGCTACCTCAGCAGGGTCAGTCAGGAGGGCCAAATGAGGAACTGAGGTGTCTTACGGCTGTTGTTGCAAGAAGTGAGAAGGGAGCTGATGAGTTCAAAATTTTGGAGATTACCAGACTGTCCTCTGCAGCTTGGTGCAGTAATCATGTGAGGGATCAGAGCAGGTGCATGCAGAGGTTGTAAAGGTGCGGTATTCATTCCACAGGGTGGGGATGGAGTTGTTTCTGTGCAATCCATTTGCAGTCCCTCTTTCAAACAACTTGAAGTCTTGTTGTATTCTGATTAAATACAGTTATCCCCAGCACTTGAACTGCTCGAGAGTAAGGGGTTAATTCTATGCAAAAGCATAGAACATTGAGCTCAAGTTCGGTTTTCAAACCTCCATCTTGTGGTACTCTGCAGTGCAACCATCAGATTCTTTACTCTGCCTTACTGTGAAGTCGCTCCAGAGATTTCTCCTGCACTTCTGTTCGGTCCATTTTGAATCGGTCGGTTTATAACCGTGAATTCTGCATTTCGTATTCCTACCTCTGTCTGGGTACAGTAAGTGTAGCTTAGGTAGTGGTTGTAATTTTGTGTACTAAGAAATTGTTTTCTTTCAGTTCTTTACAGTCGGTCCAGTTCAGAACCAAAGTTTATTTTGTATCTGTTTAATTCTGTGTTTTCTGGTACTCATCGGTTCCTAAAAATCCGATATTTCAGGATTTTTTAACTGACCCATAACCACAGTTGGAACCGTGGGGTGTATATCGCCCTAGCTTAACCACTGGTTAAGGTAGTTTTTCTGGCTCAAGGCATGTCTGAGAAACCCAAGAAGAAAACAGGACCCACTGGGTTTCAGCACTGTACCAAGTGTAAAGAGGCCTTTGCGAAGGCCGACCCTTACCTTGTCTGTGTTTATTGTCTGGGGTTTGACCGCATCAAGGAAGACTGCCAAATATGTAAGAACTTTCCCAAAGCCACTCTTAAGAAAGCGTTTGAGTAGGCTAAGGAGAGGAGACGAAGTCCGCTGACCGGATGGCCAGCCGGTTTGGTTGCAGCTGAACCTGAAGAGGTGCCTACTGACCTGGGCGAGACCTCTTCGGAGCAAGCAGAGGAAACTTGAGTCTGCGAATGGTTCTACCCACTAAAGAAAAGAGGAACTCTGCCAGTTCGGATCCGCTTCCCATGGTCCGACCGCCCGATGAGATAGCGAAGTGATTTCGTGAGTTCAGTCACTTTGCCTGGTTCCAACCGAACTGGTTTCGTTCATTCCTATTCGTTCGGTTGGAAGTATTGGCTTCAGATACTGATCCTGAGGCATACTAGGAGGGCGATTGGGAGGAGGATGAAGACTATGAAGAAGATGAGGGTTTAGATGAGCCAGTAGAGCCTGACATCTCCCAGACAGGCCCTCTCAGGCTTCTCCTCCCAGGCTTTCTGAGTCCCCTTGCCATTTCTTGTTTTACAAGAAAGTGGCTAAGACTCTTCAGCTTCCTATGGAAGAGGCTGAACAGGATCAGGAAGAACCTGACTATTTAGAAATGATAGATGTACCAGAGTCAAAAAGAGTGTCTATCCCTTTACACAAATCCTTTGGGAAGCAGACACAAAAATGTTTACAATTTCCTACATCCATACCTCCTGTGGAAAGAGAATAGATAGTAGGTATACTTTGTCAGGTCCTGGGATGGAATTCCTTACCACTCATAGCAGCCATGTTGGGGTAGTACAAGCTGCAGCCTGTGACAAGGCTAATATTCCCTGGCATCTCACCCCCAGACAAGGATCCCAGGAAAGTGGATGCCATGGCAAAAAACAATACTTGGCATCCTCCTTGGGACTCGGACAATATAACTACATGGCATATACAGCTAGGTACCAGAAATCTATGGGATACGGTTCTGGCACTGGCTAAGTATGCCCTCCTCAGCTAGCCAAGGAGTGGAGCAGGTGGCTGCAAATGGTATAGAGGCATCTAAGTGCAGTTCCACGCTGCTGTTGATTCCAGTGATGTTCATTCCAGGGTCATGGCTACATCTGTCTCTATGAGATTTGCTTCGCTTAGGTGTACCAGTCTCTCACAGGATACCCAGGCTAAGGCCATGGTTTTTCCTGTCACTGGTAATTCTGTCTTTGGGGACCAAAACAGAGAACTACATGAAGAAGATGGATGAATATAGGACCACCTATAGGAGTGCTGCAGCCAAAGAAAAGCAGACCACCCTCAGAGGCAGTAGTTTAGGGCAGGGCAGGCCTTTTACAGGCCTTTTACCAAGCTCAAGCCCCTCCTTTCTTTTCAGCAGAGGGGTTCTTTAGGGAAGAGGTAGACGTGACAACTAGGACCCCATCAGCTACTCAGTCCAAGCACCTGCCAAGCAGACACCCTGAGGTGTCAGTCAGGGTCACCTCAACCCCAGTAGAGGGCAGGCTGGCTCGCTACTCCCAAGCTTGGGAGTCTATTACTTCAGACATATGGGTCCTGGAAGTAGTGAGCCAGAGACTTACTCTCAGTTTCAAAAGGTTCCCAAAATGAGAGCAAAGTTTTCAGTCCTCTCTCTCCTTGAGACAAAGGCCGAGAGGCAGAAATCTCTCTGTTCTGCTTCTGCGAGCAGTAGAAAATGTACCTCTTTGTCACAGGGGAAAAGAATTGTATTCAAGATACTTTCTCACCCCAAAAAAGACAGGGAAGTGGCAACCATATTAGATTTAAGGTACCTGAACAAACATTTGACAAAACCAAAGTTCAAGATGGTGACTCTGGGAGTAATTCTTCCTCTCTGAGTCCAGGAGACTGGCTAGCATCCCTAGATCTCAAGGATGCCTACTTCCACATACTTATCAGACAT
The DNA here is from genome assembly GCA_016271365.2 of Neoceratodus forsteri. NCBI lineage: Eukaryota > Metazoa > Chordata > Ceratodontiformes > Ceratodontidae > Neoceratodus > Neoceratodus forsteri. The sequence goes on from CM028138.1 coordinate 62,291,649, forward strand.
TCCCACAGAAAGTACCTCAGGTTCGAGTTCCCTCAGGCCATTACCAATTCAGGGCCATGCCCTTCAGCCTAACATCTGCTCCAAGGGTGTTCACCAAGTGTCTCGCAGTGGTGGTGGCATTCCTCAGAGGCAGGACATCCTTCTGTTCCCATATCTGGACGACTGGCTTCTAGTGGGCCGTCCTCAGACCAAGTCAAGTCAGACTTAGAAGTCACCCAAAGACTTCTAGAATCCTTGGGCTTCATTCTGAACTGAGAGAAGTCTGTTCTAGAGCCAGTCCAGCTTCTCACCTTCATAGGAATGGAAATAGATACAGTTCAAGCAAGAGCATTTCTTCCTCTCTCAAGGGTTCAGTCTGTGGTCACTCTGGCCTCTTCTTTTCGTCCTCTAGTATCTCGTCCAGCCAGACACTTTCTGCAGCTTCTAGGACCCATGGCAGCTTCCACAGCAGTAGTTCAAGGAGCAAGATTTCAAATGAGGGATATTCAGTTTCATCTCAGATCTTTCTGGTCTCAGAAAATGATCCTCTCTCCAAATTGGGTCTAGTCTCCAAGACCCTGGTCCAGGCCCTTCAGTGGTGGTTGGACGAGGACAATCTTCAACAAGGGGTTCCTTCATAAGTCAGGTCCCTTCTGTGATTCTCACTACAGACGCCTCTTGGGGTGGGGTACCCACCTAGGTCACCTACAGCTCGGGGAACGTGGTCACACCAGGAGTTCCTTCTGCATATAAATCTTCTCAAATTGAGAGCTGTCTTTCAAACAACATGAAGTCTTGCTATATTATGACAATTGTAGTTTGTCCTACCATTAGAACTGCTCCGGAGGTGAAAGAGTTAACTCCATTCTATGAATGGAACTTGGAGCACGAGCTCTAAAGAGAAGCTCTGTCTGTGTTTCAAACTTGAACTGTCAGATTCTTTACTCCCTCACTGAACAGTCGCTCCGGAGATTTCTCCTACTGCTCGGTTCATTTCTTGGTTTAAACAGTGTTTTCTCGTTCGATTCAACCGAGAATAGTTTTATTTTAACCGCAAAACCGATCGGTTCAAGCTCTGTCTGTGGTATTGTAAGTAATTCATATTTTAATTCTGTGTGGAACTTGTAAGTTTTATCGGTTCGGTTTTGAACCATCAGCTTGGTTAAAACTTAAAGTTTTTAAACTTAAGATTTTAGAGTCGGGTTCCGGTTCTTATCGGTTCTAAAAAACAGATTTCATTACGGTTTTTCCAATACCGTGACGGTTAGGAACCGATAAGGGTGTCTTGCCTGGCACTGCCATTTAAAGGGCAAGTTTTTCTGGTTAGGCTGGCATTATGTCTGAGAAACCCAAAAGAAAACTGGGCCCACTGGTTTCAACACTGTGATGTCTGTGGGGAGTCTTTGCCAGGCTGACCCACACACCCATGTGTTTATTGTCTGGGGTTTGACCCCTCCATTCAGACTGCCAGATTTAGAATTTCCCTGCAGCCACCCTGAAAAGAGATTGGGCAGGCTCAGGAACGAGAGGCCAGGAAGTCCGGCTGACCTGGATGGCCAGCCCGGTTTGGTGCCAACCGAACCGGAGGGAGTGCCCTCTGACCAGGGCGAGACTTCCTCAGGCAACGAAAAGCTGGCTCGGATGAACCAGTTCCAGTAAGTTAACAAGAAAGTCAGCAGGTTTGGAGCCCAAAATTTTACTCCAACTGCTGCAGAGATAGCAAGAGCTATTCAGATTGTCCAGTCACTTTCTCCGGTTCCGTCCGAACGCCACTATCTGGTAAAAGGTCGGTTCTGTGGCTTCCATCGGTTCAGGAATATGATGTTGAGGAGTTTTATGAACCAGAGGAGGGGAGGATTATTATGAACAGTATGAATGTGACTTGGAGGGTCTGGGTATGCCCATTGAACTGGACATCTCCCCAGACAGACCTTAGAATCTCCTATGCTTTCTGAGTCCCCTCTCATTTTATGTTTTACAAAAGTTGCTGAAACCCTCTAGCTTCCTTTGGAGGAAGCTGTGGATGGAGCAAGAGGAGCCTGATTTTGTAGAAATGATGGATATACCAGAGTCTAGGAGATTGTCTATTCCTTTGCATAAGTCATTTAGGAACAAACAATAAAAATTTTAAAACTCCTAATTCTGTGCCTCCTGTAGATAAAAAGATGGACAGGAGGTACACACTGTCAGGTCCTGATACAGAATTCCTTTCTCAGCAATGCAGTCATGTTAGTAGTTCAGGCTGCAGCCTGTGATAAAGCTAATATTCCCTGGCTTCACATCCTCCTGACAAGGATTCCAGGAAGATTGATGCCATGGCAAAAACAGTACATGGCAGCGCCCTTGGGACTCAGGCAAGCAAATTATATGGCTCATGTAGCAAGGTATCAGAAATCTAGATGGGATACTGTTATGGATTTAGCCAAACAAGCCTCGGCCAGCTTGCTAGTGAGCTGGAGCAGGTGGCTGCTGATGGCATTGAGGCTTTTAAGGTGCAGTTTCATGCTGCTGTGGATTTTGATGATGTTTCCTCTAGAGTCATGGCCACATCTGTAGCTTTTCATAGGTTGGCCTGGCTCAGGTGTACTAGCTTGTCACAGGATACCCAGACTAAGGCTATGGATTTTCCTGTGGTGGCAAATTCTCTGTTTGGGGAGCAGACAGAGAATTATATGAAGAAGATGGATGAATATAGGACTACACTATAAAAGTGCCTAAGCCAGGAGCGGCAAGCCACCTCAGAGGCACACCCCAGGGGTAGAGGTAGCTTTTTCCACAGGCCTTTTACCAAACCCAGGCCTCCTGTGCTTATGCTCAGAGGGGTTCTTCAGAGGCAGAGGCAGACGGGCATGGGCAGCCTGCCCCCACCCCTCAGCCTAAAGCACCTGCCAAGCAGGCACCCTGATGGGGTGCCCAGGGCCAATTCTCCTTTACCAGTAGGGGGCAGGTTGGCTTACTTCAGTCAGAACTGGGTGTCTTTAACTTCAGACAAGTGGGTTCTGGAAGTAGTAAGCCAGGGTCTGGTTCTCAGCTTCAAAAGTTCCCAAAGATGAGAATCAGGTCTTTCCACCTGCAAGCTCTTTAGAGACCTTTGCTCTAGAAGCAGAGGTCTCAACCCTGTTAGCTGTCAGAGCGGTAGAAAGGGTTCCTCCCCACACCAGGCAAGGGTCTGTACTCCAGATATTTCCTTACCCCAAAAGACAGGAGAATGGTGCCCATTTTAGACCTCAGATATCTGAACAAGCATGTTTTGAAACCAAAGTTCAGGATGGTAACTCTGGCAATGATTTTACTCTCTAGGCCAGGGACTAGCTAGCTTCCCTGGACCCCAAGGATGCCTATTTTCACGTCCTAATCAGAAGCTCCACTGAAAGTACCTCAGATTGAACTGCCCTCAGGTCACTACCAGTTCAGAGCAATGCCCTTCGGCCTTACCTCTGCCCCAAGGGTATTCACAAAATGTCTAGCAGTGGCTCACTTAAGGAGGCAAAGGATTGCTGTTTTTCCTATCTGACGACTGGCTCATTGTAGGCCAGTCCCCAGAACCGTAAAATCACCTGCAAGTCACCCAGCAGCTTCTCACCTCCTGGGCTTCCTGCTAAATCACCAAAGTCTGTTCTGGAACCAGTTCAGGTACTCGCCTTCATAGGTGCAGAATTGACACAAATCTGGCCAGAGCTTTTCTTCCCTTAGAAAGGGTAAGGAACTTGGTGGCTCTGGCCTCCTTCACTCTGCAGGTCTCTCAACCATCAAGACACTTTTGCAGCTCCTGGGGCACATGGCTGCATCCACAGCTGTAGTGCAGGGAGCAAGATTCCAGATGAGAGACATTCAGTTTCACTTGAGAGCCTATTGGTCTCAGAGAAGAGACCCCTTTCCAGGTTGGTCCCAGTGACCCGAACCTTGATCCAGGCCCTCCAGTGGTGGCAGGATCAGAGCAATTTAAGACGGGGTCCCTTCATTCCCCTTTCTCACACTTTGACCTCACTACGGATGCTTCCTCCTGGGTGGGCACACATGGCGACCTCTCCACTCAGGGAGTGTGGTCCCCAGGAATCTCTGCTCCACATCAGTTTGCTGGAACTCAGAGCTGTCTTTTAGCACTTCAAGCATTTTCTGCTTCTGTCCAGAACAAAGTGGTACAAGTCAGAACAGACAATACCACAACAATGTGGTACATCAGCAGGCAGGGGGGCACTCGGTCTTGACCTTGTGCACCGAGGCAATGCAGTTATGGTCTCTGGCCTATTCCTGAACACTTCACTCATAGCAGTTCACCTCCCAGGAAAGGACAATGTCCAGCAGATGCTCTCAGCAGGATTTCTCAGGGCCATCACGAATGGTCTCTGGATCCTCAAGTACTGGGGATAGTCTTTGCCAGATGGGGCACCCTCAGATAGATCGCTTTGCAATCCCAGACAATCACCAACTTCCACTGTTCTGTTGCAGGCCCCCACTGTTGGGCTCAGTCCCCTGGAGCCTCTTCTCCTGGATTGGGAAAGGAAGTTTCTTTATGTTTTCCCCTTCCTCTCCTATTCAAGGTGTTAGTCAAAATCAGATCCCAGCCTTGCAGGGTGATTCTGATTGCCCCAGATTGGGCCAGGCAGCCCTGGTACCCACTCCTTTTGTCCCTGACAGTCCATCTCCCTGTGTCTCCCCAGGAATCACAACCTATTAACCTGTGCCCAGGGAGAGTTTGGTATCCAACCTCAAATCCTCAACCTCAAGGCCTGGCTCTTGAGGAGTTAGAATTGCTGACCTACACCTCTCTCAGGGTGTTCTTGAAATCCTAAAGGCTTCTAGGAAGCCTTCCACTAGAGCTACTTACAATTCTAAGTGGAAAAGGTTCTCCATTTGGTGTTCTGGGAAACATATTTCCCAGAATCTGCTGATTTGCCCATTGTGTTAGACTACATGGTCCATCTTAATCTTTTGGGCCTGAGACCGGCTACCCTGAGAGTTCATTTGGCAGCTGTCTCTGCTTTTGTTTCAGCAGGAAAGCCATCCTCTTTCCGCTCACCCTGTATTTTCCAAGTTTTTAAGGATTACTTCATACTAATCCACCTTTTCGGGATCCGGCCCTGCCTGGGACCTTAATGTTTGCATTGCCCAGTTAATGCAACCCCTTTGAACCTCTGTCTTCTGCAGAGCTGAAGTATCTAACTTGGAAAACTGTTTTCCTAGTGGCTATCACTTCTGCTAGACGCATAAGTGAGTTGCAAGCCTTGTCAGTAGAAACTGACTTTATTTCTTTCAGAGGATAAGGTAGTCCTCAGGACTAACAGGAAGTTTTGCCTAAGGTGGTTTCAGATTTCCATCTTAACAAATCTATCTCCTTCCAGTGTTTTCACTGAACATTCTTCTTCTGGTGAGAGGAGATTGCACAGTTTGGACGTTAAGAGGGCCCTAAGTTACTATATAGAGCGTACCAAGGGTCACAGGTTCGAATCCATCCAACTTTTCTCACTTATGGTGAGGTTGGGAAAGGAAACCTGCCACTAAGAGATCAATTGCCAGGTGGATTGTCTCTTGTATCCAATTTTGTTATCACAAACTGGGCAGAGATCCCCTCTGGCTTGAGGCTCATTCTACCAGAGTGCAGACCCCGTCTCTAGCTGCTGCCAGAGACATCCCTATATTGGAGATATGTCAAGCTGCTACTTGGAAAGCGGTACACTTTCACCAAGCATTACTCCCTGGATGTCCAGGCTAGGAGATGCTCGGTTTGGCACAGCTGTGCTTCAGAGCCTATTCCTAAGTAGGTTCTGTCCCTCCTCCATGGAGGTACTGCTGTGTAGTCTGCAATTGTCATAATATAGCAAGACTTCATGTTGTTTGAAGAAAAATTACTCACCTTAGTAATGTTGTTTCTTCTAATGGAGTCTTGCTATATTATGACCTCCCCAGCCTGCCCTCTCAGAACTTCTACTTGGGTATGGGGTGGGCAGCCTAGTGTGGGCACTATTTTATGCCCTTTTATGTGTTGTCACCCCTTCTTGGGGTTTGGGGGTGTGTTTTTCATTTTTCCTCATTTCTCTCATATTGCTAAATTATACCATTAGTTCTGGTCCCTGACTTGAGTCTTTGGTGTTGGGACCAGCAAAGGGTGTTAATATTTAGGTAGCCAGTTGGCTAGTGTAGGTTACAGCTTCCACACAGACCTTGGTGAGTTTTGCTCGTAAAGATCTGACAGTTCAGGTTTGAAACTACACAGACAGAGCTTCTCTTTAGAGCTCGTTGCTCTAAGTTCCATTCATGGAATGGAGTTAACTCTTTCACCTCCGGAGCAGTTCTAATGGTAGGACAAACTGCAATTGTCATATATAGCAAGACTCCATTAGAAGAAACAACATTACTAAGGTGAGTAATTTTTCTTCTGGCTCTCAGACATTCTCAGCAGTTGTCCAACGAAAAGTGGTGCAGATCAGAACAGACAATACCACAACTATGTGGTACATCAACAAACAAGGAGGCACTTGGTCCTCATCTTGTGCACAGAGGCCATGACAATTTGGTCTCTAGCTTATTCCCTTCAGGTCTCTCTGATGCCTGTGCACCTCCCAGGGAAGGACAGCATTCTGGCAGATGCTCTCAGCAGGATTTCTCAGGGTCACTACGAATGGTCCCTGAACCCTCATTCTTCAAGTTATTTTCAGGAGATGGGGCACCCCAGAGATGGATCTCTTCACAGCCCCAGATAATCATCAGCTCCCTTTGTACTGCTGCAGACCACTCCTTCGGGACACTGTTCCCAGGATGCTCTCCTACTAGGTTGGACAGGCAGGTTTCTGTATGCATTTCCTCCGCTTCCTCTTATATTAAGGGTCCCGATAACTCAGGTCTCAGCCCTGGAAGGTGATTCTAGTGGCTCCAGACTGGGGCAGACAGCCTTGTTATCCTCTGCTGTTGTCACTGTCAGTAACACTGCCCTTGTGTCTTCCCAGGCAGTACAATCTCCTCACCTCCTCTCAGTGGAGGATTCTGTACCCCAGTTCCAGACTCTCAGGCTCAAGGCCTGGCTCTTGAGGACCTAGAATATGCAAGTCTGCATCTTTCCCAGTCAGTTTTAGACATATCAAAGATTAGCAGGAAGCTTGTTACTAGGAAAATTTACAGCTGCAAGTGGCAGAGATTTGGTTTTGGTGTTCTAGTAAACATATTAGGCCAGAGCTGGCTGATATTGCTACTGTTTTGGACTATTTGGTACATCTTAACAGTTTAGCCTCCGCCTGCTACTCTTAAAGTGCATTTGGAAGCTGTGTTTGCTTTTCTTTCAGCTGGTAAGGGCTCTTCTATAGCCTCTCATCCAGTTTTCAAGAAATTTTCAAAGGTTTATTACATGTCAATCCTCCTTCCTGGGACCTGAACATTTGTATTTCACAACTTCTGCAGCCCCCATTTGAACCCTTATCTTCTGCTGAGCTGAATACTTGACTTGGAAAACTGCATTTCTACGTGGCCATTACCTCTACTAGGAGGATCAGTGAATTTACAGGCCTTATCAGTGGAACCTGATTTCATTTCCTTTCATAAGGATATGGTGGTCCTTCGCACCAGTAGAAAGTTTCTTCCCAAGGTGGTGTCAGACTTTCATCTGAACCAGTCTAAGTCTCTGCCTGTCTTTTCACTGATCATTCCTCCTCTGGTGAGAGGAGGTTACACAGTCTGGATGTGAAAAGAGCTCTTAGTTACTATATTGACCATACTAAGGCCCATAGGAAGGCTGCTCTCAGTTGTTTCTCACTTATGGTGAAGTGAGGAAGGGCAAGCCTGCTACCAAGAGGTGTGTTGCCAGGTGGATTGTCTCTTGTATTCAGTTCTGCTGTTCTAAACTTGGAAAGGACCCTCTCTCAGGCCTGAGGGCACATTCTACCAGGGGTACAGCTGCTTCAGTTGCAGCAGCTAGAGATATACCTTTAGTGGACATATGTAAAGCAGCTACCTGAAAATCTGTTCACACTGTCACTAAGCATTACTCTTTGGACATTCTGTCACAAAGTGATGCTAGGTTTGGCATGGTTGTGCTGCAGAGCCTGTTCCCCAAATGGGTTCTTTAACGCCTCCTCCAAGGGTGTACTGTTTGTTAGTCTGCATTTAGTCAGAATACAGCAAGGCTTCATGTTTGAAGAAAAATTACTTACCATAGTAATGTTGTTTCTTCTAACGGAGTCTTGCTGTATTCTGACATCCCTCCTGCCTCCTCCTGGAACCTAGTAGTTTGGGATGTGGTGGGTAGGAACAGTGCTGCACCCCAGAGGTGCTCTGTAAATGCCTCCATATTTGGGGGTTTGCTTCCTTCAGTTAGAGAATCACTACCTGTCGTGTTCTTTTTTTTTTTTCAACTTGAGTCTTTTACCCTTAAATTTCTGTTTGCCACTGACACAAAATTTGAAACAGTTTCTTAATTGTGTAGTTTAGGGCTCATACGAATCTGACAGTTGCACTGCAGAGTACCACAGACAGAGGTTTGAAAACCCAGCGCTACAACGCTCTGTGCCTTTGCATAGAATTAACCCTTACTCTCCGAGCAGTTCAAGTGCTGGGAATAACTGCGCTAGTCAGAATACAGCAAGACTCCATTAGAAGAAACAACATTACTATGGTAAGTAATTTTTTCTTCATGATTGAGAGGAGTTCCTTTGAGATCCAGCAAGTACATCTGCCGCTGACTCTTCTAGTAGATACAGGAAATGTCATTCTTGTATGTCTAGAAGAGTGTTAGTGGTGGTGATGGTAAGGGTTATGTCTGACAATGCATAGAGGGCATCCCAACTTATATTCCTAACCGCTTCTGTTGGTTCAGAGGTGATCAAGGTAGCTGAAATAATGGAATGATATATATTTTTGGGGGTTGCAGGAGCTTTGTCGGACCAAATGGCTTAGGTAGGGAGTGGTCACATATATTGAGTCTGATAGGGTGCCCATGTGAGGGATGTGGTCCCATTTGTTAGTAATCACCCAGTCAATAAGGGAGTGAGTGGGCGTCCGATGATTGGATTCGTCATGAGTGTGGAGAATTTGCACCAGGCTGTGCTGTTGAGCATGTTTTGAAAAGTCTGGTTCTTGGGGACCCAGACTATTTAGGTTATAGTCACCAAATAGAATAGTGTCTCTAGCTTGGGAGAGTGATCCTAGGCCAGAGAGCAGGCTTTGAGGTCAACCACACTGCCGCTTGGCAGGTTATAGCAGCAACCCAGGTAGAGCTTTTTGTAGAGCCAATGGTTATTTTGGCAATGAGCCAATCACTCAGGGAGTCATCTTCTACACAAAGGCAGTACAGGCAGAGAGAAGGTCCCTAACTAGGATGGCAGCACCACCACCCTTTTTTTTTTTTGCGGGTCTGTCCGTGCGCAGAATGGAGTAGCCAGCCAGTTGGAACATGGCATTGTTGTGCTGGGGTTTCAGCCAGGTCTCTGTAAGACAGAGTGCATGGAGTATGTGCTGTGAAACCCAAGCTTAGAGTTTGGGAAGTTTGGCAGGAGGCTACATACATTCATGTGTGCAAATTTCAGACCAGGAGCGCAAGCCCAGATGCCACAGGTGGATGTGATAGGGGTATTGATGGGGCCAGGTTAGCTTCTGTAATTCTACCAATAGGAGCAGAGAAAAGAGTCGGTGATAAGGGTACTAGAAGCCAAGAAGAGGGAGTGCAGGAAAAGTCTGAGCAAGTGGCTCCTTAGGTTTTGGAGGAATGCAAGCATTAGAGTTCCGAAGCAGGTGCGCTTCCATCTTGTTGGTGAAAGGATGTGGTGAGAGGGGTTGGAGATGGCACAGAAATGCTTGAGCTCAACCTGGTCAGCAGCGAGGTTGGAGGTACAGAAATCAGTTGCTGATCTATGTTTCTGTCTCAGCTATAAACCCCACAGAAAGGTGCTGGGCAAGCAGAGGCAGAGCAGGTCTTCATTGATCAAATAACTTTTCTCAGGTTACAGGCACCCAAAGGGAATGGAAGAAGCCTTCACTGCTACAGAACTGGGAGTAATACAGTCTCTGAATACTGGATGGTCCTTGTAACCAGACACGTTAATTGCAGTTTTAAACATTCACCCAGATCTTTCCCCAGTTTTGGGTAAAGTCTTCAACATAGACCACAAAGAGGGAGACATGCTTGACTCATGTGGGATGTGGTCATTACAGTTATTCCCAAACTAGTAAGGATAATACAGGATGTGGCACCTACCACCATAGTACCTCTCTCGAACCAAGACGCTGACATTTTTACTAAAGCTATTGCCAACAGAGTAAAAGAGAGCTCCATGATCTGATCTATCTGGATCAGATCAGGTTCATACCAGGGTGTCATATTTAGGATAATATGAAGAGAGTCCTAAATATCATCTCTGCCTCCCAGGATTTTCCAAAAGAGAAACAAGGGCCATCATAGCAGTTGTTGCCAAAAATGCATTAATCTGCCAAGACTGGTGCTTCTTCGATGTGACCCTAGACAATTTCAGTTTGGGGAAATGTCACTTGTTGAATCAGGCACCTCTATACTAATTTAGGAGCCTGAGTGAAAGTGAATGAGACGACCTCAGAGATTCCAAATCAGAAATGGGCACCAGACAGGATTTCCCTTCTCCACTTTTATTTGTAATTAGTCTAGAACTGTTCACAAAATTCATAAGGAATCCCAGGACATAAAAGGTGTGTGTGTGTGTATGTGCGATTACAGTTTCATTGTACACAATTAACATGTTGTTATGTCTCTGAGCCCATTCAGAACATTCCCAAAATATTAGAATTAATCCATGAATTCAGCCTCGCTCTGGGCTTGGGATCAATGAGGATAAATCTGAGATAATGTTCATGGGGACCCAAACCCTACCGCAGCTGAAACAATGCAGTAGATTGAAATGGGCAGCAAAAGGGGTTCCAATATTTGGGAGTATAGATAGTGCAAGATGTGGCCAAATTATACCATGGCAGTTCCACTAGATTACTCTCGAAAATACTGTACAAGTCGACTGTGTTCAGTGGAAGGAACTAACGCCTCGGTAGGAGAGCGGGAGAAAATGATCCAGATAAATGTGCTGCCAGGGTTAAAGTTCATGTTCTCATTCTGGCTACAACAGTTACCTCCTTCATTTTGGAATCAGCTGCAGATATCTTTGTCAACATTTGTGTGGGTGGAAAGCTCCAGGAATTAAATGGGCCATCCTAACGAAGCCAAAAACAAAACAAGGGCAGTTTGGGAATTCCAGACCTAAAGGCATACTACCAGATGGCTCAGCTACAGTATTTTACTCATACTGGGGCCTTTTCATTAAACCCCATACAAGAGGTGCATATCGTGGCATGCAGCTCCGCACATTAGAGAGTTTCCACGTGGGGGCCGCATTCATAAATACCAGACCCACCTGTCTCCCTTATGCGCCCTGCCTCCCAGTGCACAGGTCTGCAGGATAGGGCAGGCAGGTGTGGAATGCCCATGTGCAATAGTACTGCATGCTGTGACAGGCCATGAAAATGTACATGAGAGGGACGCTGATGTAAGTAGCTACATGATGCACCCCACAGGCTACTGGCATGGTGCAGTGGCACCAGGATCACCCTGAACACATCTGCCCTGGTCCACCAGGCCACTTGGGAGAGCAAGGGTGGCTGCTTGGACAGACACCCATTGCTTAAAGTCGGAGGACTCTGCACCATCCCAGTATCCCCTGCCTCTTTGGGCATCCCATTGGATTCCCACCAGAAGCCTGCGCTTTGCCCTGTGCTGCCACTGCCTCCACCATGTGACTGTGTTGCCGGGGGTCATGATCTAGTGGACAGTGATTACGCATGCCAGGATGCGCACACCTGGGCATAGGTGTGGAGCAGCACACGTGATATAGGAATTTCAAATATAATTTCTGATCATTAGTGCGAGGGACCCATATGGGAAGAAAACTCAGTGGCAGAAGCCTCTGGGAACCCAGGACCAATTGATCTGCCTTTTCCTTCCACATATAATGATTCTGCTACATAGTACTTCTGGCTACCTTTCTTCCATTAGTGAATTCAGCTTATTCATTGTTTTATATTTTCTTATTTGAAGGCAGGATGGAGTCATGATATTCAATGTCTAGTTTTCAAGGGGCTGTCTCTCTGTGCAGCAAGTAAAGGATGATAGCCCCTAATGAGGAGGGTTGCCTTTATTCACACAGGCACTACTGGTAGTTAATAAGGAGGTGGGATGATAGTATGCCATACAAATAAGTGATTATTTGAGGTGGACTAGAGTGGGTTTCAGGCAAGACATAACCTACATAGATCTTTGAGAAGTGGCCTTTAAAATGTGGAACAGTTAAAGGCTTGTCAGATGGGTGTAATCGGTCACCCTTTGAGGCTTACCTTACAACAAAGAGTGAGGGGGCAGCTAGGTTTCATAGTCACTGGTGACAATGGGCAGTGGGGAAATATCTAGAGACAAAATAAAGAACTGTCATTTTGGAAATGCTTACTTAGAAAAACTATTCCATTTTACTTTCCCTGGGTGGAGAAATTGTGGCACCCAGATCCTACCACCTCTTCTCCAGTGGAGACTGAAAGAATAGACCCTGTCACAGATGGCTGCTTAAACAAAAGTTACCTCATTATTGCATATGGTTGGCACTTAGAAGAAAATCTGATATCAATAAACAATTTGTTTTAGTACCCATACTCCCAATGGTTAATGTTTCCATTCATCAAACATACACATTGACTTTGAATGGAGAATAGAAGCAGACAGGAATGGCTTGCTTGAAGACTAAGGTAATGGAGCACTTACCTTTGCAACCCAGGACCCTGCTTTGTCCCTGAGAATGAGATACATTGCTTAATCATAGTTGCTCAATAACAACATAACTTCATATTTACAATGCAATTACCTTTGGACCTTACCAATCATTCTTGTTTACTGGGGCATGTCTAAAGGGTCCCTTGTTAGACTGAAATCTCTTCCTGAACCACCCTCAGCATACGGTATGGTGGTACAGTCACCAAAATTGCTGTTCTCCATGAAATTGTGTTTTCATCAGACATGCAAGGAGTCACACCCTGCCGCTCCATTAAAAAATGTAGTTGGTATCCAGGCACCTCATCTGACTAACAGTTTTCTAAATCTAGTCCCCTTGGATACAGTACTTTCTTTTCCATACTTGCAGATCACACCTTTGCTTCCAGATGTGGAGAATGTAGGTATAGCTCACTCACCTCTTGATGCTGTGTAGCAGTCATCTTGATTTAGCTTGATACCTCAGATGTGCTTCCTTCAAAGGACCCCACCAGGACCTGGGACCTGAGGTAGAACTGTCCTTACTTGCATGCGTGCAGTATGAGAGCATATCGTGAAAATGGATGCACTCCAATGCCTAATGCACTTCATAGTCCAGGACTTGGTGGCACTGGACAGAGACCTGGTGAGGATATCAAAATGACTGGGGCACAGAATAGAGGATATCCAACAATTCTGAAGTGATTGGCTGGACAAAAAGTGGGTGTGATTTGTATGGAGGGAGTCACTGTGGAGGATGAGAGGACACCAGGGGACAAACAGCCACAGAGTCCATCTGAGTTGCAGTAGAGGGAAATGTGTAAAAGAGTAATATTTTGTGTTACTGGCTGCCAAACAGCTCAGTGGGGCCTGATGCACAACCAGTTAGAGGAGATTACAAGATCAGCTAAACAGGACACAGTGGTGTTCCTGTGGGACATCAGTCTCTGGGCATTGACTGGTGTCTCAAGAGGGCTAATGGCAGGGCTGAAACACAGTTCCTGTCTATCTTCAAGGACCGCTTCCTAGAGCCGCATGTCCAGCAGGGATTAGGTTTAAGACCACCATCGACTTGCTCTAAGCAGAAAGGATGGAGTCTTCCCAGTGTGAATGTCAAGATGACAATGGGAGGCAGTGACTACAATTGGTTTGCCTTCACCCCAGAGATGGTGGTAATAGCAGAGTTGTATTTATGTAGAACACACCAGCACAGCCAGGAGTAGTTTCACAACACAAAAATGCACAGTAATACTACAATAATCCATAATTCCACAAAACATACACTAAAGAGGAGACTAGCTGTACCATAGCCACTAGGACCTGAAAATTCAGAAATGTGGACTTTGCCAAGATGAAAAATCTGGTGTTCAATGATCTGTAGCAGCCGATCTATTCAGATAATGCAGAGCACATGTAGAACTCATTAAAAGGTGCTCTAAGCAGCCAAAGAGGTATTCATCCCTGTAAGCAATAAGGAAGGAGGACAAAGAAGTGACCAGTCTGACTTAAAAGGAACCACAGGCAACTGATACTGAACAACAAAGAAAGTCTGTGACCACTAGAAGGAGACTAGGTGCTCCAGGCTAGAAAAGGATACAGCAACAATTAGAGAGCAGGGCACACTTGAGTTAAGAAATCATGAAGTTAAACTGCTTTACTTAAACATTTGTTTGTCCCGGACCATGACAAGCTGCACAGTAAACTGTAGTAATGAGTGCCCCTGTGCTTCTCTCATGCGCTTTATCATGGGGCCACTGGGGAGAAAAGGATGAGCATTGGTAGAATCCATGGCACTGGCAGTAGACTTGATCCAGCCTGCAGCCATAACACCTGCACTGGTAGCTGACTACCTGGTTAAGATCAAGCCAGGTAAGTCTCGGTGGACAAGATACACCCCAGGGTCATAGTGGCACAAAGGAACATTTGGCAGGTTCAGGTGTTGTAGCATGTGTGGTGAGGAGGACTGGAGAGCTACCAATATGTCTCCCATCTTCAAAAAGGGGAGGCAAGGTTGCTGGCCCATTGGGCGCCAGCAGTGGGATTTCTGCTTGCGACACGGTGACCTAAGGTTGAGAACGGGCCCAGATCATAGGAGGGTTGAGCCGGAGGAGAAGGATAGTGCATCCCAAGGACTGCTCTCCTTCTCTGGGGGAGGGGAGTGATCGCACTGAGGCTCCTAGCGGTGGCCGGGGACCCCAGGCGACTGGACGACACAGCTCTGGGAGGCTGGGCGACGCTTGGCGCCATTGCATGTCCCCGCCCATAAGGAAGAAAAAACTGAGGCAAGGCAACTGCGGTACATGAAGCCTCCCTGAGGACCTTGTGGCACCACTGTCGCTGCAGGTCCCCGACCAGACATAAGCTCTGTGGGTTGCCGTGAAGGTGGCCACGGCCCCAGCCCGGGGCAAGCCAGAGGTGACTGAGGGATCTCGGCAGCCATAGGCGGTGGTGAGGTCTCCAGGGGCTGTGACTAGGGCTGAGTTAAGACTGGGCCCCTGCCCGAAAAAGAGAAAATTAAAAAAGGGGCCAGGGTTGGTTCCTCGACAACTACAGGTGGGTCAGCCTGACATCAGTAGTGGATAAGGTCCTAGGAGCTATTATCAGTGACTGAATAATAGAGTATTTGGTTGGTCCAATGTTCCTACCCCTTTCCACATGGCTTTATGAAATGCAAAGCATGCCAAACCAACCAAATCAGCTTTATTTTCTTTAATTATTTATTTGCAGCCACCAGGAAAGACATTCTGAGCTCTAGAGCTAATTTCTGGATGCGCCCTGGGGAGGGAATGAATAGCAACAGAGAATACAAAATATATACATATGCACAATGAATTGATAACTACAGTAACTACAGAAAATAGGTACAAAATAGAGATGTATAACAATTGAGACAACGTATATTAGTGGAACATATATATAAAATTTACAATAACTTTGAAAGTACTGGAAGCAAAGCAGCTAATAATAGGTGAAGGCTGGTAGCCTCTGAGAAAGTGCTTGAGGATTAGAAAAGGAAGTATTACATAACCAGAATATCTGTTGCCCAAAAGGAATTTTGGAGCAGAGGGGAGTGGACTTATTTATTTTATTTATTTATTTCAGAGAAATCGAATTACAACTTTGAGTCAAAGACTTTGCAAAGGCTCCACGTCAGAAAGATATTTAAAACATGAACAGTATAAAAAATAGGTAATACAGTACAGGGAATATATACAATTGGCAGGTTACGGTCTTAGTGGTCATTAAAAGTAGACCCGGGTCATAGTTATTTACATATGGCAGGTTTCAGTTTCAGGGGGTCTTAAATAGACCCTGAGTGAGACTATATACACAGTGAGAGAGGAGTAATGAGGAAATTAATCAAGATACATCAGGCATGGTTCCCTTTTCTGTGTGTTTTCTAAGTGAGTAAACTTAACATGTGAAGAAATATGCCTCTTAGGGATTAAGCTATGCAACCTATAGAGAGGTTCAGAAAGAAGATGGAATATTATGTGCAGTCATAGGATGTGGAGGCAAGGAGGAGAGTCTTGTGTGGTTTTAAATCAGACAAGACTAAGTTCCATGGAGATGGAAGACGGTAGGCTGTTTAACCACGGGTCCTGATGGTGGAAGGACCTTTGACCAAGGGAGGTCCTACAGTGGGGAACCAGGAGGGTGGTATTGGGGAAAGTCTTGGGGCTCTTCCGTGGGGAACTACTTGGATGAGGTGGTGTATTGATGTGCTAGCTTCTGAAGCATCTTTTAAGTAGAAGTCGGTGTGATAATCCTGGCTTCAAGTTTAGCCAGTCCATTAGATTGTACAGCTCACATGTGGGTAAATGGTCACATCCAGAGACCAACCGGCAGGCTTCATTGAGAGCTAGGTTAATGCATCATAGGACTGTTTGATCTGCCATCCCATAAATCACTATACCATAATCCACCAAGGATAGGACTGAAGAGGACACTGCAAGTCGGAAGGCCTGGGGGTAGGCAGTGTTTATGTCAGTATAGGATCCCCAGTCTAGTGTTACTGGAGGAGGCGACATGTTGGATATGTGTGTGGTATGTGAGTGAAGTGTCCAGGTTGATACCCAGGTACCTGAAAGAGGAGACCTGTTCAAGTGTGGAGCCTAGTGAGTTTGTGATAATTAGCGAGGTGTTCCAGAGAGGGCTTTAGTGTGTGCAAAGATCATAGACCTTGTCTTGTTGTAGTATAGGCGATGCCCAGAGAACCAGTATTCAAGTTCCCAAAGAAGACCTGTAGGCAGTTGGGAGGAATTAGGATGGAGTGTTTCCAGAAAACAACAGTCTCATCTGCATAGAGCAGTAGCTACCACTGCAGGATTGGGGAGGAGTTCAGGAAGAGGGTGAAGAGTAAGGGCCAAGTATGAACCCTGTGGGACCCCATTTAGGACTGGTCTACTGGTGGAGTGTGGTGCCACTTTTGACCTGTTGAGTATGGCTGGATAGATGGTCTTCTAACCAGGAGGTGGCTCCGTGAGATGTTCAGGAATGTAAGAGAGTGAGTAGCAGTGCGTGATTGACAGTGTTGAACGCTTTTGTCAAATCAACATAAACTGTACCAGCCAAGGAGCCTTGTTCTAGTGCTTCATGTATATATGATATGTATTCATTGAGGACCGGTAGTATTGTGCCTCTGGAGCCATGTTGTTCATGACAGAGTAAGCTGTGTTTGTCCAGGTAATCTGTAAGTTGGTCTGACACAATTTTTTCAAATACCATTGAGAGAGAGGTAAGATCAAAATGGGCCTATATTTGCTAGTGGAGGTGTGATCACCATTCTTCAGAATAAGAGTTATAATTGCTCTTTCCAGGGCGTGGGGAATTGGTTGAGACATAAGGACAGGTTAAGTATTTTGGTGAACTGGGGCAGGGTCACATCCAGGGTGAGCCGGAGGAGTTTAAGGTCCTGGGAATCATTGCTGTGGTGAGCATTCACCGGACTTGGAGAGATAGCATTTGGCTTCATTGCAAGAGAGGATCTGTAGCTGGAAAGGGGTGGTCAGTGGTGGCAGGAATGTCAGTAGTGCAGCTTGAATTGGGCCAAAGAATTTATGGGGAGGATGCGACTGAGATCAGAGAAGGCTGAATTGAGGGCATTGAGATAGCTGCAGTGTCCTGGGAGATGACCCTATCAATTAGTAGCTGGGCAAGAGCAGGGATACAGTTTTCCTGCAGAGTACTTTTATATTGCTCCAGAATTTTTTCCACAGAGCCACGGGAGGAGGTCAGGGTTTGCTTATAGTAATTTGCTTTAGCTAGCCGGATTGCCCATGTGCATTTGTTTCTGGCCTCTGTAGAGCTGTCTGTTCTGGGGAGTTGTGAGTCCAAGGCCTTATGCCAGAGGTTATCTCTGAGGTGCATTTGGGCAAGCAATGATTGGAAGATCCAGGAGTGTCCCAGTGTTTAACAATGTGGTGATGGGGGTAAAGATGTCACAGGCAGAGTTAAAGGTAAAGATAAAATAGGTGAGGGCAACCTCAGCAGATAGTGCAGTGTGGCTAGGGGTCCAATCACAGGAGGCAAGGTATGGTTTGAGGCAGGAGAGGGATCCTTTTGTGTGCCTTTGACAAAAACTTTGGAGGGATAGGAGGAAGTTTATTAAACCACCAGCAGGTAACTGGGGAGTGGTCACTTGAATAGTCTGGAAGCACTTTGACCTTGGAAAGTTTGTTTGTTAGTGAAGATGAGGTCAATAAAAGTGTAGGTACCATATTTGGGGTCAGCTCTGGTCATAGTAGGGACCACCTGGGAGAGATGATATGCTAGAATGTATTCTTTGTAGAGGGAGGACACAGAGGAGAGCCAATTGACATTGAAGTCTCCCAGAATAATGATTTCACCTTGGAAGGGAGATGTGTGATGCTGGACGAAATGATTCAGAGGCAAGCTTTTGGTTACCTGGAGGGACGAGACAGCCATGATATATAGTGTCTTACCAGGAGTACCAAGGCTTAGTTTGACAACTAGGATTTGGGCACCAGGCAGAGAGAGGGGAGGGAGAGCGGATGGCATGTAATGGGAGTTTCTGATATAGATTGTATATCCACCTCCACACTTGCTCAGTCTGTCAGCACAGAAAATATAGAGTAGTCACTAAGGGCTGCACCGATCCATCAGGGTATTTTTGGACAGCCAGGTCTCGGATAGTGCTAGGATGTCTGGTAAGTGTTGGGCGATCCAGCCTTGAGGGGAGTGAAATTCTCTAAAGACTGCAGATGTTGAGGGAGGCCAGAAGAAGGTTCCCAGGCCTGTTGTCCAAGGTTGCACCAGGTCCATACAGCCCTGGGTTGGGGTGTACACACGTGGATAGGAGGAGGAGGAGGAGGAGGTAGAAAGCATGCCGGAGCAACGCTTAGCCTCAGTAATCTCAGTTTAGGTGACAGGAAGAGATGTATGGATAATGTTTGCGGGAGGACCGGTATAAGAAGTGCACACAAGCCGTGGGATATGAGAGCAGAAGGGGGGTGAGAATGGGACTGAGGTGGAAGTGATTGACAGGGTAAGGGGTGCTGTCCATGGGTGGTAAGGATAGATGAGAAGCACAGGCAATCACAAGCTCAGTGTGGTAGCATTGGTGGATGTGATGGTGCTGCAATGGGAGGTGGCCCAGAAACATTTGGTAGTCCAGGGATGTTTATTTTGGTGGGGATGTGGAGTGTCGGGCACAAGTAAACAAGTTTCATGACCTTTCATATGGTAGGTTGATGGTGGTAGAGACTGATGGGAGGAGGGCGATGACTGTGTCTAGCACCAGGAAATGGAGCTCCATGTTATTTCAGATTTTTTTGGGGCGATGAAACTGATGTGCTACTGACCACAAGTGGTTGAAGCGCATAGCTGCAAGTGGGGAAGTGGGCTGATAGGTTTTTGGATCCAGTCACCACAAGAGCTGGCCTGCCCTATAAAGGGATGCCCACCAAGGGTGGTGGGGCCAACCACATCTCTGTTTCAACCAAGAAAGTGCTAATTCTACCGCATCCATGCTTTTCAATGCTGTAGTTGGTTGTGTACATGCCTTTGTTCAGCCATGAATTCTCGGGGACCTTATGTACCTCCTATGATGGTACTATGTAGATGGAGAAAAGGAGAACAGAAGGTTAATACAGATAAGGGAGGGAAATTTTGGAGGAGGGTATTAAGATACTCTGGATTCAATAATGCAGTAGAGACTGGATTAACTTACTAGGCTGCAGTTAATATTTACACAGAATGATGTGTATTAAATTTGAGTTTCACAATACTATGCAAGTGGCTAGAAAAGGGGTGAGGAGAGAGAGATAAGGGTGGGTCATTAAGCAGGGAGGCGGTATGGGAGCAGAGCAAAGAGGTGAGGATAGCTTGGTGGATGCAGAGCAGATGGGTGGGGTAGAGCATTCCAAAGTTTAGGAAAGTGGAAAGAGAAGGCCACTTGTCCAGCAAAGGCTTTGCAAGATGGGGAGCTGGAAGAAGTGAGATCCAGAGTTATGGAGGGAGTATGAAGAATGGGAGGATGGAGAGAAGAGGGAGTCAGGATTGGGAGTAGGGAGGAAAACCAGAGTCTGAAGTGAATGAGGCACCATGGGTTAGATGGTGATTCTCCAGGGAAGGAGGGAGAGAGGAAAGAGGAGAGAGAGTAAAGGGTACCTACAAGGGCATGCCTCAGACAGCTAGTATTGGAACCCACTCTGGAGGGAGCAATCTTAGACCTGGTACTCTGAAATGGGGACGAGAAAGAATCTCAGATTTAGAAGTGGGAAGCTATCTGGGGAGCAAGCGACCACCAAACAGTGTAGGTCACAGTAAACACAGCCATACTATCAAGCTTCTACAAAAGCAAGAGTATTGACTTAGGAGGGCTGACTTTGGGAAAATGAGAGAGTGCCTCAGAAAAGCACTAGCAAACAGGCAAGAAGGAGGGGTGGAGGAACAATGGGGAGTAATCAAAACAGTCATCACAGAGGCAACAAACCTTTGTGTAAAGCAAATCAGCAAAACACAATGAAGGAAAACAAATGCTATGGTTCTCAAAAAGAGGTGGCAGAGAAGGTTAAAGAGAAAAGGATAGCATCTAGGATATATAAGGAAATACAGAAGAAGCAGAAAGAGGCTGGGAGGCAGTCAGAATAGCAAAGGCCCAAACCAAGGAAAGGATAGCCAACTCAGTTAAGAAGGGGGATAAGACCTTTATAGGTACATTAGGGAGCAAGAAAGACCAAAGGAGGTATACTGGGGCTTAATAAAGGGGAGGTAATGTGGGTAGAGGGTGACAGTGAAAAGCAGGGATACTGAAAACGAATATTTCTGCTCAGTATTCACAAAAAGAGGGGAGGTACCTAAACTAAATAAGAGAAACACTGGAAGAGGGGGGTTGATACCCGTCCATTTACAGAAGAAAGGGTTCTAATAACTTATAAAATTGAAGGTGGACAAAGCAATGGGGCCTGATGGGATTCACCCAAGAATTCTAAAAGAACTAAGGGTAGAATTAGTGACACCACTGACTACTGTCTTAGCAAATCATGGGAACATGGGGTAGTACCTGAGGACTGGAGGAGGCGGATGTGATTCCTCTTCACAAAAGTGGGAGCAGGACAGAGGCAGGAAACTACAGACCAGTTAGTTTGACCTCAGTGGTAGGAAAATGATGGAATCACTCTGAAGGAAAGAATTGTTGAGTACCTAGAGGCCAGTGGGGTACAGGACCCAAGGCAGCATGGATTAACGATGGGAAGGTTGTGTCAGACCTAATCTAATAGATTTCTTTGACTGGGCCACCAAAGTAGTAGACCAGGGAGGGGCTGTGACATGGCCTACCTAGATTTTAGCAAGGCATTTGATACAGTGCCACACAAAAGATTAATACACAAGTTAGCCAGCCTTGGAGGGTCCCAACATGGTAGCCTGATAAAAATTGTCTAGACAACAGGACGAAAGGTAGTAGTAAATGGAGTCCACAGTGAAGAAAGGAGGGTTACTAGTGGGGCACCGTAGGGTTCAGTATTGGGACCGTCCTTTAATGTCTTTATAAGTGACATTGCAAAGGAACTGGAAGGAGATGTGTATCTTTGCAGACGATGCAAAGGTCTGCAACAGGGTTGATGCACAAGATGAGTGGAAAGGATGAGAAGGGACTTGGCAAGGTTGGAGGAATGGTCGAATGTATGGCAGCTTAGATTCAATGCAAAGAAGTGCAAGGTAATGCACCTGAGAAACAAAATCCAGGGGAAGAAGTACACAATGGGGGTGAGATACTGACAACAGTAAAACGGAAAGAGACCTGGGGTAATTATATCAGATGACTAAATGTGGGCAAGCAATGTGGAGAAGGCAGTAAGGAAGGCTGGGGATGGATAGGAGAGGCATTAATACTAGAAAACAGGAAGTTATCCTCTTACGCACAGTTGGTGAGACCCCACCTGAGTACTGTGTGCAGTTCTGGAGACCCCATCTCTGCAAAAGACATAGACAGAGTGGAGGTTGTCCAGAGGAGGGAAACCAAAATGGTGCAGGGTCCACACCATAAGACATACAAAGAAAGGCTAAAGGAGCTTAATATGTATACTCGAGGAAAGAAGGGAAAGAGGGGACATGATAGAAACTTTCAGTACCTCAAGGGAATCAACAAAGTCCAAGAGGGTAGCATCTTTCAGAAAAGGAAATGTGCAAGAGCAAGGAGGCAGAATTTGAAGATGGGGGACGGCTCAGAGGTAATGTGAGGAAGTATTTTTCACGGAGAGGGTTGTGGATGATGGAACAGCCTCCCTGAGGAGGTCGTGGTGGAGTCAAGAACAGTGGGAATTCAAGAATGCATGGACAAACATAAGGCAGTCCTAGTGGGGGTTTGAGAAAGTAAGCTGTTGGTTAACTAGGATCTGCAGCTTATCTGTTAGGTAGGAAAATGGGTATCTAGGTGGGCTAAGCGGTCCTTATCTGCCATCAGATTCTGTGTTTCTATGTCCCATAGAATGCAGGCGAGTCAGATAGCCTAACAAGACTGGCATACCTGCTTTGGACGGTAACATATCTCTGGTGCCACACCATGTGGAAAATCTTTGCATTTGGAAGCATAAGTCTCTTTGTAGAGGGTTTCCAAGAACCCCGAGACACCCCTGATAGGCGCAAGTCAGCATATTCTAGGCTTTTGAGTCTGAGTGGCTTGAGGTTCAGATACAGAATCCTCCCTTGGGAGGAGGTCAGAAGATATTGCCTCTGAGGGAGACATATGGGCTGGGACACTGAAAGAGCAGCTGTGAGTACCAAGGCTGCCTGGCCCATTCTGGAGCTATCAGGATCATTGTGGCTGGCTGGGACCTGAGCTTGATCAGTACCCTGAGCAACCGTGGGAATGGGGAAAGTATAGAGTTGTCCCTGTCCAGTCCAGCATCAATGCATTCACTGGTACAGACCCCCTCACTGGAGACCTACAGCAGAATTTGGGCAGCTGGTAGTTTTGCACTGCAGCAAAGATGTCTCTCTGGTGTGCCCCACCTTGAAGAAACCACTTCTGGCACTTGTCTGTTGAGAGCCCATTTAGGTGGTTTTGGTTGATTCTGCTGAGTGCATCTTCCTGGGTGTTGTCTTTTCCTGGGAGGTGAACAGCCACTAGGATACTTGCAAGGAGTGTGCTAGACTCCACATTTTCATTGCTTCTGTGCACAGCAGGTTGGACCTTGTCCTCCTGTTTGTTGATGTAATACATTGTAGTTAGGGTTACCTTACCACCTTTTAAGAAGCCCAAAGTGGACATTTCTTACTAAAATATGATTTTTCGAGGACAGTATGTAACCCTCGACTAGTGCAACAGACTTGTTTTCTATATAATCAGAATTAAGGCTAAGTATTCTAGTTTTGGTGCTTCTATGGGTTCATACCATTTTAATGTATTTTAGTTAAAGTACTATAGTTTTCTACAAGATTTAGAGGAAAGTTAGAAAATATTTTTTCAACTGAAAAATCAGGACATGTAGAATTTTTCATGTTTTTTGCAGGACACAGCTGCCCAAATCAGGACAGGTGGTAACCCTAATTGTAGTGGTATTGACTGTTCTGACTTGCACCACTTTGTCCTTCATCAGGATGTGAAAAATTGCAGTGTTAGAAGCACTGCCCTGAGCTCCAGCAGATACAAGTGCAGCAGTGACTCTTGGGAGACCAGGTGCCATGCATTGTGTTTTACTCGGATGTGCTGCCCATCCCAGAAGTGAGACATCTGTTGTGAGCACTAGGTTTTGAATGGAACTCCCTCCCTTAGGTTGGCTCTGTCCTGCCACCACTGCAGAGCCTGTAGCAGGGATCTTGATACAGGCACCAACTTTGAGAGCTTAGTCCCTCCTTTGCACCAGTGTGCTCTGAGATGGAACTATATGTCCCTCATTTGAAACCTGTAGCCTTGTGCCATATCTGTGACTGCAGCCATGTATCCGCAACTGTAGGAACTGTTTTGCTGGCTTTGGTTTGTTTAAGGTGAATGATCCTACAACATGAAGAATATTGTCCACCCTGTCCTGAAGGAAGAAAGTTCACCTCTGTAGGGTATCCAGTTCTGCTAATATGACGGCAAAACCTGGACAAGTTTTAACATAGACTTTGGACATTTATGAGAAATTCCAGTGTCTCCTGGGTGATCCTGAGAGATTCTCTTACCTGTTGGGAGGGGTTGTCCCACACTAACCAGTCGTCCAGCTATGATATGAAAACACTGATATACTCCGCCTCCTTAGGTGTGCCGCCACTGCTGCCAAGCATTTTGTGAACCCTATGGGAACAGAGGTTAGGCCGAAGGGCTGAGCTGTAAACTGATAGTGTCCTGAAGGTAGCCTGAACTGCTGGTATTTCCTGTGAGATTCCCTTATGGGAATGGGAAAATAGGCATCCTTAAATCTACTGATGCCAACCAGTCTCCTTGCCGTAGTGTTGGGAGAATCATTGCAAAGTTATCATCCAGAACTTTGGCTTTCTGAAGTGCTTGTTTAAAGCTCTCACATCTAGAATGGATCAACACTCCCCATGTTTTTGAGGTTAGGAAGTATCTGAGTAGATACCTCTTCCCATTGAGAGGAAGGGACTGTTTCTACCACTTTTAAAGCCAGCAGGGTGGACACTTTTTTTTCCTAGTAGTAACCACTTTGATGGACTTGGGGATCTGAAACACCTTTATCAGTTTGGCTGAAGGTTTTGAAACTGAGGGCCAGCCACTCCGCACTCACCTGTCTGTAGTTGTGGTTTTCTAATTCTGGAAGTAGTGGGTCAGTCAGTACCCAACTGGGATCGAGGAGACAACCCTGACTGTCACATCAGGGTTTTGTTTTCCTTGTGTGACAGTCTGAGGAAACTGGTCCCCTTTTCTGAAACCCCTATGGCCTCTGCCCCTGTAGAAACCCCTTTGCTGGTACCTAGGGTAGTATGTGCATGGAAAGAGGGATATTTTAACCCCTACCTCTGTTCTCCCTTCCACATGACCTATAGGAAGTTGAGGTCCTGTGTTTTGCAAAGTTGCTCTTATAAGTGGATACGTATTCATTCACTTTTTTCATATATGCCTGTTTTACTGCCAAAAGGGAATGATTCTCCCAGGGAAATCCAAAGCCTTATTTGGGGTATCTTGCCTGAGGTCAGTTATCCGGAACCAGGCAAACCTCCTCAATGCAATAGTTAGAGCCATCCACCTGGCTGCATTATTATTTGCATCCACAGCCATGTGGAATTGATATCTTGTGGCTTCTAGACCACACTTAACAGTTTTCATAAGGTCAGCTGCAAGCCCTGGAGGAGCCTTGTCCACTATGGCTACAACAGAAGTCCAAAGGGTTTCTGATACTCTGCTGCATAAGCCATGTAATTGACTTTCTTGATGCCTAGAGAAGCTGCCAAGTACCTTTCTTCACCAATCCATCCAGTTTTCTGGAATTTTCCTCAGGGATGGGTGGCAAGAGGTACCTTGGCTTTGTCACCGCAGCTGTCTGAACTTCCCTTCTGAATCCAGGTGAGACAGTAAAATTCAACACCCATTGGGTCAAATTGGTACTTCTTGCCATCCTTTTATCCACAGGTGGTATGATATTTGAAGTTTCAGTACTTTTAGCACTTGTTTTTTCAAGAATTTGTTAATGGGTAACAGGATCTTTTTTGTGTGTCTCTTAACCCCATCATTTCCAGGAATTGTAATTCCTCCTCATTCTGTTCAGGTTCATATGGTGTAAGATCTAGTGCCTCCACCATTTGTCTCACAAAAGTAAAATGAGGAATAATCCTCAGGAGGTCTTGGTGGGATTTAAACCATGCTCCGTGACACCTCCAGTTCAGTTGCCTCCTCCTCATCCTCATTCTCTATATTCCTCCAGAGAGGAATCAAACATTACTGTATTTAGAACAGAGGAGCTCACACCTGAAACCAAAGGGCCAGTTAAAGTCATGCTGCTGAACCGGTGTTAAACCTGTTTGCAAGGCTTTTAACATTTTTAATGCCTGTGCTACTGGATCAGCCATAGGCATATTTGGCTATGATACTGGGAGACCGTTGCTTTTCCAGCAGGGAAACAATATTTCTAGGACATGGATATGTTGTTCATCCACACTTGTTGGCAGGTTCCTTTGCTGCTTTAAATCTTGCCGGAAGGTCTTCGTTGGCCCTCCCACCCACTTCGGTGGTAAAAACCCTTGGCCCGCCTCATGACGCCAGATCTTCCTTACCACTTGGAAGCTCAGGTTCCTCCTTAACGCCTGCATTTAAGACTGGTTCCTAATTCTTCGAAAGTTCAAATCAAAAGCTTTTGCTAAACAGACTTCGTCTGCCCCGCGCCGCGATGGACAAATCAACTCCGGTTTCGGAGGTGCCCTTATGGGCAGAAGATGTCTAGGATGGATCCGTGACCTCGCAGCATCTACTGCCTGGGCCTTGAGCACGCACCCACAGGCCTGCGACTTGTGCTCTTCTTTTTCGCCCACGCCCCAAAGACCATGCTGCCTGATTACAACTGGGGCGCCCAAGAAAAAATTCCACCGTGAAATCTAAAGAGGCCCGGTTACGTGTCCGCGCGGCTCACGGATCAGCTTGAGCAGATGATCGCCTCCAAGAGGAGGCGCGCTGGCCGCTTCTACCTCGCTGCAGTATTTGTCCCGCCTTCTCGGTGCCTCGTACTCTGCTTCTTTTAGAGCTTTGTCTGACCTCTCAACAAAGGTGAGGGTCCAACTTTCGGACCTTTTTCCAGATCCAAAAGAGCAAAAGTAAGTCTCCATCGACACTCTTGGGAGCGGGAAAGATCTCCTCCCTTCTTGTAGACAGTCAACTTCGTCGACCTCAGATTCGCCACTGGCTTCACGGTGTCCCCATCAAGCCAGTTGACCGAGACTCCGGCCGACGCGGTCAAGATTTTTCTCACCTGCTAGATGGGTTGTCGGCCGGAGAAGCTGAGAATCCCTCTCCTCGGTTCCCCGTGGAGTTGAGGATCCTGGCTGCCTGCCTGTGCCTCCGATTCTGGAGCCTCGTGGAATCGTCTCGAGCCAAGGGAGTGCCATTCGACACTTCCCCGCCTTCCTCGGCCTAGTCGAGACTCTCGGTCTCGACATCCTCAGGTCCAACCGATCCCGCCATAGGCGGTCTCGGTCTCAGCATCGCTGGCAGCGGCACCGCTTCCTTCTTCCTCCTCCTCGATCGAGGAGGCTTCGCTAGTTGCGCCGGAAGTACGAGGAACTCATGTGGCAACAGCTCCTTTTGACCGGGAATAGGCCTACCCAGTCGTCTCTCCTGGCCATTATGGGCTGTCACTGGAGCGGCCGAACAATCCCTCGCTAGCCGAGGAGCTCGTTCCCAGGCCGGTTGTCTGCCACCCAGCTGCCCTAATCGATTCTGGTGGAACCTCCGCCTACAGCTGTTAGTTGGGGCCCACCAAAATTCTCGGTCGGCTGGGTTTGCTCCCATAGGCTGTCTGTCACCACCTCCTGATAAACCTCGGCAGGTGGAGGGTGGCTCAGACCCGAGGCAGCTCTTTGAGGACTCTTCTGAGTCAGAGGATGGTTCTCCTCTTCTCCAAGCGCATGGACTTGGAGTCCCTGAGGAAAGTCCTGCACGATAGCCCTTCGTCCTTCTTAGGGTTACTTGGCTCATCTCTGAGTCCACCGGATGAAGCTTCGAACTCGCTTCTAAACGGGCCAGGTATCCGCCACGGAGATTCTGGACCAAGGGATCTCCCACGGAGGCCTTTCTGGTGTCCGGGCTACAGTGGGTCCGGCCTTGAACTTTGCAGTGTCCTGCTTCCCCCCTGCGCCGCCAGAATGGCTAGGGAAGCATGCGTGTCCCTACCGGGTTCCCTGTCCAGTTTTTGAACACCCTTCGCATTACTGACAGCGCTTTCCAGCATGCTGGGAACGCCAGGATGTGGACAAACCTCCTGACAAGGAATCCAAGAAATTGGATTATGCCGGGCTTAAAAGTCTATGCGCGTCTCTCTCTGGCCTTCGTCAGGCCAGTTCGGCCATCCTCTATGGCACATTTTCTCACGCCTATTGGGCTCCTGGATGAGGTTGTCCTCATCTTCCCTGGATCTGCAGACTACGGTCAGGCAGGTGCGGACCAGGGCAGTGGCCAAACAGCAGCTCCAGACTGCTTTAGACATCGGGACTCATGTGCCAGGTCTGTGGCGGCGGAGTGGCCATGCATCGCTGGGCTTGGCGAGGATATCTACCTTTACCTTGATACCCAGCACAAGTTGGCGGATGTCCCCTCGGCCCTGGGGTGGAAGGTCACCTGCAGAGGATCGAGAAGGCCAATGCTACCTTGGACTTCGTCTCTTCCGCTCAGAAGGACAAAGGCCGCAAGCCACAGCCTAAGCCCTTTGTCTTTCTGCGCCAGCGCGCGCCCGCCCAGCAACGCCAGGGCCAGCAGGCTCGAGCTATATCCCAAACCCAAGCGTCGGCTTCCTCCAACAGGAAGCAGGGAGGAAAAGGCCCAGGTGGTCCCTCGGCTGTCCTTCCTCCAAGCCTGCCTAGTGATGGGCTGAGGGTGTCGCCTCATCCCTGTCACCACTCACCCTGGTTCCTCCGTGGGGGACGGCTCAGACACTTCCTTTCCGCCTGGTCCGCTGTTACCATGGACAAGTGGGTACTGGAGGTGGTGGAAAAGCCTACCTCTAGAATTCGAGCAGGCCCGCCCTTCAGAGCCGTCGCACCTGGGGCCTCGGTCCGCGAATCACTGGGCGGCTCGTCGAGCCGACATCGCCTCCTCCTCCAAAAGGAGGTGATCACGGAGGTAGAGGACCCCCTTCAGACCCGGGTTCGTGTCCGGTATTTCCTGGTTCCGAACGGATGGGGATCAGGCGCCCATTCTCGACCACCTACACCTGAACAAGTTCCTAATGTCTCGAACCTTCAGGATGGTCACTCTGGTGCAGATAATACTATCTCTGGAACACGGCATGTGGTTCTGTCTCTGGACCTACAGGACGTGTTCTTTCACATCCCTATCCGTTGGTCACATCGGAGATTCCTCCACTTTGACGGAGGGATCCTCTTCGAGTTCCGAGCCATGCCCTTCGGCTTATCTCCAGCTCCCAGGGTCTTCACCAAATGCATGGAGTGGTGACAGCACCCTGTGGCACCCGAGGTCCGGGTGTACCCTACCTGGACAATTAGCTGATAGCAGCCCTCCAAACTGGAGGTGGAGCGGTCCAGAGATCTGGCCCTCCGGTTTGCTCTCAAGTCGGCCTTCTCATCAACGAGGCCAAGTCGGAACTCGAGCCAAGCAGGTGATCCTGTTCATCGGGCAGAGCTCGACTCTTTTGAGCCAGAGCACGGCTCCGGCGGACAGGGCCGAGGTTCTTACCTCCTTTGCCCAATCATTTCTGGTTGGGCAATCGCGCCTGCCGGGACTTCCTGCGCCTCCTGGGTCTCATGGCAGCCTGTACCAGCGTGGTCCATTGGGCATGCTGGCACATGCGCCCCTTCAGTGGGACTGGCCAGCCAGTGGTCAACGCTGCGATCTGTTGGACCAGCTAGTGATAGTGACCCAGGAGATGTGGGCAGCTGTCAGTGGTGGACCATTCCATCCCATCTGCAGGAGGCATCCCTTTTGTCCGCCCGAGCCGGCGGTCTCTCTATGACCAATGCCTCTCTGATGGGTTGAGGGTGCCCATCTGGGGGAACACCAAGTGCATGGCCTCTGGTCCCGCGGAGTCCTGATGCCACATCAACCTGCTGGAGCTCCGAGCGGTCCACCTAGCTCTCCGCCTTTGCTCCGTTTCTCCGGGGTCAAGTGGTCCGAGTCAGGCGGACAATACCACGACCATGTACTACCTGAACCGCCAGGGCAGGACGGGCCCATGCTTCTATGCAAGGAAGCTCTCCGTGATTTGGTCTCTTGTGCGCAGCCTGGAGGCGGATCTCCTAGCCATTCACGGCAAGAGCCTCCAACACCCTGGCCGATGCCCTGAGCCGGATAGGGGCTGCATCTCACGAGTGGTCTCTCCTGCCAGAGGTAGTATAAGATCTGTTCTCCCACTGGGTACACCTCAGGTGGACCTGTTTGCCTCAGGAGAACGCTGGCTGAGGCTGTTTCATGCCCGCCTCAGCAGGGCTCGCTGCAGGGGATGCCTTCTCGAGGCTGTGGACCCCGGGCCTCTTTCGCCTTTCCCATTTCCCTTGATTCACAAGGTGCTTCTCAAGCGGGAGGGACAAGGCGCAGGTGATTCTGATAGCCCCAGACTGGCCTCGCCAGTTCTGGCACTCAGATCTCCTCCAGCCTCAGCTCCAGGCTCCCGAGGCAGCTTCCAGCTCACCCGACCTGCTCTAGTCAATCAGGGAAGGTGTTTCATCCAGACCTTCAATCCTGCACCTGACGGCCTGGTTCCTGAGTGGCTAGAGTTCCAGGCCTTGGGTCTTTCCGACGAGGTCGTTGAGGCATCCCGTAAGAGTCGACTCAGAAAATGTTACGCCTTCAAATGGAGGAGATTCTCCATTTGGTGTCAGGGCAAGGGTTTGGACCCTTCCTCCTGTTCTGTGGCAGCATTTTGGACTATTCATGGTCCCTTTCTAGTCAAGGGCTTAGGTCGGCGACCCTAAAGGTGCACCTGGCAGCCATCTCTGCTTACGGCGCGGGCCGGTGAGCGTCAGTAGCACAGGAAAAGGTGGTCGGTGCTTTTCAAGGCCTCGATCACATTTCCCCTCGATTGCGAGAACCTCCACCTCCATGGGATTTACTGCTGGTATTGGCAAAGCTCATGGGCAAGTTATTCGAACCAATGCACAGGTGTGATCTCTCACCTGTCGTGGAAGACCGCTTCTTGGTGGCTGTCACGCCAGCCAGAAGGACGGGAGAGCTCCAGGCACTCTGCATCGAGTCTCCTTAGATGGTCTTCCACAGGGACAAGGTTGTCCTGCGCTCCACCTGAAATTCCTTCGAAGGTGGTGTCGGAGTTTCGCCTTAACCAGGTGCTGACTCTGCCTGTGTTCTACCCCACTCACACCTCGGAGGTCGAATACAGGCTCCATACTGTGATTCTAGAAGGGCGCCTCGTATTACAAGGAGCGCACGGCTGAAATTGGGAGAGGTTCGCCAGCTGTTTGTCACCTACGCTGAAGCCGCACCTGGCAGACCTGCGCCAAGCGGACGATAGGCAGGTGGGTCACCTCCTGCATAGATCTCTGCTATAGTTGGCGGGCATGGAGCCACCCAGAGGGATAAGAGCTCATTCTACCCGTCCATACTGTTGCGTCGGTGGCTGCTTCCAGGGATGCCCTATCCAGGAAATCTGCAGGGCCGCTACCTGGAGTCAGCACACACCTTTATTACCCATTACCACATGGACCTTGAGTCACGCCCGGGATGCTGGTTTTGGGGCCTCGGTTCTCCAGTCTCTATTCCCTAAGTAGGGGTGTGCCTTGCCTTTCCTTCCTCGCTGGAGAACTGCTAGAAGTCTGCCAATAAGTGTGGATGAACAACATATCCATGTCCCTAGAAATACAGGTTACTCGCCTGTAACAGGAGTTCTAGGAATGGTATATGTTGTTCATCCATATGACCTACCCGACCTCCCGCCGCTTGACGCACAACCTGAGTTTCCAGCGGGCCAGATCTACGCCATGGGGCGGAGCCGAGAGTTTTACCACCCGGTGGGTGGAGGAGCCAGCTTGAAGACCTTCCGGCAAGATTTAAAGCGGCAAGGAACCTGCCAATAAGTGTGGATGAACAACATATTCCATTCCTAGAACTCCTGTTACAGGTGAGTAACCTGTATTTTTCCTTTGGTCTGGCTTCTTAAAGGAATTGAATCTTTTATCAGTTCCCTGTCTTTTAGTCTGGATGTCTCGCTTTTCTCAGGGTGTTGGCATCAGCATCCTTAGACTTATCTTTAGGTTCTGCACTCAGAGAGTTGGAGACATTTTTTCTTTAAAACACTTAATGCATTTTTCAATGGTTTTCTCTGGAAAAGTTTTACAATCTCACAGTTAGCCTCGAATTGTCCAGCCATGAGGCAAAATAAACACAAGTCATGTTTATCTGCTTTTGCAAACTTCCATACACTTACGACAGTTTTTAAATCCAGTCAGCCAGTTTTCTTTTAGGCTTTTTGACATTACCACTGTATATTAAAAAACAAAACACAAACAATCAAAATCAGTTTCTCAGTTGAGGTGACAACTGGTTAAACACCACCATGCAGTAATAGAAATCCTTGTGGTCGGTTTCTCAACTGAGGAAAACCATGATTTAAACTAAATAATAAACTGATGTAAACCCAGTAACAGAAACACAACCTAAGTAAATAAGTTTTGAAAAATAAAGGGATTTAGCGCTAAATAAAGTCTAACTAATCGGTTCCCAGCAGTTTTAAAGAGCCGGTGAGGAGCCAAATAAATTACTGTAATCTAACTAAAACTTCAATAAATTACAAGGTCAAGAAATGAAGTAAAATAATTGTTAATACTTATATTTTGTCTAAAGTAAAGTTTTTCTCAGTCATGCTGAGAAGCAGTCTCCAAGGTATCCAACAAGGCAGGTGAAGAATGAAATCTACATTATAGAATGCAGGACCCCTTGAAGACTTGCAGGAGTCGAGGCGCTATGGGTGTTCTGAAGGAGGCAAGCATTGTACTTGAATTGCCACCATTGGGCTGAGTAAAAAGTTTTTTCTACCTCAAACACTTGTTCGGACTTTTATTTATGTGTACACACATCCTTTTGGAACTGGTTGTTGTGAGGCGAGTTTGAGTGAGAGCACACTGGCCATGTGAAATTTTTTTTCCAGCGATCACCTTTTTTGTTGTTCAGATTTTGGGTCCCACAGATTGCACCAGAATTGGTAAAACTCACTGAGTGTGCTGCAAGTGCATGAGTTTTGTACTGCTGAAGTCTTCTGGAGATCTGTACCATTGCATGATGGACCTGTGTCCCCAGCGTAGCAGGTTGGGAATGGGACATCCCAGAAGATGTTATGGATGATAATGCATCCGTGGTCACACAGGGCATCATAGTGGACATGTTCTAGAAGTTACTGGACAGAACTGAAGCACTGGCAGATATGAAATGTCCAAGAGACCCTGGTGTGAACAACCCAAAGCTCAAAAAGATAAGAAAGGAGAATAACCCGAAACCAAATAACCCTGATGAGAAGGCCTTGTCTGATGATGAATACACTGACAAAGAGGACACAGAACCTAGGGAAGATCTATTAAGTCAACTATGTCCCTATGACATTGTCTCTGAAATTACCAGAGTTGTCTGCAAGACCATCAAATTTGAGGATCCAGCCACATAAGAAGAACAAAACCAGATCATTTAGTAAGGAGAAGAAAGACATCCCATGATTTCTTCCCAGTTTACAAGGTACTAGAAGACATTCTGTTCAAAGAATGGGATGCCAGCTGGTGCTGAGGGTTGAGGCGCTGGATGCCACACCTCGTGCTACGCTGGCGACCCGGTCGCTGGGGTCAGATGGGAGGAGGAGGATTGAGGTCCCCATTGATGGTCTCCTCCTCCTGGGGTGGTTTACAGGGTGCTTGCAGCACCCATCGGGCCTATGCTTGTGGAAGCATGTGCAATAGGGTGCATGGCTCTCTGGAGTCAGGGCGGGAAGGACGCTGTCGGGCGCTTGAGAATGACACATGTGTCAGCACATTGTCTGTCTGGATGTACATCCTCTGCACTAGCATCCTTAGGGTTCGGAAGAAAATGGGGAAAATGTATACACCCCTGGCCTCATGAGCACTATGAAACTGGGGGGGCCTTGGTAAAGACCTGCCAGATGGAGTTGGAGGGGGCACAAGACCCTCTGAAGCCGAGGAACCAGGCTGTTAAAAAAAGAAAGAATGGGATGGCCTTGGATCCAGCTAGGATCAGAGAGAAAGCATCCTTCAACAGAAGGTATCCTTTACCAGAAGATAGACAGGAGGCCTGGTTCTTACTCCTTAAGGTGGTTTTGTCAATAGCTTCACTTAGCTATAGACAGTCCTCCCATCCAGGGGTTCCACAGTCCTCAAGGACCCTACAGACAACAAGGTGGAGGACACAACTCAGAAATCCACAAAATCCTTATGATGTCCATGAAAGCTTCCTCAGCAGCCATTATATGACAAGAGCTATCCTCAGATGGCTGGAAGCCATCAATGAACACTTCCGCAAAACCAGGTCTCACAAAGCCACTGTGGACTACACCATTCAAGCAATCATGTACTGTATGTCACTGGCTCCCCACTGATGCATTGTGATCCCATGCCACAGCTACAATCAGTAGAGCCAGGGGACACCTATAGTTAAAGTTATAGCAGGCAGACAGAGTCAAAGAACATGTCAACAAAGCTGCAGTTTAAGGGTGACATGTTATTTAGGTCATGCGTAGACAACTTTGCAAGCAGAAAGGATCTCCCAGGCAGATCAGGCACTCTGCCCTCCTTTGTCAGAACCATTTTTTTGCAACTTCTCCCAAAAGGCTGTGAAACCAACCATTTTCAAGGTTCAGAGTCTAGCAGTTTTGGATTCAAATAACATTTCTTCAGTCCCAGAGAAAGCCACCAGAACAACAGAGCCTGAGGTGGCACTCCAGAGCCAGGGTGAATTCAGGCCCAGCGACACAAACTACCAGGCATTAGGAAGTTTAGGCTCTGGACTCACACCATGGAGTGGGAGGAAGGCCTCAAAGGTTTGCCAGTACTTGGGCCAAAATGGTGATAGACAAATTTGTATGGAAAGTAATATTGAGGGTTATGCTATAGAATTCAACACACTCCAAGAAATTTCATGTTCACCCACTCTCACATTTCTCTAAACAAATCTTCACTACCCCATCTGTGAGCACTTCTGAACCAACTGCTGCAGGATAGCACTATAGTTCCAGTACTGGCAAACAAAAATCAGGAATTTATTACACTTACTTTTTGTCCCTAAAAACTCAGATTCTTCCCAGTACTGAATCTGAAGTTTGTGAATAAGTTTTGAAAGTACAACAAATTCAAAATGGAGACCCACACACCACCATAGCAGCAGACAGGAAATGTGGATTCCTAACTTCATTAGACCTAAAGGATGCTTACCAGCACATCCCCAGGTGCCCATCGCACCACATATTCCTAAGATTCTACATCCTGAACATGCATTTCCAATACAAGTGCCTCTCATTTCACCTGGCATTAGCAGGATATACTATGTGATGCCGAAATGCATCGCCTGATGCTCACTGTCCTGACCCGGGCACCCAAAATGCAGTTGCCCAACATCAGGATTTTACCACAGGGGAATGTTTCAGGGCTTTGCCCCATACCCCCGCTTCTTTAGGATTCCTACTCTGTTGCGGTAATATTCCGATATTGGGCAACCATGTTTCAGGCACCTGGGATTTGGAGGTGAGCCATGGGCGATGTATTTCAACATCGCAAATGAGTACCCATTAGCACCAAGTGTCATCACACGAGATCATGTCGGCCATTACAGAAAACCTTGGCGGCATTCATGTGGCCCCTCATTGGATAACTTGTTGATTCTGCCCAGAACCAGATAGTCATCAGAGAATGCAAGGAGATCCTGTCCCAACATGGGTGGCTCATCAACAATCAAAAGCAACGCCTGCCCATCAGCAACACTAGAACACCTAGGTGTGGTTGTCCCTGTTGCACGCGGAGTCATCCACTCATCAAACAGCTGCATCAGCAACCTTCAAAACCACCGCAACCTCATCCTGACATGTGATCGCCCATGGTTTGGGACCTGGTACAACTCCTGGTCTTATGGCAGCATGCATAGATTTTCAAGTGTGGGCAAGATTCCATGAGGCCCTCCATGAATTCCTTTTGACAGCTGGGACCATACCACTTAAATTACAAGAAGAAACTTCATCTACCCCAGCAGTGAGGCAATCCATCCTTTGGTGGACAAACTCAGACAATCTGAGGAAGGGGAAATTTTGACAAACAGATCACCAGAACCTTGGACACAGATGCCAGCCTCTCAGGGTGGGGCACAGTCTTAGACTCAAGAACAGTGAAAAGCAAATGGTCATGGAATGAGTCCACACACCCCATCAATGTACTTGGAGACGAGAGCAATCAGACTGGCACTCCAGCATTTCCAATTCCTTATCCTGAATCATCATGTAAGCATGTGGTGGACAACAGAGTTGCCATGGCCTACATAAACAAGCAAGGAGGAATGAAGAGCAAGAGAATGGCCATGGAAGCATCAGTCTGCTGAAATTGGCAGACAGCCACCTTCTAAGCCTGTCAGTGGTACTCCTGGCAAGAGAAATGAATATAAAATGGGCCGGCTCAGCCATAAAAACCTCCAACTTGGGAATGGCAACTGAATCATCAGATATTCCAGATGATTCTACAATAATGGGGCACCTTCCAACTGTATTTAATGGCCACAAGGCAGAACAGGCAGGCACAGAACTTTTGAAGGTACAAAGAAAATGATGCTGCACGATGTATGCTCTATCGGCACAGTGGCACTTGAAGAGAGCATATGTGTTTCTGCCAATCTCCATGATAACGCAGGTGGTGTGGAGAATCCATGACGCCAGCAGCACAGTAGTGCTCTATATCACCAGACAGGCCAAGAAGAACTTGGTACACATCAGTTTTGCAAATGCTCATTACACCTGGAACCTATAGGAGCACAGGATCCAAGACAGCATGGGTTTACAAAAGGAAGGTCCTGTCAAACTAATCTCATAGATTTCTTGACTGGGTAACCAGAGTGGTGGACCAAGGGGAGCAGTTGATGTTGCCTACTTTGACTTCACAGCAAAGCTTTGATACTGTTCCACATAGGAGATCGATTAATAAGCTGGGTAGGCTTGGGTGGGGAAGACGTTAGTCAACTGGGTAGCAAACTGGTTGACAGGCAGAAAACAGAGAGTGGTGGTAAACGGTATACAGTAAGAAGAGATGCAAGTCATAAGCGGGTACCTCAGGGATTAGTACTGGG
The DNA here is from genome assembly GCA_016271365.2 of Neoceratodus forsteri. Taxonomy (NCBI): domain Eukaryota; kingdom Metazoa; phylum Chordata; order Ceratodontiformes; family Ceratodontidae; genus Neoceratodus; species Neoceratodus forsteri. Next base: position 62,328,761 of record CM028138.1, read on the forward strand.
CCAGTCCTCTTCAATATCTTCATCAGTGACATTGCAGATGGACTGGAGGGTAAGGTTTGTCGGTTTGCAGATGACACCAATATCCAAAACAGAGTAGATGATCCAGATGGGGTGGGCAGAATGAGAAGAGATCTGGATAAACTAGCAAATGGTTGGAAGAGTGGCAACTGGGTTTAACGCAAAGAAGTGCAAGATCATGCACATAGGGAAGAGAAACCCTGAAGCCACCTATAGGCTGGGAGGAGTTGCTGGCAGTCACACGGGAAGAAAGAGATTTGGGCGCCATCATCACCAATGACCTGAAATCATCCAAGTAGACCACTAAAGCAGTAGGTAAGGCTAGAGGGATGCTGGGGTGTATTAGTAGGGGTATCACAAGTCGGAAGAGCGAGGTAATAATCCTCTTTACAAGACACTGGTTAGGCCCCATCTGGAGTACTCGTGCAGTACTGGAGGCCACACCTTCACAAGGACATTAATCAAATTGAGGCAGTCCAGAGAAGGGCAACCAAAATGGTGCATGGACTGCATCTTAAAACATATGAGGACAGATTAACTGAACTCAGTATGTATACCATAGAGCAAAGGAGGGAGAGAGGTGATATGATTGAAACATGCAAACACTTTAAGGGCATTAACAAGGTGAAAGAGTCTAACATGTTTCAGTATAAGAGCAAATCATTGTCAGATCCACCACGGCTGCATAATGAAGTTTGTGAAGAAAATGGGCAGACTAGAATAGCCCCGTGGTCCTTACCTAGTGTCAAATTGTATGTTTATGAGGGTAATGTAGTCAGTTGCTTTGGAAAATATGGAATGATCATACACCAAGAGCTATCTTTTCTGTGTCATATTGCCATTTCTGATGGTACATTTTTTTAAATTACACCAAGACTAGATGTAATTAAATATATTGTTACAAAACTAGGGCACTTAACATCACCTGCTGAAAGCCAGGAGATTAGCTGGGGATAAATAATGGTGTGCTAAAGACTCATATTTAGTCCATTGTGTGATCTCTAACATTGTACTGCTAGGTGCAAGATCTTAAGGAGCCGTTAATCACACCTGGGCATCTGGAACAGTGGCAAACATTAAAAGAAATTAACATGCTCAATTATTCCAGAGAACACTAATACTGCTATGAAATCCCTTCTCTGCACTTACTGACCCCTGACAAATTACCTAGGTCTTGTATGATTGAAGCCTCCAAACCCCACCACATACAACCCAGTATACACTACCACTGCAGTGATGCTGAACCACCATAACTGAAACATAGAAAGGTGACAGCAGAAGGTGACTAGGGTTCATCTAGTACACCCATTTTTGTTTCTGTAGCTTTTGTGAAAGAGGAGCTGACATCAGCAAAACTGTGCATTTTTCTTGCCCACCTGTGGGCTATCAGCACCCTGGCTGGATCATTTCATTGAAGTCTTGTGCTTTTCTTGGTGCAAGAAGGTGGTGGGCTACAGGACTGAGTGTGAGGCAACCAAGGAAGCAACACATTATGATAGCAGGTGCTGCAGAGCTAAATATTGAGTTGCTAATAAGTACAACACACCTGTCACCCTCACCATGCTGTAGACATGGTTTAAAAGTAATTATAAAAGGATCTCAAAGTGCTGCAATATGATTGGTTGTTATGCCCCAGCAGCCTTAAATTAACCCCCATTACAATGTCATGTACATCCTGATCACAATGGCACATTATTCCTGTCAACATTCCATCTTACATACTAACATACATACTAAAATGCCAGCAGAATAGGCCTAACGGTTCTCGAGTCTGCTCGATTTTCAACACCCGCACTGAGGGCCGATTTTGGTGTCCCCTCTCCCTTGGTTATACCATCCCCAGTCCCAGATGTTCCACCTGTTTTGGGCCAGGTCAGATTTACCCTCCCCTGTACCTGTCCCATTCCCTCTTAAACCAGCCACAGTCTCCATCTCTACCAGCTGCCTGGGCGCATCTTGTAGCACTGTTTAATTTCTGAATGTTGCATTCTGGTTTTGAACCATCATTATGTAACTGTTGGAAGAAGAAATATTTAAATAATACTGTCCCTCCAAGTTAGAAAACATTCAAAAGTATAGTTTTAATAGTTTATTTTGAAATATTTTTATAATAGCAGTACAGCATGACCAGGGGTTAGATTTACATATAGTAGTAGCCACAGACATTGGCAGCTATTTCACAAAATTTCTTAAGAGTTTCTCTCTGCTGCCCCTACAGTAGAAATGAGAAAGCATTAGATATTTCTGGAAATTTCGGAAATAGCTGGCAGTGTCTGTGGCTGCTACTGTAAGTTAAACCCTTGTGCAATATTGCACTTGGCCATACCTCATGCAATGTTACACCTCAAATGGGCTTACTAGCAGGCTGTTAATGTAACCCTGGTCATGCCTTATTGCTATTATCAAATCAGTGTGTTTCATTTATAACACTATAAACTGTGCACTGTTTCATCCAGCTCTAAACTGTTTACATGCTAGATGCATGAAATAATGGGGCCAGATTATAGTTGGTTAGAAGTAAAACAGAGCAGTGACGGGCTGTGGAACACTTATAGAGTCATGAGGCATTCCAGGGAATCCTGTGCTAATGAGGCCAGACAAAATTAATACTGACATAGTGCACAGTTCATTATATATTATAACTAAAACAAAATGCCAAGAAGCTCACAAGGTTGGGCTATAAAGTACAGGGTATCTTGCAAGTACAGGGACTTAAAGCTGTCCAAATCAACTTGGTTAACAATCAGTAAAGATAATTCCCTTCTCAGAGTTGAAACACACAAAATGAAATGTCTAGAATAACCAAATGTCATGTATAGTACTGCTGTTTCACATTTTGGTCACAAAGACACTACTTGGGACATATGCTTTACTGGACTGTTTTATGAATGGAAGCCATGTAGTCCTGTATACCTCCAGAATTGATTTTTTTATCACCATGCTGAGTTGTTTTTAACCTCTTTCTAGTACTTTGATCACAATACATATTGTATTTAAAATAATGATGACCCATTCATTAAAAGATAAAAAAAAATGTTAAAATCCAAATAGTGGATCAGGTGATACCTTGAGTGGAACATAAAAATATACTGTGACGAAGTTCTTGCACTGCACTTTGTTCCCACAGTTCAGTTTTTTCCATCAAAATAAATATACAGACTCTGGTGCAAGAGGAAGGAACAGTATATATTTTTTATAGAAGCTCAATTTGATCTGAAACCAAGGGTTACTGGCTAGGTGCTAGATACATAATAGCAGTCCCACAAAGGCATGCAATCCTAAGTAGCATGCAGTAGCAAATTAAGATAAAAATACAGGAATAATTTGTTGCTGTGCACCCTGTCTACTGCTATTGTGTTTTACATAACATTAATGGAAACCGTATGACCAAATGTTAAAAAAAAAAAAAAACAGCTCTGTAAAATAATCCTCCAGCCTATCTTGATCGGTTTCAGGTTCAATTTCCAGCACCAGTCATAACCTCATAAAAGTAGTAACCTGAGCTGTGCCCCTGTTAGACTTCGATACTAAGAAGTATCACACCAAGTCCTGTACTAGCAGAATGAATAAAATGCATGTGAGGTAATAAAATCAAGTACTTACTCTGAGGTTTGCAAATTTCGGGGCAAGCGTTTACTGAATTAAACCATATGGGTCCTGCACACCCTTCGTGACTGATTTTTTTTTTTTTTTTTTAAATCACCATGCCAAGTTCTTTTAGCCCTCTTCCTAGTACAATGGTCAAAACAGATGTTAAAATTCAAATACTGATGCCCCATTCATTAAAAACAAAACAAAATGTGTTACTATCCCCAATACTCGATTGTGTGCGATTCCTTGAAGTGGGATATAAAACATACCGCTCGTTCAGAATTACACTCCTTTTCTTCCCGCACATGCTGTTTTTTCCATGTGAATAACTATACACACTTGACCTGGTGCAAGATGAAAGAAAATTATATATTTAGCCCAGCTTGATTCCAATCTGAGACAGAGAGCTGCTAGACGCGCTATGACAGACAAAAGCATTCCACAAAGACATGCAGTCCCAAATACCATGTCTCATCTAATGCTGTTATATTTCACATTACTTATGAATTGAAACAGCACAGAGCAAATGTTAAAAAAAAAATGCAGATCTGTGAAATAATCCTTCAGCCTATCTTGATCGGTGTCAGCTTTAATTCCCAGCCCCAGCCATAACCTGCGATAAAGAATGGGGGATTATTTTACTTATCTGCTTTTTGTAACATTTGCTCACTGATATGTCAGTTCACAAGTCTATAAAACACAACAGCATTACATGATGACCCACAAAGAAAGGGGAGCACGCCAGTTCGTCCTCGCTATTTCATTCCATGACAACTGGCTCCTAACAAATCGCCTCCAGTTACCATTGGCTCTTGAATGACCCGCTTCTGACAATTCGCTTCCCTACCAGCAGCCAGTTGTCACGGAGTGAATTTCACACTGCTTGTTCAGTTGTGGCAGGCTAAAAGGCTGCACGGTGCTAGGCAAAAATTTGATTGAATAAAGTAGGGTTGAAAGAAAGTCGAAGTCAGAGGTATTGTAACATCTGCTTGGGAGGTTGTTCCTTGGGCAGTTAAAATGTATTAAATGATTTTCAGAGGCTAGCAGTTTAGAAGGGGTGACCATAGTACATACCGAGCGCTGCTAATGGAGTATTTATTGAAGTCTGTCACCTCCGAGGTCGCCATTTCAGGTACATAGTTTAACTTCCAAACTTTAGAAGTGCAAGAAAAGGGTTCTGATTGCAAAACAGGTCCATTTCGTTAGGGCAACTTTAAATACTAAGCAATGGCAGTGCAGTTTTTAAGCAGGGACTGGCTTTTAATTGATTTTTAAATGTTAAACTGGGTTGAGCTATGGTTGCTACTCCCCCACCCACGCCATTGGTATGTTGCACCCATGGCTTGCCAGACATATCGGTAGCTACTGTACGCCTTGCTGTTAAGGGAGAGGACAGAAATGGCAGGATGCAGAATGTACAAAAAACCACCCATAAAAAAGTCCATAGGGAAAACATGGAGGATTGCTTCTGGGAGGAGGGTCAGGGAGGAAAACAGTTTCACTGATGGAAAACATGACGCCAGCCCTTTTCTACATGTAAAACATCTGCAGGGCTCTGCCCATGCAGCCGCAATAATAAGACGGTCAAGGACAGACACAGGCTGATGCAAAAGCCATGCAAAACCAATGTAGCAAAACCCCGTAAAGCACATAACCGATTCAAACAACATGAAGTTTTGCTATATTATGACATATGCAGCGAGTCCCAACCTTCAAACTGGTCCAGAGGTGAAAGAGTTAACTTTCCATGCCAGGCATAGAACGCTAAGTCGAGCTCGTTGAAACTCTGTCTGTCTGTTCTTCAAACTCAAACTGGCCAGATTTCATTTGCCTCACTGAACACTCGCCTCGAGATTTCTCCTTCTGCTCGGTTCATTTTGTTGGTTAAAGTATTGTTTTTCCGTTTTCTAACTAAAATTAAACCGCAATCGGTCGGTTCAGACTCTGTCTGTGGTATTGTGAGTACTAGATAGGTTTTACATTGATTTCTTTTCTGTGTGGAACTTGTAACGCTTTATCGGTTCGGTTTGAACCGATCAGGTTGTTTAAAATATACTAATCTTTCATTTAGAGTGTGGTTACTGTTCTTATCAGTTCTAAAAACAAATTTTATTACGCTTTTTTCCATGACCCGTGACACAGTTGGAAACCGATAAGAGGGTCTTACCTGGCGGATTGCCATAAACGGGTAAGTTTGGTTAGGACTGGCACTATGTCTGAGAAACCCAAAAGAAAAACCGGCCCACTGGGTTTAAACACTGCAGTATCTGTGGGGAAGTCTTTGCAAGGCTGACCCCACACCACCTGTGTTTATTGTCTGGGGTTTGACCACCTCAATGCAGATTGCCATATTTGTAAAATTTTCCTGCAGCTACCCTGGAAAAGAGAGTTGGTAGGCTCAGGAAGGGAGGCCAAAAAGTCCGCTGGAACCGGATGGTAGCCGGTTCGGTTTCAACCGAACCGAGGGAGTACCTCTGACCAGGGTGAGACTTCTCGGCAAAAGAAGATCCGACTCGTGGAGTTGGTTCCAGCAAAAGGACTAGGAAATCAGCTGGTGTTGAGCCAAAACTTTCTCTCCAACCGCTGAAGAAATAGCCAAAGCGATTAAAATTGTCCAGTCGCTTTCCGGTTCCGACCGAACTGCACCATCGGGTAGCGCCCGTTCGGGCTGTTCAAGAGTATGATGTAGAGGAGATTATGAACGGAGGAGGGGGAAGAGGAGTATGAGGAGAGTGAATGGATTTGAAAGTCTGATGTGCCTATTGACCCAGACATCTCCCCAGACAGACCTTCAGGAGTGTCTCCTCCTAGGCTTTCTGAGTCCCCTTCTCATTTTATGTTTTATAAGAAAGTGGTTGAACCTCCAGCTCCCTATTGAGGAAGCTGTGGATGATCAAGAGGAGCCTGACTATGTGGAAATGATGGATATCCCAGAGTCTAGGAGACTGTCTATTACTTTGCATAAATCTTTGGGGAAACGGACAGTAAAAATTCTAAAACTCCTACACTATATCTCCTGTCGATAAGAGAATGGACAGGAGGTATACATTGTCAGGTTCTGATACGGAGTTCCTTACACAACAATGCAGCCATGTTGGGGTAGTGCAGACTGCAGCCTGTGACAAGGCAACATTCCTTGGCTTCACATCCCCTGACAAGGACTCCAGGAGGATTGATGCCATGGCAAAGAAACAGTACATGGCAGCATCCTTGGGACTCAGACAGGCAAATTATATGGCTTATGTTGCTAGATATCAAAAATCCAGATGGGATACTGTTATGGCTCTAGCAAACAGGGTCCCTGGCCAGCTTGCCAAGGAGCTGGAGCAGGTGGCTGCTGATGGTATTGAGGCATCCAAGTTGCAATTCCATGCTGCAGTGGACCCTAATGATGTGTCATCAAGAGTCATGGCTACATCTGTGGCACTTGCAGAATGGCTTGCCTAGATGTACTAGCCTGTCACAGGATACCCAGACTAAGGCCATGGATCTTCCTGTTGTGGGTAATTCTTTGTTTGGGGAGCAGACAGAGAATTACATGAAGAAAATGGATGAGTATAGGACCACCTAGGAGTGCACAGGCCAAGGAAAGGCAGGCCACCTCAAAGGCAGCTTTCCAGGGGCAGGGGCAGGCCTTTTCATATGCCTTTTACCAAGCCCAGGCCTTCTCTGCTTATGCCCAGAGGGGTTCTTGAGGGAGAGGCAGACGGGATCAAGCAGGCCTGCTTCCACCCCTCAGCCCAAAGCCCCTGCCAAGCAGGCACACTGATGGGGTTGCCAGGGCCGATTCTCAGCTATGTGTAGGGGGCAGACTGGCTTACTTTGTCCAGGACTGGAAGTCTCTGTCATCAGACAAGTGGGTCCTGGAAGTAGTAAGCCAGGACTGGTTCTCAGCTTCAAAAAATTTCCAAAGATGAGAACCAGATCCTTCCACCTGCAAATCCACTAGAGGCACTTGCACTAGAGGCAGAGGTCTCTTCCTCCTGGCTCTCAGAGCTGTGGAAAGGTTCCACCCCACACCAGGGCAAAGGATTGTACTCCAGGTACTTCCTTACCCCAAAAGACAGGAGAATGGCGGCCCATCCTGGATCTCAGATATTTAAACAAGCACCTTTAAAACCAAAATTAAAAATGGTGACTCTGGGAATTATTCTACTGTCTCTAAGGCCAGGGGACTGGCTAGGCCCCTGGACCTCAAGGATGCTTACTTCCATATTCTCATCAGAAGCTCCCATCGAAAGTACCTCAGGTTCGGAAATGCTGCCCTCAGGCCATTACCAGTTCAGAGCAATGCCCTTTGGCCTCACTCTCTGCTCCAAGGGTATTCACAAAATGCCTGGCAGTAGCAGTTGCTTCCTAAGAAGGCAAAATTGCCACCTTCCCTTATCTGGACGACTGGCTCATAGTAGGCCAGTCTCAGACCAAGTCAGGTTACATCTACAGACAACTCCAGCAACTGCTCACCTCTCTAGGTTTCCTTCTGAATCTCTTCAAAGTCAGTTCTAGAGCCTGTCCAGCTCCTCACCTTCATAGGCGCAGAGTTGAACACAGAGAAGCCAGAGCCTTCCTTCCTTTGGACAGAGCAAGGACCCTGGTCTCTGGCTCTCCTCATTCACCCTGCAGGTGTCTTGACCAGCAAGGCATTTTCTACAGCTCCTGGGGCACATAGCTGTTTCTACTACAGTAGTGCAGGGAGCAAGATTTCAGATGAGGGACATCCAGTTCCATTTGAGAGCCTTTGGTCTCAAAGGAAAGACCCTCTAACCAAATTGATCCCAGTAACTCGAACCCTGATCCAGGCCCTACAGTGGTAGTAGGATCAGACCAACCTGAGACAAGGGGTTCCCTTTGTCACTCAGTCTCACCCTTAATCCTTACTACAGATGCATCCCTCTTGGGGTGGGGAGCTCACATGGGTGACCTCACTACCCAGGGATTGTGTTCCCTCAGAAATCTCTGCTCCACATCAATCTGTTGGAACTCAGAGCAGTTTTTCTAGCACTTCAAGTTTTTCCAAATCTGTTAAGAACAAAGTTGTACAGGTCAGAACAGACAACACCACCACAATGTGGTACATCAACAAGCAGGGGCACTCCGGTCCACGGCCCTGTGCAATCAAGCAATGAAGTTGTGGTCTCTGGCTTACTCCTGAACACCTCACTTACAACAGTTCACCTCCCAGGCAAGGACAATGTCCTGGCAGATGCTCTCAGCAGGATTTCCCAGGGCCATCACGAATGGTCACTGGACCCCTGATCCTGGAGGTGATATTTGCCAGATGGGCACCCTGCAGATAGATCTTTTTCAGCCCCAGACAATCACCAACTTCCTTTTTGCTGCAGGCCCCAGTGTTGGGCTCAGTTCCTCTGGGTGCTTTAGTTTCAGTTGGGAAAGGAAGTTTCTCTGTGCTCCCTTCCCTCTCCTGTTCAAAGTGTTAGTCAAAATCAGATCTCAATCCTGCAAGATGATCCTGATTGCTCCAGATTGGGCCAGACAGCCATGGCATCCACTCCTACTGTCCTTAGCAGTCCATCTTCCTCTCTGTCTTCCCAGGAATCACAATCTGTTAACCTGTGCTCAGGGAGGGTTTGGTACCCGAACCTCAAATCTCTCAATCTCAAAGCCTGGCTCTTGAAGAGTTAGAGTTTGCTGATCTACCACCTCTCCCAAGGTGTAATGGATATACTAAAGGCTTCTAGGAAGCCTTCCACCAGGGCTACCTATAATTCCAAATGGAAGAGGTTTTCCATGTGGTGCTCTGGGAAGCTATATTTCCCAGAATCTGCTGAATTACCCACAGTCCTGGATTATATGGTCCATTTAAATAGCTTGAGGCTGAGACCAGCTACCCTAAGAGTACATTTGGCAGCTGGGTCTGCTTTGTTTCAGCAGGTAAACTCTCTTCTTTCAGCTCATCCTGTATTCTCCAAGTTTTTAAGGGATTGCTTCACCAGCCCTCCATTCAGGGACCCTGCCCCTGCCTGGGATCTTAATGTTTGCATTGCTCAGCTTATGCAAGCCCTTTTGAGCCTTTGTCTTCAGCAGAGCTTAAGTACTTGACTTGAAGACTGTGTTTCTGTAGCCATCACTTCTGCCAGACGATAAGTGAATTACAAGCTTTGTCAGTGGAGCCTGATTTTATCTCCTTTCATAGAGATAAGGTGGTCCTCAGGACTAACAGGAAGTTGTTGCCTAAGGTGGTTTCAGATTTCCACCTTAATCAATCTGTCTCTTCCAGTGTACTTCACTGACCATTCCTCCTCTGGCGAGAAGAGGCTGCACAGCTTGATGTGAAGAGAGCCCTTAGCTACTACATAGACTGTACTAAGGGTCACAGGTTTGACTCCTCCAACTGTTCCTCATTTATGGTGAGGTTGGCAAAGGAAACCTGCCACTAAAAGATCCATTGCCAGGTGGATTGTCTCTCTTGTATCCAATTTAATTATGAAAAACTGGTAAGGTTCCTCCTCAGGCCTGAGGGCTCACTCTACCAGAGGTACTAGCTGCTTTCCTGGCTGCTGCCAGGGACATCCGTATTCTAGAGATATGTCAAGCAGCTACCTGGAAAACAGTTCACACTTTTACTAAGCATTACTCCTGGACATCCAGGCTAGGAGTGATGCTCGGTTTGGCACACAGCTGTGCTGCAGAGCCTTTTTCCTAAGTAGGTTCTGTCCTCCTCCATGGAGGTACTGCTGTGTAGTTGTATTTGTTATAATATAGCAAGACTTCATGTTGTTTGAAGAAAAATTGCTCACCTTAGTAATGTTGTTTCTTCTAATGGAGTCTTGCTATATTATGACCTCCCCGCCTGCCCTCTCAGAACCTTTGTTTTGGGATGTGGGTGGGCAGTGCAGTGTTGGCACTTAGTAGATGCCCACCTTGTTGTTTCACCCTCCTTTTTGGGGTGACTTGGTGTTGTGTTTTTCAGTTTTTGGTCTCCTGACTTGAGTCTTTGTTTTGGGACCAAAAATGTGTTCTTATGTTTAGTAGCCAGTTGGCTAGTGTAGGTTTACAGCTTCCACACAGGACCTCAGTGAGTTTAGCTCAGAAGATCTGACGGTTTGAGTTTGAAGAACAACAGACAGAGTTTCAACCAAGCTCGAGCTCAGCTGCCCATGCCTGGCATGGAAGGTTAACTTTTCACCTCTGGAGCAGTTCGGGTTGGGACTCACTGCATATGTCATAATATAGCAAGACTGCATTAGAAGAAACAACATTACTAAGGTGAGTAATTTTTCTTTCTGCTATGGTGCTAAAGTGAATAGAGCTCTACACACCCTACTGCAGAAAATCTGAGAAAATACACGGACAATAGGCTCACACTTTGTTTAGTGCTTAAAATAAGTGGACAGAGAAGAGCAGCTGATGCTTATGTGGGATAAATGTCGAGACATTTAATCATGCAGGCTCAGCAAAGTGTGCATTAAAATTGCTTAACCTTAATCACCCCATCTCGGTCTCGTAGATGGGGCAATTTCTACAACCCCCTTTTCTTCCGCCTTTACAGTGACATAATTTCCTTTGTGGCGTGAGGGGACATGGACTGGTATATAAAATGCTGATGAGCAGCAGTGACCGGATCTCAGTCCTTCCCAACAAGGGTGAAGGTAGAACAGTGTTCCTATCAGTAATACCAGCCCAGAGGTCTCACCGCCATGGCCAGCTATCACAAGCCGGATGAGAAGACTCTGCAGAGCCTAAAAGATGTCGCCAATAAGCTGTGAATCCACTCTGTCAAGGCAACATATGCATCCAACTCCGGTAACAGAGCAGGGAACGGGTTGGACTTCAAAGTGGTGCATTGTGTTGGGGCCCTGGTTGTGATGGCTAATCTCCGTACATGCTCATAACTGACTCTTTAGACCACCTTCAGTTTGCAGTATATAAAGCTTAAATAAGCAACCTTGCAAAGAGTTGAGCTGTGCCGTATAGCTTCATTCAACCTCAGTAATCTCATGTCGATTTAATGCATGTTACATGACCTCTGTTTTTTTTTTTGTTATTGGTTTCAACAATAAACTGCAAAAGAAAACATTTACGGTACCTGCAAGCATACTTGCATCACATATAACTTTGGATTATAGCAAGATGTTATGTAGGTTAGACTGAATGTATTACAGTGCAGCATTTCAAATAGTATCTCATCCTAAAGTTGGATGGAGACAGCCAGCATGCTGTTGTGTTGGTTACAGTAACATTTCCATTATTTCTGACTAGACTGCCTTTATAACTGTGTGGACCTCTATCTGTTTAAAGGAATTTGTGTTAAACTCATCACCCAATTTAATACTACCTGCTTCACTGTGAGGGGGAAATTTGAAATGAAGTCCAGTTCATTTCAAAGAGCAGACACAGAGCTGCACATCATTGGCGTGTACAGACATATCGGTAGCTACGCCTCTTGCTGCTAAGGGAGGGACAGAAATGGCAGGGATGCAGAAATGTACAAAAAGGCCCATAAAAAAAAAAAAACATTTGCAGTGCTGCAGTCCATAGGGACAACATGGGCGGATTGCTTTGGGGAGGGTCAAGCAGGAGGAAAACAGTTCCACGGATGGAAAACATGACGCCAGCCCTTTTACATGTAACATCTGCAGGCTCCTCCCATGCAGCCGATATATAGCAGGACAAGAGGACACAGCATGAGATTAGAGGGAGGCTGATTAAGGGGTAATGGAGGAAGTTCTTTTTACAGAAAGGGTGGTGGATGCATGGAACGGCCTACCCCAGGAAGTGGCAGATATGAATACAGTGCAGGGCTTCAAACAGGCATGGGATGGGCATAAGGAGCACACAGATGAGTATGAATAGATAGGCCATTGACAGAGCAAAGGCCAATGGCACATTCATAAAGCAGAAAGAAATGAGCAGACAGGATGGGCCTTTCAGTCCTTATCTGCCATCAACTTCTATGTTTCTCATAGACCACCTTCTAACCCTGCCTCCACAGTGCGACCTTCTTTCTCAGGGACCCATTCTGCAGCCAGATCCTTGCACCTCAAACTGACGGCATGGCTACTGAGAGGCTCAGGCTGCTAAAGATTGGGGGTTACAAATAGGTGGCTAGCCCTGTGTTACAGTCCCACAAACTTTCTACTAATTGCACCTACAATGCACACTGGTTCATCTTCTCTAGATGGTGCAGATCTAAAACAATTAACCCCTCTGCTGTAGAATTCTTTTTTCTTCAATTGCATGATTTCATACATAAAACCCATTGAATCCTTTCCAGTAGTCTGTGTACTTTGGCAGATCTTCTGTCTCAGTTTTCAGTTCAGTGCTGTTTTTTGGTTAACCAGTTTTATTACTGAACAAATTGGTTGGGAAGTTTCATATGGAGGGTAAATCCAACAGGAAGTGGCAGAGACAGGATCAGCTTCCAGCATTTCAGTTTGTGCATCAGCCTATCGGAGGACACTTCTATACCCAGTAGTGATGACTTGGAGTGCTGCAAAATGTGTTTCTTTACTCACTTTACTTTTTACTCACCTTTGCCAGGTGAGTAAACTACCAGTACTGTATCATGAAGCAACTAAAAGAAACATCTTCACAAGTTCCACTAAGTAAAAAGATGTTCTCCAAAGTGCCAAACGTGAAATAGTGGAGGATGAACCAGCAATCCAGCATTTTGAGGCAAGTGCCTCCTCTTGAGGGGGCCTATGTTGCTTCATTGAACCTTTTTTTCGGCAGATAGCCCAATTTGCCATTTGTCTGCTACTGTTCCTTTTTCTGTTACTGTCTATGTTCCATATACTGCTCTGCATTCAGTTTTATGCATCGCTATACAAACCTGCTCCAAATCACAGGTTAACAAATGCATTCTTCTTTTATCTGTGGTGTTGGTCTTTTTCAACTGCTGGAAATTATTGATGAAAATAACTCCCTTTCCAACAAATAGAATAGCTTCATGTAGAAGGACAGGGACAATTACCCTTGCTCCATACTCATTTTGAAGTATATATCTGGTGGTTCAATGGATAACTGAAGATTCAGGTCTTGTCCTACAAAGATTCAGTAACTGCTATTGAAAAAGCTCCACCCTTCTCTGAATGGTTGGGTTGTCAGCCCCTGTGACCACCCTCTGTTGCCATGCCCAAGCCAACTGATCTTCATGTCATGCATGCATCAAGAAACTGGTTCCATGAAGTTTCTGATCTAATGAAGTCCCTTGTCTCACAAAGAGCCTGTGTTCAGTCCAGTATAACTATCTTGCAACAGAAAATGCTAACTCTGTTTGTAAAATATAGCAGGTGATTGCTGCTACAGTATCATCTAATATGCAGGGTGTAGCATCAACTGGCAGCTGCTGTCCACATAGGGAGGGTTGTTTTCTGTTGCAGGTAGGGTTGTACACTACAGCACACAGGTGCTTCATGAGATGGAGATCTTCATGGAACCAGTGGCTTGGTGCAGGTATGCCAGTGCTGGGGATGGGGTGGTGGTTACACAGGGTAGAAAACTAGCAGTCATTTAGAGATGGGAAAAATGTTTTCAACAGCAGTTCATGGAGCTGTGTGAGACTGACCAGGATCTTCAGCTAGTCACTTGATTGCCATATTTACAGCAAAATTAATTTTGGGGCAGTTGGATACACAATGCAATGTCCAGACGTATGTTTGGTCCCAGTTTGTATGTTTGCGATTGAAAACACTGTTTGCCACCATATATCTGGTGGCCATCATTTGCTTTCTGACTCAGCTGCCAGTAGAAATTTAACCCAAACAACTGAATCTTGGTTTTCTGTAAGGCAGTTTTGGGGATGGTGGAACATGAGATGCCTGTTTGCATCCAGAAATTGCCCCATTAGCAACTGCAGCGTGTATCAAGGCCCAGAAATACTGTGAGGGTGATGTTTGCTCTTTGGTGCCCTTTAAGGAAAGCTCTTGTGTTGTCTATAAAGGATACTACTTCCATTTGTGAGGTGAGCACTAGAGTTCAGTTGTTAGGGAATCAAAAACAGAATTGTAATTGACCATCTGTTCATTCTTGACAAGGTCAGTTACTGTATCTAATGTTTTATGTCTTTACAGAATCACAGAAACCCTGGTGGACTAAGGTCGTTGTTCTTGTGACTTCGCTTGTTCTTGTTCTTCTTCTTTGTGTTGGTGGAAAGGTTTATAAAATGGATGAACCGTAATGAATGCTTTCCATTTGCTTTCCACCCATTTCCCTTACTACTTTTTAAAACATATTGTTTATGCTCCCTTTACTTCAATGCTGCTCCTTCCAGCCATCACAACCCAGCCCCATATCTGACCTTCTCCATCCCTTACCCTTTACAACCCCCAAATTACTCCACCCCCAAGAGGTGGGGCTTAGGTGTTGGCTGTCCTTATGAGGACCTTCGGGTGAGGGTGACTGCTTGGTCAGGCCAGAGCCAGAGTGTTCCCCATCATCCTACATCATGCCAAGGATTTTGTTTCCCTTTTGGGTGTTCCAGGCCCTGAGAATGGCAGCATACTTGGGAATACAAGTGGATGCATATACAAAGTGTGGCAGCAGAAATTATGGTTTGCATCCTGTCTGTTTCACTACCACATTGTGGTCACACATGAAGCAATATTGTAGCACAGGCAGTGACTTTCCCTGAGGTGGAGTGTGTCCTTGAGACATTTGAGAGTCATTCCTCTGACTGATCACCAGTGACTTGGGCTTGTTCCCAGACTTGGGTCACTGGAATCACAAGCAGTAGGCCTACTGCTGTACCAGTGTGCCAGCTTTAGCTTATTGCTTTAACCCTATGATAAACATCACAGAAGCAGATTACTTCTATCAGGAAGCAGGGATGCACTAAGTGTCCTCTACTAATGGAGCCCATAATGTGCTCTTATTTGCCGCTGTCTCATCTAGCTTATACCAATACAATCCTAAGGAAGGGTGGGAGTAGGGAAGCAGTTTAAAAAGTGTATTTGCTACATTAAAATGAATAAATATTAATTAAATGACATGTTATAATTGTGCCTATATCTACTGGATTAGATGGGTGAGTCTCAAGCTGCTTTGTTAAAGGGAAGGTTCCCTCAGCCTTTTATTCTTTATACCTGTATGGTTTGCAGGCATGAACAATGATTGCTTCTACTGCACCCTCCTAATTTCGTCAGGATTTAAATGTAAATGAAGGTACTTGAGTTTGGATGAAAAGCTGCTTGATCCCATTCCCAAGGTCATGACCTGACTCATATAAAGCATCCTGGAATTTTATGATGTTTTGTTACTAAAGCCTGCAGTAGTTACGCTTAGTTTAGTCACTGCTGTTGCTGTTCTCTGCAGTCCCCATGTTTTTGTCTTTTGCCGACAATGAAACATTTCAAGGCATAGTAAGTGCCCTGCTGTTTTCTGTATTTTCAAGTGTATTTGAGTCAGAAAAAATGCTTTAGAGAATACTAGGACTTCACAAGACATGTAACAGAACTGAATGAGAGTATAACTTTTCCTGGCTTGTGCATGTAGTATCAACTCCCATGATACCTTTCATGAGTGAGGTCATGACCTTGCAATGGAGACAAATGGGTTTTCACACCAGGACAAAACAGAGTGAAGCAACCTCATTTATATTTAAATTAGAATTAAGTTAGGGGGTAAGCAAGGAAATCATTATTCATGCCATACAAACTACACATGTATACTGAAAATAGGTTGAGGGAACTTTCTTTAAAGAGCAGGTACTGTATCTACTATTATAGATCATGGAAGCATCCCACTAATTGCAGCACTCCCTCCAGTTGCATGTGAGGTACGCTACCATAAGAATATCTCACATACTGAGCCATTGTAATGGGAATATCACTGATTTCTCATACCATCAGTGTTCTTTTAAAAAGGATTTTTTAATTTAAAATAATTAGCGATCTATAGTAATTTTATGGGTCCCTTGGATAGGCCTCTTATGAGTCTAAGAGCGCTGCCTCCTGTGTCTTTAGGGCCACAGAACTGACCACCTTTGGTTCAGAGTCCTTGGTCCTAAGAATGTGAGGAAACACTCATTAAGAGGCCCTCCAACTGGACTCATAAACTTATATAAAATAAAATATATAGAAAACATTTTGTTTATTAAATGCTTTTTCTAATTTTGCTCTTATTAGATTTTTAAAGCAGTGCACATTAATAAGTACTTATTCCACAGCCTGTTTAAAAAAAAAAAAAAGAGCTGATCTTACAATTACTGTATCTGTGACATGGTAATATGCTGTCATGATAAGCACTATGATATTATACTAGAACATTATGAAGTCAGAAAATCCATATGAATTTGTTTATATACAAACATCTTGGAAAGATTTACAAAACACACAGCAGAAGATATAAAAAGGTGTTCTCTAGTCCATTGTATTTGGTGAAGAGTATGTCTGTGAATTTATATTGTAAAGCAGATACCTGCCCTTTAAAAAGCACCCTCGTGAAAAACTCACTGAATGAGACAATCCAACAAAACGATATAAACTAGCATACATTTAATAATGCCACTGTCATTAATATTTCAATGCTTGTTTCAGATATTTGGCTTATGTGGCACCATGTAACTCATTCAGAAGTGTGCCTAATTAATACATTTTCTGTCAGCATCCACCCATCCATCCAGTATCTGTTTACACAGGAGATAGTAAAAATACATATTCAAGAAATTATTTATATAGATGAGGAGGTTTACAAACACCTTTGCTCATTTCTGTACAGCGTGGTATTTAACAAGGGCTGGGACTACCAATCCTTCAAACTTTCCCTCTCTCGTGATATTTTTACAGAGTCCTTATAAAGCTGTATCTTCTTCTGTTCACTGAAGTAGAATGGTGCTGATCTCCTCCGCATAGATGAATATTTTCCTATCTTTATCCATTCTTTTTCCGCCTGATAAATCTGCTTTATTTGACCTGCCTGCATTGTTTTTTAGCTTTTGGTCCCCATTCCTCCTCCCCCAACTGGCTACAGGACACATGCATTTCTTTTACAGAGTTTCTCCTGACCCCCACCCCCAGGCCCTGGCACAAGGCCATATGAGCACGTGAGGCACACGTCACACACTGTGGTGCCAGCTCAGCCCCTTCCACTTCTGGATACATTTTCCACCCGCCTCTGCCTACACTACTGACAGACCCCCACCCAGTGGGGAGCGAACTATAGGGGGCACCAACTCACCCTCACCGCCCTTGGGACAGGGAGAGTTGCTTGCTGGCATGCTCAGTCTCTGCTTTCTGCTCATGTTGACACCCCAATGACTTGAGTCATTCCCGAACCCAGATTACCAGTGTAGCATGAAGCATGGCATCCAGTGCCTCAGCCATCAGTGCCCCTAGCTGGGTGCCACCTGCCTGCATTTTGTCTCTTGCTGATTTTCTAAGGATTCTCAAACTCAGTGGGGAAAAGCATCCCTTTGTTTTGTCTCTAAATTCATCTAGTAACCAGTATAGGGCTAGCATTATCTGGGGCTGGCCACCAGGTCAAGAGGTACAACAACCTCATATAAGAGTTACAGGAGGGAGGGAGAGTAGTGGAACAGGATGGTCACCTCGTCGGGGACCAGGGTACTGAGCCAGTGGTATAATGGAGGATAGGGGATGGGTGAAAATTTAGAAGCAACAAGGGTAACCTTGGGGTGGCACTAGGGAGATGCATTCAGTAGTTGCTCAGGAAATAGGTTTGCTGTACTGGCTTCAGTGTTGGATGATGAGATTGGTGCTCTGGGAATGGCAGGAGAGAAAGAGGGTAGGGAAACCTAGGGGGCAACTATCTGGCAGAGGAGGGTGGTGGAGGGAGAAAGGTGAAAATGGATTGGAGTAGACATGAGGGCATGGGGCAGGGCAGAGAAGTCAGAAGAGAAGAGGGGATACAGAGAGGATGGGAAGGAGGTTTATGAGGCAGGAAAGTCATTCGTGGTGAGATGGACAATAGGGAGGGACGGTGACGATAGCAGGAGGGTCAGTTCAGCAGGAATGGGCAGGGCTTGGCTGGGGTCAGATCAAGTTGCAAGTGTGCAGGACAGGATGGATGTTCAAGGTGGGGGTAGGGATAGTAGGACAGTACAGTGGAACAGTGGGGAGACGTGGGGTGGGGTCTTAATGTTAGGGGACTCAATCAATCATAAAAGGGGTCAGGATGGGGAGGAAGGAGAATGGCATAGTCAGATATGGGTGGATTCAGTATCTGGATTGACAGTGGGTAGGGTGGGACAGTCCTTACTCAAGTGTGTTAGAGGGAAGAGATAAACCACATGTGGTGGTGCATGTAGGCACAAACAACTTGGGGACAGTACGTTGAATTGGTAAGGGAGAGGTTTGAGGAGCTGGGGAGGTTGTGTTTGGAGGTAGGGAGTTCAGTGGCCTTCTCAGAAGAGCTCCCAGTACCCAGGACAAGCACGGTGAGGAAAGAAAGTATAGAGAAATTTAACTCTTGACTGACAGAGTGGTGTCAAACCCAAGGATATGGACTGGTGGGAGGTTGGTGAAACACCGGGACAACAGTGATCTGTACATGAAGGACAGATTGCATTTGAGTAAGGTGGGTCAGGAAGTCTTAAAACAAAGGCTGGGAGTACATAGCATCCAGGGTGGATTTAAACTAGGTATGGGGGTAGGATAGTGTGCAACAGGTATGCAGGGCTGCTGGATAGGGGAGCCAATGAGCTAACCCCCATGCTAACAGGGATGATACCAGGGTAGGTCCATGGGGTGGGGAATCCAGTTGAAGGGGAAACAGGTTAAGGTAAGGAAGATAACTGGGTGAAGGGTGGTCCCTTAAATGCAAGGAGCCTGGGAAACAAAACAGCTGAGTTACAGGCTCTGTCATCAGGATGATGGACACCGCTGCTATCATGGAGATTTGGACTACACAATACTAGGATTGGGATCTGATGATCCCAGGTTATAAGATATATAGGAAAGATAGAGGAATGGGGAGGGGGGGAGGACAATTTACATAAGAAAAGGGATAAAGTGTACAAGGGATGAGGGTAAAAGACATTATGGATGCAGTTCCTGATGATAAAAGTAGGATACTGCAGATGGGGGTGATGTACAGATTGTCACAAATTCACTGTGTGGGTTGGGCCCTTTGCTCCCACAGTGCCAAGCCTTGAAGTGTAATATGAGAACAGGAGACACACAGGGTAACCTCCTGTCTGTTTTGGGTCCGAACACCTACCAGCCTGTAGTCCTGAGGTCAAATATAAACCCCTTTTAGCTAGCACACCCAGTTAACAGGATCAAATATCACACACCCTTCAGGGAAATGCAGTGTAATACTTAACCCAGTGGGCACCCAACATGATTCACAACTTCCTTTCGGTCCAAACATCTACCAGCCTGAGGTCAAATATGAACCCTTTTGCTAGCATGCCCAGTTAACAGGATCAAATATCACATTCTTTTCTGGGAAATGCAGTAGCAATACTTAACCCTGTGGGCATCCATTCAGGTTCACCATCCCCTTTAGACTCATTTGAGACCTAGGTACTTTTCTTTTTTGGTGCAAAATGGTAACACACTGTAAGCACTTAACAATTCTGTCAGACTTATCAGCAATGTCCATGCATTCACGTTCAAAATGAGAAAAGACTCAGGCAGGATTTCAAAGAAAATGAAGTTTACTAGAATGAAAAATAGTAAAGAAAATACAACACACAGAACACATAAAGTTTGAGTTTACTGTCATTTAAATTAAATGGTCAATTTAAATAAAACCACCTTAATGCTGAATATTTTCTCCTACCCTAGTTTCCAGTAATAAAAAAAGTGGTGATTGATTTACCTAAAGTGTTCTGAGGTGTGTCTTGTCAGGAGTCCAGATTTAAAAAGCAAAAGCCCCTTTCTTCCAGCCATCTGGTAATATTCAGTACAGCCCCATCCTCTATGTGATGTCACAGCTAGTGATGCTGGCTGTGAAGTCACTCAAACCTGGATACTGACTTAATTGAATAGTCACATGCCCCAGCACACTGCTAAACATTGCAATTAAAAAACAATATATATTCTTCCTAATGAGTGATGAGTGACATGTCAGAGTTGCCCTTTGATGTTGTCCGGCAAACTTCCTGATGAGCTATATCACCTATTTGTGAAATCTAAGAAGTATCAGAAGTTGCTTTTTCCTAATAGGTCGTAAAATGCAGCATGGTTTCCTGGATTTCAAAGTACAAGGGTGTTTTACAGTGTTACAACCTGGTATCGGAAGGATGCTCTTAATTAGATTTTCCACTCAGAAAAGAACAGTATATTTTTTTAATCCAAGGTCCCACAATGCCGTGTGCTGTCATATTTTCCAAGCAGAAATTCAAAGAAACATATATTTATATCACAAATATGATACAATACAATACAATAACAAGCAGATGGGCGAAGTGTCACACAGATCACCAGCTCAGACAGATGACTTGGACAAGGCTTAGTGGAGCAGAATAGAAGGGTATGCAGGAATGGAACATAGTGATTGTGGGGACTTCAATCCACCAGGACTGAACTGGGAATCCCTACCACCTTAAGCGTGGGAGAGCAGGTACTACTGGATGCTGCTCAGGATAGCTTCCTGGTGCAGATGGTCAGTGGGCCAATTCGCTGAAAAACACTCTGGACCAAGTGCTAACTAATGGGGAAGCTGTGAAGGATCTGAGGGTGGAGGACCCACTAACTGGGAGTGACCATCAATTGGTGTGGTTCACGCCTGCATGTGCAGGTAGATTGTAGGTACGAACCAGTGTGTTTGACTTCAGATGGGCAGAATTGATTAAGATGAAGGAAATTCTGGGATGGCATCTGGTAGGAATTAGGCCTGATGTGGATGCAAATCAGAAGTGGGATATTATCAAACTTGGGCTGATCTTTAGTTTTGTTGACCGGTAAGGAACTAGACAAATCCTGCCTATTTTCAGGCACAACACGGGGAGGGAATACAGATGAATGCCAACTGACCTTGAACAAGATTAAGCTGTTGGTGGTATATTTAGTGAATGAGGGAAATTTGGCCAGGACTCGGGAAATTCCCCTACTCTTTTCGATAAGTGCCATGGGATCTTTAACATCCACCTGAAGTACCACCAGTCCAGGCAGATGGGACCTCGGCTTAATGTCTCATCTGAAAGGCTAATTGATTGAGGCTACCGGCCATTTACCAAGACACTGAGCAAGAAGAATAGGGCTAAGAAGCCAACCTGACTGAATAATTAGGTTTTGGAAGAGGTAAGGAAAAAAGAAGCTTTTCTGAGGTACAAGAAGTCTGGGGGACTGGGAATTGCATGCAAAGAAGTCTAAGGAGGTAATCAGATTGGTCAGGACAGCCATGATTCCAAGGAGCGGAGGCTGGGGCATCAGGAAGGGAGAAGGACTTTTTCAGATATGTACGGGATATAATGAGCTGCAGAGATGGGATAATGAAGATTAGAAAGGATGGGGAGGGTGGAGATGGGACAGAACAAGCAGAAGCACTAAATAAGTATTTCTGTTCTGTGTTCACAAAGGAGAAGGGTGGTCAGCTACCTCGGGGATGGGGAATGGGGAAGGGGAAAAGGTGATAGATGGGGTAATTATGGAGGGCAGGGTGCTGGAGGGTCTGAAGGCACTAAGGATGGATAAGGCACGAGGTCCAGATGGCATTCATCCCAGGGTGCTGAAGGAACTGGTGGGGATACTGGCAGGCCAGTGGCGGACTTGTTCAATACCTCCTTGGACAGAGATTGCATACCACAGGATTGGAGGATGGCTCACATGTGCCCGTCCGAAGAGTGGCCCAAAGGATGAACCAGGCAATTACAGACCTGTAAGCGCCACATTGATTGTAGGAAACGATGGAAGCGATCCTGAAAGAGAGGCTGGTGACCTTTTGGAGGAAAATGGACTCCAGGATAGTCAGTAGCATGGATTCATCTCTGGAAGATTCTGCCAGACCAACCTAATTGAATACTGTGGCTGTGTAATGAGGGAACTGAATAAAACCCATGCAGTGCATGTACTGTATTTAGACTTCAGCAAGGCTTTTGATTCAATGCCTCATGAGAGGTTGGGGGTAAGTTGCAATATGTGGGGGCAGGGACAAATATAGTAAACTGGATTGTGAACTGGCTGAAGGGAGGCAGCAACATGGTGGGGGGGCACTCTGTTCCTCAATGGTGGTGACAAGCAGGGTGCCACATGACTCAGTCCTGGGTCTGGTGTTGTTTGCGTTATTCAGATCAGATATCTCTCATGGCATTAGGGCGAAAACCAGACTGTTCACAAATGACACCAAAATAGGGCGATGGTGGACGACACAGAGGGGTGGCAGGGGCTACAGAAGGACCTGATCAACCTAGAGGAATGGTGAAAAAATGCAATTGAGCTTAAGTGCAAAGAAGTGGAAGGTTATGCACTTCAGAGCAAGGAACCCAAGGAGGAGCTACCCATTGGGAGGATTCAGATAGAGGTCACAGAGGAGGAGAAGGACCTAGGGGTGATCATAACGGGTAACATGAACAACACAGCTTGGTGTAGGAAGGTGGCAGCTAAGACCAACAAGATGCTGGAGTGTAGTTGTGAAAGGAATTTCATCCAGAAATAGTCAGTGTGATTTGCTGTACAGTCACTAGTCGGGCCACATTTGGACTACTGTGTTCAGTACTGGTGTCTGTTTCCAACAAGGGATATCAGATTACTGGAGGGTGCAGCGTGAACACAACTAAGATGATCCAGGGGCTGGAGGGCAAAACCTATGAGAATAGGCTGACTGAGTTGACTATGTACACCCTGGAGGAGAGGAGGAATCAGGGGACATGACTGAGTCCTTCAAATATCTGAAGGGATTAACAAAATGGGCACAGAAGGGATATTTAAGTTGAGGAGAGGAAAGGACACGAGTAGGGTTACCAGATTTTGGGACACCAAAGAGGATCCCTCCTCTCCCCATTTGCCCACAGCCATGCCCAGCAATGGGGTGGATTGCAAAAGCACAGCCCTGCACCCTCAAAAGACAGTGGCAGTGGCACAGACAGTACAGCAATCAACCTCCCATTCCAGTTCTCACTGCTTCACCTCTGACTGCCTCGGAGGCAAGCACGCAGTTACAGTTTTAATGGGTCCAGACATCTACCCCCACCCCCATCCCAATGTACATTTCGGCAGTGTAAATCCACTCTGAATCTCCAATCATTCAGCTTTAATTCTCTTGTATAAACTGAAAACCCATGCACAATACTGTGTGTAGACAACTCCAAAGCTAACCTCCTCTCAACTACCTGAACAGATCACTGTAGTGTATACACAAACGTGGCTGTACCAATACCATTTTTAAACAAGTGCAAATGACAGTCTGTTGCTTGGGTTCCTGCCCTGAACTGAAGTCCTCATATCCCAGACAGTCGGATGAACGCGTGTTACCTCTGTGGTACATTAAAGCCCATCTTTATATTAATATACCAAAAGGACAGCATTACCCGAGGTTGCCATCGGCCTCCTTCACAGTCTGGGATCATATCTGCTGTGGTTGGGGTGGCTAGTCCTTCCACCTCTGGGAGTCTTTCGGGATCAGGGCGGGTTTCATTTGCTGGCAGTTCCACCAACCACACTCTGCACTTTCACTTCATGACTCCTCACTGACACTTCAAATCCTACATACAGGTGATGCTCTGTCATGCGCACATAGCACCAGAGACAGCACATGACAGGAGCATTCAGGTTTTTTTTTACACCGCCAGCTGCACAGCAGTTGACCGCTGCTTGGCAACACGGAAAGTCTTTATCCTAGCCCAAAACCTGGAAAAATGGCCCTAAATAAAAACATGTGCCTGGATGCAATTAGCACAGCTTTAAAAGAGGACATGTTTGGATAAAACTGGGTGTCTGGTAATCCTACAATGGAGGGCATGGTCTCAGGTTGGAGTGTAGAAGATACCAGAGAGAGAGAGAGATGAGGAGGCATTTGTTTTTTTTTACAGAGGGTGGTGGACAAATGGAACACTCTACATGAGGAGGTGTTATCCTTTAGCACAGTGAGCAGTTTTAAAAAGGACATAGGAAAGGTTGCAAGGGGGGTAAATGTGAGAAGGAGAGCAGCTGCAATATAAGGGCACTAGCTGTGCATTTGAGCAGCCTAACTTGAAAGAGTGTAAGTCTGTTTCTGCTGGCTAATTCATATGTTTGCAACCTAGTTGAGTCCCCATTAGGGCTGTGAAAAAGGGCAAGTTCTTCCTATCCACCGCTTCTCCCAACTAATTGTATTTACTCTATTAAGGAGATAAATGACAGCTAAGGAACAGGGAATATCTGCATTGCGCAAAAATATCTAAAATTGTACACAGATAAAACCAGGTCTCTACAAGTTAGAGCTGTACAAATACAGTATACAGTGTTTACATTCCAATATTTCTATGATGATCCTTAACCAGTGTGTGTTTTACAGCCTTTTTAGGGCTGTGTGTGAGCCTGCATCCTTCTGTCATCAATTAGATTGTAGCTCTAAGACAACTGATCTTGGAACTCCTTTTGGACATTTGGAAGTATTACTCCACAGCAGCAAAATCGTGCACTCCCTTCTGATTTTTGTTATTTGTTGCTCTATGTTAGAGGCATCTGAAGGGAGAGGGATGCTTCTGTATTGTACCTCAGAACTTCTCAGGATATTAACAAAACACTTTTAAACTGCTGTTTCTATCATCTGTCCAGCTCAGTCTAACAGATTCATTCTATTCTTTCAGCAACCTAGGGTTAACTCATTTTGTCTGGCTTTTGTGAAAGTCAAACTAAGTATCAGATTATAGACAGCACAATTGCAGTCTGTTAGCCATCATTCCTAGGGCAGGAGAGGTTGCATGAAGCCATGACGATAGCATTTACTCTGACTAAATAAATTCAAGAGAAATGATTTAGCAGCATGGCAGTTTTTGATAATTGTGACTAAACAGCACTAGATGGCACTAACAAGAAAATAACTTTGGTCATTTGGTAGCTCTTCACAGCCCAAGCACACGACACACACACACACACACACACACATACACATACACACACACACACATACCCTGCAGGGATTCCTGTATTTTACAGGGATTTGGAGCCATCTACAGGAAATTCTCCATAGACTTGCATTATTTATATGGGGAAAAAGGAATTTGACTTCCATTGGAAATAATGTAATCTACAGGAAAACATTGGAAAAGTCAAGCTTGATCTGGGAGCACACACACACACACGCAGCATTTACTCTGACTAAATAAATTCAAGAGGACTGATTTAGCAGCATAGCAGTTTTGGATGATTGTGACTAAACAGCACTATATGACACCAACAAGAAAATAACTTTGGTCATTTGGTAGCTTTTTACAGCACTATTGACTCTGGCTAGAATTTGTTATGAAAGGTATTGTGTATTCACAAAAAACTAGCAAATATTTGCCAAAAGCCAGCAAGAATTTAGTAAAGTACTTAGATACTATACTGATGAAAAATGGTGGAGAATAGCATTTTCCAATAAATCTAGTTACATAGAAACATAGACTTTGATGGCAGATAAGGACTGCTTGGTAAGCCCAGTCTGCCCATATCCCTACCTATTGTTTAAGCTGCAGATCCTAGTTAACCAACCTCCTCCCCTCCATTAGAATTGCTTTATGTCTGTCCCATGTATTCTTGAATTCCCCACTGTTTTTGACCCATGACCTACTCAGGAAGGCCGTTCTATGCATCCACCACCCTCTCCAAGAAAAATTCCTCCTCACATTGCCCAGGAGCCATTCCCTCTATCTTCATATTGTGCCACCTTGTTCTTGTACATCTTTTTTTTTCTGAAAGATGCTACCCTGTTGAACTTTGTTGATTCCTTGAGGTACTTAAATGTTTCTATCGTGTCTCCCCTCCTTTCCTTGAGGGTAATATTAAGCTCCTTTGTCTCTCTTTGTATGGCTTCTGGTGCAGGCCCTGCACCATTTTGTTCTTTCCTCTGGACTGCTTCCATCCTGTCTGTGTCTTTGTGGAGATGGGGTCTCAAAACTGCACACGGTATTCCAGATGGGTCTCACCAACTGTCTGTACAGAGGATGACAATTTCAGTTTTCTACTGGTGATGCTCTCCCTATGCATCCCAATATCCCCCAGTCCTCCTTACTGCCTCTCTCACATTGCTTGCCTACCTTTACGCCATCTGATATGACTACTGTACCTCCAGGTCCTTTTCATTTTTGTTGTTGTTCGTACTCTCCCCAACATTATGTACTCTTTTCTCTAGGTTTTGTTTCCCAGGTGCATTACTTTGCACTGAATCTAAGCTGCCATATTTTTGACCATTCCTCCAACCTTGCCAAGGCCTTCTCATCCTTTCCACCCCATGTATCAACCCTGTTACAGAGCTTTGTGTCATCTGCAAAGAGGCATAATTTCCTTCCAGTCCCTCTGCAATGTCACCTATAATGACATTAAAGAGGAATGGTCCCAGGACTGAATCTCACGGTATCCACTTTCTTCATAGTGGACTCCATTAACTATTAATCACTGCATCCTGTTGTCCAGCCAGTGTTTTACCAGGATACAACCCTGGGTCCCACACCCAGGTTTGCTAACTTGTATATTAATCTTTTGTGTGGGACTGTGTCAAGTGCCTTTCTAAAGTCTAGGTAAGCCATGTCCACAGCCCCTCCTTGGTCTACTACTTTGGTCATCCAGTCAAAGTAATCAATTAGATTCTTCTGACGTGACATTCCCAGTGTGAATCCATGCTGCCTTGGGTCCTGTACCCTACTAGCCTCTAGGTACTCAACAGTTCTTTCCTTCAGAAGTGATTCCATCATTTTCAAACAACATGAAGTCTTGCTGTGTATTCTGACAATAAGCAGTTAGCCCCAGCACTTGAACTGCTCCGGAGATGAAAGAGTTAACTCTATGCTGAGAGCATAGAATGTTGAGCTCATGCTTGGTTTAAACCTCTGTCTGCTGCACTTTCAAGTGTAACCGTCAGATTCTTTACTCCACTCCTAACTGAACAGTCACTCCAGAGTTTCTCCTGTGGCTTTCGGTTTGTGTTGTGAAATCGACGGTTTTAACCACAAGTTTTTCAATTTTCATCAGTGCAGATCCCTGTCTGTGGTACATTTAGTGGTAGTGGACTGTGTTAAATACTGTGGAAATTGTAAGTTTAGAATTGCTCCAGTCAGTTCAGCTGAACCAATCGCTTTTTAGTCTATGGTGATTCCGGTGCTTATCGGTTCTAAAAAATGGCCGTGTTTAACGTTTTTTCCAATACCCATAACACGGTTAGGAACCGATAAGGTTGTCTTACCTGGCCTGAAGCTATGTAATGGGTAAGTTTTTCCTCTGATTTACTGTGGCCATGTCTGAGAAACCAAAAGAAAAACTGGGCCCACTGGGTTTCAGCACTGTAGTGTGTGTGTGAGGAGGCCTTTGCTAGGCTGATCCCACACCACCTGTGTTTATTGTCTGAGTTTGACCATCTCGATTCAGACTGCCAAATTTACAAAACTTTTCCTAAGACCACCCTAGAGAAAGGTTGGGCAGGCTTAATGAGAAAGAAGTTGAGAAGTCCGCTGACCTGGATGGCCAGCCGGTTCAGTTCCGACCGAACCTGAGGAAGTGCCTTCTGACCAGGGCCATACTTCCTCTGGCAAGAGAAAGCTGATACTGGGGGTCAGTTCCTGCAAAAGAAGAAAAAGGAAAAGTCGGCGGTTCGGTTCAAATCCCACCATCCAACTGTCTAGAAATTGCCAGAGCGATTAGTATTGTGGAATCGCTCCATTCGGTTCCGACCGATCCAGCACCTCTCGGTAGGCACTCGGTTCGGTCGTTTCCCGATTTCGATTATTCTTTGGAAGAATATTATGAGCTGGAATGGGAAGGAGAAGAAGAGTTTGATGATGAGGAGGAGGATGACGGCGGGGAAGGTCTAGATGAGCCCATTGAACGGGCATCTCCCCAGACAGACCTTCAGGAGTTTCCTCCCAAGCTTTCTGAGTCCCTTTCCATTTTATGTTTTACAGAAAGTGACTGACACCCTCCAGCTTCCTGTGGATGAAGCTGTTGAGGAGCAGGAGGAGCCTGATTTTGTGGAGATGATGGACATCCCAGAGTCCAAGAGGCTGTCTATTCCCTTACACAAATCTTTTGGGAAACAGACTCTACAAACTTCTGAAGACTCCAAATTCATTACCTCCAGTGGATAAACGAATGGACAGGAGGTACATGCTGTCAGGCTCAGCTATGGAGTTCCTATACCAGCATTGCAGCCATATTGGGGTAGTACAGGCTGCAGCCATATTGGGGTAGTACAGGCTGCAGCCTGTGACAAGGCTAGCATTCCTTAGCTCCCCCTCCCGGATAAGGGCTCTTGGAAGATAGATGCTATGGCTAGAAGCAGTACCTGGCATCTTCTCTGGGACTCAGACAGGCTGACTACATGGCCTATGCAGCTAGATGCCAAAAGTCCAGGTAGGAATCTGTTTTGGATCTGACTAGCAGGCTCCACCCCCAGCTAGCCAAGAGCTGGAGAAGGTGGCTGCTGATGGGATAGAGGAATCTAAGTTTCAGTTTCGTGCTGCTGTGGACTCCAATGATGTTTCATCATGAATCATGGCTACATCTGTGGCTCTTTGGAGGATGGCTTGGCTCAGGTGTACTAGCCTCTGCTGGATACCCAGGCTAAGGCCATGGATTTCCTGTTGTAGGTAATTCTCTGTTTGGGGAGCAGACAGAAAACTACATGAAAAGATGGATGAGAAGTCCATCTTCTTCCAAGTTGTGTACTGGGTGTGCTTTGAAACAACTGAGAAGCTGCATGGGATATACTGTATTGGACTAGATATCTGTAACTAATCTCTCTCTCTCTCTCTCTCTTGCTTACATCTGAGAGAAGTTTTCCTTACTTTTACATTGGTATTGCTTGTGTTTAATTATTTTAGTTTTTAATGAAGGAAGGGGTTTCAAAACTGCTTATCTTGTCAGCATCTTCAGAAGGGGTGAAATAACTGCATATTTGATTTTCCTTTGTGGCTAACTGGACTGATTACTAGAATTCTGTGACAATCTGCATCAATATATTTTGCAATATTTGCTGGTGGTGGTGGTTGTGTGATTTAAAATAGCAAAGGCTGCAGTTTGTAATTGGATGCCAGACATAGCCTGAGGTGGGAATTGTCTTCACAAGTCAGGGGCCTGCATCACAGCCAATTGTTCTAGCTTGACCATTTCAGCATTGATCAATTACTATAAACTACTGGTGTGATCTTGTTTCAGACAGAAGTCCATCTTCTTCAAGTTGTGTACTGGTATGCTTTGAAACAACTGAGAAGCTGCATGGGATATACTATATTGGACTAGATGTCTGTAACTAATCTCTCTCTCTTGCTTACATCTGAGAGAAGTTTTCCTTACTTTTACATTGGTATTGCTTGTGTTTAATTATTTTAGTTTTTAATTCAGGAAGGAGTTTTCAAAATGGCTTATCTTGTCAATATCTTCAGAAGTGCTGAAATAACTGCATATTTGATTTTCCTTTGTGGCTAACAAACCACCAGGCTGTTTTGGGGCTGGAGAGGTTTACCTGTGTCTGACTTGGATGTCTGGATTTTTTTGTTTGAGTAGCAGAATATTTTCTCTGTCAAACTGTTGTGTAGGAGCATCTTGCTGACAGGAAGGCACTCATCACAGTGGTGGGTGAGAGCTTTTAGCTGATTGTTTGTGAGGGCACAGTTTAGGCCCAACCCTTCCCACCCTCACCCCACCCACCCTGGAAATAGTTCCTTTATACCTGGGGTTCTGACATAATTTCCTCAAGGTGAAGGTGCATTTCACTGTCATATCCTCTCTAGCACACGCTGCACTGACAATATAAGCATATACATTGCATAATATATATATTTCTATATAACAAACCAATCTCTCTCACACACACACACACACTCACACACACAAAGTAGATAAACATGTGGAGAGTAGTGCAATGCAATGGCTGTGGGGCAGCAGTCTTCCAGGAGTCTTTCTGGAGGCTGAGATGCTGCCCTATTTGCAGACAACTCTCTGCCCTGAGGGAGGAAGTTGCCGTCTTCTGGCCGCACTGGACAGTAGTAAGGAAACCTTCCACCAGGCCACACTGGACAGTAGGAAGGGATCATCCCCCATCCAGGGAGCACCAGCGCCACCACCACGACCTCAGAGGTTGCGAAGAAAGCACAGCAGTTGGACCACAGTGGGCTCAGGGAGGGTGAGGATGGTGGAACAGAGGCACACCCAGTCAGTTGTTCCACTCCACAATACATACACCATTCTGGGGAGCATAGCTCCCTATGGATGCACCCACAGAGAAGACTGATGACAACTGTCACAAGGGAGGCCCACTGGAAGGAGGCAGAGGACACCACGGGAAAGGAAGCAGCTCCTGGTGGGGACTCAATTATTAGGGATAGAACTGGGGAGCTGGGGAGCTGGGAAACTGAAGTAAGGTGCCTGCCTGGTGCCATGGCTTGAGGGACAGGAAGTGCATCCTCAGGATCACGAGAACAGCTGCAAGGAGTCTGAGCTGGACGTAATTGTCCACTTAGGGACAAATGACTTGGCTGATCATGAGATTAGAGCAGTGCAGGAGGACATTGTAGAGTTGGGGAGGGCCTAAGACAAGTAGCACCAGTATCCTTCTCAGAGGTGCTGCTTGTCAATGGCATGGGGAGGTGAGGTACTTAGCACCATGCAGTTTAATGAATGGTTGAAAAATGGTGTGGAGCACAGGGTTTGGCTTCAGTGAGGACTGGGGTTCCACCTGGAGGACATCAGCCTATACTGGCAGGATGGTCTGCATCTGTCCAGGAAGAGAACAAGTCTTTTGAGCAATCAGTTTAAATGCTTCATTGGCAAGCTTTTAAACTAGTCAAAGGGGAGGCACTGATAAGCAGCAGGAAAATCCCAGCCTCTCCTACAAAACAGGGTACTAAGCGAGAAAAAGACCAAGGTAGAAAGGTCAGTGGGGATGCTGCAACAGAAGGTAAAGCCATCCAAAATGGAGAGCAGTGAGTACCAATGCCCGTAGTCTGGGTAACAAGCTTCCTGAATTAGTGGCCTTGATGGAGAAGGAACATCTGGATATCGTGGCAGTCACAGAAACATGGTACAAATACATGTACAGGGTAAAAGAGGAGGAGGAGGAGTAGCTCTTTACATAAGAGGAAAGAATAAAAGCAACAGAACAAAAGGGTAAACAGGGAGGAGAAGAAGCACTGTGGGTAAATTTGGAGACAGGCAATGGCACCACAATCCGCACAGGGGTTGTATACAGACCCCTTCTTAGGGGAGGAAATGGACAAGGAAATCATAGAAAGTATACTTAGAATGGCAGAAATAGGGAGATATTGCTGATGGGTGATCTGAATATGCCAGATGTTAACTGGAGTACAGTTGCAGCAGCCACTTAAGAGTGGGGTTATTCTAGATGCCCTACAGGGGCATGCCTTAGACAACTAGTATTGGAGCCCACTCGAGAGGGAGCAGTCTTAGACCTGGTTCTCTCAAATGAAGATGGAGAGGATCACAGATGTAGAAGTGGGTAGTCATCTGGGAACTAGCGACCATTGAACAGTATGGTTCACAATAAACACAGCAATAGAGTCAAGCCATACAAAGGCAAAAGTACTGGACTTTAGGAGGGCTGACTTTGCCAAAATGGGTGAGTGCCTAAGGAATGCACTAGCAAATGGGCAGGAAGGAGGGTGGAAGAACAATGGGGAATAATAAAACTGCCATCACAGAGGTAACAAGCCTTTGTGTGAAGCAAATAAACAAAACAAAACGATGTAAGAAACCACTATGGTTCTCAAAGGAAGTGGCAGTGAAGGTTCAAGAGAAAAGAAAGCATTCAGGAAGTACAAGGAATGCAGAAGGAACAGGACAGAGAACTGTATCAGTTAAAGCAAAAGGAGGCTGGGAAGGCAGTCAGAACAGCAAAGGCCAAGCCGAAGAAAAGATAGCCAACTCAGTTAAGAAGGGGATAAAACTTTTATAGGTACATCAGGGAGCGAAGGAAGACCAAGGGAGGATAGTGAGGCTTAATAAAGGGGAGGGAGGGTGGGCAGAGGGAGACGGTGAAAGGCAGAGATACTAAACAAATAGTTTTGCTCAGTATTTACAAATGAAGAGGGGAGGTACCTAAAACAAACAGTAGAAACACTCTGGATACAGAAGTTGATACCAGCCCATTTATAGAAGAAAGGGTTCTGAAAGAACTCTTAAAACTGAAGGTGGACAAAGCAATGGGGCCTGATGGGATTCATCCCAGAATTCTAAAGAACTAAGGGTAGAACTAGTGACACCACTGACTACCCTTTTAGCAAATCATGGGAGGATGGTGGTACCCGAGGACTGGAGGAGGCAGATGTGATTCCCCTTCACAAAAGTGGGAGCAAGGCAGAAGCAGGAAACTACAGACCTGTTAGTTTAACCTCAGTGATAGGGAAAATGATGGAATCACTTCTGAAGGAAAGAATTGTCGAGTATCTAGAGGCCAGAGGGGCACAGGACCCTAGGCAGCATGGATTCACAGCAGGAAGGTCATGCCAGATGAATCTGATAGATTTCTTTGACTGGGTGACCAAAGTAGTAGATCAGGGAGGGCTGTGGACATGGCCTACCTAGACTTTAGCAAGGCATTTGACACAGTCCCACACAAAGATTAATACACAGTTAGCCAGCCTGGGAGTGGATCCCAAGATGACAGCCTGGTAAAGAATTGGCTGGAGAATAGGACACAGAGTAATAGTAAATGGGTCCATTCAGAAGAAAGGAGGTTACTAGTGGGGTACCGCGAGGGTTCAGTATTAGGATCGGTCCTCTTCAATGTCTTTATAGCGACATTGCAGAGGGACTGGAAGGAAAAGTATGTCTCTTTGCAGATGACACAAAGATCTGCAACAGAGTTGATGCACAGGTGGGGTGGAAAGGATGAGAAGGGACTTGGCAAGGTTAGAGGAATAGTCAAATTATGGCAGCTTAGATTCAGTGCTAAGAAGTGCAGGTAATGCACCTGGGAAACAAAACCCAGGGAAGAGTACACAATGGGGTGAGATACTAACAACAACAAAATGGAAGGACCTGAGGTAGTCATATCAGATGACTTAATGGTGGGCAAGCAATGTGAGAGGGCAACAAGGAGGGCTGGGGATACTGGGATGCATAGGAGAAGCATCACCAGTAGAAAACAGGAAGTAGTTATCCCTCTGTACAGACAGCTGGTGAGACCCCATCTGGAGTACTGTGTGCAATTCTGGAGACCAAATCTCCATAAAGACCTAGACAGGATGGAAGCTGTCCAGAGGAGGCAACTAAAATGGTGCAGGGTCTGCACCGAAGACATATGAAGAGAGACTAAAGGAGCTTAATATGTATAGCTCGAGGAAAGGAGGGAGAGGGGACATGATAGAAACGTTCAGGTACCTCAAGGAAATCAACAAAGTCCAAGAGGGTAGCATCTTTCAAAAAGAGGTGTGCTAGAACAAGAGGGCACAATTTGAAGATGGGGGCAGCTCAGAGGTAATTTAGAAGTATTTTTTCAGAGAGGTTGTGGATGCATGGCACGGCCTTCCGGAGGAGGTTGTGGAGTTAAAATCAGTGGTGGAATTCAAGCATGCATGGGACAGTCATAAGGCCATTCTAGGGGTGGAGGTAGGAAGAAGTAGGCTGCTGGTTAACTAGGATCTGCAGCTTATCCAGTAGGTAGGAAATGGGCAGACTGGGCGGGCCAAGGGTCCTTATCTGCCGTCAAATTCTATGTTTCTGTGAGTACAGGACCGCCATAGGAGTACTCAAGTCAAGGAAAGGCAGTTAACTCCTCAGAAGCAGCAGGCTAGAGGCAGGCCTTTTCACAGGCTTTTCTACCAGGCACAGGCCTCCTCTCCTTTTCCCCAGAGGGGTTCTTCATGGGGAGATAGGGGATGAGCAGGGCTGCATCCACCTCTCAGCCTAAGGCTCCTGCCAAACAAACACCCTGAGGTGTCAGCCCGAGCCGACTCTCCAATCCCTGTAGGAGGCAGGCTGGCTTACTACTTCCAGGCCTGGAAGTCTGTAACCTCAGACAAGTGGATCCTGAGGTAGTAAGCCAAGGACTGGTCCTCAGTTTCAGAAAGTTCCCAAGGCTGAAGGTCAGGTGTTTTCCACCTGCAGGCATCTCGAAATCATTGCCCTAGAGGCAGAGGTTTCCTGTCTGTTAGCTCTCAGAGCCATGAGAGAGTTTCTGCATCCCTCAGGGCAAGGTCTGTACTCTAGATACTTCCCTACCCCAAAAGACAGGAGTGGCGGCCCACCCTAGACCTAAGATACTTAAACAAGCATTTACTGAAGCCAAAGTTCAAAATGGTGATTCTGGGAATAATTCTTCCTTCTGTAAGGTCAGGGACCAGCTAGCTTCCCTAGACCTCAAGGATGCCTACTTTCACATTCCCATCAGGTGATCCCACAGAAAGTATTTCAGATTCAAACTGCCCTCAGACCATTACCAGTTCAGGGCAGTGCCTTTGAGACTAACATCAGCACCAAGGGTCTTTACAAAATGCCTAGCAGTAATAGTAACCTTTTAAGGAAGCAGAACATCTCTATTTTCCCATATCTAGGGACATGGCTTATTGCGGGCAGTCTTCAGACCAAGTCAAGTCAAATCTACAAAGGGATCCAGGAAGTGCTCATTTCCTTGGGATTCCTCCTCAATCTTCAAAGTCAGTTCTCGAACCACTGCAGCTTGTCACCTTCATATGGGTGGAGTTGGACACTGTCCAGGCAAAGGCCTTTCTTCCCTTGTCAAGGGTAAAGGCCCTTGCAGACCTAGCTTCCTCATTTCATCTCCTG
The DNA here is from genome assembly GCA_016271365.2 of Neoceratodus forsteri. Lineage (NCBI taxonomy): Eukaryota > Metazoa > Chordata > Ceratodontiformes > Ceratodontidae > Neoceratodus > Neoceratodus forsteri. Next base: position 62,364,148 of record CM028138.1, read on the forward strand.
GTCTCTCATCCAGCAAGACATTTCCTCCAACTGCTGGGCCACATGGCAGCTGCCACTGCAGTGAGTCCAGGGGCCAGGTTTCAGACGAGGGATATCCAGTTTCAGCTAAGGGCTTTTGGTCCCAGAAAAAGATCCTCTCACCAAACTGATTCCAGTGACTCAGAGCTTGATCCATGCTCTCCAGTGGTGGCTGGATCAGGACAACCTCAGACAAGAGTCCCATTTATCTGTCAGACTCATTCTGTGGTTCTGACCACATATGCCTCTCTCCTGGGGTGGGGGCTCATTTGGGAGCCCTCAAAGCACAAGAAGTGTGGTCTCCTCAAGTCTCTCCTTCATATCAGTGTTCTGGAACTCAGGGCAGTATACTTAGCCTTACAAGCTTTTGCAAAGGCAGTACAAAACAAGGTGGTTCAGGTGAGAATGGACAACACCACCACCATGTGGTACATCAGCAATCAGGGAGGCACTCGGTCGACGGCCTTATGCACAGAAGCCATGAAAGTCTGGTCTCTGGCCTATTCTCTACAGACATCCCTGGTGGCAGTCCACCTTCCAGGAAGGACAATGTGTTAGCAGATGCTTTGAGCAGGAATTCTCAGGGCCATCATGAATGGTCCCTGGATCCTCTGGTGCTAAAGTGATATTTCTAAGATGGGGCACTCCTCAGATATACTTCTTTGCAGCCCCAGGCAGTCACCAACTTCCTCTCTTTGTTGCAGACTCCCAGTATTGGGCTCAGTCCCCGGACGCTCTACTGTTGAACTGGTCGGGAAATTTCTGTATTCCTTTCCCCTTTCCTCTGTTGTTCAGAGTTCTGGTCAAGATAAGGTCACAATCTTGCAAGGTGATCCTGATTGCACCAGACTGGGCCAGGCAACCTTGGTATCCTCTCTGGCGGTCCATCTTCTGTTGGCTCTCCCAGAAAACACAATCTGTTAACTTCCTCTGGAGAGAATTTGGTATCCCAGTCTTCCGTCTCTTAGTCTCAAAGTTGGCTCTTGAAGAGCTAGAATATGCAAGTATGAATCTATCTCCGGGGGTCTGGACATTCTCAAGGCTTCTTGTAAACCTACCATTAGAAAAACTTATAACTCCAAATGGAAAAGGTTTGGTATTTAGCATTCTAGTAAACAGATATCACCAGACTCTGCTGACTTGTCTGCAGTTCTGGACTATATAGTGCATCTCAATAATTTAGGCCTCAGACCAGCTACCCTCAAAGGTGCATCTGTTTGGCTGTTTCTGCATTTTTATCAGTGGGAAGCCTTCTTCTCTAGCTTCCACCCTGTGTTCTGTAAATTTTTAAGGGACTACTTCATACTAATCCCCTTTTAAGGATCCTACCCTGTTTGGGATCTTAATGTGTGCATTGCTCAGCTCGTGCAACCACCCTTTGAGCCTTTGGCCTCAACAGAACCTAGGTACTTGACTTGAAAAACTGTGTTCTTGGTAGCTATTACCTCTGCCAGGCATATCAGTGAATTGCAAGCTCTGTCACTGGAGCCTGATTTTATTTCTTTTATAGAGACAAGGTTATCCTTAGAACCAACAGGAGGTTCTTGCCCAAAGTGGTGTCAGATTTTCATCTGAACCAATCCATGTCCCTTCCTGTGTTTCTCACTGATCATTCTTCTTCAGGGGAGAGAAGATTACACAATTTGGATGTTAAAGGTCTCTCTAACTACTACATTGAGCGCACTAAGGCACTTAGGTTTCACTGTTCTCAGTTGTTTCTCACTTATGGTGAAGTAGGCAAGGGCAAACCTGCTACTAAGAGGACTATTGCCAGATGGGTTGTCTCTAGTATTCAATTCTGTTATGAAAAGCTGGACAAAGTACCCCCAGGCCTGCAGGCTCATTAAACTAGGTACAGCTGCTTGGCTGGCTGCAGCCAGAGATATTCCCTCTTAGAGATCTGCAAAGCAGCCACCTGGAAAACAGTTTATACTTTTACAAGCATTACCTCAGGACATCAAGGCTAGGAGTGATGCTAGGTTTGTACAGCAGTGCTACAGAGTCTATTTCCTAAGTAGGTTCTGTACCCTCCTCCTGGGACGTACTGCTTGGTAGTCTACATATTGTCAGAATACAGCAAGACTTCATGTTGTTTGAAAAAAAATACTCACCTTAGTAATTATGTTTCTTCTAATGGAATCTTGCTGTATTCTGACCTCCTCTCAGAACCTGGGTTGTTGGGAAGTGGGCTGGCAGGTACAGTGCTGCACCCCAGAGGTGTATTGGCCCCTCCCTGTTTGAAGGAGCTGGGCATAGGGATCTTCATTTGTTGTTATTTATAGTTATGTTAAGTTCACTACATGGGTTTTTGTTTTGGGATTCTCGACTTGAGTCTTTTAGGATTTCAAAACTTTTGGTGCCTTTATGGCTAGTGTTTTTACAATTTCCACATAGTGGTATACTTAGTCTTGTCAGTATCTAACGGTTACACTTGAAAGTGCAGCAGACAGAGGTTTGAACTGAGCACGAGCTCAACGTTCTATGCTCACAGCATAGAGTTAACTCTTTCATCTCCGGACAGTTCAAGTGTTGGGGCTAATTGCATATTGTCAGAATACAGCAAGACTCCATTAGAAGAAACATAATTACTAAGGTGAGTAATTTTTCTTCCCTACCACTGAGGTTAAACTAACAGGTCTGTAGTTTCCTGCCTCTGTCTTGCTCCCACTTTTGTGAAGGAGTCATATCACCCTCTGCCAGTCCTTAGATATCACACCATCCTCCCATGATTTGTTAAAATGGTAGTCAGTGGTGTCACTAGTTCTCCTTAGTTCCTTTAGAATCCTGGGGTGAATTCTGTCAGGTCCCATTGCTTTGTCCACCTTTAGCTGAGCAAAAAGGTAATTATTAGCTGTTTTGCCAGAGGAGAAAATCCAGTTAGCATAAAAGAACTTGGGAGTCAGTGTGGTCTAGTGGTGAGAGTACCAGATTTGGAAGTGGGAAGTTGTAGGGTCAAACCCCTAGTGCCCAATAGTCACTGTGTGATCTTGCAGAGTCACTTAACTGTACAGTACTTTAGTCCAACCATCTTTGGAAGTGGGTAGAATCAGTACCCCACTGGAAATTAGATGTTTCATCTCTGCTGGGATATCCGAGTAGGTAAAATTTAAAAAAAGACTTTACACTTTCTGATGGCCTAATGATAAGTGTTGAAACTTAATGCCATCAATTCCTCAGACACTTGAAGTCAATTAACATTCCCTACCTTACTTACCCTCTAGCACCCAAACTCCCCTGTGGTCCTATTGTGGGGTGATCATGCTGTCTTCTGTGTCCCAGTACTAAGAATAAAAGAGGCGTCCTTTATAGTAACACCTGATGGGTCCTAGGTTATCAACTAAGATGTTACTGTAGGAAGACGCCATCATTCATTCATTGATAGTATTGGGATGCTAAAGGGAGAGCATGGATTACTCCACTGTGGGGCACTAGGTGCTGTAACTTTATTACTTGGGGTGTTCAGAAACATAAAAACAGGGCCATCTCACCAGCACAGCAGCAGAGCATCTGCCTGCAGTGCCTACATCCCAAGTTCTGGAGCGAACCTAGGAGTAAGAGGGCCAACCTTGGGAGAAGGATTTAGCACCTCAGGCAGCTCTCCTTCTCCAGTGGCGGAGGTGGAGTGAGTGTCTGGCCTATTAGCGATCCCTGGCAGAGGCCAGTAGTGCCCGAGATCCAGTACCCAAGTTACATGGGAGGTGGGACAGACATCAGGCTTGTCCTGTAGACATCATTGCACTTCCAAACTCCAGTGAATCTCAGCATTGAAAAATATCGGTCCACAGGCATGATGCCCTGTTCTGCCACCATTTCACTGCCACCATCATCCACTGGGTGGGATACCACTTCCATGGCCCCACCCTGAGGGGTAAGCCAGTTCTTGCTACCAGTGTCTGATGGGGTGCCCACCCAGGGAGTAAGCCTGGGCAGGGTGGGACAGTATGTGTGGCAGAGCCTTAGCTCCTGATGGAAATTTGGGTGCCAGACCAAAGGGAAAAAACAAAAACATAGAAATTGTTGACAGAATGGGACAGTGTGGCCCACAAAGTCTGTCTCCACAGACCCTAAGCGGTCTCAACAACCTCCCTGCTTATTTACCATCATTCCCTGTAGCTATCCCATGCATATTTGAAACCCACTACTGTTTTTTCCCCACAACTTCTGATGGGGTCTGTCTAGAGCTTTGACCCCACTTTCGGTGAAGTAGCATTCAAACAACATGAAGTCTTGCTGTATTCTGACTGTTTGCAGTGATCTCCAACCTTTGAACTGCCTCGGATCAGGAAGAGTTAACTTTCTATGCAGGGCATGGAGCGCTGAGCCGAGCTTGGTTGAGCCTCTGTCTGCTGTTGTTTGAACCACAACCGCCAGATTCTTTACTCTGCCTCACTGAACAGTCGCTCCGGAGAGTTCTCCTTGCTCGGTTAAAAAAGTCGGTTAAAGTGTCGTTTTTCTCTCGGTTTCAATCAATTTCTACAATTTAACCTGTCGGTTAAGTGTCTGTCTGTGGTACCGTGAGTACTAGATAGATTTCTATATTAGTTTTCTGTGTGGAACTTGTAAACATCGGATTGGTTCGGTTTGAACCAATCAGGTTTATGAAAGTTTTTCTGATTTATTAGAGTGTGGTAACCGGTCCATATCGGTTCTAAAAAACTGATTTCATTACGTTTTTCCAAGATCCATAACATGGTCAGGAACTGATAAGGGTGTCTTGCCTGGCGGATTGCCGAAAAGATGCAAGATTTGGTTAGGACTGGCCATGTCTGAGAAACCCAAGGAAAAAACGGGCCCACTGGGTTTCAACACTGTAGTGTGTGTGTGTGGGGAAGCCTTTGCTAAGGCTGATCCCCACACCACCTGTGTTTATTGTCTGGGGTTTGACCACCTCGATTCAGACTGCCAGATTTGCAAAGTTTTCCCAAAGCTACCCTGGATAAGAGAGTAGGCAGACTGAGGGAAAGGGAGGCCGAGAAGTCCGCTGACCGGATGGCCAGCCTGGTTCTGGTCCGACCAAACCAGAAGGAGTGCCCTCTGACCAGGCGAGACTTCTTCGACAAAGGAGAACCGACTCTGAGGAGTCGGTTCTGATTAAAAGAAAAGAAGGGATAAGTCAACCAGTTCGGATCCACAAGTTCTTTCTCTGACCGCTGATGAAATAACCAAAGCGATAAGGATTGTTCAGTCGCTAACTTCAGTTCCGACTGAACCGCACCATCGGTTAGGGGCTCAGTTCGGTCGGTTTCCCCAGTTCGGATTATAATTTAGAAGAATTTTATGAACCGGAGCAGGAGGAGGAGGAGGAGAGTATGAAGATAGTGATGTTGATTATGAAAGTCTGGATGCCCATTGACCCAGACTTCTCCCCAGACAGACCTTCAGGTTTTCTCCTCCTAGGCTTTCCGAGTCCCTTCCCACTTTATGTTTTACAAAAGTGTCTGAAACCCTCCAGCTTCCTATGGAAGAAGCAGTAGAGGATCAAGAGGAGCTTGATTCGTTGAGATGATGGACATCCCAGAGTCCAGGAGATTGTCTATTCCCTCCATAAGTCTTTTGGAAACAGACATTTAAAATTCTAAAACTCCTAATTCCATACCTCCTGTGGACAGAAGAATGGACAAGAGGTATACTCTTTCAGGCTCAGATACAGAGTTCCTTTCCCAGAAATGCAGCCATGTTGGGGTAGTGCAGGCTGCTGCCTGCGATAAGGCAAATATACCCTTGGCTTCCCACCCCCAGATAAGGACTCAGGAGGATTGATGCCATGGCAAAGAAACGGTACATGGCAGCATCTTTGGGACTCCGGCAGGCTAATTATATGGCCTACACAGCTAGATACCAGAAGTCCAGGTGGGACACTGATGGCTCTAGCTAAACAGGTCCCTGACCAGCTTGCCAAGGATCTGGAGCGGTGGCTGCAGATGGGATTGAGGCATCCAAGGTGCAGTTTCATGCTGCTGTGGACTCAAATGATGTTTCATCTAGAGTCATGGCTACATCTGTGGCCCTTCAAGGATGGCTTGGCTCAGATGTACTAGCCTGTCACGGATACCCAGACTAAGGCCATGGATTTTCCTGTCATTGGTAATTCTGTGTTTGGGGTGCAGACAGAGAACAACATGAAGAAAATGGATGAGTACAGGACCACCTACAGGAGTGCTCAGGCCAAGAAAGGCAAGCCACTTCCCAGAGGCAGCATTCTAGGGACAGGGCAGGCCTTTCATAAGCCTTTTACCAAGCCCAGGCCTCCTCTTCTGCCTTTGCTCAGAGGGTGTTCTTTAGAGGAGAGGCAGACGGGTATGAGCAGGCCTGCTCCCACCTCTCAGCCTAAAGCCCTGCCAAGCAGGCACCCTGATGGGTCTGCCCGGCCAATTCTCCACTACCTGTAGGGGTAGCCTGGCTTACTTTGTCCAGGACTGGAAGTCTTTAACATCAGACAAGTGGGTCCTGGAAGTAGTAAGCCAGGGACTGTTCTCGGTTTCAAAAATTCCCGACATGAGAACCAGATCCTTTCCACCTGCAAATCCTTCAGAAGCCCTTGTCCTAGAGGCAGAGGTCTCTCTCTCTTGGCTCTCAGAGCCATAGAAAGGGTTCCACCCTTACACAGGGAAAAGGATTGTACTCCAGGTACTTCTAACCCCAAAAGACAGGAGAATGGTGGCCCATCCTGGATCTAAGATCTTTGAACACGCACCTTTTAAAGCCAGAATTCAAAATGGTGACTCTGGGAATAATTCTGCCCTCTCTAAGGCCAGGGGACTGGCTCGTCTCCTTGGACCTCAAGGATGCCTATTTTCACATTCCCATCAAGTGCTCCCACAGAAAGTACCTCAGGTTGAATTGCCCTCAGGCCACTATCAATTCAGAGCAATGCCCTTTGGCCCAACATCAGCCCCAAGGTTGTTCATAAAATGCCTGGCAGTAGTGGTTTGCTTTCCTAAGGAGAAAAAGATCTCCATCTTTCCATACCTAGGCGACTGGCTCATAGTGGGTCAGTCTCCAGACCAAGTCAAGTCACATCTCCAGATAACTCAGCAATTGCTCACTTCCTTAGGGTTCCTCCTAAATCTCTCAAAGTCAGTTCTGGAGCCAGTACTGCTCTTCACCTTTATAAGGGCAGAACTGGATACAATAAGGGCAAAGCCTTCCTTCCCTGGACAGGGCAAGGACCCTTATGAAACTGGCCTCTTCATTCACCCTTCAGGTGTCTCGACCAGCAAGGCACTTTTTGCAGCTCCTGGACCACATGGCAGCCTCACGGCAGTGATCCAGGAGCAAGGTTTCAGATGAGGGACATTCAGTTCCACTTAAGAGCCTTCTGGTCCCAGAGAAAGGATTCTCTGACCAAACTAGTCCTTGTGACTCAAACCCTGATCCAGGCTTTGCAATGGTGGCAGGATCAGGATACTCTAAGGCAAGGAGTTCCTTTTGTCACTCAATCTCATTCTCTAATCCTTACCACAGATGCCTCCCACTTGGGTTGGGGAGCCCACTTGGGGATCTGACCACCCAAGGGCTGTGGTCACCTCAAGAATCTCTGCTTCACATCAGTCTCTTGGAACTCAGAGCAGTGTTTCTGACACTGCAAGTTTTTCCAAGTCTGTTCAGAACAAAGTGGTCCAGATCAGAACAGACAATACCACCACAATGTGGTACATCAACAAGCAAGGGGCACTTGGTCTATGGCCTTGTGCACAGAAGCAATGAAGTTGTGGTCTCTGGCCTATTCCTGCAAACCTCTCTGACAGCAGTGCACCTCCGGGAAGGACAATGTCCTGGCAGATGCTCTCAGCAGGATATCTCAGGGCCATCACGAATGGTCCATAGATCCCCTAGTTTTGAAGGTGATTTTTCTCCAGATGGGGCACTCCACAGATATTTTGCAGCCCCAGACAATCGCCAACTCACCTTTTTGCTCCAGACCCCAGTATTGGGCTCAGTCCTCCTGGATGCTCTAGTTCTCAATTGGGAAGGGAAGTTTTTGTATGCTTCCCCTTCCTCTCCTGTTCAAGGTACAAGTCAAAATCAGGTCTCAACCCTGCAAAGTGATTCTGATTGCTCCAGACTGGGCCAGGCAGCCCTGGTACCCACTGTTGCTGTCCTTAGCAGTCCACCATCCCTGTCTCGTCCCAGGAATTACAACCTGTTGACATCCTCTCGGGAGGGTTTGGTATCAGATCTCAAATCTCTCAATCTCAAGGCCTGGCTCTTGAAGAGTTAGAGTTTGCTGATCTGCATCTCTCTCAAGGTGTTCTGGATATTCTAAAGGCTTCTAAAGCCTTCCACCAGAAAGACTTACTATTCCAAATGGAAAAGGTTCACTATTTGGTGCTCTGGTAATATATTTTCCAGAGTCTGCTGGGTTGCCTAGTTCTGGACTATATGGTTCATCTCAATAGCTTGGGCTCAGACCAGCTACACTCAAAGTACATTTAGCAGCTTTTTCTGCTTTTTGTCAGTAGGTAAGCCCTCTCTCTTTCAGCTCATCCTGTATTTTGTAAATTCTTCAAGGGATTATTGCACACTAGTCCTCCCTTCAGGGACCCTGCTCCTGCTTGGGACCTAAATGTTTGCATTACTCAGCTTATGCAACCCCTTCTGAGCCTTTGTCCTCAGCAGAGCTTAAGTACTTGACTTGGAAAACTGTGTTCTTGTTGGCCATTACTTCTGCCAGACACATCAGTGAGTTACAGGCCCTGTCAGTGGAGCCCGATTTTATCTCTTTTCATAGAGATAAGGTGGTCCTAGGAACTAATGGGAAGTTTTGCCCAAGGTGGTCTCAGATTTCCACCTTACCAGTCTGTGTCTCCTCCTGTTTTCTTCACTGACCATTCCTCCTCTTGAGAGAGGAGGCTGCACAGCCTGGACGTGAAAAGGGCCCTTAGCTACTACATAGAGTGCACCAAGGGTCACAGGTTTGACTCCTCCAATTGTTCCTCACTTATGGAGAGGGTTGGTAGCAGCAAACCTGCGCTAAAGATTTGTTGCCATGTGGATTGTCTCTTGTATACAATTCTGCTACAAAAAGTGGGTAGAAACGCCACCTCAGGCATGAGGGCTCACTCTACTAGAGGTAGCTGCTTCCTGGCTGCTGCCAGGATATTGCTATCTTAGAAATCTGTCAAGCAGCCACCTGGAAAACAGTCCATACATTCACCAAGCATTACTCTCAGGATATCCAGGCTAGGAGTGATGCTTGATTTAGCACAGCAGTGCTTCAGAGCCTATTCCCAAAGTAGGTTCTGTCCCTCCTCCTGGAGGTACTCGTAGTCTACATATGTCAGAATACATCAAGACTTCATGTTGTTTGAAGAAAAATTACTCACCTTAGTACTGTTGTTTCTTCTAATGGAGTCTTGCTGTATTCTGACCTCCAATTCTGCCTCCCCTCTCAGAACCTGTTTTTTGGGATGTGGGTGGGCAGGAGCAGTGTTGGCACCTAGAGGTGCCTTTTTTCTCACCCTCCTTTAGTTTGGGTGTGTTGTGTTTTGTTTTTGGGTTTCCTGACTTGAGTCTTTGCTTTGAAACCAAAAACCTTTTTATCAAATTTAGTTGCCAGTTGGCTAGTGTGAGTTTACAGTTTCCACACAGAATGCCCAGTGAGTATAGCTCATTTAGATCTGACGGTTGGAGTTTAAACAACAGCAGACAGAGGCTTCAACCGAGCTCGACTCAGCGTTCCATGCCCTGCATGGAAAGTTAACTCTTTATTCTCCGGGCAGTTTAAGGGGTGAGATCATTGCATATGCCAGAATACAGCAGGACTCCATTAGAAGAAACAACATTACTAAGGTGAGTAATTTTTCTTCTTTCATATTCCAGTAAGTCAAATTAAACAAAACAGGTATATGCATAAACTGTAAGTTGTTAATAAATGTACCAGGTAAGGCAATGGCTGTTAGACCACTACGAGGACCAGAGATATGTTTTGGATATTCCAAAAGCGGTCTATCAGTGTGTGTGTGTGTGTGGGGGGTAACAGAAAGATACATGGCAGCAGAGGCCATGTTATGTACAACATAAAATTTCCTGGCATTGTCCTTAGGCAAGGCATTACAATATGAGGGCTCAATTAAGGCGGTTATATTGTATAAACCAGAATGTCTAAGACAAGTTTGGAGCAAGGCAGCGAATCATTAGGGGATAATTTTGCATTGGGCCAACCATGGAAAGTTCCTTGGAAAGCTTGGCCACAGGAGAATTTGTCCTTGCAGCATGGTTTGCCATTCAATTTGTAGGGTAGATTTATCAGGAGCAACAACCGAGTCAGTGAGGTAGGCATCTGAACCTTCCTGGACAGTAATCAAACTGTCTGGTATATTGATGGAAACTCCCTCTGGTGTAGATGCTGAAGGATCAAGGTGAAGAAGGAGGTGCTTTACCATGCCTTGGATGCAGGGGATAACTCCTGAGATGAGGAGAAAGTGGAACAAGATAGCATCTTGCTAGTGTGTGTGTAAGGAAAACCAAATAATAGTAAGTTAGTACTATTCACCCAATGGGGTGAGGAAAAGTAATTATACTCCTTTATACAGTTTCAGCTGGTTTGCATGTAACCACTTGTCAGTCAGTCAGTTTGTTGTTTTGCATGAGTCTAACCTGATAGGCTGCTGGACTGAGCTTGTTGACAGTGGGGTAGGGGCCTTCCACTTATTGGAGAAGAGTGTGTGGGATGTGCAAATCTGAGAACCATTACCTGATCTCAGTCTTGCCAATCCACTTCTTGTGCATGTTTGTCAAACTGTATTTTGGACTGTTGCTGGGCTTTGCCCATGCAATTGGCAACATCGTGTGTGTGTGTGTGTGTGTGTGTGTACACAGGTCTTGTCTGAGTTTTTCCACATATTGGTCTACAGACAGTCTGCCATGGGGGTATGCAGGTCAAACAGCAAGTGTTCAGGTAATCTCATCTGTCTACCAGTCATCACCTCAAAGGGCGAACTGGGTGGTGGCTGAGGGTGCCCCTGATTGCCATAAGGAGTAATGGCAATAGGGAATCCCAGGTCTTGGAATTGACCTTAATGAATTTGGAAAGGATTTGCTTAATCCGTCTGTTAGCTCTTTCCACTTGACCTGAAGACTAAGGTGGTAAGGTATGTAGAAATTCTGGTGAACTCCAAGGAGTTCAGGTGCTTCTTTCATCAACTCACCTGTAAAACTGGTTCCTTCAACAGAGTCTACCTTGAGAGGTAGGCCCCACCTGGAGAAAATCTGTTCCACCAGGATTTTGGCAGTGGTTTAGCAGTACATGTCTTAGTGGGATGGCCTTAACCCACTTAGAGAAAGATCAGTTACCACAAGGCGTGCTTGTTATTTCTACTAGTATTGGTCAGTGGACCAATAAAATCAATTGGCATGCAAAGGCAGAATGCCCTTGTGGTAGTAGTTTGGCATTTCGTTTGGTAGGGATGGGATTGTTTTGTGTACAGATAAGGCAATTGCCTATGTACTATTTAACATCTTTAGTGATGCCAGGCCACCAGGAGGTGGTCTTAAGTCTTTGGAGTGTGTTTTCCACTCCTGGTGTCCACCAGTAGGGGTGTCATGTACTTGGTGCAACAATTCAGGCCTAAGATGTCTGGAACCACCCACAGCTTGGTGGGAGGCGTCATCTGGCTGATACCAGATGAGCTTGTCATCTGGTGACAGGTGCAACTTACCTTCATGCCGCTGGTAGGGGTTGTGGGTAGGTAATTTCTGTTCACTACTTTTGTCAAGGAATCTGAACACATCTTTTAACTCAGAGTCAGTGTGCTGGGCCACTGACAGGTCCAAAGGGAAAAGGTTCAGGTTTCTTTCTGACTGCTGCAATGTTGCAAGCCGCTCTGGCCTCTGGATGGTCCACCATCCAGGTGTTCTCCACCCCCGGCCCCTTCCTTGGCAAGGTGTGTGCTGTATCGTTGAAGGCATGATAGAGGTCATGTATGGAGTGAGCTTTAACCTTGTGTATATAGAGTTTGTGTGCAAACCTTTGTGCCAGTGAATGTATGTGTATTACCAGTTCCTTGTGTTTTACTGGGCTGCCATTAGAGGAGAGGAAGGAGTTCTTCTGCCTGAAGGGAAGAAATCTGTAAGAGAACAACAAACCCAGTTAGAGTCTGTGAAGATGATGGCATCCTTGATTCCATGCTGGATGAACTCGAGGGCACAGGCCCAGGCCTTGCGTTGGGGTTGGAAATCAGGGGTCAGTCTGACCCTGCTTAAGTAGGGGTCAGAAGCCAAAGTTGAGGTCAATGCACTGAAATTATACATTTTCGTGAACACCAAAATAAATGGCTTTTATTAATTTGGCTTGATTCTTACAACCTCACTTACATACTCTGCGACTCTAAGCAAGTCACTTAACCACCCAGTGCTCCCAGGTTGCCCGAAGACAGGCACTTGTGCCTAGTGGCCTACCAGTTACCAAAGACAAATAAAAAAAATCTAGAAAGAATATTAAAGTCAGTAGAGAGGGACTGTACCACTTTAGCCAGATTGTGCTGACTAATCAATCAGAGAAATGCAACAGTTACTCAGAAATTCAACATCCAGCCCCCAAGACTAAAGTCTGAGTTATACAGACTGTCTTCTTCAAATCCTGAGTGCTTTGCCAAAAGCAAGCTGTTTTTAGAGTCACTTTTCTCTGTCTCCTTTGGGATTTTTTGTCAACAAGTTACATCAAAGTCAGAAATAATGTGTATAAAAAATGAAAATAAAAATCTGGTTTCTGATCCGTTTCATTGAGGCCCCTATTCCCTCAGACTCTCCTACACTACTACAGTCATGCTGTTAGCCTTCGATCTGTCTCAAAAAGCTGTTGTCCAGAGTAATTCATTTTATCAAAAAAACTCAGACAGAAGAATAATATTTAGAATGAGTTCTTCTCAGGAGGAGAAAGTTTTAATGTTTTTAACGTGCCAAATAGTTCAACTGCCCTTCACTGCTAAGAGATCCTTCTCCAATGGCTGAGTAACTTAAAGTAGCACTACGTGTTAATGCATAGTCGTAGTTAACACGATCTGTGTAACACGCAGCAATGGAAGACTGAAAGAGGCACCACATGATACAGACTTTCTGTTCATGAGCATGCATGTTAGTGACAGTTACTGGAACCCCTGCCTTTCATATCCGAGTCATAGCACTTCACTGAATATGGCTAAATTATTGCATGCTGCTGTGTAATTAATGCACGACTACAGCCTGCATAGTGCATCACTCATTCCCCTCCCCAACTCCAGCATTGCCACCTCAGGTGAGGTCTCATTACACTCACTGCCTCCCAGTAAGAGAAAGCGTTTTAGCCCAAGTTCCGTCAATCTGTTACAGCAAGTTCAACCAAGTCCTCCTAGTTGGGTCAGCACAGTAAGCAGCGTGAAGATCGGGAGGATGCAGGCAGCTGATGTGCAAGTCAATCACTGAGTAAAAGCTGGTCTGCTGGCGTGAAACAAGAAAAAAATCTAGGCTGGCTGATTTAAATGGCAAGTCGTCAAGCAGCATACCTGTTAATGCGCACCTTCAGTGTGCTGTCAAGAGAACAGCAAAAAAACACCAGCCCCTGATGCAGTACAAAACACAGAAGGTTAATAATACGACCATCTATGTTGTGTAATCATCAGGCGCTGGTGTGTTTTTGCTGTTCTCTTACATTACACTGAAGGTGCGCACTGCGCGCATTGACGACTTGCCATTAAATAAGCTAGCCTGGAATTTTCTGTAGCATGGCATTGGGCAAGTAGAACACCTTTCTGCAGTCTGACTCAGCACAGCTTATGAACCCTCCTTCACGCCTGCTCAACCTCTCTTCTGCATTGGCCATCCGATCCATCATGAGCCTTGCTGCGGTCCTGAGTAAATGAGGACCCCCAAACACATACCAGCAGAACCCAACCCAAAAGCACCCATTTAGTCTGTCTGCTTCCCTCTTTACCGTGTGCACTCAGAAATTGAGTGGGCTGACAGTCGCTCTCTTCTTGGTACTCCTCCTGCCAGACTCCCAAAACAGACTTAGCAGGTACAGCATCACTGGACACCACAGCGTACACCAAGCATTTACCATCCAACAGAAGGCACATTGGGAGAGAGGTATTGCAGAGGTCTAAATAAAGATTTAATGGCCAGGTGCCTGGAATAGCTCCTGGGTATCGGCACTTTCTAGCCAACCAGGAGCTACTTTGGCAAAACTAAGAGCTGACTTTTAAATCGAACATACATACGAAACTGCCAGCATAAAAGGCCATTTGGTCCGTCGAGTCTCTAGATTTTGCAGCTAGCACCCTTACTCTGCAGCTGCCTCTCCCATGACCCTCCTTTCCCCTATCTCAGCCCTCTTGAAGCATACCACTGTTTTATAGGCACCACCTCTGCTGGTAGTGTGCCATTCTGTTACCACCCTGTTTATAATGAAATGCCCCCAGATTTCCTCCTAAACCTTCACTGTCCAATCTCAAATCATGAGATTGTCTCCCCATTCTCCCTTGAACAGTCCCTCTGTGCCTGTCCTGTTTATTCCTCTCATGTACTTAAAGGTTCTCAGTCATATCCCCCTGCCCTTCTCTCCTCCAGAGAATACATGTTCAACTTCCTCAGTCTAACCTCATATGGTAACTCCCACAGACCCAGGATCATATGTTGTTTTGGCACTGCACCCTTCTAGAAATCTAATGTTCCTCTTTAGATAAGGATGCCAAAACTGAATGCAGTACTCAGGTGGGGTCTGACCAGTGATCTGTGTTGGCAGAATCACCTTCTTCCCTTACAAAATGTATGCATTGAGGCAGAGAGGTCTGTTAGGAGACTTGTGGGTATCTTAAGGTTAAGTCTGTGGGTTATAATGGTAACACTGGTCAGGAATTGGGAGACCACAGGCTCAAACCCACTGAAGCCAAATACAGACTGTGTGACTTTAAGTTTGGGCAAGCAATTTCCAATTGTTTAACCAGGAGAGACAGACTAAGCTGAAAGCTTGTTTACAGGTGTGACCTGGGAGCACAGTGAAGGACTTGCTCAGGATCACACAATATGCAAGTAGAGACTCTGGGATTCAAACAGGGCTCCAGATTTGTAGCTCAGAGCCTTAAACCACTGTGTTATACTGCCTCAAACCTGCCTCCATTTAACTTCTCAGTGCTCCCGTCCACAAGCTGCAGGAATTGAAATAAGCAGGACCACACAAGAAACAAGATGTTGAATCAGGCTGGGCTTTCCAGGATAAAAAAGAAAAATATAGAAATTTTTAAGCTCTCTGACACAGTTGTGCTGTTTATCATAATTCTATTTTTCACAATAACCTGGCTGCCATGAGGAGGGTATGTCTACCAACTTATCTGTTTCCCCTATTGTACCAACGCTTCTGTGCATTTTATAGGGTTTGGGGTGTGTGTGTGTGTGTGTGTGTGTGTAATATATCCTTCCCTGCTGTAGTATGCAATGATATTTGGCAGTGGTAAACACTTACACAATACCTGTAACCTGCCACATTATGATTTCTTTCTCAGACTGTAAAAGTACATTACATTCTCAGGCTATTACACAAGTGTACACACACACACTTTGTACCTATACCACAAAACTGAAACTGTGGTAAGGACACAAGAGCCTGGTAGGGTACAGGTCCATTGAAGCCAGTGTAGCTCTCCGTATGCTACTTAGCTTAGACTGTTCATATTTGAACTGGCTTCCTCCCATGACATTTCCAAATTGCAGCTCATCACTATTTGACTACTTCCCATTCTCTATCCCCAGTCTTGTGTTCCATCTGTTTATACTTTCCCAGTCCCTACCTCTTTTCACATGCACTCGCTCTAATCATTTCTTTCTTCTGGCTTTGCAAAGGAATTTCAGTTCTCCACATTTTGCATACTTCACTTCCCTTCAGTTTTCAGCCGGCTGACTTCGTCGTCCGTATCCAGTTTCAACTATCCAGCAACATCATTTGCATATATCACGCCTTCCATTTTGTGCTCACTGACTAGTCTGCATGCAGTTTCAGCCCTAGGAATTTCAGTTTTCTGGAAACATATTTAAATATGTCACGCCCTTTCCTTTTCTGCTTGCGACTCTCGCATCGATTTCAGCTCAATGTGCCGTTTGCCCCTCCTGACACTGCAGACACACAAGGAGCTTTTGAGCACCCTTAACATGCTGCCTCTTTCAACCCTGTATTGTAATGATGAGGCTGACTCGCGATCCCGAGCTCAGGCAGTGTAATTAAAAGGGTTAAGTGCTAGCTGTGCACTTTGTGTGGTGGCTTTTTGTATTGCAGCTCACAGGCAAGCAAAATAAATTGTTTTTCCCCTTCTAGCTGCGATTAAAAGGTAGGAGTGCTCGTCAATCAGGATGCACTGAATCTAATCAGTCGTAAAAGATAAAATTTCTCTGATGTGGGCGTCACTAGTGCGTTAACCGACCCCTGCAGGCCACTGCTGCCGTCTCGGCATATTGTGATAATGCCAAACTGCAAGCGCTTAGAAATTTTAACAGTGTTACCATAAGGACAAATCACTAAGATGCCCATCCCTGCAGTTTGTTCTCCCGATAATTGGAAGCTGAACCGTCTGTAAAGACATGACACAATGAGGTGTTCTCAGCTGTGTAGCAGGAGGAAAGGACCTGGATCTGGAAGATTAGGTGGCTGTAGTGTGCAGTCATGGGGTTCTCCTTGAAAAGGAGGCCATGTGCCAGCATAGATGGCATTTTAGTTGGGTGGACCTGAATATGTCTATCGTGGAGAAGTGACCAGTGTGTCAGCCTGGTGTTAGAGACTGACCCATCCTTCACTCTGTCTGATAACAGAAAGGTAGTTGGGGTGTGATTTGTGTTAATGATCAAGAGAGTACCCAATGATATACAGAAAGTGCTTGACAGCCCAGTAGGTAGCCAGAAGGTTTCTTTCAGAAAGGCTATATTTCTGTTCCACTGGGGTCAAGAGCTGTGATGCATATGCAGTGGATCTCAGAGTACCATGAACCTTCTGGGCCAGCACTGCTGACATAGCTGTGTCAGAGGTGACACGCTCCAGATGGAATGCAAGGCTAGATTGGAGTTCACCAGAGCTGGAGCTGAGGCCAAGGCCTGTTTCAGTGGCGTTACAGCTTGGGTGTGAATGGGGCCCCAATTCCAGGTAATGTCCTTTTCAATAATTCATACAGAGGGCAGCCTTCTGAGCAAGGTCACACATGAAATCTCTAGAATTGTTTACCATACCGAAATCTCCTAAGGCTGGCCACACTGGTGGGCAGTGGCAAATCTTGCAATCCTTGTATCTTCTTCCAGGTAAGGCTTGCCTGGATTAGTTATCCTCAGACCCAGAAAGAGTACCTCTTTCTGGCATAGATTAATGCTTTGCTTGAGGTTACATTTGAGGTCGGCCCTCTTAATGAGGGTCAGTAGTTCATCCAAGAGATCCAAGTGTTGTTCCTGTGTGGCTGTTGCCAACAACAGGTCATCCACATATTGCAAGAGACACTGAGGGGTAGAGAAACCCTCAAGGCGTCCATCATGTGCAAATGGAACAGGGAAGGGCTGTTATGGAATCCCTGTGGTAAGCAGGTCCATGTGTACTGTCTACCTTCAAAGGTGAAAGCAAACTTCTGCTGACTCTTGGGGCCAATGGCACAACCAGAAACCACTGGAGATGTCCTTGGCATGGAAACCATTTTTGGTCAAGGTCAAAAGTCACAGCATATCCGGTGCTGATGCCACAGTTGGAGCACAACTGGGGTGACCTGGTTCAGTCTCCTATAGTCAATAGTAGGCCTTCAGGCAGCTGTGGGTTTCTTCACAGGCCACACTGGGAGTTGGCAGTAGAAACACATGTTCTGATCATACCTTGTTTGAAGAGTGATTTTATTGTTTCCCTAAGAGAAGGCAAGGCCTCGGTGGAAAGGGAATTGTTGCCTTTCATGTGCTGGGCCTGTCACTTCAATGACAGTGTGCATTATGTCACAGTCATGTTTGCTGGTGACAAATGCCTCCAGATGCCTTTGTAGAATGGGGAGGAGTTTTGGGAATTGCTCATGATTCTTGAGCAAATCTATGAGCGTCATGCTCTTTATTGTTTGAACATATTGTTGTCACCACACATGCGAATCAGGGATCATGACGGTGTGGTATTGTCCCTGAATTTGTATCAGTAACATGTTGGCTAGGTCTGCCACATAGCTGTGTGGTGCTAGGAAGTCAATTCCAATCATACTAAGGTGATCATGCAATACCATTAGCTGGAAAGTGTGATAGGCCTTCAGGTGTCCCAGTTCCACAGGTAGTGGTAGAGAACAGTATGCAGGTAACCTAGTTCCATCTACTCCTGACATATTGGTTCTCCATCCGGTGGACCAAGGGATGTCTCTGGGTGGTCATTTTATTTTATTTAGCTTTTGTTAACCGGGTAAGTGCACTAGCCATAAAATGACTATTTTCAGGCACCCACCTGGGAAAATGTAATACAGACACAGCTGCTCCTGTATCTAATAGTACTGTCAGTAGGCGGCCCCAACCTTGGCCTCAGTACAGGGCCTTCTGTTTGCATCCAAGACCAGCTTGTTTACAGTATGGACCGGGGTCCGTAATTGTCAATCTGTGCAAGTGGGGGGCATGGAGAGTTTGGGCCTGGCTCCTTTGAACCTCTTGACCATGCTGCACTGATGCTATATAGGGAGCCATTTTGGGTTTGGGCCTGAGGGCCTGTACTTCCAATGTCTCCATAGCCTGTTGAGGCCTGTTCTCCTGGTTGTATGGCTGCAAGGGCCGAGCAGGAACATCATCTGCTACGGAGCGCACTTGCCCACGAAGTTCTTGGAACTCTGATTCTCTTCTGCTATCCTCCTATATGAAGGGCCTGGTCTCTGTTGTTTACCCTTGTTATTCTTGTGGTGTTTCTTATTCTTATGGTAATTCGGTTCTCACCCCATGGTTGTTGCTGTTGCTGCTGCTGTTGTGGTTGTTGGGCCTGCTGGGGTGTTGGTTGTCTGCGGGAGGGGCTGTTTCTCTTGGGTCTGCCCTTCCACCATGTAGTGCGTCATGGTCTCCGGAGTAGTTTCCACAGCTGCTACTTTCTTGGAACTGGAGCTCAAATCACGGATGTAGAGTTGATGACTCTCTTGGTCCATAAACCTCTCCGTGGTGGAGATAGGTGGTTGGCACTACCTTTTCTCTTACTGCAGGGATCATGTTCATAAGGAACAGGGTCTTATACTCAATAAAGTCCACATCTGCAGCTTCCTGTGCAGGTGCTTCCCCACTCGGTAGGCCATCCACAGTCTCTGGTGGTAAGTTGCTGGACTTTGTTTTGCATTCAGTTTCACCAGGTATGCAAGCATCACTCCTACTACACCGGGCTGTGTGCAGAAATTGGTTCAGCTGCGACTTTGTCAAAGGTGGCGGTGCCATCCTGGTAGATGGTATCGGCTGAGTTTTGACCACAGTACAGGATCAATGGTCTGCCATAGGATCTGGACCTGGTACTCTGCAGGGAGGCTAGGCATTTTACATTGTGCCTTTTCTTTTCAAGTGGCAGCTGAGGGTTGTCGGATGAGGCTTATCTGACCAATGCTGTCAGCTATTTGCTGAACAGAGTAGGCCATTTGTAGGGATTATTGAGATGATTCGGTGGAAGTATGTTTCTCGGGCACCTTCAGGGCTGCCTGAGCTGCGGCCTCCACTACGGAATGGACGTGCCCTCCCTGAGTACCAGTTTCATGTATAAGCTGTCATATTTGGTTTTAAAACCTACTTATTTTCTCTGAATTGGCACACTATTTACCGCATTTTCAATCTATCTCCTGCCTGCCTGCCTTCCACATTAATAACGGCTACCAGTGGTGCCGTTGGGACTAAACCTGGGCCTGCTTCCCCGCATCATGGGGTAAGCCATTTGGCATCGCCCATGATGTGCGCTTATGACGCCGGGTGACGAGTAACATGGGATGGATGTGGATGGGTGTCCGATATGTTGTGGATGCTGGAAGTGGGTATCTGGGCCATAGTAGGGTGTGACTGGGTGTTGCACTGTGAGGTGTCATCTTCTGATACCTCCCTTCAGATGACTTTGTCAAAGCAGGGCTCGCCCCATCGCCTTAACATGTCCAGCAGAACCTCCCGCTGATGGCACAGTTTCACCATCTTGGATTCACATTCAGCATGATTCACATTTGCAACATTCAGATCCACCTCATCCTTCATCTTCTATAACACTATATGTGGCGCTGAATTCAGCATTGTCCCTAGTAGCCACTTCTAAGTAATTACATACCTGGTTTATCTCATCCTGTATCTCTCCCAGCTCCTCACTCAATTGTTCATTTGTTCTACTTAATAAGTCATTCATTTGCAAAGCCTGACCCTTATCCTGTCTCAAACTTTCCTCCTGCTTCAACATACAAAGTTCCTGCTTGCCTGCCTGTGCAGAATGATGCAAAAGAATCCTTTTCATTTCACAGTGTTTGGAGTTGAGATTCCAAATGCTCTCATCTCACATTCTTTCCTGAAACCCCATCTCCTGCTTAAGAGCTGAGACTTGCAGTTCAAGGGTTTGGAACCTCACTTCAGAGGCTTCCAGAGCAGCTTATAGAGCCACGACCAATGGCCCGTTTGCTTCTGTCTTTCTGGCTGTTTGTTTAGTCTCTGAGTACTGAGCCGAAATCCTCAGTACAGGGTTGTTGGATTGACTTGTGTCCGCATGAAGTCAGCCCATTCTCAATGGGAGGCAGGGAATTGAGACATTGAGTCTCAGTTCTGTGCAGATATTTTATATGGTGGCCATAGTGTGGGAGGAAGCGAAAAATCAAACCATGAAAAGGGCTCCGTGCTGTGTATCAATCCACAGCAGGAGCACTTTTATGCACAGTTGGGCTACTGTGTGCACTTGTAAGCTTGTAATTCAAAACTGCTGTGGCGTAGGCATCTACCCACACCCAGAAAGCAGTCAGACTTTGCAAGTTATTACAGAAAGGTTGTAGAAAGGGAGAGGTGACACGGGAATGCATACCCTGTTGGGAAGGGAAAAGGTTGTAAGCAACAGGTGAAACTTTGCAAACATCATATATTGCCTGCATCGGTCATCAATTGTCAGGAGGTCTAAACCTTACTCTCAGGCTCTTGGCAGTAATGGAATGCAAGGAATCACAGACACATTTCATAAGAGTAATAAACTTGTTTATTACTACTAAAAGGATAATCACAGTTGCCCTAAACAGTTTTACCAATACAAACTGAGAGCCAATCCTAAGCATTCCCTATACCTAGGATTCTCCATGTCTCTTGGGATCTCGAGGTAGAAGCGTAATGTCTTACATTATATGCCTATGATAATTACCATGGTTATGTAAGATAGCAACATTTCTAGTTACAGAGATTAGCCTTATTGGCTAAATTAGAGGTGACTCCTCAGTCCAAGATAACATTATACAATTTTGTAGTAGTCACCACTTTGTAAAGACAAAGGGTACAGTTCTACATGTAGCAGTGTAATGATACAAATCATCAGAAGATGGCAGTGCCGACTTATATATCATAATCATTACAAGGACACAGGTGTCCTAACATTTTGTAAACAAGAAATGCACATATGTATTAGAAAGTGAAGTTTATAACAATTATATGCATACATATCCTGACATCTACTCTTGTACGGTAGATGCCCTATACCTATATATTAATATAACATATTCATAAATGCTGTCTACAGTGTACCTCTGAGAGTACCAATAAGGTGAAAGAACCTCATGTAACAGTAATCTTCTTAAAGTGACAGTGAAAATATACATTTACATAGTTGCACATATTCATACACTGATCATCCATTGATGAAAGTGAGGAACTAAACATAAACTCGCAACACCGAGGTTCTGAGCGTCTCTCCTTTTATCATATTCAAATTGGGCTGGACAGTCCTACTTATGAAAGTGCATGAATCTACGTACATACTTGTAACTTATAAATATGAGCAAGCTCAGAATCCCATCTTTAAAGGGACACACAAGCTTTTTGCATCGTATTATTTCTGGGTAAAACCACATTTATGACTATTTATCTTCTCTAAAATGCATTAATGTTGCTGGTTGTTTAATCTGTCTCTTTGCTTATTAGAACTGAAATGAATGGGAATGTATAGTTATAAACAGCCATATTTTGCTCCAAATTGTTTACCCAAGCTTACTGCATATCTGCTGAACATTAGAAACACCCTCACAACAGTGCAGCCACTCATGATACAATAGTCGCATCTACTCCCACTACAGAATGAGTAGCCAGATAGTGTTGGGGTGTTCCGATTCAGAAAGGATGCAGTTGTGGTTAGTCAAGAAATGTAACACTAGTATGGCTCACATTCAGCTTTTGCTTTTAAAAGGAAGCGGAGTCTGAATCAAACAGCCAACTACATCAGCAGTCTCTACAAAATGAGAACAATCATAAAATGTGTATTCTAGGGACATGGATATGTTGTTCATCCACTGTCTGGCAGGTTCCTTATTGCTTTAAATCTTGCCAGAAGGCCTTCAAGCTGGCTCCTCCCACCCACCGGGTGGTAAAACTCTCGGCCCGCCCCATAACGCCAGATCTTCCTTACCTTGGAAGCTCAGGTTCCCTCCTTAATGCTCTGCGTGTAGGCTGGATCTTAATTCTTCAGTTCGCCCGAAACTTATTTTAAAATTTTCAGGACTTCAGTCAAGTTTCTCCCTTGCAGCTGCGATGGACAAATCGACTCCCAGATTTTGGCGGTGCCCTTGTGGGCAGAAAATGTCAGGATGGACCTGCACTCCACGTGAATCTACTGCCTCGGCCTAGAACATGACTACGGCCTGCACATTATTGCCATTCATTTCGGCCAATGTCCTGGAAGACCACGCTGCCCGATTACAGCTTGGTGCCCGAGGCGCTACCGCTGGTGAAGTCGAAGAGCCCGTTGGGCAGTTACGCGGTGGCTGGCTTGGCTGAGCAGCTTGAGCAGATGATCGCCTCGAGGAGGAGGTGGCACAAGCCGCATCATCCACTTCCTCGATCACGGCATTTATCCGCTCTCTCTGGGTACCTCATATTCAGCTTCTTTCAAGGACCTTTGCCAATCCCTTTCCACCGAAGGAGAGGGCCATCAGGACATTCCTCTCGGTCCAGAAAGAAGGACTTAAAGAGTAAGTCCCATCATCGGTGTTAGTGGGAGTGGGAGAGGTCCCCTTCCCGGACAGTCGACACTCTACTTGGTCGAGGTTGAGGCTAAGGCTGCTGGCTTCATGGTGTCCCGTCAGGTCAGCGGCCGAGACACCTATCGATGCAGTAGAGATTTTTCTCGACCCGTCAGGCGGGCTGTCGACTGGTGAAGCCGACAACCCTTCTTCACCGGTTCCCCGGTGGAGACCGAGACCTGCCTGTGCCTCCGGTGTCGCAGTCCCCAGTTAAGGCTTCTGAGGGCGAGGAAGAGCAGGTGTCCCCGCCCTTCCAGACCGTCCTCCAGAAACAACGAGGATCTCGGTCTCGGTCTGGGACATCGTCTCGGTCCAGCCGATCCCACCGACATCGGGTCTCGGTCTCAGCACCGAAGTAAGCGGCGCGCGATCATCCTCATCTTCCTCCTCGGAAGAGGAAGGCTTTGACACAAGTTGTGTCGACGCCTCGAGGACCTGATGTGGCAGCAATTACTTCTGTTCAGGAACAAGCCGACATTTTGCCTCCCTGGCTATCAAGTGGCTGTCACCGGCGGCGAAACAACCCCTCACTGTAGCCGGTGCCCAAGCCTGGGCCAGTTGTTCAGCCAAAACCAGCTGCCCCACCAATTCTTCCTGATCCCAAAAGCGGACATGGGGCTGGTGCCCCATTCTCGACCTGCATGACCTGAACAGGTTCCTAAGGTCTCGGACCTTCAGGATTGGTCACTCTGGCTCAGATAATCCCATCCTTGGAACAAGGTGTGTGGTTCTGTTCTCTGGACTTTCCGTCTCACCAGAGATTCCTCCGCTTCAGGGCAGAGGGATCCCTCTGTGAGTTCTAGGCCATGCCCTTTGGCCTTTCCTTAGCTCCCAGGGTCTTCACCAAATGCATGGCAGTGGTGACAGCATTCCTCTTGACACGAAGGGTCGGGTGTACCTACCTAGATGACTGGCTGATTGCAGCCCTTCCAGAGCGGAGGTGGAGCGGTCCAGAGATCTGGCCCTCCAGGTTTGCTCTCAGGTTGGCCTCCTCATCAACGAGGCCAAGTCAGAACTCATGCCAAAGCAGGTGATACAATTCATGGGGCAGAGGTCAACTCTCTATGAGCCAGAGCACAGATCCGGCGGACAGGGCCGGGTTCTTTCCTCCTTTGCCCAGTCATTTCAGGTTGGGCAATTGCCCTGCCGGGACTTCCTGCATCTCCTGGGCCTCATGGCAGCCTGCACCAGCGTGGTCCATTGGGCCCGTTGGTACCTGCATCCCTTCAATGGGGTTGGCCAGCCAATGGTCACAGCACTCCGATCCTCTGGATCAGCTAGTGACAGTGACCCAGGGATGTGGAATGCTCTCCAGTGGTGGACCGTTCCAGCTCATCTGCAGGAGGGCATCCCGTTTGTCTGCCCGAGCCAACAGTCTATCGACTGATACCTGTCTGATGGGTTGGGGTGCCCATCTGGGGAGCACAGGCACAGCCTCTGGTCCCCTTGGGAGTCCCAATGCACATCAACCTGCTGGAGCTTGACGGCTCATCTAGTGCTCACGCCCTCGCTCCATTTCTGGGTCAAGTGGTTCAGGTCCAGATGGACAACACCACGACCATGTACTACCTAAACCACCAGGCGGGATCGCTCCATGCCTCTGCGCAGGGAAGCTGTACAGGGAAGCTCTCACATTTGGTCACTCATGCAGCCTGGAGGTGGATCTCCTTACCATTCATGTGGCAGGAGCCTCCAACACCCTGGTCAATGCCCTAAGCTGGATAGGGGCTACATCCCACAGTGGTCTCTCCTGCCGAAGGTAGTACAAGATCTGTTCTCCCACTGAGGCACGCCTCAGGTGGACCTGTTGCCTCCAGGAGAATCAGAAGCTGATACTGTTACATGCCGCCCCTCAGCAGGGCACTCTGCAGGGGATGGCTTCTCGAGGCCATGGACCCCGGGCTCTTCTACACCTTTCTCCCATTTCCCTTGATCCACAAGGTGCTTCTCAAGCCGAGGAGGGATAAGGCGAGGTGATTCTGGTAGCCCCAGACTGACCCCGCCAGTTCTGGTATCCAGATCTCCTCAATCTCAGCTCAGACTCCTGGGCGGCTTCAAGCCACCTGGACCTGATCTCAGTCAATCAGGGGAAGGTATTCCATCAGACCTTCAATCCCTGCACCGGTGGCCTGGTTTCTGGTGGCTAGAGTTCCAGGCTTTGGGTCTTTCCGATGAGGTCCTCAACATCATTGAGGCATCCCGTAAGGAGTTGACCAGAAAATGCTATGCCTTCAAATGGAAGAGATTCTCCATTTGGTGTCAGGGCAAGGGCCTGGACCTTCCTCCTGTTCCTTGGCAAGTATTCTGGACTACCTGTGGTCCCTTTCTCAGCAAGGGCTTCAGTCGATGACCCTTAAGAGTGCGCCTGGAGCCATCTCTGCTACGGGCACGGGCAGGAAGCAGTCAGTGGTCAGGAGAAGGTGGTGCGGCGCTTTTCAAAGGCCTTGATCACATATCCTCCGGTGCAAGAACCTCCACCTCCGTGGATCTACTGCTGGTATTTGCTAAGCTCATATGCAAGCCATTCGAACTGATGCACAGGTGTGACATCTCACCTGTCGTGAAGACCGCCTTCTTGGTGGCTATCACGTCAGCCAGAAGGATGGGTGAGCTCCAGGTGCTTTCCATGAGTCTCTTATCTGATCTTCCACAGGGATAAGGTTGTCCTGCGCTTCCACCGAAATTCCTTCGAAGGTGGTGTCGGAGTTTCACCATAACCAGTTGTTGACTCTTACGGTTCTACCCCAATCACACCTCGGAGGCCGAATATAGGCTCCATACTTTGGCCCTAGAAGAGCACTTGCTTATAACAGAGGCCGGGCCGGCTGAAGTTCGGGAGAGGTTCGCCAGCTGTTTGTCACCTATGCTGAAGCCGCACCTGGCAGACCTGCAGCCAAGCAAACAATAGGCAGGTGGGTCACCTCCTGCATAGATCTCTGCTATAGGTTGGCGGGCATGGAGCCTCCCAGAAGGATAAGAGCTCATTCTACCTGCCATACCGCTGCATCGGTGGCTGCTTCCAGGGACGTCCCTATTCAGGAAATATGCAGGGCTGCTAGCTGAAAGTCAGCACACACCTTCATCCTTCACTACACATCGACCTTGAGTCATGTCAGGATGCTGGTTTTGGGGCCTCGGTTCTCCAGTCTCTATTTCCCAAGTAGAGGTGTGCACCTTGCCTCCTCCTCCCAGAGAACTGCTAGGAGTCTGCCAGACAGTGTGGATGAACAACATATCCTTGTCCCTAGAAATATGGTTACTCACCTGTAACAGGAGTTCTAGGAATGGTATATTTGTTCATCCCACGTCTCCACACCTCACCGGCTTAGACACACAACCTGGCATCCAGAGGCTAGATCTGGTGTCATGGGGTGGAACTGAGTTTTACCACCCGGGTGGGTGGGAGGAGACAGCTTGAAGACCTTACGGCAAGATTTAAAGCAGCAAGGAACCTGCCAGACAGTGTAGATGAACAACATATACCTTTCCTAGAACTCCTGTTACAGGTGAGTAAACTGTATTTTTAAACTAGGGACACATTGAGGTCAAAGTGGGGTTGATAGTGTCCCGTTAAAAAAAGCCTGTGACCATCTATTAAATACAATGTTCCATGTGTAAAATAATTTTACACTAGTACAATTAATTTATGGAATAGAGGCACAAAAGAATACATTGGGAACAAGATGGGGGTAGGAATGGGGTAGGAAAGAAACATGACATAATCTTCTTTGTCTACTCTGTGATGCAACATTTTGTGGAAGTTGTGACTTTCCTACACTACTTCCATTATAGTTTCCTAGAAGAGAAAATAAACATTAACTCTTGGATTTTACCTTTCAGTATCATACTAGCACTTCACCAAAAATGGCTCCAGTTCAATTTGTTCATTGAGTCCCTTAGGATGACTACAGGTACCTAATCTATAGTCCTAGTAGTTCTCTCTCTACTTTGAGCTATAGCTCTCTGTCCCCACCCCTTGCTTCCATACACACCTGGTCCACTCCCTGCAAACCGCACCACATTCTGTTGTATTTTCTGTATTTAACATCTTAGTTGCCTAAACACATTCAAGGTTTTCATCTTTTATTGCCCCAATATCTTTCCCAACCTTTCTTTGAGTTTCGTTTGGTATGGCCATTGTAATATGCTCCACAAGTGCAGTTAGACAGATACACATAGAAACATAGAAGCTGATGGCAAATAAGGACCACAAGGCCCATCCAGTCTGCCCATTTCTTTTTCTACCTTCTGATGTGCCATAGGCCTTTGCTCTGTCAATGGCCTATCTATTCATACTAATCTGTATTGCTCCTTATGCCTATCCCATGCCTGTTTGAAGCCCTGCACTGTATTCATATCCACTACTTCCTGAGGTAGGCTGTTCCATGCATCCATCACCCTTTCTGTGAAAAAGAACTTCTCACATTACCCTTAATCAGGGTATCACATCAAATCACAGTTGATAATCCCATACTATCCACTTTCCTGGAATCTTTTAGGAGGCTGGGAAGAAAGAGGCAGTTTGGACTTATCACAGGTGGCAGTTTGGACCACTCCTCATGACCAGGGTGTCAGTACAAGTACTCTGCGTTCTGTTTGTCCACCTGGTATTTTTAATTTTCTTGTCTGTGCCAGCAACTGAGGTAGGTACTGACATAATTTTGCATTGGCTTTCTTGAAAGATTATGGATGGACAGCATCAACCTCCTTTTGGGTGCTAAACCCATCATATCCATTATTTCTACCTCATCTTTATCTTCTTTGATCTTGTGGAAGGAGATGTTAGGATATTTACCATATGTCTTACAAAGATGTAGTGAGAAGTGTACTGTAGTCTTCTGAAGGAGACTCAAATTCTTGCTCAGGAGAACCACCCTGTTCTATGTGTTCTCCTTCCTCCTCCTCCTCTCATAGTAAATGTCAGCCTCCATCTCCACAGGCATTTGGAATAGAATTGGGGGTAGACATATTCAGGAAATTCTAATTGCCTAGAATGCCTGCAGGAATTGCCATGCCTTTGCCATGTCCTCTACTGAGGTCATTTTGTGTCCACTGGTGGCTCCTTTCCTTCTTCAGAAGGAGGGACAGCAACATGTTTTTATTTTTGTTTTGTTTTCTTCTTGGTAGGCACCATTTCTGTGTCTGCTCTGAGCTTTTATTTTTACTGGATTCAGGGTTCCTCTTTTTGGACACCCTGAGCTCTGAACCATCTTTAGCAGCATTATCTTCCTATTCTGTCACTTCTGGCAGACACTACTGCTTACTTGAGTGGCTGAACCCTCTGAGCCTTTTGGTGATGTGGAGGCAGACTGAGAAGCCATAAAATCTTCAAATCTCAAAGATAATTGGTAAAATCTTGGTCTGGACCCATGCACTTTAAACAATGCTTGTGGCAGTGTGCCTTTGCCAAACACCAAAAACAGATTGAACAATTTTTAAAACCTGTAGGTCTTGTTTTTACAGGTCTGACAGTCATGTCAACGCTGACTGCTCAGAAGGCATTTTCGTTCCCAATAAAAAGTTCTATGGATTTAAAAAAACACTAATAATGCTGAAAGGGGCTTTAAATTACAAATGTGGTTTGGTTCTCAAAGTCAAACCACGAATAACATTTCCTCAACAGAGGTTTTTAGATGGGAGGAACAAAGCAAAAGTTCATCTTGGTTCACAAAACATGGAACTGAGACTAAACTGAAATAAAACCATAATGCTGTCTACATAAAACACATTTTAATAAGCTTTTAACAGTTAAATAGTGGTTCTCTGAATGCAGGAACCAAGACAAAAATGGTTTTCTTGATCCAGAACTGTAGAAAAGTAATGAAATATATAAATAAACATTAACACTCTAACTAATGCAGAGTATCAAATAAAATAACTAGGATACTAAAATATATTAAAATAATAAACCATAAACTGGCCAGTAGTAGAGAGAAGAGTTGGGGCAACTGCTCTCTTTAAATGGAGAAATACGTCTGATGTTAGAGTTCAGGGTGATCATGATGCACAGCAGAGTTCAAATTTCATTCTAAATTCCATAATTTGCATAACATTCTAAAACTCCAGGGCTGCTCATTCCATGGTAATGATTGTACGCCTTAAACTTAAGTCAGTGATTCTTGGGGTTTGAACTTGATCTGTACTTTTGCTTAAGTAGTTTTGGGTTTAATGATGCACTGTCTTTATTATGTTTGGATTCAGTGGTCTGGGAGAAGTGTTGCTATATCTTTACTATAATTCCACACCATTTTCTGATTCCTGACATAGTTTTCTTTTCCTTCTTGCAGAAATGAAGAGGAGGACCCAGTTATTTGATATTGTGATGCTTGGCCAGCTGGTTATGATTACTGTATGATAAATGTACTGTAAACTAGAGAATAAAATATGGGTTGGGATGTGTAACGAACGTTTACACACACCTGAGGTTAGATGCTACATAAACCCGAGGAGAAGCGAAGCTTAGGGGTTTATTAAAAACATCTAACCCGGTAAACAATGTAAACTTTCAGTTACACACCGAACCATGTTTCATTTTATATAATTGCTGGGTTTGCTCTTTTTCCTCAGCAATTGTATAAAATGAATGCAAGTTGCTCCGCAGCTTCCCAGTTCTGAAGGGAAAGCAGCAGTGGGGGCATAAGAGAGCTGAGGGCAATCGATGATGTTTGCGTTATAAACGCTTTATAACGGCAAATTACACCACGGTTTCTATGGAAAAAGGCTAAGCCAGTTATTATAATATAGTATGTGATTGCCTTGCATAAAACAGCCTAGTTTCCATGGGTTCCCCACCCAAGATTTCAGTGAAGCTACAGGATATGAAACTGACCAGGAGATCTCTGAAATGTAATTAACTTAATTGAGAAATTGCATTTTATTACCTTTTATGACATGCCTAGGCCTTTGAAGTGCACACTAAATGTGATTTTATGACTTTAGAAACAGAACACCATTAAGCTGGATTCCTGTTGGCTATCTCACACCTGGATGATGGAGTGCAGGGTTGTAAATCCTCAAAGGAACTGGCTGATCAAAGACTAATAATTTGGGAAATGTGTTTTTGCTGATGTCACATTGTTTAATATACCTCCTGATAGGACATCATGTTTGTATTTTTTAATTCTAAAAGGAGGAGCTAGATGACTAGCAGAGGTGTGGGAGATGGAATTGAAATGCATCCTTGTAACTGGGGACTATGACAGTATTATTTTGGGACTCTGAGAGAAAGCAACTTAAGCACTTTCAGAGGTAATACACTAGATAGAAAAAATCTGACACTATTGTGGTAGCTGTTTGTTCTGTAGTTTTCCTTGTTTTTCTTTTATGTGATTGTGATGCTCTTTGATATATTGTTCTGTGTTTACATTTTTATATTTTATATTTTAATAAAATACTTTTTCTTTGAAAGACTGCCTGAGTGTCTGTCAGTTCTTTTTTGTCGTGGCTTATAGATGGTTAAGTATGACAAAACTGTTCTACAGCTTGATGGTGTTACTGAGCTTGAGTAAAAAGTAAGAATATACCTAAGGTCTCCTATAGAGTTAAACGGTTCATTTTGAAGCCTGGCTTGGTGCCCGATGAAGGATTGTACCATATCTCAAGAGGGTACATATCAGTTTCCTATACATTGTGTATGCTAGCATAAGGTTCACAGTTTGAATCCCCCAGAACTTGAGACTAAAGGTGATTTGGACCCAAAAAGCAGGCAGGAGGGTTACCCTATCTGTTACCTATTCACATTATTGCGCTTGAGGTTGGCAGTGTGGAAGCAGAGGGCTTGACCTTGAGTGCATTTGTGACATTGACATGGTCAACGAAAACAGTAATTCTAGATTTTCATGTTGACACACAAAGCCATGAATAAACTGGTCCCTTTAAAGGATATGGGATATCAATTCTACTTCTACAACACTTATCTGAATGTTCATATTGTTTATCGGGTGTTTTCATCAGTAATAACGTGTTTTTAAATCAAGATATTGTGTTTTCATCTTTTTTGCATGATAAGTCTTTTGAACTAGCACAGAGACAGCAGCAGTTTCCCAGGACTCTGATCTTTGATTTCTGTTGGCTGCTGCATTCCAAGACATGTCACTCACTGCTGTCATCAGAAATTCACTCAGCTGTCAGGAGTCCAGTAAACAAATGGCAAAATGATCTCACCTATCCTGTGTGCCCACCAGTATTCATGCATCCACCACATATTCTAGATGAAATATGAGAAAACAGAACAAAAACACAGAGAAAGAATCATGCTTCCTCGTTATATCAAGTAAAGTGGAGCCACACTCTGTCTTGCTATGTACTATGTAGTAAAACACTATTTTTCCTTACATGAAATTAAGCTGTTTTAGAAGAGCCAGCTTCAGCTCTCTTTCCAAACACATTATGTCCTCCTCCCTTGCTTTCTCTAAACACGTGCTGCTTCCTTTTCTAAACAGTGCAGTAGTTCTTAAAGTGACAGTATTTTAAGTGAAACTATTGCAGGCACCTCATGCTCCAACAGAACTCGGTTTCTCTGCTTTTCCAAACTGATGGAGCAATAGATGGCCTTAGTTCTTTCACACACATCCTTCCAAACACATGCTGCTTCCTTTTCTAAACTATTTCTTCTGTAAGTGAAACTGGTGGAACAATATTCTGCTTGCACTTCTCATACTTTGGCTGCATGACATAAACACACCGATATAGCTCAAGCTGCTTTTGTATTTCCTGTAGCTACTCTCAGTTTTAAACCACGTTCTCCTAAACACTTATCTTTTGTCAATACTGAATCACAAATACTTGTTGCTTCTCTTATATCACTATATTTAAATATTTTAGTTTATAAACATGAAGGCAAATGTTCAAAATAAATAAGAAACAGGAAAATATAGTATGCATAAAGGAAAGAATCACACATCAAACTGCCATTAATTTATAAAGATGCAAAAGTAATGAATTAGATTATGTGAATACTACTGTACTATCTAAAATGTGTCACAATAATTGACTTGGTTTTGTAAATATCAAGTTCAGACATTAACAAACAGTATTCAGGAAAAAGGCCATCCCATTGGCACTAAGGGTTGAGGCTCTGGATAGCACACCTCATGCTACGATGGTGACCATGGTTCAGGAATGGACCGGGCCATCAGGGGTCAGCAGAGGAGGGAAAGGATTGAGCATCCAGAGGACTGCTGTCCTTTCCCAGGGTGGGGTTGCAAGGTGTTCCGTTTGTAGTGGCCCAGTGGAAACTGGCGCGGTCAAGAGCAAGGGACATCATGGGGAGGACGGTGGCAGACTCCAGTGGCAGAGGAGTGTGGAAGCCATGCAGAAGTCATTGCACACCACATCCCAAGGGTGAAACAACACTGGGAAAATCACTGGTGGGCATAGGGAGGTAATAGAGGCCCTGGGAGCCCAGGTCCACATGCTGATGCCGGACCTGCCTTCCAATGGCTCTCCTGATCCCTCGACCTGGACCTGGACTCTCCCTTTAATCCCAGAAGGGCCACCAGGTAGATGAGGTGGGCCCTTCCCAGGGGGTGATCTGAGGGCCGGATAGGTCCATGGGTCTGGGGAGGGGTGCTCAGCAATGTGACTCCCAGGAGCAGAGGTTTCAGGCTGGGAGTAGAGGCAGTGACTGTGAGGCACTCCTGAGAGATGCCCGGTCCCCAATGCAGTAAGAGAATGTACAAAAATAAAAAGGATTCAGGAAAAAGCAGTTGAACTGCAGGAAACATGAGTATGACATGAAATCAATAAAACTGATTATGTACAAACAAGAAAACACAAACCTGAAACACATAGGCCTTGTCCACAGTCGCAGGTCCGTACCATTACTGTGGGTGCAACCTTTATGGAGTGTGACAAAATGGTGTCTGTCCGTATTGGTAACGGTATGCGATCTGGTTTTGTTTCTGATCTCGAGAACTGAATAAAGGTAGTCTCAAGCTCTGGAGCAGCAATGTTTGGCAGCATAAAACGAATCAAGCTCAGTTCACTCACCAGTGAGGACAGGTGAGCATGTGCACTGCAGTCCTCAGTCCTCCATGGCCATGGCAGGTATCCACGAGGGAGTGCGCATCTACAGGCATGCCTTATATGCGTAAGGGGAACCCAGAAGTAGTGACAGGCAGACTATTTAAATGGACAGATTAGTCCTGAAAAGGAGAAGGCCATGGAAGTATCACCGTCTGCAGTTGCCTGCTGTTATACTACCCAGTTCTTTAAGTAGCTGTATGTGCCAGTGTAGCTAGTACTGCGCTGTGGGCCGCCTGCATATTCTATCTCGGGTGAGCTTTCCTATCCCTTATCTGCCCCTGACAAAACATTTTAAAACTT
This sequence comes from Neoceratodus forsteri, assembly GCA_016271365.2. Taxonomy (NCBI): domain Eukaryota; kingdom Metazoa; phylum Chordata; order Ceratodontiformes; family Ceratodontidae; genus Neoceratodus; species Neoceratodus forsteri. Next base: position 62,397,651 of record CM028138.1, read on the forward strand.
TGCAGTTTGTTGTCCCTCGCTTGTTATGGCATCAACCCCCAGCCGCTGCATCGCACACTGTTCCAGCATAATTGGGTTTGCGGAAGTTCTTTACATCCTTTGCACCCCATTGCATGCCATCACGCTTTGTTTCTGTTTACTGTGCCCATGTAAATGAGTGGCAGCATGCTGGACACGTTGCAATGTGCTGCACAGGATTGTGGGTTGCTCACATCAATATGGATCATGGCAGCTGCCAGAATCGGCATTGTGGATGGCAGCTGCCAGAATTGGCATTGTGGATGGCAGTGCGGATGCAAGGTGTGGGGAGTGCTGGTGGGTGCACATTCAATGACAGTACTGGTAAGAGAGTGTGGACACGCGATAACAGTAGGTGCAGAACCGCTGCACTAACTGTTATGCTCTCACAATTGTGAGGGTGGACAGGCCATATACTTCATTGTTGACTTAATAAACATTATTTGTGAAATGAAATCATGTAAAATCCATTTCCTATCTCCTTTAAAGAACTAGTAAATCCAGTTATAAAATATTATTTAAACAAATTGATATCAAAGGAGCTATTGTAATGTGTTATTTAAAAATTCTGCTTGTGAAAATGAAGCAGCAGAGATCTGTGAAAAATGCTGGCACCCAGGCAAACATTTTCATCTGCCACCGCTGACAGTCATGGAGACCTCTGTAGACAAATGCTAAAAGTGTTCAAGTCTCTGACACACTAGTGCCCATGTGCCACGTGCTCCTATGCTCAAAGCAGTTTGTAGGCACCACTTCATACATATTGTGTGAATACAAAAACTTAGATCTCTGGAACTCTTAGTGGTACAAAAACATCTGTCTATTCTGGTACCTGTTAATTTCACAGATTTCTACTGCTCCATTTTCTCAACAGCGAAATGATTTTAATTGACTAACTGCAATGTCTTTCTTCAATGTACATTTACTTAAAATTACAGTGTATTCCACAGTTCTCCTCCATCCTCAGCTACATTACTTCTTATGGGGCCATGTTTTCTACCATGATTCTTACATTTTGCAAGGATCGCTACAGGCAGTCCTGAGACTAAATCCAAATGCAGTGTGAGACGTGGATTCTTTTTATCTGGACATGCCTACTATAATACTGCAGTGCCATATATGTTACATAGAATCCCACACTAAAAGTGTCACATTACAGGGATTGATGGCCATTAATAGTTTTACTTGATGTGCTGCTTGCACTGGATCATTACTGTCCAAGTGGAAGTAAAAGATACCATGATACTTATAGATGATGAATAGGGGCTGTCTCTGGTGTCATAGCCAACATTTCCATGTCAATAAAACGGGTCCATATAGCCCACCTTCCAGTATACACCTAGAAACAAGCTAGCACAGATCACTGTGCTCTTCCTGATCAAACATTTAAAATAAATTGATTAATAAATAAAACTCTGTGACATACAGTACCTTTATTCTCAAAAGTAGATTGATAAGTGAATTTGCCTTGTAGAAAAATAAGGTCCAAACCAAGGAAAGCTCTTTATTTGGTCATTTATTTGGTGGGAGGGAGAACTATTTAAATTTGCCATTTTCATATTTGTGCAATATTAATGAAGTGGTAACAAAGTAATTTGGCATAATTCAAGTGATTTTTACTCAGCACATTTTTTCACCAAAGTGTGAATTTAAAAAAAATTTTTTAATGTGTTGTGTTAACAAATTACAACATTTCCCTAAATTCTTCATGTTTCAAAATGCACTTAAAAAGTGCAATTGCAACAAGAATTTCAATTTAAATACACTGTTCTAGTGTAAGAAAGTGTGTGAAATTTCAAATTACAGGTCACTGGTGTAAAATAGATTTTTCTAATTTTATCCACCATGAGAATGACGGTCCTATTTTCTGGTATGTCACAGGGCAAGAGCGTAAGGCACCAGACAGACTAAATAGTAAAAGATATTGGATAAACCTTATTGATAATATAGTTAAATTGTTGTCCATCAGTATCTGCTAATAAACAGATGGTTAAAGAGCCCTGAAACCATTAGAAAAAACATGTAAGATTTAGACAGTTAAGTTTATATTTCATATATTTTCTATAAATGTATCCCTTATTTATTTGTTACTGATTTCAGTATTATGAAAGAGGATTACTATCAAGGCCCCTATTTTAATGTGGCACATAGGGATCAAGTTCTACGGCAAGCTTGCCAATTGCATAGAACTTCTGCAGTGATGGGTTGCAATTTCTGTGGAAGTTCTGTGGCACTAATGAACTACCATATCTCAATGTCAGCTTGTCATCCTGACTTCACTTCCATGGCAGTAGTCATAGCAATCGGATGGGAGAAAGTACAGTAACACTAGTTCAAAAATAACAGACTTATAAAATGTTATGCCTAAAAGGCAAGAAAATATATACCTGCCTTATGGTCCTAGCCTATTGCATGAATGAAATACACAGAGTGGACCTTATGTGATAAATAAGGTATTTCTACACTCATGCTGTCTACACCACTCATGAGGTCCCCACTGTGTATCACTTATATATTTATATGCAATCTGTAACATACATACAAATATGTGTGTGTGTATGTATATATGTGTGTGTATGTATGTATATATATATATATATATATATATACATACACACATATATATTTATACATATAGTGAGAGATACTGTGTGTGTGTGTGTGTGTGTGTATGTGTATGTATATGTATGTATGTATATATATATATATATATATATATATATTCTTTAATTTCCATGAAATTGTGTCCTCATTCATACAGGTCCCATTGGAAATGGAATAAACAGAACATAGGAGATACTGGAAAACTCATTTTCATGCTAACCTGCTTCCCGAGACACACTGCATACAGTAACACCATCAGGCCCTGACATACATGTTAACCCATTGTGAGATAAAAGCTCTCAGACCATCACAATGTGTCCCCCATCTTGATAAGTACTGTACCTTACGCGGGCTCAGATCAGTAATAGTGTTTCCCCCAATCCTTGTGCTGCCCAACCAGCTCCTAGAGCTCATCTCTGAACCTGAGTTGCCGGCATGGGAACACAACATGCTACCCTCTGACCCAACAGTTTGCCCTGCACACAACATTTCTCCACAACATTTAGGTGATTCCATCAACCAATGACACTATGTAATCAATAACCCTGTCAAAAATGTGTACAGTGCAGTATATATTTAATAAGTCTATTCTTTCAACAGGTCTACACATTATTATATTCCACTTTTCTGGGCATAATTACATTATTTTTCTTAAAATGACAGGTTAATTAATTTCACCAGTTATTCATTGCAGATGGTATCTCAGTTATTTGAAGGCAAACATAAGTTTGTACAAAATAAAGTATGGACTTAACAGATCTATGCTATTGTCAAGACTTTGCTTAAGTTAGACCTAGTATAATAATGTAAGACTGAAAATTGTATTAGGCTGTAGTGCAGGTTGAGCAAATATCACTGTGTCTGATGTGCTGAGCCATCACCTCTGGCACTGGGAGCTGTGGTAGATAAGTGACTATTTTATTTCTGTGGTAGAATGCAGCCATTTTATTACCTAATATATGATGTTATAGCATTGATACCATCAAGTTCTGAGCATAGAGAGATTTGGGATATACTGTAAAAGAGGGGACAGGAACCAGGTTCTATGGATAAATGGAAATATTAATAAAGAATAATCAAGAACAGTGAATTATGTGGTGGCAGAATTTATGTGGTAGGTTGCAAGTTCTGCATAAAATTGTGTGGCTGCAGAGTTCTAGGGGCCTTGATTACTGGCCTGTAGATGTTATCTGCTGTTTCTGCTTGCCTACATTGACATCATGATCCCTGTTTCTGGTATCATAATTATTTCCACAGCAGCAGCTTGTGATGTCATAAACAGAACTATGATGTCCGGTGTAGGCAGGCAGCCAGAACAGATAAGGCAATAATGCTATTTATTTACCAATGTCCTATGTAATAAAGAAGTAAGGTGAGAATTATGGAAAAAATGAATATAAGCAAGATTGTGTCTAAATATTCAATTTTTCTAAGTTATTACAACGGCATCAGGCGCTCTTTAAGAGGTATGAGCACATTTGTAGGACAGTAGTGCTTGTGTCTTGCATTCAGTATCTACAGTGTGTCATCTGTTTTCCTACAATGCATTTTCTTCTTTTTTCAAAGAGGATTGTTTGAGAAATAGATAACTGTTTTGCAAACATTTTGCTTCTAATCAAGTGTATGGAAGCTAAATGCTAAATCAGCCTGCTTATCCCAAAACACTATGTTCTCCAGTATGGTGACCTTGGCATCTGGTGTTTACACTTTACTCTTGGAAAGACACAAATCTAAAGAGGAATAACTTCTTTGTCCCTAAAGAAATGATGGGGTATTTATTTATTTTTGAGGCTCAAGTTTCAAAATTTTGCAGAAGAGCTGCAAGTGATCAGCCTCACACAAATTCTGTTCAATGTAAATTATCTTTAAAAATCACCCCCTTTCCAGCAGGTGAGGGACACAATTTACATTTAACTTTAAAGCACTATACTCGAAAGATGGTAGAGAGAATTTTTTCACCCACAGAATTGTGAAAATATGGAACAGCTTACAAGGATGAGTTTTGAATTCAGGTCTCCAAATCAGGGTAGCTTTAAAAAGAACCTGGATAGTTGCATGATGAGCAAGTGTATGGAAGGATATGACCACTGGGAAGTGGGAGCTGGTTCATATGGACAATAATCTTCTATAATTTTAAATACAATACTACTAAGTATAGTATAGTATCAAATTTCATATCTTGAAAATTGCAGCCAAATCAGGACAACTGGGCCCTATATCTAAAGCTGGGAGTTCAGATCAGATGCACATGCCTTCCAAATTATGTGTATGTTGGAAGGAGACAGGAAATTTAAATTGCCAAGAATGAGAGCGATACATACAGTATTTTAGATTACTTTTTGCATCCCATAATTCCTAAAGCCCCATTCCTTCAGGCCCCACAGGTGTCCCCTTCTGCCCACCAGGTGCACTATGGACCTCATTTCCAGGCTCCCTGTGGTGTCTACCCTCCTTCAGCCTCAGTTTATACCTGCTGGGAGTCCATGCTGACACCACAGAAGAAGTAGGGAACTATCAGAGGAAACACAGACAGCCATCATCCAGTATGCTACAGATATGCACCTGCCACATGGTCAAACATGTCCTGATGTCCTTGGAGGTGATGCAGAGTGTGTGGTCAACCACACTGAAATGTGCACCTCTGATGGACTGTCACCAGGAACTGCTCAAGGAACACTGCATGCCAAGCACTACACTATCCCAAGGAGGAGCTCCCCATCCATGCTGACCACCATCCAGTCATCTTTGCTCCTAGATCCAGGACCTCAGGAAACTTAATCGATGACTTGGTATCCAAGATACAGTCTGATCTCTAAAGATGGACCGTCCTTCCTCTGTCCTTATGGGGTCGTATTAATATTATCGATGAATGTATTACCGGTATTTTACCCACTAAATCTATTGAATATTTATCTCCTCTATCCTACTTTCAGCAGCTCACACTACTATCTCTAGATTCATTTGGAAAGGTAAGCAACTTAGAAGGCCTTTTAAAACTTAATTTACCTAAGGAGAAAGGGGTCTCTGTCTCCCCAATTTTATGTTATATTACTGTGAGTCATATCTCTAAAATGGGGAGGTGGTTGAGAGCTAGGACTGGTGAATACTTTCTAGTATGGCTAAAGCTTGAGATAGGGATTTTGGATAAATAGGCTTCAGGTCTCTAGAGTTTTTATTACACTTTTGCTACATTGCCTCCTTGTATACAAAGTAGTGTTATAGGGACTTCTGTCAAGGTGCTGACTCAGTGTTGGAACAATTTCAATATCTCGCCAAAGAAGATATGACTCAACCTCTTACTTTAAATCCGAACATTAAGATAGGAGTATCCCTGCTGTCCCTAGATTGGCTCCCGCAATTCGGGACTGCTGTGTGAATTGTTTTCCCAAGACTCCCTTCTTTCTTGTAGATATAATGGTTAAGTTTAACATCCCTCAGAAACTCATTTTAAAGTGTTCCAACTGAGACACCTTATGGTTTCTAACCGGATCCTCAACTACAGTGTCTCAAGTCAGGCCCTTCCTAGACCAGGTACAAGAACATGCCAATAGGTCCCATGGTGTTTCCAAGATATATTCCTTTCTATTGGGTATCAGATATCCCAACTCCCTTATTGGCTCCAAAATTTGGTCCTCTCTTCTGCCAGAATCCCCTTGGTGTGAGCGGATTGGGGTGGACATGTACAGGTACCTTACTCAAGACAGACATAGGCTTATTCAATGTCATATATTGAACAATTTGTATTATACTCCGGTTAAATTGGCTAAATAAGGAAGATTACCTTTGAATACTTGCACAAGATGTGGCATAGCTGAAGGGAACCTGGTACCCATCTTCTGGCACTGCGACAGAGTGGCTCCATTATGGCATTCAATTCAATCTAACCTAGATCCCTTCTGGGATTAAGAGATTTGTTTACTATAGAAGTCTGTATCTTAGGGATGTTTTCTAACATACAGGTTTTGGAGTGTAGGTTTCACATAGCTTTAATCTCTATATCAGTTAAAGACTGGTTCTCAGACACTGGATGGACCAACTGGTCATTCCATATGCAGAGTGGACTAAAGAAATATCTCTCTGTTTCAGGACTGAAAAGTTAATAGCTTGTCTAAGAATTCTCTGAACTCGTTTGACGGAAATGGGGCAAATTGTATGCTTTATATTTGAATAAATGTACATGTGTGTATATCTCTGGCTGTGAGGTTGGCACTGTCTCACATGGATGCTGATCATTGTATATTGATTATCTTCTGAAAATGACTTGTATGATCTTTGTTAATCTCCCAGAAGGCACATCCTGGGGTGGAGGGGGTGGTGGTTGGGGGTTCTTCTCCTTTTCCGGAAATAATGTTTTCTACATTCCGAATTCTCTTTGTATTTTTCTTTTACCCATGGTGTTCAGTAATGGTCTATGCTTCTAATTGTGATTCTGTATGCCAATCAAAACTCAATAAAGACCTTGAATTTCAGTCTTCTTTGCTCCAAGGTGTGAGTGAGAATTGCCAGCATGCATGGAGGTCTTTAGGTTACATTGATGCAGTTAATGGTAGCAGACATGGCCCCCATGATCTAGAGATGGGGGATAAATTGGGAGAAGAGAACTTACCCTCCCAAAATAAATTATACTAATTTTAATTTGGAATAGGTTCCTAATTACCTAGTTTGAAATATCATATTCATGTTTGAACATGACAAACTAGCATAGACTGCTTAGCCAGTGTAGGACTAGATACAACTCAAAATAAACCAAAGGAGTTCTGATCCAAGTCTATTTATACAGTGAATGCCAAGTAGTAGAAAACTACCTTGGCATTTGAGATCTCTGAAGCCCCTCAGTTGGGTTTCGTGCATGACATTCTACAGAAACTGCATTAGTTCAGGTGCAGAATGTCTCCTCAGGCGAGGGATCAAGGAGAAGGGCAGTTCTCATTCTCCTCGATCTCTTCTCAGCTTTGGACATGGTGGACCATCGTGTGTTTACTTGGCCACCTAAGGGACTTTGTGGACTCGCCAGCACTGTCATCAGCTGGTTTGAGTCCTTTCTGACAAACAGAAGGCAAAGGGTGGTGATGGGGAATTTATTCTCCTCCCCAGCCTTCTGTCTTGTAGAGTCCCCAGGGTTCAGTCTTGTCACCAGTGTTGTTTGCCATGTGTATGCTACCCTAGGGTGAGATCATTAGGAAGTACAGCTTGGGGTTTCATTGTTATGCCGATGATACCCAGCTATACTTATCTTTTGCCCGGGGACATCAGATGCAATGGAAGTATTAAACAACTGTCTTGTCAATATCAATGACTAAATGGCTTTTAGCTAGTTGCAGTTGAATCCGATAAGATGGAGGTACTGGTGGTGGAGTCAAAGAGGGCGTGATAGAATGGCCTCTGGTGCAGATACTGGACTAGTTCTAGGCTCTGTCCCATTGATGGCCTCCTCCAGGGTGCGCAGTCTTGGCATGGTTTTGGATAGCAGTCTGACAATGGAACATCAAGTGTCATCCATTGTCAGGATTATTTTCCATCTAAGAAACATTGCCAGGATCAAACACCTGGTTTCGCCCCAGACCTGCCCATCTTGGTACATACTTTTGTAACATCTAGGCTTGACTACTGTAATGCGCTCTACCTGGGGTCTCTGGAAGCACCCTCCATCAACTGCAGCTGGTGCAGAATGTGGTGGCCAGGCTGTTGACCGGACAGTTGAAATACTGTCACGTTACCCAAGTGCTGCGTGAACTGCACTGGCTGCCAGTTAGATGGAGGGTGCTCTTCAAGGTGGGGTTGTCTCACCTTTAAGGCCCTACATGGACTGGGCCCTTGCTACCTGCTGGATCTTCTACACCCTGCCTCAGTCCGGTCCTTAGTTCCTCCATGAGAGGTCTCCTGGCGATTCCCAGGATGAGGATGAAAACTGCCAGTGACAGAGCTTTTAGGTCACAGGCCCTGTCCTGTGGAATTCACTTCTATTATTGGTAAGGAGGCCCCTTCTGTGGAGGCATTCAAAGCCCACCTAAAACACCATCTGCTCAGCCAGGCATTCCCTGATACTGGATGAGAACTCAGATTGACAGCCTTTTTTTTTTTTTTTTTTAAGTAAATAGGGTTATTATGTATTTGCTGAATATTGCTTGTATGGATGTGTAATTATTTATTATATTGTTAGATGATGCTTTTAAATTATTGTATTTGTTTGTACATCATCCAGAGCCTCTGGGACTGGAACACTAGAAAATAAAATTTTCCTTGCCTTGTCCATGCCTTGCCTAGAAAAAGAACTTGTGTTTAGGACAGTTCTTTCCTATGGGAGAAAATTCTGCCCTAGTTGCTTCCACTCACCTCGACATTTAGTCCTCTCTGATACCTGGCTCAGCAACAAGGTACCAAACCATACTATTACTATCCCTGGTTACTCCAGTCAGACAAGACAGGATTGGGAGATGGGGTGGTGGTGTTATATCTCCTCCTCCCTGCAATATGCTGTCACCCTCTCCACCTCCTCCTCCCCAGCAAACTATGATGTCTCGCTTTGCTGTGGACATCTACTGTCACCCCAATCTTCCTTCTACTGTAGCCACTGAACTTATTACCTCTATCTCCTCCCACACTCAGAAAGGCGAGCTGTATATTATGGGCAATTTCAATATAAACTGGCTGTCTCCTTCACAAGATAAAGATAGGAACTACATAAGCTCCATGAATTTATCCCAGCTCATCAAAGAACCCACCCGACTGAACAATAAAACCCCAAACCAGACCTTGATTGACTAGGCCTCACATCTCACCCACATCATATCATTGATGCTGGTATTCTACCAGATGCTGTAAGTGATCATAACTTGATTTTCCTAGATAGAAAGGTTTGCAGGCCTAACTCTCCTCCCAAAATAATTAAGACCCGCTCCTATAAATCCTTGATATCACCCCTTCTCAAGACCTAGCAAACACTGACTGGTCGCTGATAACTCTGACTCCCCAAGTGGATGCTGCCCTAGCCTACTTGAAAGACAAATTTCTCTCCACCTGGAATCATTATACCCCTCTACAACGTACCAGAATACATGCTAATCATATACCATGGATCACTTCAGAATTGCTGGCCTGCCTTGAGCATGTGAGATCAGGCATGGAGAAAGCATAAGAGCTACCAAATTACCTAGTGATTTTACAGCTTACCATAAGCTTCACAACACCTGCACTAAAGTGGTTAGATTAGCTAAAGCAAAATACTTCAACTCTACTGTCCACAGCAATCTAAATTCCCCATCCAAATTTTGGAAAGTGGTTCATGCCCTCTTCTCCCCCCCCCTCTCCAGTCCTCAAAATAAACAACTCCTTACTGTGGACCATGCATTAGTGGCCATGGAGTTTAACTTCTACTTTACTTCACTTCATGTGAGTCCACCCTACTAGCCTCCCTCCCCCTGCTCAGTACCCTCGTAAAAAGTACTAACCCTAACCAAATGAATTTGCCAGATTCCGTATTTTCTCATTTTCTTGGTCTTGCCTAAGGACACTCTCACTGCTCTACTGTCTATCAACCCATTCAAAGGCAGCTCTCCTGATGAACTTGACCTAAGCTCCTCTACCTCTCTGCCCCTACGATCACCCGCACAATTGCTAAAATTCTAAACCTCTGCTTCTTCCTAGCCAAGGTCCCTATGCCTTGAAGCATGCAGTTGTTCTCCCCTCCCTAAGGGTGGAGACTCTACTTAACCAAGAAATTGTCATCCATCTCCTGCTCCCACCCTTGCTAAATTCCAGAAACATCTTGTCCTCTCTCAAATCACCTCCTTTTCTCTGACTCAACTTCTTCACCCGTTCCAGTCTGGATTTGGGAAACACCTCTCTACAGTACCACCACTGCCTTACTCAGGCTCACTGATACCATTCTCACTAGAATTGACAATGGCTGGATCACTTCCGCCATCTTTGTCGACTGCCAAGGCCTTCAATATGGTCTCCTATTCTCTGCTACTCTAATCCCTCTCTGCAGCTGGCCTCTCACAATTTGCCAACTGTTTCAAGGCCTACCTTACTAGAAGGACACAATTGGTTAGAACTGCTAACTTCAACTCCCTTCAACACCATATACATACCAGAGTGCCTCAGGGTTCTGTACTAAGCCCCCTCCTGTTCTCTATATTTCTAAATGACTTACCATCAGCTTGTTCCTCCTCCCACATACACATTTATGTGGATGATACTGTATTATTTACCACTGGAAAATCTCCCTCTGATGTGCCTCCTGTGTCTTACTTGGCATGCCAAAAATCAATTTGCGGTTCAGTAGGGAATCCATAAGTTACACTTTACCTGTACTATGGAACAACTTACAGAAGTTCTTAAAACTGGGTCGCCCTATCAAGTTCCCGGCATTCAAAATGCTTCATACACGCTCCATCACAGAGTTCTGTAAATGCTTCCACTGATCAGCTAAATGACAACAGGTATCGGCCTTACTGAATATACCTTGTACTTAATTAAGTGTCTTGTAACCTTTCTTCACTCCTCATACTACATAGGTACCTTTATTGCATCACAGGTGCTTAGTTTTGGCAACAGTAAACATTACAGATACATAGTCTTGGAATGAATGCATATTACCCTGAGGTTCAAATTCCAGTAAAGGCTCACCTATCAGACCCCTTCCCAAACCTCCTGTGTTACCTCCCTTCCACTGTCATGTATGCCTTTCAAACAACATGAAGTCTTGCTATATTCTGACATATGCAGTGAGTCCCAACCCTAGAACTGCCCGAGGTGAAAGAGTTAACTTTCCATGCCAGGCATGGCAGCTGAGCTTCGAGCTCGGTTGAGACTCTGTCTGTTGTTCTTCAAACTCAAACTGTTAGATTCTTTACTCCGCCTCACTGAACAGTCGCTCCGGAGATTTCTCCTTCTGCTCGGTTCATTTTGTTGGTTAAAGTGCCGTTTCTCGGTTTTCGAACGAAGTTAAACCGTAACCTGTCGGTTCAGTCTCTGTCTGTGGTATTTGTGAGTACTAGATAAAATATAACCTATCTATTCTATGTGGAACTTGTAAGCGGTTCATCGGTTCGGTTTGAACCAATCAAGTTGTTTAAAAATCTTAAATTATACTTTTAGAGTGTGTTACTGGTTCTAAAAAAACAGATTTTATTACGTTTTTTCCATGACCCGTGACACGGTTAGGAACTGATAAGAGGGTCTTGCTTGGCGGATTGCCATAAAAGGGTAAGTTTGAATAGGACTGGCACTATGTCTGAGAAACCCAAAGAAAACCAAGCCCACTGGGTTTCAACACTGTAGTGTGGGAAGTCTTTGCCAAGACTGATCCCCACACCACCTGTGTTACTGTCTGGGGTTTGACCACCTCAATGCAGACTGCTAGATTTGTAAAATTTTCCTGCAGCTACCCTGGAAAAGAGAGTTGGTAGGCTCAGGAAAGGAGGCTAAAGTCCGCTGAACTGGATGGCCAGCCCAGTTCGGTTCAAACCAAACCAGAAGGAGTGCCCTCTGACCATGGTGAGACTTGGGCAAAGGGAGATCCGACTCTGAGGAGTCAGTTCCAGCAAAAGGACTAGAAAATCAGCTGGTGTGGGCCAAACTTTCCTCTCCAACCACTGAAGAAATAGCCGAAGCGATCAAAATTGTCCAGTCGCTTTCCGGTTCTGACCAAACTAGCACTGTCAGGTAGGTGCTCGCTTTGGCGGTTCCACCACTTCAGGAGTATGATTTAGAGGAATATTATGAACCGGAGGAAGAGGAGTATGAGGAGAGTGAATGTGGATTTGAAAGTCTGGATGTGCCCATTGGCTCAGGCATCTCCCCAGACAGACCTTCAGGAGTGTCTCCTCATAGGCTTTCTAGTCCCTTCTCATTTTATGTTTTATAAAAGTGGCTGAAACCCTCCAGCTCCCTATGGAGGAAGCTGTGGATGATCAAGAGGAGCCTGACTTTGTAGAAATGATGGATATCCCAGAGTCTAGGAGGCTGTCTGTTCCCTTGAATAAATCCTTTGGGAAACAGACATTTAAAATTCTAAAACTCCTCACACTATACCTCATGTGGATAAGAGAATGGACAAGAGGTACACATTGTCAGGCTCTGATACGGAGTTCCTTACACAAAAATGCAGCCATGTTGGGGTAGTGCAGGCTGCAGCCTGTGACAAGGCAAATATTCCCTTGGCTTCACACCACCCAGACAAGGACTCCAGGAGAATTGATGCCATGGCAAAGAAACAGTACATGGCAGCATCCTTGGGACTCAGACAGGCGAATTATATGTCTTATGTGGCTAGATATCAGAAATCCAGATGGGACACTGTCATGGCTTTAGCAAAACAGGTCCCTGGCCAGCTTGCCAAGGAGCTGGAGCAGGTGGCTGCTGATGGTATTGAGGCATCCAAGGTACAATTCCTTGCTGCAGTGGACTCAAATGATGTGTCATCAAGAGTCATGTCTACATCTGTGGCATTTGAAGAATGGCTGGCTCAGATGTACTAGCCTGTCTGAGGATACCCAGACTAAGGCCATGGATTTTCCTGTTGTGGGTAGTTCTCTGTTTGGGTAGCAGACAGAAGTACATGAAGAAAATGGATGCGTATAGGACCATCTATAGGGTGCACAGGCCAAGGAAAGGCAGGCCACTCCTCAAAGGCAGCTTCCAGGGGTAGGGGCAGGCCTTTTACCAAGCCCAGGCCTCCTGTTCTGCTTATGCCCAGAGGAGGTTCTTTAGAGGAGAGGCAGACGGGTACAAGCAGGCCAGCTTCCACCCCTCTGCCCAAAGCCCCTGCCAAGCAGGCACCCTGATGGGATTGCCAGGGCGATTCTCAGCTACCTGTAGAGGGCAGGCTGGCTTACTTTGTCCAGGACTAGGAGTCTCTGACATCAGATAAATGGGTCCTGGAAGTAGTAAGCCAGGGACTAGTTCTCAGCTTCAAAAAGTTTCCAAGATGAGAACCAGATCCTTTCCACCTGCAAATCCATCAGAGGCACCTAGAGGCAGAGGTCTCTTCCTCCAACTCTCAGAGCTGTGGAAAGGTTCGCCCCTATACCAGGGCAAAGGATTGTATTCCAGGTACTTCCTTACTCCAAAAAGACAGGAGAATGGCAGCCCATCCTGGATCTCAGATACTTAAACAAGCACCTTTTAAAACCAAAATGGTGACTCTGGGAATTATTCTGCCCTCTCTAAGGCCAGGGGACTGGCTAGTGTCCCTGGACCTCAAGGATTCCTACATCCATATTCTCATCAGGCGCTCAATGCACTAGTACCTCAGGTTCAAGCTGCCCTCAACCATTACCAGTTCCAGAGCAATGCCCTTTGGCCTCACCTCTGCTCAAGGGTATTCACAAAATGCCTAGCAGTAGTAGTTGCTTCTCTAAGGTGGCAGAAAATTGCCATCTTCCTTACCTGGATGACTGGCTCATAGTAGGCCAGTCCCAGACCAAGTCAAGTTACACTTACAGATAACTCAGCAACTGCTCACTTCTTTGGGTTTCCTTCTAAATCTTCCAAAGTCAGTTCTAGAGCCTGTCTAGCTCCTCACCTTCATAGGCGCAGAGCTAGACATAGAGAAGGCCAGAGCCTTCCTTCCCTGGACAGGGCAAGGACCCTGGTCTCTGGCCTCCTCATTCACCCTGCAGGTATCTCGACCAGCAAGGTATTTTCTACAGCTCCTGGGGCATGGCTGCTTCTACAGCAGTAGTGCAGGAGCAAGGTTTCAGATGAGGGACATTCAGTTCCATTTGCGAGCCTTTTGGTCTCAAAGGAAGGACCCTCTGACCAAACTGATTCAGTAACTCGACCCTGATCCAGGCCCTACAGTGGTGGCAGGATCAGAACAATCAGACAAAGGGTTCCCTTTGTCACTCAGTCTCACTCTTTAATCCTTACACATGCCTGCCTCCCTCTTGGGGTGGGGGCTCACATGGGCTACCTCACCACCCAGGGGTTGTGGTCCCTCAGGAATCTCTGCTCCATATCAATATGTTGGAACTCAGAGCAGTATTTCTAGCACTTCAAGCTTTTCCAAATCTGTTCAGAACAAAGTTGTACAGGTCAGAACAGACAACACCACCACAATGTGGTACATCACAACAAACAAGGAGCACCGGTCTCGGCCTTGTGCACGCAAGCAATGAAGTTGTGGTCTCCGGCTTACTCCCTGAACACCTCCCTCATGGCAGTTCACCTCCCAGGAAAGGCAATGTCCTGGCAGATGCTCTCAGCAGGATTTCCCAGGGCCATCACGAATGGTCACTGGATCCCTGGTCTTGGAGGTGATATTTTCCAGATGGGGCACCCGCAGATAGATCTTTTGCAGCACCAGACAATCACCAACTTCCCTTTGCTGCAGACCACCAGTGTTGGGCTCCAGTCCCCTGGATGCCTTAGTTCTCAGTTGGGAAGGGAAATATCTCTATGCTTTTCCCCTTCCCTCTCCGGTTCACAGTGCTAGTCAAAATCAGATCTCAACCCTGCAAGATGATCCTGATTGCTCCAGACTGGGCCAGACAGCCCTGGTATCCTCCTACTGTCCTTAGCAGTCCATCTTCCCTTGTCTTCGCAGAAATTACAACCTGTTAACCTGTGCTCAGGGAGGGTTTGGTACCAGACCTCAAATCTCTCAATCTCAAGGCATGGCTCTTGAAGAGTTAGAGTTTGCTGATTTACACCTCTCCCAAGGTGTAATGGATATCCTGGAAGGCTTCTAGAAACCTTCCACCAGGGCTACTTATAATTCTAAATGGAAAAGATTTTCCATATGGTGCTCTGGAAGCATGTTTCCCCAGAATCTGCTGATCTGCCCACAGTCCTTGATTATATGGTTCACTTAAATAGCTTGGGGCTGAGACCAGCTACACTGAAAGTGCATCTGGCAGCTGTGTCTGCTTTTATTTCAGCAGGTAAGCCCTCTTCTCTCTCAACTCACCCTGTTTTCTCCAAGTTTTCAAGGGATTGCACACCAACCCTCCATTCAGGGACCCTGTCCTTGCCTGGGACCTCAATGTTTGCATTGCTCAGCTTATGCAACCCCTTTTGAGCCTTTATCTTCAGCAGAGCTTAAGTACTTGACTTGGAAGACTGTGTTTCTGGTAGCCATCACTTCTGCCAGATGCATAAGTGAATTACAAGCTTTGTCAGTGGAGCCTGATTTTATCTCCTTTCATATAGATAAGGTGGTCCTCAGGACTAACAGGAAGTTCTTGCCTAAGGTGGTTTCAGATTTCCACCTTAATCATTCTGTGTCTCTTCCAGTGTACTTCATGGACCATTCCTCCTCTGGCAAGAGGAGACTGCTGATTTAGATGTGAAAAGAGCCCTTAGTTACTACTTGGGCGTACCAAGGGTCAGGGTTTGACTCCCTCAACTGTTCCTCACTTATGGTGAGGTTGGTAAAGGAAACCTGCCACTAAAAGATCCATTGCCAGGCGGATTGTCTCTTGTATCCAATTTTGCTATGAAAAACTGGGTGAGTTCCTCCCTCAGGCCTGAGGGCTCACTCTACCAGAGGTACAGCTGCTTCCCTGGCTGCTGCCAGGACATCTCTATTCTAGAGATATGTCAAGCAGCTACCTGGGAAAACAGTTCACACTTTTACCAAGCATTACTCCCTCGACATCCAGGCTAGGAGTGATGCTCGGTTTCGCAGAGCTGTGCTTCAGAGCCTATTTCCTAAGTAGGTTCTGTCCTCCTCCATGGAGGTACTGCTTGTAGTCTGCATATGTCAGAATATAGCAAGACTTCATGTTGTTTGAAGAAAAATTACTCACCTTAGTAATGTTGTTTCTTCTAATGGAGTCTTCGATATTCTGCCCCCGCCTGCCCTCTCAGAACCTCTGTTTTGGGATGTGGGTGGGCAGTGCAATGTTGGCACTTAGTTGGTGCCCACCTTTTGTTTCACCCCTTCTTTTTGGGGTGAGTGGATGTTGTGGTTTTATTTTTGGGTCTCCTGACTTGAGTCTTTGTGTTGGGACCAAAATGTGTTTTATGTTTAGTAGCCAGTTGGCTAGTGTGAGGTTTACAGCTTCCACACAGGACCTTAGTGAGTTTAGCTCATAAAGATTTGGCGGTTTGAGTTTGAAGAACAGACAGAGTCTCAACCTAGCTTGAGCTCAGCGTTCCATGCCTGGCATGGAAAGTTAACTCTTTCATCTCCAGGGCAGTTCGAAGGTTGGGACTCACTGCATATGTCAGAATACAGCAAGACTCCATTAGAAGAAACAACATTACTAAGGTGAGTAATTTTTTCTTGGATGGCATCTAGCTGGTTGCGACTGAACTCTGATAAGATAGAGGTATTGCTGGTGAGTTAAACAGAGTGCATGATAGGTTGGCTTCTGATTCAGAGATTAGACTTGTTCTGGGCTCTGTCTTATTGAAAGACCTCCTCAAAGGTCGAAATCTTGGCATTATTCTTGATAGGAGTTTGACTGTGGAGGCTCAGATTCCTCTGTTGTCCACTCCTGTTTTCCATCTTAGAAATATCACCAGGATAAAGCCCTTGTTCCATCTCTGGACCTTCCACTTTGATGCATACCTTGGTTACTTCAAGGCTTGACTACTGTAATGTGTTCTATCTCGGGGTCATGGGAAGCTCTCTCGCAGACTGCAGCTAGTGCAGAATGCAGCTGCGGTTAATTACTGGGCAGCCAAAGTTTTGCCATATTACACCAGTGTTATGTGAGCTGCATTGGCTGCCAGTCAGGTGGAGGATCCTCTTCAAGGTGGAGCTTCTAGCCTATAAGGCCCTACATGGTCAGGGCCCTGGTTACCTGTCAGACCTCGTAGTTCCTGCTGTCTCAGTTCGCCCCTCCATTCTTCCTGGGGAGGCCTCCTAGCAGTTCCTAGGTTGAGGTTGAGATTGGCTGGTGATAGGGCATTCAGTATCGCTGCTCCCGTCCTATGGAACTTACTTCCCTCTGGGGTTAAGGAGGCCCCACCTTGGAAGTTTTCAAAGCCCATTTAAAGCCCTCCTATTCACCCATGCATTTTAGATTAAGTTATTGATCGATGATTATTGATTTGAGTAGTATGGTCAATGTTTTGTTTTTATAAATATATGTATGTTTATAACTTTTTATGTTTTATTGATGAACTATGAATATATGTTTATTTATCTGTACGGCCAGAGCCTCTGGGAATAGGCGCCTTTAAATAAATCTTTATCTTACCTTCTCGGTAGCCTATCCAGAAGTGAATATAAAAATCATTTGACTGTCCATACTGGCCTCCGTTGCCTTTGATTAGGACTCATTATGGGCACTGTGATTTACAACTTCTCAAACTCTCGTCCAATTGCCATTGCAAATCATCAATCTGACATTCCACGACAAAATGACAGGGCCCTTCTGGGTACATCAAGATATAATCCTTGGACGACCACAAACATAAAAATGCCATAGATCAGAACCACATGTAGATATTTTGGCTAATCAAATGATAATACAGTTTCCACTGCTTTGGGGTTCAGGTCTTTAACTGCATAATTATCATGGTTTAATATAATTAAAACTATATGATAATTTTAGTCTGCATTTTCTTTGTGGGATTGGTGCAACTGAAGATGTGGATCATGTTACTCTAATGTATTTCTGGTATGATAAAATAAGGCAGTCCAGGTTGGGTCTCTTTCTTGCTAATATAATAATGACTGCTGATGATTTGATTATAATTTCTCTATAATTCAGAGAAACATAATGAATTACTAACTTTAGTTGCTTCTTTGAATTTAACAGTTAAAATGGGAATGCAAATGTTTAAAGTACAGACAGCACAAAGAACAATGGGTTGTCTTGGTAATGATTTTTTCATACTGGGCTTTATTTCAGATAATATGCATTCAATACTCATAGAAGCATTTCTTCATTGTAGAACCAATGATATGATATGTCTTTGTGCAGCATACTGGGTGACATCATTCCAGTGCTTACATGCTATACTCTAGTTTCTGTTAACCTCATTATGTCAGTTTTATTACTCTTAAAGGAAATGTTTGAGATCATGATGAATGCTTTTTAATGCTGTAACCCATTACCTGATGCTGGTGAAAGTCTTTTGAGCAATAAATTAAGATTTTTAAAGTTATCCACTTCAGGAGAGAAGGGCTCATAAACTGAGCTGCACAGATAGCCAGCCAATCCCTTCCACTTCCCAGTCTGCTGGCCCTGTCCTGCGCTCAGATGTTTTATGATGTCTAACTAAAGAGAGTGCGAGATGCACCCACCTGAAGTCTAGGGAAAGTTTGAAAATGACTTTATATAGATTTAAGCAACATTTGATAGAAATAAGCCACATGCTTAACTAATAAGGGCCCTATTAGTTAAGTGTTGACTTTCAATTATAGCAAAGGTTGCTTAAAAATCAACTGACATGTTTTAATATATTTTATTTGATCACCATGAGAACAACTAGTCTATATAGATTGCAAGTAAAGTGCAGGAACTGTCATTTCTCATGTCCCGATGCTATTTTAGTGGCTGTCTTATTTGATGGCTTCACAGAAAGTCCCTCAGACATTTCAGACCAACTGCCAGAACCTTGGTAGTACTGATGTCATTCAATGACATCATTATAATTAAGTCCTGGCAGCTCAGTACATACAGGGTACATCATATTGTAACAGTCAAACATCAGTCATTACTTCCAGTTTTCTGATAGTGGCTTTTATTAATCAAATTCCAGTAAAAGATTATCAGTAAATATCTGATAGTTTCCCTAAGTTGATCACCAACACTTTGTGCTCAGTATCACCCCCCCCAAAAATAAAACCTGACAGGCTCTTAACATTTAAATTTTTAATTTGTTCTCTTGAATGAAGCCCTCTACAGCTTCCTGTTTATTTCAGACATTGTCCCTAAACATTACTGATTAATTTGTGAAAGTAATTAAATATTTATCTGTAATGCTGTGTTGATTAAATGCAATAGGCAACGGTCCTCAGACAATGGAAAGTAAACATGAGTGATTGCCATTTACAGTCTGATGCACAGGTGTGTGTGTGTGTGTGTGTGTGTGTGTGTGTGTGTGTGTGTGTGTGAGTGTGGTGTGCACTGAGCTGCCAGAACTTTGAGGAAATGTCATTGTTGCTTGAATGACATTAGCACTCATCCAAGATTCTACTATGGTCTAAAATGTCTGAGGGATTTTCTGTGAAATCAATTAGGAGAGGCATTAAAATAGTATCTATACATAACAAATGGAATTTCTTCATTTCATATGTAATAAGTAAGGCCTGGTTGTCCTTATGTTGGGAAAAAGACTACCATTTTTTAGTATGTTTATACTATATCTGCACATGATCGTTAAACATATGTATATAAATCTATTACTCTGTAGTTCAGGAGCAAGTTTTAGCTCTTACAAAACCTCAGTCTTTATATCCATATTCACTCATCTGCAGTGTTTGGTCAGTTTGAGTGTTTGAACCCTGATTATATTTTTTGTGGGGTGTGTAGGATGTCAGAAAACACTGTACTCACATGCAGGAGGATTCTCTGTGGGCAAGATTTCCCAATAGTGCAAAGCTTTAAATGGCTAAAAATGAAGATAACCTATGACCTTACTTCAAGAGGGATCTTGCAGTAGGTAATTACATGCGCTGGCCAGTGGCAGGACCCCCTGGAAAAATTTCTAGCAGTCCCTGGCGAGGACGGCCCACGTCAGGTGACGGCGTCATCGCGGCGGTATAAAGGCGGTCGGATGCCCACCTTCCAGTTCTTTCCGCCGTTAGCTCGTTACGCTCTGTGGTAAAGTTACGTGCTAGTAAAGCCCTGTTCTTTCATCAGTTTACCGAAGTTTTCAGTATTTTTCTTCTCGTCAGGGGCAGCGTCGGTGTATGTAGTCCCCTACACCTTCCAAAAACAAGTGCGACTCGTCGGCGCCCAACTGCCACACAGGATGGCCATTCCTTCTGCCTTTTTTGCTTAGGCCCCACCACCCAGTTGACAAGTGCCCACATTGCCTGCACTGCAATGCGGCTACCGCAGACGACGCCAACAGTCCCTGGAAGCCCATCTTCTAAAAGAAAAGATGTCATCGATGGAAAAGAATTGAAGAAGCTCAGACAGGTGTCAACTTCTCCAGAAGGGCATCGTAAAAGCGGGACAAAGAAAGGCACCCGGAGAAAGCCTCCTCGCCCGCGACTCTGGCGGTCGCGGCCCAGAATATCCCTCTGGGGGACCGTCCGGCGGCAGCCTCAAGGTTTTGGAGGGCGCGCCCACCCGCGGGCTCACGCTTGGCTCCTGCGGGCACCTCCGGGCAAAAGGAGAGGCCTCCCCCAGTACCGCCAGAGGCTTGCGGCTCACTGGTGCAGGCGACTCCCATAAGTCGGACATCGGCCCTCTGACGTCCGCGGGAGGTTGATAAGACACCCCGACCCTTGAGGTGGCAACGACCTCGTCCCCTTGGACTGGGCCTTCCTCCCTCGTCCGCCTCCGACGGGGACCCGTGCATACGGGAACCAGCCCTAAGCGCCACGTCAGCCCCGGCGTGTGCGGGTCCAGAACCTATGACGGACCCTCCTACCCCATCGCACCCAGTTCCTCGCAGCCTTCACTGCCATCCGGGAGCCTGAGTCACCCCAGCCTGACCCGGAGACTTTTCCTCCGTCCCGGTGATGCGGGGATTTTTCACCCCATCAGACCCTCCTCCTGGGAACCAGATCTGATGCTGACCCCGGATGCCTGTTCCACTGCGGGCCTCACCGCGCTGGCGGGGATATTCCCCTTCCGTCGGGCCCACCCCGGACTTTCAATGTTGACCGCCCGTGGGGCCTCCTTCTGGGCCATCTGCTCCAGCAGCTCCTCCGGCACCCAGAGTACCCGCTGTCTTATCCGACACCATCATACCCGGGTCCACAGTATGCAGCGCCGCAATACCCAATGCTGGTCCTGCCGATGCGCAGTACCCGACGCCAATACCCAGCACCAATTTCTACAGCCGGGTTTTGGATACTGCCTTATGGATACAATCTGTATACTTATCCCCTCCTCCTCCACCGCCCTCAGCCGCGGTGGATCTGCAGGAGACTTTGGCTTCCTGGTGTGCTGAGGCCAGGCTCAGCTCACCAAGGAGTAAAGAGCCACCTCTGACGATGGTGCGCCCCATCGCCTGGGGCGGCATACTCCCTCACTGCTTCTGGACCCCAGAACCCTTCCCTCTGGATCCGAGAGGGCAGGACCAGCGTGCAGGGATCCCCCTAAGGAACCCGTTCACCCCCCAGACATGTCAGAGGTCTTATTCTGCTTCTGATTATTCTTCTTCTTCACCCTTGGATTCCTCCGATGGATGCTTGAGGAGGCGATGAGCCTCGCTCTCCATACAAGCCCCAGCTGAGGACCCTCTGAAGTCTCGGAGGACCCTTCCTTCACGGAGTTGCTCAGAAAGATCCAGGAAGTACATCAGTGCGCTCATTGGAACCAGATCCTTAGTGGGTCAAACTCGCTGAACATCTGGACCTGCCCTGACAGCTCCTACTTTAGTGTCACCCTGGATCGAGCCTCACGCCCACCTTGTTTCCACCATTTGGAAACAACAGTCGGCTTTTGCCCGCTTCCTAGGAAGTCCAACAGGCTATACCAGGCTCCGGAGGGTGGGCGTTTGGATTCTCACCCTCGTGCAGACTCAGTCGTGATTACTGCCACTACAGCTGGTCAGCACATCCCAAATATCTAAGCTTGTTTCCTCCGGATAAGGAATCTCGCCTCCTGGACCAGTATGGAAGAAAATATCGCCTCTTCCACACTGGGAGTCGGACTCTGAATTATGTCGCTCATATGGGGGATTACCAGAAGGCCATCCTTACTCAGGCGGAATCCAAGATTGACTCCTTATCTGACTCCCAAGTCAAGCAGGAGTTAGCTGACTTAGTCTGTTCTGCTCATTCGGCCAGTCGTCACATCCTGTGGATGACATACGATGCAGTGGACACTGCTGGGCGGGCTCGCGTTTGCTGTAAGTCTTGGCATCATGCCTGGCTCCGCGTGTCAGGTTTGGTCCGAGGTGCAGTCAGCAATCCAGGAAGCACCTTTCAGGGGTTCAGTGCTTTTCAGCGGTGATGTCAAGGACATCATCACCGACTTACAGGAGAGGGACGCTCTGAAATCGTGGATTCCATGTACCATCCCATCCCCCACAGCACCATCCTTTTCGCAGATGCAGTGGCCACAAGCAAACCCCAAGGAGGCGAGCCACTAAACTTGGCCCCCAGCTGCCAGGCCCCACCGCCCAAAAAGCAGAGGGTGCCCCCAGCTGCTGCGCTGCCCCACACCACCTGACTCCTCCCTCTCCCACCGCCTCTGAACACACTGGAGGAACTGGTAGGAGGAGGTTCTCCTTCCACCTGCCGGGTTGGGAGAGGATAACAATGGATTCATGGGTGCTTCAGATTATAGCGGAGAGGGCACTCCATAGAGTTTCTACAGAAACCACCCGCCACCCCCTTCTGAAGTCATCCTATGCAAGGGACCATCTTCCTTTGGTCCGGGAAGAAATCTCTGCCCTTCTCACATTACAGGCCATAGAACCTGTTCCCCTCACCTTCAAGGGACGGGTTACTATTCTCATTTCTTTCTGGTCCCAAAGAAGGCGGAGACCTCAGACCCATTCTCGATCTCAGCTCTTTGAACCTTCATGGAATACAAAAGGTTCAGGATGCTCTCCTACAAACCCTTCTGCCCTTCTTCGGTCGGGTCAATGGCTTTGTGCGCTGGATATGCAGGATGCATATCTGCATCCCATTCATCCTCGTCATAAGTACCTCCCGTTTGCTTTCCAGGGGACCATTACCAGTTCTGGGCACTCCCGTTTGGTCTTTCCTCGGCACCCCAAGTTTTACCAAATGCCTTGCTGTGGTAGCAGCCACCTGCGTACTATGGAGTTCAGGTGTTCCCCTACCTGGACGACTGGCTCCTGGCGGCCTCATCCAGTGAGGGCTCCTGCAATTTCTCCCTACCCAGCAGGTTTTCACTTCCCTGGTATTACCATCAACCATTCCAAGTCTCATCTGGATCCCTCCCAGAGACTACAGTTTATCGGGGCCATCCTCGATATGACGGTGAACAAGGCCTTCCTTCCTCCGGACAGGGTGGCCTCTATTCATCTCGATTTCCCTGCTATCAGAATGCAGGAAGGTTCCAGGTCAGTTCTCCGTCTCTTGGGGCTCATGGCGCGCCATCCCGACAGTTCCCAGCTCGGCTCCACATGAGGATCTCTCAGTGGACTCTTCGCTCCCAGTGGGATCAACTTGTAGACCTAGATCATCTAGTTCTGATCTCTTCACTGATGGCAAGAGACTTGCAATGGTGGATGGTTCGAGAGAACCTGTTTCGGGGTCCCTTCTGTCATCCTCCCCTCCCAGACTCTGACCACAGGCGCATCAGGCGAAGGTTGGGGAGCCCATCTGGGTCCTCACTGAACCCAGGGTTTATGGTCCAAATTGGACTAGCTCTCCACATCAATGTGCTCAAGCTTGAGCAGTACTATATGCTCTCAAGCCCTTCACGAATACATTCTTCCGGTCACCTAGCTGTCCAGACGGACAACGTGTGTGGTGTGGTACATCAACAAGCAGGGAGGACTCGATCCTACTCTCTGTGCAGGAAGCAATGAGGGTTTGGGACTGGGCAACACTTCACAACCTTCACCTCATGGCGATTCATGTTCCTGGAGTCGACAGTACCCTGGCAGACAAGCTAGCTGCTCTGCTGCTCTGCCACAGTGGGAGTTGGACCAAAAGTTCTAGATGACATCTTCCAGCTTTGGGGACTCCACAGGTAGACCTGTTCGCCTCTTCCCAAATGCAAAACTTCCAACTTTTGCTCGCTCACTCCAGAGCGAGGCGCTTTCTGGGCGACGCTCTGTCTCTAAACTGGAAGGACAGATTCGTCTATACTTTTCCCCAGTTCCTCTGGTCCCTCATGTATTGCAGAAACTAACAGAAGGTGCGAGAATGATTCTGATTGCTCCTTTCTGGCCCAGGCAAATCTGGTTCTCTCTTCTACAACAATTCTCAGAGGTTCCTCCTCTTCCTCTTCCTCTTCCTTTATCTCGAAGTTGCTGACCCAGGATCAGGGACCCTGGTCCATCCAGGCCTCAAGTCCCTACAACTTCATGCATGGCTCCTGCAGACCTAGCCCAATCTCACTTTGGTGTCTCTCCAAAAGTGGCCGAGATTCTGGTGGAGGCTAGAAAACCCTCCACTAGGTCCACTTATGCCATGAAATGGAAGAGATTTTCTATTTGGGCCACTTCTAGGAGCGTGGAGCCTTTCTCTTGTTCAGTGGCCATTCTGCTTGAATATCTATATCATTTCTTTGACCTGGGTCTCAGTCATTCCTCCTTGAAAGTGCACATGGCTGCTATTTCAGCATATCATGTTCCTTTAGCTGATAAAGCCTTTGCCCAATTAGAGGTGTCTAAGACTTTTCTCAGAGAGGTCCTTCATCTGAGGCCTCCTGTTTGGACTCCTGCTCCCCTTGGGACTTTAACTTTGTTCTTGAGAAACTTACCCTTCCTCCTTTTGAACCAGCGGCATCCATGAGATCTGAAGTTTCTTTCATGGAAGGCGCTCTTCTTGGTGGCCATTACTTCCACTCGAAGAATTTCCGAGCTCCATGCCCTTATGTGTAAAATCCTTATTTGATCTTTCACAAAGAAACGAGTGGCTGTTCGTACGTACCCTAAGTTTCTGCCTAAGGTGGTAGCGGAGTCTACCTTAAATCAGTCTATAGAATTACCTGCCATTTTCACAGTACTCCAATCAAGGAGAATATTTACTCCATACCATGGATGTTCACAGGATTCTGAGATACTATACCGAGAGGACAAAGGATCTCAGAAAAACTGATCAGTTGTTCACCTCTTTTGCTCACAAAGGGAAGGCAATGCTGTTTCCAAGCAATGCCTGTCAAAGTGGTTAGCTCATTGCATCACTTTCTGTTATGACAAGTACAACAAGACCCTTCGGGTCAAGTCAGAATACTCCATGTGTGGAGTAGCGACCTCTTGCGACACTTGTTTCAGAATTGTGTGCAGCAGAACATATGCGCTGCGCCACCTGGACTTCTGTCCGTACCTTTCTGAAACATTACAGTTTGGACATTGCGTCTCGCCGTGAGCTGGCTTCACGTTAGCTGTTTTCAAGGCCTCCTGTCTTGAGGCTTGCAAAGTGTTTACTACTTCTAGGAGTAGTTCCTCCTCCGGTGCCTTTCATTTGTTCCAGACTTCGTGGGATTCAGTCCTATATGTAATTACCTACTGCAGAGCCCTCTCGAGTAAGATAGTACAGTTACGTAAGAACTCACCGTAACAGTAGATCTTCAGAGATGCTCTTACAGTAGGTCTATACCTCCGCACTCCATCCCCTAGGCTTTTCAGCTCCTTTTCCAAGAAGGAAAACATCTGCTTCTCTCTCAGGCCTATGGCGGGAAAGAACTGGAAGGTGGGCGTCCAGGACCACCCCTTTATACCGACGTCGCATGGCGCTGGTCACCTGAATTGAGGCGGTCCTCACAGGGACTGCTAGCCTAGAAATTTTTCCGTGGGGTCCTGCCGCGGCCCGGCATCAGCCCTATATGTAATTACCTACTGCAAGAGCCTCTCTCGAAGATCTACTGTTACAGTAAGTTCTTACATAACTGTACTTTATGACTCATAAAATGTTGTTGTAATAGGGGATAAAAATGTGTTCCAATATTGTAGGCAAACTTCATTTTGGTCTAAAACATAAGATGTTTGTGTAACAAATATTGATCTATGAAGCTAGATCATAAAACTTGTGAAGTTACAAGTTTAAATGAGCAATAACTTGTAATATTCAAATGTCTTTTAATATCTGTACTAATCATTTGAGTAGTAGAAAACAGGTGTTTTAAGTGTCTGCAAAGACAGAAATACAGGGATAGTGTTCAAGTTACCCTTTGACTATTACTATCAGGAGGACAGGCCAGAATAAGTGCTTGAGTGCACATTCTTAAAGTGCAAATCTATTTCTTCCTTCTAGGTCTTAATAACTGGTAATGACTACTATTGCTATCCTTATATAGAAACATAGAACATAGAAACATAGACTTTGATGGCAGATAAGGACACGCTAGGCCCATCTAGTCTGCCCATTTCCCTACCTACAGGATAGGCCGCAGATCCTAGTTAACCAACAGCCTATATCTTCCTGCCCCCACAAGAATTGCCTTATGTCTGTCCCATGCATTCTTGAATTCTCCCACAGTTTTAGACCCCACAACTTCCTCAGGAAGGCTGTTCCATGCATCCACTACCCTCTCTGTGAAATAATACTTCCTCACATTGCCCCTGAACAGCCCTCCTTCTATCTTTAAATTGTGTCCCCTTGTTCTTGCAAGTCTCTTTTTCTGAAAGATGCTACCCTCTTGGACTTTGTTGATTCCCTTGAGGTATTTGAAAGTTTCTATCATGTCTCCCCCTCCTTCTTTCCTCAAGGGTGTACATATTAAGCTCCTTTAGTCTCTCCTCATACGGCTTCTCTTGCAGACCCTGCACCATTTTAGTTGCCCTCCTCTGGACTGCCTCTATCCTGTCTATGTCCTTGTGGAGATGGGGTCTCAGAACTGGACACAGTATTCCAGATGGGGTCTCACCAACTGTCTGTACAAAGGGATAACAACTTCCTGTTTTCTGCTGCTGATGCCTCTCCCTATGCATCCCAGTATACCCCGGCCTCCCTACTGCCTTCTCACATTGCTTAACCTTAAGGTCATCTGATATGATTACCTCCAGGTCCCTTTCCTGTTTTGTTGTTGTTACTACCTCCCCACCCATTGTGTATTCTTCCCCAGGGTTCTTGTTTCCCAGGTGCATTATTTTGCACTTTTGCATTGAATCCTAGCTACCATACATCTGACCATTCCTCCAACTTTCCAAGTCCCTTTTCATCCTTTCCACGCCTCCTTGTGTATCAACCCTGTTGCAGATCTTTGTGTCATCTGCAAAAGGCATACTTTTCCTTCCAGTCCCTCTGCAATGTCACTGATGAAGACATTTAAAAAGGACTGGACCCAATACTGAACCCTCACGGTACCCACTGGTAACTGCCCTTTCTTCAGAGTGGACTCCATTTACAATTAACTTCTGTGTCCTGTTGTCCAGCCAATGTTTACACAGGCTACCACCTGGGACCCACTCCCAGGCTGGTTAATTTGACTAATAATCTTTGTGTGGGACTGTCAAATGCCTTGCTAAAGTCTAGGTAGACCATGTCCACAGCCCCTCCTTGGTCTACTACTTTGGTCACCCAGTCAAAGAAATCTATTAGATTGTCTGACATGACCTTCCCGCTGTGAACCCATGCTGCCTTGTATATAGTAGTATAATTTACAGTATCAATACATTTGTGCTAAGTAAGGATTAGGTCATTCAAGAACTAAAAGAGCATTGCCTTGTAAGTTAATGTTTATACTTGTTCTGTACCAATCATACATAACCACAGTACTGTCTTCCACTATATAAGCAAGCCACTATCGCTGTTAGTTTTAAGAATTGAAAACTAAGAATTAAAACTAAGAACTGAGAATTAAGAATTGAAATGAAGAATTGAAAATTAAGAACTAAGAATTAAGAATGAAAGATGCACCACTTGTAATCTCTTGCTATGATTATTATGTTATAATCATTAAATTCTTCCGCCATCAGCACCATCTCCGTGCGTCTCCTTTCTAAGTATCAGCAATGGATAATTTAAAATGGAACTTTTTACCCTCTTTACAGTTGTATTTCACAGTCAAATTCATAACTTGACTGTTGTTGCAAGAAAATACCCCATCGTATGGCCCATTCAGGCAAATATTTCTTATTTGTGTTCACTAACAAAGTTTCATACCTGCACAAAAGTGCTGTTGTTGTAGAACTCTCACCCAAAACATACACAAAAGCTGATTCTTGTGAATTCACAGATCCTTGGAGAACCCCACTCCACACTGTTTTTGTCTTGTCAAAAGACTAGCTAGGCAAAATATCAGGAGAAATGTCTTCCAGTGACCACAGAATAAGAAATACAAAATCACATATATGCTCAGCAGTGCCAAACATCATGGGATGCACAATATTCAAATCACCATGAACATTTAGATTAGTCCTACTTGAAGCAAGAGTGCATGGTGCCTCCTGCTTAAAGCAGAACCAATCTAAATTTTCATGGTGATTTGCATATATATATATACCATGGTGCTTAGTACTGCTTGGGGCATATGTGAGTTTGTGTTTCTTTGAAAAATGGCTTGTTGCAATGCCCTATTTGGTTAACCCTTGGCTCAATGCTTTTGTGCTGAAGTTTTTGTATTACATAGAATAACCTGACTGAAGGGAAGTGTGTGTTTTAGCCAAGTTAAGACAATTATATCTGGATGGCTTTCTTCCAGTGCACTATAAGCTGTTTCACCAAAGCCCAATGGCCAGACTGAGAAGAGGCATAGTCCACACATATAAGAATAGGAAAAGAGACCACCTATTCACAGACGACACAAAAAGTATTAAAACAGTTACATTTTTATTGAGCTGCATGAATATATTTTAATGGCAGTTGGGAAAGATATGTTGCATTTTGCATGATATCACAACAAAACAGGAACAAAACTGCATTGCTGAGTTTTTATTTTGTGTAATATAATATCAAATGCATTTTATTTTGAAGGCAAACACAGAGCTAAGGACAGCGGATGGGGTTAAGGAAAATGACAGGCACTTCACAGGTATATTAGGTAGAAAAGACAAACAACAGATAATATGGAAGAGGTAAAGAAAGATGGAGAGAGTGTGGCAAGAAGATAACAGCAAAATTAAACATTCTGTATAAGTAGTGCTGTGTCTATGGCGAATGCTATAAGGCCACTACTGGACAATAAGATCAATTCTGGGGATACAGTTAGTCACAAATTAAAGACTGGATGTACAGGTACTGAAGAGAGAGAGAGAGTACTAAATAGTCTGAGAAACCTGTGAGTAACTGTATTCCCTAGACCAGGCATAATGTGGCCAAGAGTGTTATAGGAGACAAGACAGGTCCTGAGGCACCCTTGGCAAACATATCTAAAAATCAAATACAAAGGTATTTTAAAAAGTAACCCTTTTTGCTAGTACAAGAACAAGCAGGCCTTATGTATTACAAATAAACTTCAGAAATTGCAATGTTTTATGTATAAATGTTACTTTACTGCCTTTCTTATTTGGTGGCTTTACAGAAAGGCTGTCAGACATTTTCAGACCAGCTTGTGGAATCTTAGGTGAGCAGTGAGATAATTTAAGCATGAATGACATAATTTTCATTAAGATACTGACAGCTTCATATACACACATACATCAGATTTTGAAATGGCAAAATCAATTGTCACTTCAAACAGTATTACATGGCCAGCCCACCAGCACAGCACTAGCACTACCGCTAGACACGAGCCACCCAGGGTTGGGAGCGACCTCGGGATGCTGGAGGACAGACAGGGGAGAAGGATTGAGCACCAGGAGGGCTGCTCTTCTCTTCTCTTCCAGGGAGGGTGGGCTGCAAGTCTCACCACTTTTACTGCCACTTGGGTGACCACAGGTAGAGGTGCAGTGCGACTGCAGAAAACTCTGAGAGAGGATGTCAGCCAGTATCTGGAGTAGTGTATGCTTTGCCTCCTTGGACTTCCTTGAGTGTCAGCATTCTGGGGAGGAACAGAAAGCAGGAAAACGTTGCTCCAGTCACCAGTAGACAGGACCCAGCTGCCCCAAGACTCCCAAACCAGGCTCCTTGAAGGGCCATCCAGACCACATGAGCAACACTAATGGACTGTGGGGAGACAAAGGGGGTCCTCTCCACCCTGCCGGGGGCAAACCGCAGCTAGACTGGAGTAGGTTTGCTGTATCTCAAAAGGAGTTATCTGGGTCAGAGCTGATGGATACCCAGCCTAAGGCTCCCCAAAGAATGGAGACCAGAGTGGTTAGAAGGGGACTAAAAGAGCAAATAAAATACAAAATAAAAAACAGTATTACATGTACAATGAGATATTACATATCTAGTAACTTTCACAGTCTAATCAGTAAACGT
The DNA here is from genome assembly GCA_016271365.2 of Neoceratodus forsteri. Classification (NCBI taxonomy): domain Eukaryota; kingdom Metazoa; phylum Chordata; order Ceratodontiformes; family Ceratodontidae; genus Neoceratodus; species Neoceratodus forsteri. The sequence goes on from CM028138.1 coordinate 62,428,309, forward strand.
TTGGGGATAGTATTAAACAAGAGAATGGTTGCCCAAACATCATCAGGTCATGTAATTTCCCACATTTTCTTACTAACCTTAATGTAGTTGTATTTTGCTTCATCCCATTTGCTAATCTTTTACAACACTGTGGCCCGGATATTCAAACTGCACCATTCTGAGGCGCAAGCCCTTGCGCTGCTCAAAATAGTTATGCAGGGGTGTGCGAGGCGATATTCAAAGAGTTGCACTATTGAGCTCCTTGAATATCACCCCAACCACAGCCACTGTTCATGGAACCGAGTTGAGCATTAAACTTGCGGTGGCGCAAGTACCATTCGCCATGCACAAATTTCCGATATTCAAAGGTGACATGCAAATGGGGCCATAATTCATACAGAAGCGCAGGGGGCCATTTGCATCTGATTATGGCCCCATTTGCATGCCATTAGTCATGAGGTGCGCGATCCCAAGGACTTGCGCCTGGCCGCCCTGCCAGGCAGCAGCCATCGGGGACCGACAAGCCCTGCAGCCCCGATCGCGGGCAGACGTGAAAACAACCCCCAAACATTTCCCAATGCCCGATCGCGGGCAGAATGTGAAACAACCCCCAAACATCTCCCAATGCCCGATCGCAGGCAGTATGTATAATGACAACCCCCAAACATCTCCCAATGCCCGATCGCGGGCAGTATGTATAATGATAACCCCCAAACATCTCCCAATGCCCGATTGCAGGCAGTATGTATAATGACAACCCCCCAACATCTCCCAATGCCCGATCGCGGGCAGAATGTGAAACAACCCCCCAAGTGCCCGATCGCGGGCAAAATGTAAAGACCCCCAAACCGAATATCTCCCTGGTGGTCCAGTGGACTATAATGCTAGAGCCAATGGGCATGCAGCCCATAGCGACATGACAGTCCGACGTGGAATGAACATCACTACAAATCTGGACTGTCATGGAGGGTAGGGCTGCACACCCATTGGCTCTAGCTCTGCACCAATGGATGTGCAGCCCTACCGACCGTCAACCGGTGGGCGGGCGGGCAGCAGGCGGGTGGATGCTGCTGCCCACCGCTGCCAGGGGAGCGGGTGGTGGGGGCTTCATGGGTGGGTGGGTGGGGACACTAGACACCAGGGAGATGTTTGGAGGGGTTGTCACTGGACATTCTGCCTGCAATTGGCATTACGGTCCACTGGACCACCAGGGAGATATTCGGGTTGGGGGGTCTTTTACATTCTGCCCGTGATTGGGCACTGGGGTTGTTTAATGCTCTGCCGTGATCGGGCATTGGGAGATGTATGGGGGTTGTCATTATACATTCTGCTCAGATCGGGCACTGGGGGTTGTTTCATTATTCTGCCCGCGATCGGGCATTGGGAGATGTTTGGGGGTTGTCATTATACATACTGCCCGTGATTGGGCACTGAGGGTTGTCAGTATACATTCTGCCCGCGATCGGGCACTGGGGTTGTCAGTATACATTCTGCCCATGATCAGGCACTGGGGGTTGGCAGTATACATTCTGCCCTCAATCGGGCATTAGGGAGATGTTTGGGCGGGGGTTCTTTTCACGTTCTGCCCCAATCGGGCTGGTGGGGGGGCACAGGGACTGAGTTGGGGGCCAGGACGGGTGGCAGCTGCTGTGTTGCACCCTGCAATACAGCAGCTCACCTGTGGGTGGCCCTCAACTTGATCCTTTTTTGGCTCAAAGTTGTGCAGGCGCAGGTTGGGGTTGCGCTAGACACTTCTGCACAACCCGACTGAATATCGGGTTGTGCAGTTTATGCATGGTTCCTCCCTCCTGTTGAGCATGCATTCATTTGCATTGCACTGTTGCTCAACCTGTTTTCAGTGGCGCAACTTCCTCCTGCTGAATATCGCAGAATGGCACAATGTAGGACTTGGCGTGACAAGAACTCTGTGACGCATGGCGCAACCCTTTGAATATCTGGGCCTGTCAGTATTATGCATTTCCCTGTAATGGATTCTCCTGCTAGAAATTGTACCACTGCTCTTGTAACCCACCCTTCTTCAAAATTTATATATATTCTACCTGTCCTTTTCTAATGTAAGACCTTGATTCATCTTTCTCAAAATGTTTGCCTCTTTTACTGCACCCTCACAATATTTTTTCATTTACCACTTCCATCTTGAGGTTTCCACTTTTACTCATGCATTTTCCAACTTTGAAACCATCTTTTATGCCCCTCTCAAAATCAGTTTTTAACCCACACCACCAATAAGTGTGCATCTACCCCTGCACTCCTCCAAATGTACACTACCGCACCCTCTCCAAATTTGTAACAAAGCGAATCCCAAAATTTGCACTTGCACCCTGAAGCTCTTCTGAGATTTGAACTTCTGCATCCAAAGTTTGCACTGCACTCTACACCTATCCTGAAATTTGTACTTATATCATGGACTCACTCCCCAAATTGAACTTGCCCTTGGCATCCATCCCAAAATTTGTGCTTGTACCCTGCTCCCATCCCAAAATGTGTAATTGTACTACTGTATCCCTCCCCAAATTTATACTTGTATACTTGTTCCCTATTCACCTTCCAAAATTTGTACTTGTACCCCTACACCCCTACCAAAATATATACTTGTTTCCTGCACCCCAAAAATGTGTACTTGCATCCTACACCTCTTCCAAAAGCTGTACTTATGCCTTCACAACATGAAGTATTGCTATATTATGACATATGCAGTGAGTCCCAACCTTCGAACTGCTCCAGAGGTGAAAGAGTTAACTTTCCATGCCAGGCATGGAATGCTGAGCTCAAGCTCAGTTGAAACTCTGTCTGTTGTTCTTCAAACTCAAACCGTCAGATTCTTTACTCCGCCTCACTGAACAGTCGCCCGGAGATTTCTCTTCTGCTCAGTTAATTTTGTCGGTTAAAGTATTGTTTTTCTCAGTTTTCACCAAATTTAAACTGCAACCGGTCGGTTCAGACTCTGTCTGTGATATTGTGAGTACTAGATAGGTTTTACATTTATTTCTGTTCTGTGTGGAACTTGAAATGGTTTATCGGTTCGGTTTGAACTGATCAGTTGCTTAAAATATCTTAATCTATCTTTTAGTGAGTGGTTACTGGTTCTTATCAGTTCTAAAAAATGGATTTTATTACGCTTTTTTTCACGACCCGTGACACGGTTGGGAACCGATAAGAAAGTCTTACCTTCGGATTGCCATAAATGGGTAAGTTTGGTTAGGACTGGCACTATGTCTGAGAAACCCAAAAGAAAAACCGGCCCACTGGGTTTCAACACTGCAGTGTGTGTGGGAAGTCTTGCCAAGGCTGATCCCCACACCACCTGTGTTTATTGTCTGGGTTTGACCTCTTCAGTGCAGACTGCCAGATTTGTAAAGTTTTCCTGCAGCTACCCTGGAAAAGAGAGTTGGTAGACTGGGGAAGGGAGGCCAAAAGTCCGCTGAACCAGATGGCCAGCCGGTTCGGTTCCAACCGAACGAGGGAGTGCCCTCCGACCAGGCTTAGACTGGCAAGGAGATCCGACTTGAGGAGCCGGTTCCAGCAAAAGGACTAGAAAATCAGCTGGTGGAGCCAAAACTTTCCTCCAACCGCTGAAGAAATAGCCAAAGTGATAAAATTGTCCAGTCGCTTCCACAGTTCAGACCGAACCGCACCATCGATAAGCACCGGTTTGGCCGGTTCCATCGGTTCAAGAGTATGAGTTAGAGGAGTATTATGAACCGGAGGAGGGGAAGAGGGGATGAGGAGAGTGAATGTGATTTGAAAGTCTGGATGTGCCCATTGACCGGACATCTCCCTAGACAGACCTTCAGGAGTGTCTCCTCCTAGGCTTTCTGAGTCCCTTCTCATTTTATGTTTTATAAAAAGTGGTTGAAACCTCCAACCCCTATGGAGGAAGCTGTGATGATCAAGAGGAGCCTGACTATGTGGAAATGATGGACATCCCAGAGTCTAGGAGACTGTCTATTCCCTTGCATAAATCTGGGAAACAGACTTTAAAATTTTAAAAGCTCCTCACACTATACCTCCTGTGGATAAGAGAATGGACAAGAGGTACACATTGTCAGGCTCTGATATGGAGTTCTCACACAACAATGCAGCCATGTTGGGTAGTGCAGGCTGCAGCCTGTGACAAGGCTAATATTCCCTTGGCTTCACACCCCGGATAAGGACTCCAGGAGGATTGATGCCATGGCAAAGAAACAGTACATGGCAGCATCCTTGGGACTCAGACAGGCAGATTATATAGCTTATGTTGCCAGATACCAGAAACCAGATGGGATACTGTTATGGCTCTAGTGGCCAGCCTGCCAAGGAGCTGGAGCAGGTGGCTGCTGATGGTATTGAGGCATCCAAGGTGCAATTCCATGCTGCAGTGGACTCTAATGATGTGTCATCAAGAGTCATGGCTACATCTGCGCACTTCGCAGAATGGCTTGGCTCAGATGTACTAGGCTGTCACAGGATACCCAGACTAAGGCCATGGATTTTCCTGTTGTTGGTAATTCTCTGGGAGCAGACAGAGAATTACATGAAGAAATGGATGAGTATAGGACCACCTATAGGAGTGCACAGGCCAAAGAAAGGCAGGCCACTCCTCAAAGGCAGCTTCCCAGGGGGCAGGAAGGCCTTTCCATAGGCCTTTTACCAAGCCAGGCCTCTCTTCTGCTTATGCCCAGAGGGGTTCTTTAGAGGGAGAGGCAGATGGGGTACAAGCAGGCCTCTTCCACCCTCAGCCCAAAGGCCTTGCCAAACAGGCACTCTGATTGGATTGCCAGACCCGATTCTCAGCTACCTGTGAGGGCAGGCTGGCTTACTTTGTCCAGGACTGGAAGTCTCTTACATTAGACAAGTGGGTCCTGGAAGTAGTAAGCCAGGGACTGGTTCTCCGCTTCATAAAATTTCCAAAGATGAGAACCAGATCCTTTCCACCTGCAAATCCTCCAGAGGCTCTTGCCTTAGAGGCAGAGATCTCTTCCTCCTAGCTCTCAGAGCTGTGGAAAGGGTTCCACCCCTACACCAGGGCAAAGGTTTGTACTCCAGGTACTTCCTTACCCCAAAAAGACAGGAGAATGGCGGCCCATCCTGGATCTCAGATACTTAAACAAGCACCTTTTAAAACCAAAATTCAGAATGGTGACTCTGGGAATTATTCTACCCTCTCTAAGGCAAGGACTGGCTAGCATCCCTGGACCTCAAGGATGCCTATTTCCATATTCTCATCAGAAGCTCCCATCGAAAGTACCTCAGGTTCGAGCTGGCCCTCAGGCCATTACCAATTCAGAACAATGCCCTTTGTCCTCACCTCTGCTCCAAGGGTATTCACAAAATGCCTGGCAGTAGCAGTTGCCCACCTAAGAAGGCAAAATTGCCATCTTCCCTTACCTGGACGACTGGCCCATAGTAGGTCAGTCTCCAGACCAAGTCAAGTTACATCTACAGATAACTCAGCAACTGCTCACTTCTCTAGGTTTCCTTCTGAATCTTCCAAAGTCAGTTCTAGAGCCTGTCCAGCTCCTCACCTTCATAGGCACGGAGCTGAACACAGAGAAGGCCAGAGCCTTCCTTCCTCTGGACAGGGCAAGGATCCTGGTCTCTCTGGCCTCCTCATTTGCCCTGCAGGTCTCTCAACCAGCAAGGCACTTTCTACAGCTCCTGGGGCACATGGCTGCTTCTACAGCAGTAGTGCAGGGAGCAAGATTTCAGATGAAGGACATCCAGTTCCATTTGAGAGCCTTTTGGTCTCAAAGGAGACCTCTAACCAAATTGATCCCAGTGACTCGAACCTGATCCGAGCCCTACAGTGGTGGCAGGACCAGAGCAATCTGAGACAGGGGGTTCCTTTTGCCCCTCAGTCTCACTCCTTAATCCTTACTACAGATGCATCCCTCTTGGAGTGGGGAGCTCACATGGGCGACCTCACTACCCAGGGATTGTGGTCCCTCAGGAATCTCTGCTGCACATCAATATGTTGGAACTCAGAGCAGTTTTTCCTAGCACTTCAAGTTTTTCCAAATCTGTTCAGAACAAAGTTATTCAGGTCAGAACAGACAACACCACCACAATGTGGTACATCAACAAGCAAGGGGCACTAGGTCTACGGCCTTGTGCACTGAAGCAATGAAGTTGTGGTCTCTGGCTTACTCCCTGAACACCTCCCTTATGGCAGTTCACCTCCCAGGAAAGGACAATGTCCTGGCAGATGCTCTCAGCAGGATTTCCTGGGCCATCACGAATGGTCACTGGACCTCTGGTCTTGGAGGTGTATTTGCCAGATGGGGCATCCTGCAGATAGATCTTTTGCAGTCCCAGACAATCACCAACTTCCCTTTTTGCTGCAGGCCCCAGTGTTGGGCTCAGTCCCTCTGGATGCCTTTCTTCTCATTTGGGAAGGAAGTTTCTCTGCTCCCCCTTCCCTCTCCTGTTCAAAGTGCTAGTCAAAATCAGATCTCAGCCCTGCAAGATGATCCTGATTGCTCCAGATTGGGCCAGACAGCCTTGGTACCCACTCCTACTGTCCTTAGCAGTCCACTTTCCCTATGTCTTCCCAGGAATCATAACCTGTTAACCTGTGCTCAGGAGAGAGTTTGGTACCGAACCTCAAATCTCTCAATCTCAAGGCCTGGCTCTTGAAGAGTTAGAGTTTGCTGACCCACCTCTCCCAAGGTGTAATGGATATCCTGAAGGCTTCTAGGAAGCCTTCCACCAGGGCTACTTATAATTCCAAATGGAAGAGGTTTTCCATATGGTGCTCTGGAAAGCATATTTCCCAGAATCTGCTGACTTACCCACAGGCCTGGATTATATGGTCCACTTAAATACCTTGGGGCTGAGACCAGCTACCCTAAAATGCACCTGGCAGCTGTGCCTGCTTTCTTATCAGCAGGTAAGCCCTCTTCTTTTAGCTCATCCTATATTCTCCAAGTTTTTCAAGGGTTGCTTCACCAACCCTCCATTCAGGGACCGTGCTCCTGCCTGGGATCTTAATGTTTGCATTGCTCAGCTTATGCAACCCCTTTGAGCCTTTGTCTTCAGCAGAGCTTAAGTACTTGACTTGAAAACTGTGTTTTTGGTAGCCATCACTTCTGCCAGATGCATAAGTGAATTACAAGCCTTGTCAGTGGAGCCTGATTTTATCTCCTTTCATAGAGATAAGGTGGTCCTCAGGACTAACAGGAAGTTCTTGCCAAGGTGGTCTCAGATTTCCACCTTAATCTATGTCTCTCCCTGTGTACTTCACTGACCATTCCTCTTCTGGTGAGAGGAGACTGCACAGTTTAGATATGAAAAGAGTCCTTAGTTACTACATAGAATGTACCATGGGTCACAGGTTTGACTCCTCCAACTACTAACCTCACCATAAGTGAGGAACAAAGAAGAAACCTGCCACTAAAAGATCCATTGCCAGGTGGATTGTCTCTTGTATCAATTTTGCTATGAAAAACTGGGTAAGGTTCCTCCCTCAGGCCTGAGGGCTCACTCTACCAGAGGTACAGCTGCTTCTCTGGTTGCTGCCAGGGACATCCTTATCCTAGAGATATGTCAAGCGGCTACCTGGAAAACAGTTCACACTTTACCAAGCATTACTCCCTGTACATCCAGGCTAGGAGTGATGCTCGGTTTGGCCTAGCTGTGCTTCAGAACCTATTTCCTAAGTAGGTTCTGTCCCTCCTCCATGGAGGTACTGCTGTGTAGTCTGCATATGTCATAATATAGCAAGACTTCATGTTGTTTGAAGAAAATTTACTCACCTTACTAATGTTGTTTCTTCTAATGGAGCCTTGCTATATTATGACCCCAATCTGCCCCTCTCAGAACCTTTGTTTTTGGGATGTGGGTGGGCAGTGCAGTGTTGGCACTTAGTAGATGCCCACCTTGTTGTTTCACCCATCTTTTTGGGGTGAATTGGTGTTGTGTTCTTCATTTTTGGGTCTCCTGACTTGAGTCTTTGTTTTTGGGAACAAAAATGTGTTCTTATGTTTAGTAGCCAGTTGGCTAGTGTAGGTTTACAGCTTCCACACAGGACCTCAGTGAGTTTAGCTCAGAAAGATCTGACGGTTTGAGTTTGAAGAACAGACAGAGTTTCAACCGAGCTTGAGCTCAACGCTCCATGCCCGGCATGGAAAGTTAACTCTTTCACCTCCGGAGCAGTTCAAGGTTGGGACTCACTGCACATGTCATAATATTCAAGACTCCATTAGAAGAAACAACATTACTAAGGTGAGTAATTTTTCTTTACACCCATCCCAAGATATATACTTATACCCCTGCACACCTCCTAAAATGTATACTTAGTTCTCTGCACCTTTGAAAAGTTGTACTTGTACCCTAGATCCCTTCCAAAATGTATACTTGTTTCCTGTACCCTCCCAAAATGTGTAGTTGTGCCACTGCACCCCTCCAAAATTTGTACTTATACCCTTGCACCCATCCCAAAATGTATACATATACCCTGCACCCTCCTAAAATCTGTATTTGTTCCCAAGCACCCTTTCAAAATTGGTACTTGCACCCACCAATACCCTTTCCAAAATTTGTATTTGTACCCTGTACCCCTTCCAAAATGTGTACTTGAACACCAGCACCCTCTGAATGTGTACTGCACCCCAGCACCCTCCCAAAATTTGTACTTGTACCCTGACACCCTTCAAAATATGTACTATACCCCAGCACCACTCCCCAAATTTGTCCTTGCACCTCAGCACCCTCCCAGAATTTGTATTTGTACCCCTGCATCCCTCCCAAAATGCATACTTGCATCCCAGTACCCTTCCCCAAGATTTCTACTTGTACCCGCACCCTCCCAGAATATGTACTTGTATCCCTGTACCCTTCCGAATGTGTAATTGTACCCTTCCAAAATTTGTGCTTGCACCCTCTGAAAATTTGCACATGTAGCCCAGCACCATTCCCAAAATATGTACTTGTACCCTCCCAAAATATGTACTTGTACCCCTTTCAAAATGTGTACTTGTACACCTTCCAAAATTTGTACATACATCCTAGCACCACTCCCCAAATTTGTACTTGCACCCAGTATCCTCCCGAAATTGTACCTCTATCCCACACTGCTTCCAAAACATGTACTTGTACCCGCTCCCTTCCAAAATTGACTTGCACCCTGCACCTCCAGAATTTATACTTGCACCCTCACATAATGTGTACTTGCACCCCAGCAATCCTTCCAAAATCTGTACTTGTACCACTGCACCTCAAATGTGTACTTGCACCCCAACACCCATCCCAAAATATTTACTTGCACCCCTACCAAAAGTTGTACTTGTACTCCTACACACCTCTCAAAATGTATAATTATACCTCTGCACTCCTCCCAAAATGTGCACTTGTACCCTGCACCCTCATGAAATCTGTACTTCTACCTCTGTTTCCCTCCCAACATTTCTACTTGCACCACTGCATCCTTCTCAGAATTTGTAGTTGCATCCTTCCCCAAATTTCTACTTATACCTCTGCATATACCTGAAATTTGTAATACCCATATGTATCTTCAGTATTTGTAACTGTACCACTTTACCCTTTTTCAAAGTTGTATTCTACCCTGCACCTCTCCATAAACTGTACTTGTAGCCTTGCAATCATCCCAAATGTATACTTGTACCCTGTACCTCTCATAAAATTTGTACTTGCAGCCCTACTGAAATAGGCATCCTCCCAAACCTCACCATCTCACACCTTTTTAAACTGTACAAACATCTGAGGTGCAGAGTTTGGGAGTAGTGTGTGAAAGGTATAGTACTGTACATATCTTTTTAGTAGCAAAGGGTGCTAATATGTGGAGGGGCATAATGGTAGGCATGTTAATTGTGTGAGGTTGCTCAAGAAGGGATGTATTTTGACAGTCTTGCAAATGTTGCTATTTGTGCAGTGAATGGACTAAAACATTTGAGTAAGAGTCTGGATTATGGAATGAATTATGGGAGGCACAGGAGAAGGGGTAGAAATCTTGGTGAGACTGGAGGTGGGGCAAATTATAGTTTTCAGAGTGTGGAGAAGGGGTAAATTTTATTATGTTCCAGGTGCAGGGTGGAAATGTTGGGAAGGGAGTGAGGGAAAGTATAGATTTTGTGTTTTGGGGAGAGCAACTTGTGAAAGGCTGCAAGTTTGGGGAACTGTGCAGGGGTACAAGCTTTATGAGTCATAGGGTAGGACTTGTGTGGTTCTAAATGGTAACAAAACCCAGGAGAAGATTACACAATGGGGTGGGGAGGTAATAACAACAAAATGGAAAGGGACCTGGGGTAATCATATCAAATGACCTTAAGTTTGGCAAGCAATGTGAGAAGAGGCGGTAGGGAGGGCTGGGGGATACTGGGATGTATAGGAGGGCATCACCAGTAGAAAACGAAGTTGTTATCCCCTGTACAGGCAGTTGGTGAGACCCCATCTGAGTACTACATCCAGACGTCCAGTTCTGGAGACCCCATCTCTGCAAGGACATAGACAGGATGGAGGCAGTTCAGAGGAGGGCAAGTAAATGGTGCAGGGTCTGCAAGAGAAGCCATATGAGGAGACACTAAAGGAGCTTAGTATGTATACCCTTGAGGAAAGGGGGCATGATAGAAATGTTTAAGTACCTCAGTGGAATCAGCAAAGTTCAAGAGGGTAACATCTTTCAGAAAAGAGATGTGCAAGAACAAGGGACACAGTTTGAAGATGGGGGATGGCTCAGGGCCATGTGGAGGAAGTATTTTTTCACAGAGAGGGTGGTGGATGCATGGAACAGCCTTCCTGAGGAGGTTGTGGGGTCTAAAACTGTGAGAAGATTCAAGAATGCATGGGACAGACATAAGGCAATTCTTGTGAGGGGTAGGAAGAAATAGGCTTTTTTTTAAATAGGATCTGCAGCTTATCCTCTAGGTAGGGAAATGGGCAGACTAGGTGGGCCAAGCGGTCCTTCTCTGTTGTCAAAGTCTATGTTTCTAGGGGTACAAATCATTGTAGGAGAATGTATGGTTTAAATTTGGGACTTGCACAGATGGACACACATCTTAGGTGAGTGGGGATTGGATACAAACATTGCTGGGTTAGGGTCAGAGTACAACCTCTATGAGGCATGTAAGAGGTGAGGGCAAATATTAGAATGGTGCAAGGTAGGACAAGAGATATCAAGGGTGAGAGAGCAGATTTAAGGATGCATACAACCTTTTGAGAGGTGCAGATGTACACATTTTAAGGAGGGGTGCAGTGATTAAGTATACATTTTGTGAGATGTGTGGAAGAAAGGATTTATGTCACAAAAGTGGTGCAAGGTGGAGTTAGAAATGGTGAGGACATCTTTTGGAATAATTACAAGGGAGTGCAGGATAGAATTGTACATTTGTGTGTGATTATACATTTGGGAAGAAGTACTGGTATAGTACCCTTTTTGTGAGTGCTGTGGAACCTCAGCAAAGGGAGTGAATCCAGAAATAATTAGGAGGGAGTTGTGGTGGCTGCATTCAGGGATGGAATGGAGCACAGAAAACAAAGTTGTATTTTAGGAGTATGAGAGTTTTTGGGGGGCATATGGTGCTGAAATGGTTGGTGATCAACCTAGGGAACTTGCCAGATGCAGTATTTGCCATTTTGTTTTACTGGTATAATTCCATTAACAAACGCCTCATCAGAAAACTGGTACCAAGGACTGATTTTTGACAATTTGGTATACTGTGTGTACTAAGCTGATAGGACCTGGAGGAAAATGACGTCATTGTTGCTTGAATGACATCAGTTCCAATCCAAGATTCTTCTGGCTGGTTTGAAAAAAAGGGGATTTTTTGTAAAACCATCACATAAGAGGAGCAACAAAATAGCATTCATACATGCCTAATTGCGGTTTCTGAATTTTATTTGTAACAAATGAAGCCTAGTTGTCCTCAAGGAGGGAGGATTCACCAGCAAAGTGCATGGTGTCAGGGGACTGAAGGATGGTGAACATGGTCCACCTTCTCAAGGATGAGGATGGAGAGATCCCAGGAAGTGCAGTCCAAAGAGCCTGACATCTGCAGTTTGCACGCTACTAGAATCAGTCATAAAGGAGTGAATAATTGAATTCCTGAAGTAAACAAGCTAAGGATAGGAATCAACATGTGTTCATGAGAAGCAGGTCATGTCAAAACAACTTCACAGATTTTTTCAATTCAGTAATCAAATGGTGTCTAGATGGTAGGCCGTCAACAACCTGTACTTAGATTTCAGCAAGGACTTTGATTCAGCACCATATAGAAGACTAGTGAAGAAGTGGGGGGTGGCTAGAACAAGGGCAAGAGTTAACCAGGTGAATAGAAATTAGCTAACAGGTCTTGTGTGGTTCTAAATGGAAAAGTCTCTGATGTCAGTGAGGTAACTGGTAGGGTACCTCAGGGTCTGTCCTGGGGATGCTGCACTTTGACATGTACATATGTGATATACAGTAGTGGTGGGGTTGCAGAGGAAGGTGAGTGCTTGCATACAACACAAGACTGTGGAAGAGTGGATAGAGAGAGAATTAATGACATGAAGAAGGATGCAGTGGGACTGGTGAAATGGTATTGTATTTGGCAACTGAAATTCAGTGCAAATAAATATAAATGCCTTCAAAGGTGGAAAGGGACCTGGAGTACAGAAACATGGAAACAACATTTCTTAGCAGATAAAGAGCTCTTAGCCTGCAAGTCTGCTTATTTGTCCCTGCCTATACTATGTTGCAGCAGACCCTAGTTGATCTCCGCCGCCCCATTTCCCAACTAAGATTCCCTTGTGCCTATCTCACTATCTCATACATGCTTGAAACCCAATTTTCACCCCACCACTTCTGATTGAAGACTGTTCTAGTCATCCATCACTGTTTCAGTGAAGTATTTCCTCACTAGTAATGCAGCAAAAGTTTACTACATAAGCGATATTGCTGAGAAGTTGGCAATTTCGCCCAGCATAGCAATTCACATCATTTTTTAAAATACCCGAATTTGCCATTTGTGACTTTGCATTGCTTTGGGGTTTTAAAGTGCAAATTGCACTTAAAAGCCCCAAACAAGTTGAGGTTACACATCAGAACTCCCTCCAACACCACCCTGATCTATCCCTGGTGTCTAGTCTAGTGGTCTAGTGGTCCCTACCCCCTCACCCCACTGATTGCATGCCCCCAAAATTTGTTTAATCCCATCCCAGGTGTCTAGTGGACCCTGTCACAAACATACTCTGCAGATCTGGCCTCTGCTCCCACAGTGCCAAACCTCGAGTGCAATATAGAAGACAAACAGGGTAACCCTCCTGTCTGTTTCATACAACATGAAGTCTTGCTGTATTCTGACAATTGCAGTGATTCCAAACCTTTGAACTGCCCGAGAACTAGGTTAACTTTCCATGCAAGGCATGTAACGCTGAGCTTGAGCTCGTTGAAGTCTCTGTCTAGAGTGTTTTGAACACAAACCGTCAGATTCTTTACTCCGCCTCACTGAACAGTCGCTCCGGAGATTTCTTCTTCAGCTCGGTTCGAAGTCGGTTAAAGTTTTCAGTTTTATCGGTTTAAACCGGAAAAAGTATTCGCATAGTCGGTTCAGTCTCTGTCTGTGGTGCCGTGAGTACTAGATAGGAATTGTTCTATATTTCTGTGTGGAACTTGTAAAAGTGAAGGTCGGTTCAGCTGAACCAACCATTTGATTGTGAATTTTGCTATATTTAGTGTGTAGTTACGGTTCTTATCGGTTCTGAAAAATGTGTTTTAACAGTTTTTCCAATACCGTGACACGGTTAGATACTGATAGGAGTCTTGCCTGGCGGTTGCCAAAAAGTGTAAGTTTGGTTAGGTTGGCCATGTCTGAGAAATCCAAGAAAAAACGGGCCCACAGGGTTTCAACACTGCAGTGAGTGTGGGGAGGTCTTTGCCAAAGCTGATCCCCACACCACCTATGATTATTGTCTGGGGTTTGACCACCTTGATTCAGACTGCCAAATACATAAAAATTTTCCAAAATCTACCCTTGAAAAGAGATTAGGTAGACTGAGGAAAAGGTGGTCGAGAAGTCCGCTGACCCGGACGGCCAGCCCAGTTCAGTTTCGACCAAACCAGAAGGAGTGCCCTCTGGCCAGGGCAATGCTTCTTTGGGCAAAGGAGAGCCGATTCTGAGGATCGGTTCTGACAAAAGACAGTGCAAAGATAAATCGACCGGTTCGGATCCAGAGGTTCATGTTCCAACCACAAGAGATAACCAGGGTGATTCAGATTGTGGAATTGCTCTGTCTGGTTCTGACTGATTCGGCTCCTTCTGGCAGGGCTTTGGTTCGGTTGGTTCCCCGCTTCAAGAGTATACCCTTGAAGATTTTTATGAACCAGAGTTTGAAGAGGAAGGAGAATTTGAGGATTATGATGTAAGTGAAGGTCTGATGGCCTGTGGATCTGGACATCTCCCAGACAATCAGGTGTTTCCTCCCAGGCTTTCTGAGTCCCCTTCCCATTTTGTGTTTTACAGGAAAGTGGCAGAAACCCTCCAGCTTCCTGTGGAGGAGGCTGTGGAAGATCAAGAGAGCCTGATTATGTAGAGATGATGGATATCCCAGAGTCCAGGAGACTGTCTATTCCCTCCATAAATCTTTTTGGGAAGCAGACACAAAAATCTTAAAGTCTTCTAACACTGTATCTCCTGTGGATAAAGGAATGGACAAGAGGTATACACTCTCAGGCTCAGACACAGAGTTCTTATATCAGCAATGCAGCCATGTTGGAGTAGTGCAGGCTGCTGCCTGTGACAAGTCAAATATTCCCTTGGCTTCACACCTCCCCGACAAGGACTCCAGGAAGATTGATGCCATGCAAAGAAGCAGTACATGGCATCTTCTTTGGGACTCAGGCAGGTGAATTACATGGCATATACAGCCAGGTACCAGAAATCCAGGTGGGACACTGTACTGGCACTGGCTAAACATGCCTCCCAGCTAGCCAAGAAGCTGGAGGCGGTGGCTGCAGATGGGATTGAGGCATCTAAGGTGCAATTTCATGCGCTGTGGACTCTAATATCTCATCAAAGTCATGGCTACATCTGTGGCTCTTTGGAGGATGGCTTGGCTCAGATGTACTAGCTTTTCACAGGACACCCAGGCTAAGGCTATGGATTTTCCTGTAGTGGGTATTTCTCTGTTTGGGGAGTAGACAGAGAATTACATGAAGAAATGAATGAATACAGGACCACTTACAGGAGTGCTCAGGCCAAGGAAAGGCCAGGCAACTCCTCAAAGGCAGCAGTCTAGGGCAGGGGCAGGCCTTTTCAAAGGCCTTTTACCAAGCACAGGCCTCTTCTTCCTTTTTGCAGAGGGGTTCTTCAGAGGAAGAGGCAGAAGGGGATGAGCAGGCCTGCATCACCCTCAGCCTAAAGCCCCTGCCAAGTAGACACCCTGATGGGGTATGCCGGGTCGACCCTCCTATTCCAGTAGGGGCAGGCTGGCTTACTTTGTCAGGACTGGATGTCTGTTACATCAGACAAGTGGGTCCTGGAAGTAGTAAGCCAGGGAATGGTGTTCTCAGCTTCAAAAATTTCCAAAGATGAGAGCCATATCTTTTCCACCTGCAAATCTTTCAGAAACCCTTGCCCTAGAGGCAGAGGTTTCTTCTCTCTAACTTTAAAGAGTTGTAGAGAGTACCTGCCCTACACTGGGACAAAGGACTGTACTCCAGGTACTTTCTGACCCCAAACAGACAGGGAGTGGCGGCCATCCTAGACCTAAGATATCTGAACAAACATCTTTTAAAACCAAAGTTCAAAATTATAACTCTGGGAATAATCCTTCCATCTCTAAGGCCAGGGGACTGGCTAGCCTCCCTGGACCTCAAAGATGCCTACTTTCACATCCCTCAGGTGCTCCCACAGAAAGTACCTCAGGTTTGAGTTGCCTTCAGGCCACTATCAGTTCAGACAATGCCCTTTGGCTAACCTCAGCTCAAGGGTTTTCACAAAGTGCCTGGCAGTAGTAGTTGTTGCTTTTCTAAGAAGGCAAAAGATTTCCATTTTCCTTATCTGGACAATTAGCTATTGGTGGGTCAGTCTCTAGACCAAGTCAAGTCTCACCTGCAAGTGACCCTGCAAGTGCTCACTTCCCTAGGATTTCTTCTCAACCTTCCCAAGTCAGTTCTCGAACCAGTCCAGCTCCTTACCTTTATAGAGGCAGAACTGGATACACTCAGAGCAAGAGCCTTTCTTCCTCTAGAAGGGCAAGGGCTCTTATGGAACTTTCTTCTTCCTTCAGCCTTCAGGTATCTCGACCAGCAAGGCATTTCCTCCAGCTCTTGGGCCACATGGCCGCTTCAGCAACAGTGGTCCAGGGGCAAGATTCCAGATGAGGATATTTAGTTCCACCTGAGAGCTTACTGGTCTCAGAGAAGGACTCCTTACCAAACTGATCCCAGTGACTCTGAAATTGATCCAGGCCCTCCAGTGGTGGCAGGATCAGGACAATTTAAGGCAAGGTGTTCCTTTTGTTGCTCAGCCTTGTTCAGTGGTCCTTACCACAGATGCTTCTCTTCTGGGTTGGGGCCCACCTGGGTGGTCCCCAAGAATCCTTCTCCACATCAGTCTTCAGAGCTCGGGCAGTTTTTGCTCTAAAGCATTCTCACAGTCAGTTCAGAACAAAGTGATTCAAGTCAGAACAGACAACATTACCACCATGTGGTACATCAGCAAGCTGGGAGGCACTTGGTCCACAGCCTTGTGCACAGAAGTCATGAAGCTATGGTCTCTGGCTTATTCTCTGCAAGCCTCTTAGTAGCAGTTCACCTTCCAGGCAAGGACAATGTGCTAGCAGATGCACTGAGCAGGATTTCTCAGGGCCATCATGAATGGTCCCTGGGCCCTCAGGTGTTGAAAGTGATTTTTCAAGGTGGGGCACTCCAGAGATAGATCTCTTTGCAGCCCCAGACAATCACCAACTCCCTCTCTTTTGTTGCAGACCTCCAGTCTTGGGCTCAGTCCCCTGGATGCCTGATTCTGAATTGAGAAGAGAAGTTTCTGTATGCCTTTTCCCCTTCCCACTCCTGTTCAAAGTTTTGTCAAAATAAGGTTTCAAACTTGCAAGGTGATTCTGGTTGCTCCAGATTGGGGCAGACAGCCATGGTTGCTGTCCCTAGCAGTCCATCTTCCCTGTCTCTTCCAGGAATTACAACCTGTTAACATCCTCTCAGGGAGGATTTGGTACCCCAATCTTCAGTCCCTCAATCTCAAGGCATGGATCTTGAAGAGTTAGCGTTGCAGATCTGCATCTTTCCCAAGGGGTTCTGGACATCCTTAAGCTCGAAAACCCTCCACCAGAAAGACTTACAACTCCAAATGAAAAGATTCAGCATTTGGTGTTCTAAGAAGAATATTTCTCAGACTCTGCTGAATTGCCTACAGTTCTGGATTAAATGGTCCATCTTAATGGCCTAGGCCTCAGACCAGCTACTGTCAAGGTGTACTTGTCAGCTGTTTCTGCATTTTGCCTGCGGGAAGCCTTTCTCACTATCTTCCCATCCTGTGTTCTTAAATTTTTAAAGGATTGTCTCGCACAATCCCCTTTTAGAGACCCTGCCCTGCCTGGGATTTGAATGTTTGCATTGCTCAGTTTATGCAACCCCTTTGAGCTTATGTCTTCAGCAGAGCTTAAGTGACTTGGAAAACTGTGTTCTTGGTAGCCATTACCTCTGCCAGGCTTATCAGAGAATTGCAAGCCCTGTCAGTGGAATCTGATTTTATCTCCTTTCATAGAGATAAAGTGGTCCTAAGAACCAATAGAAGGTTCTTGCCCAAAGTGGTTTCAGACTTCCATTTAAACCAGTCTATGTCTCTTCCTGTTTTCTTCACTGATCATTCTTCCTCAGGAGAGGAGGCTACACAGTTTAGATATAAAAGAGCCCTTAGTTACTGCATAAGTACCAAGGGTCACGGTTTGACTCCTCAGTTGTTCCTCACTTATGGAGAAGTGAGAAAGAGCAAACCTGCGACCAAAGATATATTGCCAGGTGGATTGTGTCTTGTATAGAATTCTTCTATGAAAATCTGGAAAAAATTCACCCTCAGGCCTGATGGCTCACTCCACAAGAGGTACAGCTGCTTCCCTGGCTGTGGTCAGGGGTATTCCTCTCCTAGAAATTTGTCAAGCAGCCACCTGGAAAACAGTCCATACCTTTACCAAGCATTACTCTCTGGCTATCCAGGCTGGGAGTGATGCTCAGTTTAACACAGCAGTACTTTGAGCCTATTCCCAAAGTAGGTTCTGTCCTTCCTCCTTGGAGGTACTGCTTGGTAGTCTGCAATGATCGAATACAGCAAGACTTAATTTTGTTTGAAGAAAAATTACTCACCTTAGTAATTATATTTCTTCTAATGGAGTCTTGTTGTATTCTGATCTCCTCCCTGCCTCCCTCTCAGAACCTGTTTTGGGAAGTGGGTGGGCAGGTGCATGTTGTACCCGGGGTGTGTTTGCTGGCACCCACCTCCTTTTGTTTGGTTACTTATTTATTATTTTTTGAGTACATTGGGTTTAGTTTTTGGGTTTCCTGACTTGGGTCTTCCTTGGGAATCCAAAACTTTTCAACCAGTTGACTAGTAGAATTTTACAATTTCCACGTAGAATTTTTAGTTTAGTTGTGCTCGTAAGAATCTGACAGTTTATGTTCAAAGCACTCTAGACAGAGACTTCGACTTGAGCTCGAGCTCAGCGTTCCATGCCTTGCATGGAAAGTTAATCCTTAGTTCTCCGGGACAGTTCAAAGGTTGGGAATCACTGTAATTGTCAGAATACAGCAAGACTCCATTAGAAGAAATATAATTACCAAGGTGAGTAATTTTTCTTTGGGCCCAAAACACCTACTAGTCTTGAGTCCTGAGGTCAAATATTAATCCTTTTGCTAGCACACTCAGTTAACAGGATCAAATATCACACCCTCTTCAGGGAAATGCAGTGCAATACTTCACCCAGTGGGCACCTAACCTGGTTCACAATCCTTCTTCTTTTGACTCAGTTGAGACCTAGGTATTTTCTTACTTATGCAAAATAGTAACACACTTTAAGTGCTTAACAGTTCTGTCAGACTTCTCAACACTGTTCCAGCATTCACATTCAAAATAAGAAAAGACTCTGGCAGAATTAAGGAAACCAAAAGTTTACTAAAATTGAAATAGTACTGTAGCAGACACAGACACTGCCAGCTATTTCCCGAAATTTCTGTGATATTTCCAGAAATATCTAATGCTTTCTACATTTCCACAGTAGGGGCAGCAGAGATAAACTCTTCAGAAATGTTGTGAAATATCTGGAAATAGCTGGCAATGTCTGTGGCTACTACTGTAAACAAATACAAAACACAGAGCATTAATGTTTACAGTTAAAACAATGGAAATTACAAAACAAAATGCCTTGTAACTAAATTGTTAATTCTAACTCAGTTTTCAGTTTTGTGTTACCTATTCTTGACAGAAGTGCCCTTAAGTCCAGAACACAAGTGTGTATGTTTTCTTTGGAGTCGAGGTAGTAGACTCAGTCCTTTCAGCCAACAATAATAGAGGCCAAAATGTCCTCCCATCCTTTGATGTCACAGCTCTGGGCTGTTGGCAAGAGGTCATTCTTCCTGAATACTGAATTAATCAGCCACATGCCACTGCCCACTGCCAAACCTTCCAATTAAAAATATATATATTTTTCCTAATTAGTGAGAAGTGTGCCTTATGACAGGTCAAATTACCTATTTGCTCTTCAGACAATTTCCTGATGAACTATTTCACATGGCTGATTAAAACTTGACATAGCTGTGCCAAAAGAACAGCTTCCCTTTAGCATGTCATAAAATGCAGAATTCACAGTAGCATCCAGTAATCAAGGACTTTTTGTTTGTTAGAACTGTTACAACCTGGTATAATTATAGTCCCAGGAAGTCAGCTTTTACAAGCCAGAGGTTCCAGCAAGCAAGGGCATTTGGGGGTCAAAAGGTCAGGCCTTTATAAGCTAGTCTTTCCCATGGGCCTGTTGATTGCCATATTTTCCTGTAATTCAAAGAACATATATTAATATCACAAATATAATCATAACTAGTAAAGGGCTAACATGTCACACCACCTCCCTGTCAGGTCGTGCCCCACCCACTCCCCCAACCCTGAGTCCAATCCAAGTTAAAAAAATGTATTTAATTTAATCCTTCCCTGGTGTCTAGTGGACCCCTACCCTGTAAGGTAGTACCCCACCCCACTCCCCTCAACCCAGAGTCAGAAAATTAATTAATCCCTTCCCAAAATTAAAAGTATAATAAAAATATATAATGTATAAAACACATTTTGTTTATTACAATTTTACTTTTTTTGATTTTGCTTTGTTATTATGTTTTTAAAATAGTTCACATGGATAAATTCTTAGTCCACTGCCTGTTTGAAAAATAGAAGTGGCCTTACAATTGCTGTTTTAGTAACATCATGATCTCTTGTCATGGTATGCACTGTGATGTCATAACAAGAACATTATACTAACATACTACAATGCCAGCAGAATAGGCCTAGAGGTCTTTTTGTGTCTGCTCATTTGATCAGCCCCCACCCTGGGAGCTGACCTTGCTGCCCCCACCCTCTCAGGCTTCTCCTTCCCAGTCCAGGGTAGTTTTGCTGCATTGGACTTTGCTTCCAGCACCCTTCCCTGTCCACCCCTCTTGAACCCCTCACAGAGTCTGCCTCCACCAGCCCCCTGGAAGCACATTCCATGGTTCCACCACCCTCTCAGTGAAGTAGCATCTCCTCCTTTCTCCCTGGGTCTTCCCCTCCAGCTTCCATCCATGCCCTCTAGTTGCCCCCTTCCTTCAGAGCACCCTGACTGCACCTCCTCTACCCCTTCATGTACTTGAAGCCTCAATCATGTCCTCCCGGTCCCTTCTCTCTTCCAGTGTGTACATATGTAGCTCTTTGAGCCTCTCCCCATAAGTGCTTTCCCCAAGCTGCAGATCATTTTGATTGCCCTTCTCTGGACCCTCTCCAGGAATTCAATGTCCCTCTTTAAGTGTGGCATCCAAAACTGCATGCAGTACTCTAGGTGGGGCCTCACCAAGCAGCTATACAGAGGGAGTATCACTTCCCTCCTTCTGGAGGTGATCCCCTAGTGATGCATCCCAGCATCCTATTTGTCTTGGCCGCTGCCCTCCTACAAGTCTCTGAGTTGTTCATCTTGACATCCACCACCACCCCCCAGGTCCCTCTCAGCCATTGAGACTTGTAGCATTTCCCCACTCAGGGTGTACACTTGGCCTGGGTTTTGGCTTCCAGTGCAGTACCCTACATTTCCTGCATCAAACCTCATTTTCCACTTTTAGACCACCTTTCCAGAGCATCCAGGTCCCCTGTAGGGCCACCATCCCTTCTCCCCATCCACCACTGCCCCCAGCTTTGAGTCATCTGCAAAGACTCATCTCTCACTCCTGATACCCTTCCTTGTGTCAGAGACGTGGGCGTTGAACAGGAAGGTCCCAGACTAATCCCTGAGGGACCCCACTAATGACCCTCCTTGGAGAAGAGACTATCCTCCAACCACGACCCTCTGGGTCCAGTCCTGAGCCAGCTTCATATCCATCTGACTATCTGGTTTCCACACCCATCTTCCCTAGCTTATCCAGCAGGCCCCCATGAGGAACAGAGTCAAACGCCTTGCTGAAATCAAGAAAGAGGATGTCCACTGGCCTACCCTGCTCCAAGACACTCATCACCCAATCACAGAACTCCATGAGGTTTGTCTGACATGATTTCCCAGGACAAAGCCATGCTGTCTATCGTCCAGGCACCCCAACTTTTCCAGTTCCCCACAGCCCCTCCTTGACAATACCCTCAACACCTTGCCCACCACTGATGTTGGGCTGATGGGCTTGTAGTTCCCTGCCACCTCCTTGATCCACCCTTGTAGATAGGCACTATATCGCACCTTCCAGTCCTGCAAGCCACCTCATCCTCAGAGAATGCTGAAAAGCTCTGCCTGGGGTTTCACCAGGACATCCACCAGTTCCCTCAGCACTCTGGGATGTAATATATCTGGCCCCAGTGCTTTCTTCATCCTAAGGGACCTGAGGCTTCCCTCACTCTCTCTCTTTTGTGATTTCCATCTCTGCTTGCTCGTCCCGTTTGCCCTCCCCTCCTGCTAGTGATTACCCCCCAGACCCGCCGATTTGTAAGGTTTCTCCCCTTCCTCAGTTTCACTGTCTCCTCCCATGTATGATGCAGCCCCCATTTTCCTTGGTAAAAACTGAGGCAAAATACTCATTTAGTAGCTCAGCCTGCTCCCTCGGGTCTTGTGCCCATCCCTCCCTGTTTTAATCCTATTAATCTGCTCCTTCACCTTCTCTTTCCCCAGTATATCTAAAGAACCCTTGTTCCCTCTCCTAATATCCCTGGCCAGGTTCTGCTCCTTCCTTACCTTAGCTGCCTCCTCACCTCTCTAGTGGCCCTTCTGGCCATCAACAATACTCTCCCTCAATCCCTTTCACTCCTTGAGCACTTGAAATGCCCATAGGCCACCTTCTTTCCCTCACCATCTTCTGAACCTCCCGGGTCCACCAGCAAGGTTTTGGGCCTTCACATTTGCAGCTCACTCTTGCACAGGTGCTGGTAGCATGCTGCACCCCTCTCTGATAATTTCCCACCTACTGTCAGCATCCATGTCCGTCCCTATCCCGTCCAAATGCACCTTAAGGATCTTTCCCATTTCCTTGAAATCAGCCCCCTTGAAGTCAGTTACCTCCATCTTGTGCAGCCTTCTACCCCTCCTACGTGCAGGCAAAACCAGACGTGGCATGGTCCTCCTGCATGCAGTCCCTTACCTCCAGACACCCAATCTGGTCACTGTCCACCAGGACCATGTCCAATATCCCTGCCTCTCTGGTTGGTTCCCCCACCTGCTGGGTTAGGAATGCATCCTGAAAGACATCCAGCAGCCTCTGTTCCCAGGCCACCGAGGATGTCATAGTCTCCCAGTCTGTTCCTGGCATGTTTAAATCACCCAACACCACCACCTTTCCCTGCCCAATCTACAATGCCTCCCAATATCTGCCACCAGACTCTCCTCCAGTTCTTCCGCCAGCGCAGGGGTCTGTACACCACTCTATTTTACTCTTGTCCCCCGTTATCAAGGTGACCCAAATTGCCTCCATGGTCCCTCCACCTCCTCACTCCTCCTATGCCAATGCAGTTATTTACTATTAATGCTACCCCCTTCCTCCACCCTGTCCTTCCTGTACATAGTGTAACCCTCAAGGTTCAGGTTCCAGTCATGCCCTGTGGTGGCCCTGGTCTCAGTGACAGCTGCCACGGCCACCTCTCCTCAGCTAGCATCGCCTGGATCTCAGCCATTTATTGCCCAAGCTTCTGGCATTTAGAAGGACCACCCTCCACCCTTCCCTGTACTCCATTTCTCCTGCTCATGTTCCCATGAGGCCTCAGTCTATCCCCAGTCTGCCCCTTACCAGTTGGCCTCATCTTGCATTCTCCAGCTCCCTAGGGAGGTGGAGAAAGATCCCTCCTTTTAGGACCCCCTCCAACAGCATCTTTCCCCATCCCTCCCCTTCACAAGTTTAAACCCCACCTTTCTCCAATGAACCCCTCTATTTTCAACTTAAGGATTCTCTCCTCTAAACTGAGATAGAGTCTATCCCTAGCATACAGCCCTTATCCTCCCAGGTCTGCCCCAATCCCCCACCAACCCATACCCTCTGGCCCCACACCTCCCTCAGCCACTGATTAATCTCCCTAATCTTCTTTTTCCCCACTAGCCCTCGGCACCAGCAGGATTTCGAGAGGAGATCACACATCCTATGTCATGACAAACCCTGGCTAGCTCCTGAACCATGCCTGTATCTCCAGCTCACTATTTCCCTCAACGTCATTGGTACCCAAGTGGCCAATATGTCGGGAACCTCCACAATCCTTTGCCAGTTGATACACCTCATGCTTTGCCCTGTGCACCATTAGTCCAGAGAAGCATTTTGTTCTACCCGGACAGGCTTCCCCTCCTTACCCATTTGATACTCCTGATCATAGAATTTCCCAACAGGAGCACTCTAACCACCCCCTTTCCTCCAGTCCCCCCTTCCTTGTCCTTCCTCATCCTTTCTACGGCTCTTACCCCAGCTGGCTCCTTGCCCCTCCCTATATGGGTGCCACCTGCCGCCCTCTCCTTATTGACCATGGTCACCCTTCCCTCAATCCTATGCTCTCCTCCTCCTCCTCCTCCTGAGTCATCTTCTGTGCACTGCAACCCTCCCTGTCCCTGCTCATGACTGGTCCTTTCCACCATCAGCTGATCTAGCCTGGCTCGTCCTCCTTCCTTCCCTTCTATATTCAGCCCTTCCTTGCCTGTCATGCCCCCAACCTAAACCTTCAGCTCCATTTACTGCATCCTCTTTGTACTTCTGGTCCTTCTCCTTGTGCTCTTCTCCCTCTAACCCCTCCTTCTCAACCTGCTTTGATCCCCGTTCTCCCTCATTCCATTTCCCCTATTTTTCTTATTTCTGGACCCTGCCTCCTGTCTCCCCTCCCTTTCCATCTCTGACCACCCCTGTCATGGCTACCTCACCCCCCAGCACTCCCTTCATCCTCAAGCAGAGTAGTGGATTGAGCGGTTGTTGAGCTTAAGGCCCAGCCCACCTCCCCCTTTGTTCCTTCTGTCCAGCCCCAGCCACTTGCCTACTTCTTGGGAGTTTTCTGCTCCTTTTGGGCCCCCTCTACAAGGATCTCCAGATACCTTCCTGCTTCCTTGGTTGTTTCCTCCTTTTGGGCCCCTTCTGTCAGGGTCCCCATGCGACTCCAGAGTACTATCTCTGCTCCTTTCCTGTGCCCTCACCCTACATAGTGCAACTGCGTGGGAGAGTCCCTGCCCTATTCCCCATCCATACCTCCTCCAGCTGTCTCCTAATCCCTCAACCTCCTCCCTGAACTGTGCCAGCTGGTAGCACACTGGGCAACCACCAAATTCCAGGCCCAGTCCAGTATCATGGCAGCCCCACACCCTGTGCACCCCACCACCCTCCCAAAGATGCCAGCCCTAATTACATGTGGTTCCATCCTCTCCAAGTAGGTTTCCCTGGTGAACCACCAAGTTCCCCATTGATTCAAGATACACACCTACACACTAAGCAGCTCACTTCTAATCCTAGATACAGTCCCACAGTTAACAGGTACCCCATTGTCAGGTACAGTACTTCACAGTAAACAGTTTATCTACAAACAGAGTTACAGCACCTAGGTAGGCTTAAATTTAAACTAGAGGCTGGAGAGTGCCCCCCTTTCCAGCAATGAGCTTAACATCAGATGCTCTGTTTCTCCTCCTCAAAGTCCTTCTCTGACCAGTCTTTTTTTTGGTAAAGTGCACAGCTCCTTCCTTCTTGTTTATCTGCCAGTGGGATCCTTCCTGACTTCCTTGCTTCACCCTCCTGGGCACTTAGAGGTCAGGGCTGGGGTGGGTGGTGTGGGACAAAATCCTCAGTCCTCCAGTGCCTGACCCACTCTGTGCAGCCAGGATGGCACCCTGATCTGCTGCTGTCCCTCAGCACCCTGGCCCTCCATGCGGCTGGGAAAGGATCGAAAACAACTCCTGTGGGAGAATATGAGGCAGGCAGCTTTTAAAGGCTGCCCAGGCTTACATATTCCCTCCTACAACTTGAGATTCACTGCCTTCCTCTGTGCCTGAGTTGGCACACTTGCACCCTAGTTTTGTGCAGCTGGATTGGCTGCCGAACAATTCTTCTGGCTGCTGCCACGGTCTCTAGTGCGCTCGATGAAAAATCCTCAGGTCCTTCGGTGCCTGACCCACTCTGTGCAGCTGGGATGGCTCCCTCAATCTGCCGCTGTCTCCCAGTGCCCTGGCCTGTTCCGTGTGGCCAGGAAAGGATCAGAAGACAGCTCCTGTGGGAGAATTTGAGCCAAGCAGCTTTTAAAGGATGCCCAGGCTTACATTCTCACCGCAGCTCAAGATTCACTGCCTTCCTCTGCACCTGGTTGCCACACTTGCACCGGTTTCCTCACCGATTATGAAGTCAGAAAATCAATATGAGTTTCTTCTGTACAGAATTCATGCAAGGTTGGCAAACCATAAAGCTGAAACATAGAAAGATGGAGTAAAATATATAAAAAGTATGAGATTATGTTCATGAAATGTATATAATTTATGTAGCATTATTCCTCTGTGCAAAAGAGATCAGCACTTTTTTACTTGCAGTATCTGTTGTTCTGTGGGTAACATGCTTGCCTCTTGGGCCAAAACACTGGAATGTCTGTGTTCTAGCCCACCGGGTACTTGAGGTATTACATATTAACTGGCATTGTGGTGCAGTAGAGAGGTGGGTACTACACTGTAGAGGTGCTGTCCTTCAGATGAAATATTAACCAAGGTCCCTTCTGCCCATGTCGGATCACTGTTCAGGTGGAAGTAAAGATCCCATGGCACTTACTGATGAAGAATTAAGGGAATTTTATTAACAAAAAAACACCCTCCCCAAGTAAACCATAACTATACAGAAAAAACCTTTTATAATGCAAAAAAAATGTAACCCCACCCCTGCTACTTTACACAGTTAGCTACCCTGGCACTCATAACACTAAACACAGAATTTGATGGCAGATAAGGACTGCTTGGCCCACCTAGTCTGCCCATTTCCCTGCCTAATGGATAAGCTGCAGATCCTTGTTAACCAAAAGTCTACCCCCAACTAGAATTGTCTAATGTCTGTCCCATGCATTCTTGAATTCCCCCACTGTTTTTGAGTCCACTACCTCCTCGGGAAGGCTGTTCATGAATCCACAACTCTCCATGAAACAAAATACTTCCTCACATTACCTTTGAGCCCCCCATCTTCAGAATGCTCCCTTGTTCTTGCACATCTCTTTTCTGAAAGATGCTGCTCTATTGGAATTTGTTGATTCTCTTAAGGTACTTGAAACTTTCTGTCATGTCACCCCTCTCCCTTGTCTCCTCAAGGGTATACATATTAGGTCCTTTAATCTCTCTTCATATGTCTTCTGGTGTAGACCCTGCACCATTTAGTTGCCCTGCTCTGGACAGTCTCCATCCCATCTATGTCCTTGTGGAGATGGGGTCTCCAGAACTGCATGCAATATTTCAGATGGGGTCTCACCAACTGTCTGTACAGAGGATAACTTTTGTTTTCTACTGGTGATGCCTCTCCCTATGCATCCCAGTATCCACCCCAACCCCCTTACTGTCTTCTCACATTGTTTGCCCACCTTTAGGTCATCTGATATGATTACCCTGAGGTCCCTTTCCATTTTGTTGTTGTTAGTATCTCACCCCCATTGTGTACTCTTCCCTGGTTTTTGTTTCCCAGGTGCATTACTTTTGCACTTCTTTGCATTGAATCTAAGCCGCCATACGTTTGACTATTCCTCTAACCTTGCAGAGTCCTTTGCATCCTTTCTACCCCACCTTCTGTATCAACCCTGTTACACATCTTTGTGTCGTCTGCAAAGAGACATACTTTTCTTCCAGTCCTCTGCAATTTCACTTATAAAGACATTAAAGAGGACCAGTCCCAGTACTAACCCCAGTAACCCCCTTTCTTCAGAGTGGACTTAGTTTATTATTACCCTCTGCATCCTGATGTCCAGCCAATTTTTAACCAGGCTACCACCTTGGGCCCCACTCCAAGGCTGGCTAACATGTATATGAATGTTTTGTGTGGGACTGTGTCAAATGCCTTGCTAATGTCTAGGTAGGCCATGTCCACAGCCCCTCCTTGATCTACTACTTTGGTCACCCAGTCAAAGAAATCTATTAGGTTTATCTGACATGACCTTCCTGCTGTGAATCCATGCTGCCATGGGACCTGTGCCCACTGGCCTCTAGGAACTCAACATTTCTTTCCTTCAGAAGTAATTCCATCATTTTCCCTACCAGTGAGGTCAAACTAATAGGCCTGTAGTTTTCTGCCTCTGTCTTGCTCCCACTTTGTGAAGAGAATCACATCTGCCCTCCTCCAGTCCTCAGGTACCACACCATCCTTCCATGATTTGCTAAAGAGGGTAGTCAGGGTGTCACTAGTTCTCCCCTTAGTTCTTTTAGAATTATAAAAGGGTCTGAGAAATGGAACTTTCTGATTGGCTGCAAACATTCTAACAGCCTTATGTTAATCTTTATTAACATACATGTAGAGCTTAGCCATATGCTGAACAAGGTTAAACACTGTTTAAATTTTTGTTTTATTATAATAGCAATAAGGCACTCCCAGGGATTATGTTAATGATTGATTTAATCACCCTCTAGGGGCATGTGGCACTCCAGCTACCCTTGTGCCACAGTACATCCCTAGAAGGTGATTAATAGACCATACATAACCTTTGGTCATGCCTTATTGCTTAATTATTAGGTGAACTCCATCAGGCCCCATTGCTTTGTCCTTCAGTTTTAAAATTTCTTTCAGAACCCTTTCTTCTGTGAATGGACTGGTATCAACCTCCTATCCAGAGTGCTTCTATTCTTTGATTTAGGTACCTCCCTCCTCTTGTTTTGTGAATACTGAGCAGAAGTATTCATTCAGTATCCCTGCTTTTCACTGTCACCTCTGCCCACCCTCCTTCCCTTTATTAAGCCTCACTATCCCTCCTTTTGTCTTTTTCACCCCAATGTACCTATAAAGGTTTTGTCCCCTTCTTAACTGAATTGGCTGTCTTTCCTCAGTTTGGGCCTTTGTTATTCTGACTGCTTACCTACTTCCTTCTGTTTTAACTGGTACAGTTCTCTGTCCTGCTCCTTCTGTGTTTCCTTATACTTCCTGAATGCTTTATTTTGCTCCTTAACCTTCCCTGCCACCTCTTTGAGAACCACAGTGTTTTTTGCCTTCATTTGGTTTTGTTGATTTGCTTCACACAAAGGCTTGTTGCCTCTGTGATGGCTGTTTGATTTTTCCCATTGTTCCTCCACCCTCCTTCTTGTCCATTTGCTAGTGCTTTTCTGAGGCACTCTCCATTCCCAAAGTCAGCCCTCCTAAAGTCCAGTACTCTTGCTTTTGTATGGCTGGACTCTATGGCAGTGTTTATTGTGAACCACACTGTTTGGTGGTCGCTTGTCCCCAGATTGCTACCCACTTCTAAATCTGAGATCCTTTTTCCATCCCTGTTTGACAGTACCAGGTCTAAGATTGCTCCCTCCTGAGTGGGTTCCACCACTAGCTGAGGCATGCCCCTGTAGGGCATCAAGAATAACCCTGCTCTTGGATGTGGCTGCTGAAAGGTGCTTCAGTTAACATCTGGCATATTCAGGTCCCCATTAACTATATTTCCTTTTCTGCCATTCTAAGGATGCCTTCTATCATTTTCTTATCCATTACCTCTCCCGAGATGGGGTCTGTAACAACCCCTGTGCAGATTGTGGTGCCATTGCCTGTCTTCTGGGTGACCCACAGTGCCTCATCTACTCAATTTATCATTTAGTTCCATATTTTGATCCCTTCCTTACATAGAAAGCTACTCCTCAGCCTCTTTTATCCTTCCTATCTCTCCTGTAGCTTGTGTACCCTGGTATGTTGACATCCCAGTCATGGTTCTCTGTGTACCATGTTTCTGTGACTGCCAAGATATCCATGTGCCCCTCTTCCATCAAGGCCACTAGTTCAGGGAGCTTGTTACACAGACTATGGGCATTGGTACTCATCACCCTCCATTTTGATAGCCTTACCACTTAGCTCCATCCCTGTACTTACTAGGCACAGACTTCAGAAACACATTTAGAAATGATATAACCTCTAGCTTGGGAATGTATACCAGGCTCATTACTCTAGAGATCAAGGGTGGGTGTACAACAGCAATATAGGTATCTACAAAACTGGGTCCTTGGGAGAGAATGTTTTGCTAGGGCAATGCCAGACCTAACTTCTGGAGGGGTACCCAGTAACTCCACACAGAAAGCAATAACATAACTGTCCAGACCAAAGTTGGGGTTCTAGAGTATGACTTTATTCCAAAAGATGTTCTCTAAAGCAAGGGTTGACCCTCAAGGTTTCATACATTGTGGCACTAGGAACTTGCAGAACAACAAAAACGACTGTATGTGACAGAAAACTCTTCGTATTCCCACACTGTAGGATACTGAACATCTTGCACTTGTAGTCCCATGTAGTATAGGACATTGAACATTTCTTCCAGTGGCACTGGCCACAACTGAAATTGTTTCTAGTGGCACTGGCCACAACAGAACATACATTTGCTAATAACTTGCACAACCCACTTTGGGGTAAATTCTCTTCAGACATTGGCCCTATGTCTGAAGTAACCAGGTGCCCTTTACTGAACCTGTTAGTCCTTAACTGATTACTCCAGATGGAGTATGCCCATCCTTGCTCCCAAATCCATACTGGCCATTCTTTCACAGTTACAACTAAACATTTGAAAACACACTTTGGAAAATGCAGAACTGATTGAAACTTTGGCATCCAGCATTTAAATCACTACACTGGTAGTGGAAAACCTAATGTCCTGAACAATGTGGTATAGTCATACTTCTGGACATCACACACTTCAGCCAACTTTAAATTAGAAGAGTCTCACACTTCTGAACAGAAAGTTGTGCATTTCTTTTAGCCAGATAACACAACAGCACAGGTACTTGCTTTCTGCAGCAAAAGTCAGATCTTACTACTGTTAAACATTTCAGGCAGCTTCAAAACATCCTGGCTCAAAAAGGGATTGCCTCTTGGATCGATCCACTAGCAGTCCTTTTCACCCTTCAAGGGATGAAAATCAGGACATCCTGCTGTAGACAATGGTTCCTCCACTTCCCAGGCAAACTGGAGCATTACTAGGACTAGGGTGAGAAAGCAGGCCCTCCTAAAGCCCTCATCTGAGCAGTTCTCCTCTCACTTCCAACTGCAGACTCATTGACAACCGCCTCAAGATTCTAAACTTCCTACTCACAGCTGGCAAAGGTGTATGCTGTTGCGAGAGTTCCAAATGAGCTCACCACTTTCATCTCAGCTGAAGCTAAGTAAACAAAGAGTGAGCAGGTGAAAAGCCCATTTAACTAGTTAATCACCAGCTGCCTCTCCTGCCTAGCACTGATACTGACAGGATTCTAGTAACCCCAGGGACTGGGTGGTTACACAGACAAACCAAACTTTAAGTAAAAAGGCAAAAGGAAACATTCTCTGAAAGTATCCTACTCCTATCATACCATATGTGTGTAAACTAGTACAACAAAGTTAATACCTGCTCTGTGTCAAGTGTGTCCCCATATTTCTCCAATAGTCTTGTACTGTATCTTGAGATAGAAACAATGCCTCTTTCTCATTTATTGAATTCAGTTCCTGAAATATTCTCAAATAGACCATTAAAGCAATTTCATTTTTCTGGAGAAAACCTAGCAGCTTACCTGCCATATGTACCATTTTAGAAAAGAATAAAGGACTTTACATCCCAATATGATATCTAGACCATTTCCCTGATGTAACTCCATATATCAAAGTTTCATAATTCAGTTTTTTAACTTTTTATTTATAGCATTTTATAAAATACAGCATACATTATATTCATGAAATAAATGCAGACAACCATCAGACCAGGTAAGCAATGTACAGGATGAATATTATTGAGCACTTTGAAAACAAATTAGATGTCCATGGATTACAGTTGGTCTGCCAGGCACTTCCTAGGAGTAAAAACCCAGCAAGATAATAATGTAGAAAAGTCCACTCTCACCTTTTTCATGACTTGCAGGATATCAGCCAAGATTTCTTGCCCTCGTAAGATTGAAAATATAAGGTATGAGACTGAACATCTCATAATGAAGGCATAAAAGAAACTTTACAGATGTTTTGGGCTCAATTACATTGAGTTACACCCTACGACTAAGCACATACCAGATGGCTGGCAGGTATACAGGCTAGCTGCAAGAA
This sequence comes from Neoceratodus forsteri, assembly GCA_016271365.2. Lineage (NCBI taxonomy): Eukaryota > Metazoa > Chordata > Ceratodontiformes > Ceratodontidae > Neoceratodus > Neoceratodus forsteri. The sequence continues at coordinate 62,460,152 of CM028138.1, forward strand.
CTTTTATAAACAGTCCACAGATTGAGTGGAGCATATTTCATTCCAATAATATATTAGTCTCCATTATGGGAAGAAGATAATATGCATAAACAACATCATAATTCAGTTTTTCAAATAAAAGTTCCTGACAATGAATTAACAAAAGGACCATAGAGTTTTTCTTTATTATTATTATCTATTTTTCTCCCTTGTGCCTCATGACCCACCACTTTCCAGGCTTCTTAGGTACCATCTGCTCCGCTTGTCCCTTACTGAGCCATCCAACCTCAAATCATAGCCGTCCTTGGGGTAACCTGGATAAAACTCTTTGCCAGGCAGGTCCCACCTCCGAGGGGAAGGCACCAGGTGAGGCATCCAAAACACATACTTGGCCCCAGGGTGCTGCTGAGGTTAAGGGTCTCTTCAGGGCATTGATGGCAGCGGTGGACCGGCAGCCATCATCTAGTTGGTAGCAAAGTGGATTTTCTGCTTTTCTACTGTTCCTCCTATGTGCTGCTTGCAGAGCTCCTGGTCTCCACCAGAGGCCGCTGCAGAGCAATGTCGACATTCATCCCACCCCAGGAGAGGAGAACAGTCCTCACGGATGCTCAATCCTCTCCTTCCCCTGCCAGCCCCTGGTGTCCCGAGTCCATTCCAACCCAGGTCACCGTGCATGGTTTGAGGTATATGCCACCTCAACCCTCTACGCCACTGGCTGGCACCTGACCACAGAGTTTTGATATAAACATATTTGAAAATAATTTTTCCATTGTCTTTGCAAGGAATATTTGTTCTCTTGACTTTTATGATGGTGACTGTCACAGACATTTAGTCTGTTACATCAACAAAGTCACAAAGGATCCTATATTGTTTTTGGAAGTCTAGGTCCCATTAGTTGGACAAGAGGCCAATGACTGGATACCCTTGGAGCACATTCAAACACTGGTTCCAGTGAAAATATGTGATTAAACAATGATTCCTGTCGGTATCCCTCACCATATTCAGAGATACCTTCCACAATTTTATTTTTCAGAAAACAACTATCATATGTTCTGTAACTTTCCCAGGAAAATTTATAAAAACACTTAGAGTTCCCTTTCCAGCTGTCCAAAAATAGGAGCACAGGAAAGAGAAAAGTGGAATCCATGCCCCATAAGAATCCTGCCTGTAAAGGGCTTATACAGGAAGATACTAAAGTATTTGATTAATCACTGACAGTCCCCCATCTTTTTAAAGATTTATAGATTTTATTCCATTTTATAGTGTTCAATATACTCCAACAAAGTAGTCTAAAAATAAATAATGTATAGTTTGACTTCCATGGCAACCAGAGGTGAGTAGCTATAACTACAATATAAGAAAATAGGAAGTATACAAGCTTTATTCATGTATGCTGTCTTTGGTTTCACGTAAGCCATGACTTCCACTTGTCCACTTTGATGAAAATTAGGGAGTTTTGCTGGTTTCACAACCAACATTCCCTATCAATAAAAGAGGTCCATGTAACCCACCCCAGGATGCACTCTAGAAACAAGCTATCGCAGCTGAGTTTGCCTTTCCTTGTCAACAATTACAAATAAAAATAGTAAAGTGGATATCTGCCCCACATGTACTTGACCCTGCATCCTTGTGAAAACTCATTAAATAAGGCAGTCTAACAAAACAATATAAAATAACGTATATTTAGTAAGGATACTACTGTCATTTGCATTTTAAAGCTCATTTTAGGGTTTGTTTTGTGTGGCACTTTGTGCAACTTATTCAGAACATACAAACATACAAAGAAGCCAACAGAATAAGGCTATTTGGTCTAGCTTAGTCTGTTTTGTTGCAGGGGCCTCAGCTTTGCTACTGACCCTGCCCTGCCCTTCCCCCAACCCCCTTTCCATCAACCTCCATTAACCCTTCTTTACCCTTAACTCTATCCCAACCTCTCTTAAGCTGCCCATCTTCATTGAGACCATCTCTTCCAGCAGTGCATTCCAGCAGGTCACCATCCTCTCTCTGAAGTAATGTTTCCTAGCTCCATCCTAAACCTCCTCCCCACTTAAGATGGATATATGAGGAAAGACCGAAACTCTAAATACTGACAGTTGAAAGCCTGATGCCAGAAGATCGACACAGAAAAATCCCAACAGTGGATTTAGAAATTATTTTCAAGTTTTGCCCCCCCTTAGTTTTTATAACAAACTCTGCGGGGAGCAAAATTCCACTGTTGGGATTTTTCAGTGTTGGGCTTCTGCTTCAGGCTTTCAACTGTTGGTATTTAAAGTTTCAGTCTTCTAAAATGATACCCTTAAAACTGCATTCCCTCATATCTTGGTTGCCACTTAGCTTAAAGAGACCTTCCTTATTTACCCTATTTATCTCTTTCAAGTACTGTACTTAAAGGTCTCTATCATGTCCTCACTTTCTCTCTCTGCTTCTCTCTCTGTCCCCTCTGTCTCTCCTTCTCCTCCTCTCCTCTCCCTAGAGCACATGTTCAGGGCCCCAATCTCTCTTAATTTAACTCTGTTTGCCAATCATCTTTGTTTCCATCCTGTGGACCGTCTCCAGTAGGACAATGTCCTTCTTAATGTATAGACACATCAGCACTGTACACTTTACACCAGATGCAGCCTCACTCACCTGTACAAAGGCAGTACAACCTCCTCCCACGTACTGCTATTTCCCTGGTAATGCAGCCCAACATTTTATTTGCCCATTCTGCTGCTTTCCTACACTGTATGTAATGCTTCAAGTCACTAGTGCTCATCACTTCCAGATTCTTTTCCTCTTCTGATGCAATTACCTGGACCCCTCTGAGGCTGTACTCTGTCCTGGGGCTCTATGCTCAGTGTGCATAACTTTGCATTTCTTTGCACTGATGCCAAGCTGCCAAATCCAGACCTGCTTTAGGTTTTGTATCCCTTCTACTGTGTCTACCCTCCCACAGAGCTTGATGTCATCCATGAATAGGCACATCTTGCATTTATTACCATTCCCACTATCATTTATAAGGACATTGAATGATACCAGTCCTAGCACCAGCCCTCTGGGACCCCACTGGTGACCTCCCTGGTGCTAGATGACTCACCACTACCACTTTCTGGGTCCTGCTCCTCAGCCAGTTTTCCACACATCTGGTCAGCTTCTCCCCAGCCTCAAGATCTGCCAACTTCCTGGTCAACCTCTTGTGGAGTGCAGAGTCAAAGGCCTTGCTGAGGTCCAGATAAAGAATGTCAACTGATAGGCCTCTGTCTACTGTTGTAGTGACCCAGTCAAAGAAGTCAATCAGATCAGTTTGTCATGACTCTCCTTATTAAGCTGTGCTGCCTCACATCCTGAGATCATGCTCCTCTAGATACTCTACCAACCTTTCCTTAAAGAGTTGAAGATGTCTTTGAAAAACTTTGGAAAACGTAAGCCAGACACAATTCAGCTTGTATTTCACATATAGTTTATAGATTTATCCTCTTTATTATTTATTACTGAAGAAATTCCTACAAAACAGGATCTTTATCACTCAGAGCTCATCTGCCTCTATAACTTGCTCCTTACTTGACATTGTAATGCTCTGTTGTGACATCACAGTCTGTTGCTATGGGAATAACTGTGATGTCACAAGCACAATATTATGGCATCAGGTTGGGAAGAAGCAATAGGGCGGATGAACCCTCAGAGAACAACTCTTCTGTTTTTATGCATTTGACCTCTGTAATAAATAATGGAGATATAAAAATACAGAGCTAATAAGAAATATAAACTGCTTTGTGTCCAGATATTATGTTCTTCACAGTTCTTCTTGAGGCATCTGTGGCTCTTTAAATATGATCTCTATGAGCTTGCACACAGTTGAGGTTAGACCAACTGATCTGTAATTCCCTGGTCATCCTTTGACCCTCTTGTGGAGGGGCACTAATCTGCCATTCTTCAATTCTACAGTACCATCACTGGACTCCAGTGAACTATTGAAAGGTCTAGCCAATGGCTCTGCAAGCTCTGCTGCCAGTTTCCTCAGGGTGTATGCTGTCCAGGCCTGGTGATTTGTTCACCTTCTATGCTAGCAGCCCAGTCCTCACCCTATCCACATCTATCACCACATCTGTGCTGTCTCGCCCCGGCCCCTTTCTTCCCCATTTGCACTGGTCTGTCTTTCTCCTGCAAAGATGAAACAGACATACTCATTCAGTACCTCCCAGTTTTTCCTTATTCTCTTCCACTCATCTGCCCCTTCCTGAGCCTAACAATCCCATCCTTCGTGTCCCTTTTCTCACTTATATAGCTAAAGAATGCCTTCTCCCTTCTTAATTCCCTCAGTTATTTGGAGTTCCTTCTGAGCCTTAGTCCATTGGACTTCCTTACCTGCTTCACTAGCCTTCTTCTTCTAATCTTCCTTGTCTCCTCTCTTCTGGTCTTCTAATTTCCAATAGACTAACCTCTTGTCCCTTACTTCCTGGGTGACCTCAATACTAAACCAACTGGATGCTTTGGCCTTTGAGTTCTTCACCTTGAGCTTAATGCACTCCTCTGTGGCAACCATTATTCCTAAATAACAAACCACCTTTGGTCATCCGTATCCATGCTGATGCTTGCCAGGTGACTCCTTGGCAACTTGCCTATCTTTTCTCAAGTCTAAAATACAGGATTTTAGTCTTAGTAGGGACCCTTTTCCTGCCCATATGCAAACCATAACCACACTGTGCAATGGTCACTTCCCACCAGGGGCTCCTCTACCATTATGTCCTATATGTGCTCCATATTCTTTAGCATCAGATCAAAGATTGCTCCCTCCTGGTGAGTTCTATGACATCCTGAGTCAGGAACACACTCTGCAGTGCATCTAGGATCATCTAGCTCCTGGTGCTGGTCGTGCCATACACTCAACTCTATCTTGAGAAGGGTGAAGTCTCCCAATAGTACCACCTTTTCCTTCCTGCAGCATTCAACATTTGTGTGTTCAATTCCTTATCCTTCTTCTTCCTGTTTGGGAGGTCTGTAAACCACTCCCAACCTCACCTTCCTCCCTCTATTAGACAGTAACAGAATCTTTATTGCTTCCGCTCTCCCTCCTGTGACTTCTCCTTCATCCATGCTATACCTTTCCTGATTTGAACCACCACCCTTTCTTACGACCCTGTCCTATATAATTTATACTCAGGGATCGAGAGGACCCAGTCATGGTTTGGTGTGGCCCAAGTCTTAATGAGGTGTCATGATGTCACCACCCACCTCTACTAATAATGCTTGCAGGTCATCCTCTTGTTTCCAATAATTTACTTGTTTAGGGACATCACCTTCCAACTTGAGTCTGAGCCTCCTCCTTCCCTTGGTACTTGAAAGGTACTTAAAATAAAGTTTACTTACTTCCTCCCTTCTGTCTTTCTCTTTCTTTGTTTGCACCCATGCCCTGTTGCCCAACTTCTCTCACTCCCCACACCTCCACCCTTCAGACCCCTTTATTTGTATGGGGGCTCATTGACCACCTCCCTCTCAGAGTCTTTGGACCTACAGGCCTGCTTGTCCCTCCTTAATAGTTTAAATGCACATCCCTCAGCCAGTCATTGAATTCTCCATTCTTTTCTTCCTGACAAGTGCTGGCCCTGGCATTGGTAACACCTCTGAGAATGCAAGCAATCTGGTTAACTCCTTGCAGGTCTTCCCTATTGCCCTGACTCTATCTTGTGTTACTCCACCTCCTCTCCAACTAGGTCATTGGTACCTAGGTGTATAACTAGGTCTGGTTTTCACCCTTACCAACTCCTCAGTTCTTGGGCACACCTTCCTGCTGTCATCCCTGGCATGCAAACCACCTTCCTTCTTTTATTTGGGTCTTCCTTCCTTCCCCAGTGAATGCCTTTAATTATGGAGTCCCCTAAGATTATTATCTTTTCATCCCTCCATTTATGTCTCCTCCTTCTTTCCTTTGTTAACTGCCATATGAGTTTTCCTCCAGCTAATTGCTTCCCCTCTGCCGTTGTTAATGTCCCATCCTTGTTTTCCCCAAGCCCTGCTTGCTTGACACCACCAGAGCATCTACTTACCACCCAGATGTTTCTCCATTCTTCTTCATGCCTTCCTTTCTGGCTAGCCATACACCTCTTTTTTTTCCCTCCTCCCAACATAAAACCACCATCATTATCTGCTCCTTCTACCTGCTCCCTTCTCTTCCCACCTTGACTGCCCCACAGAGTCCTACCTCCCTGTTCCATCCTACTACCCCTGACTCTGTTCTTTAATCTGACCTCTTAACTCACCTTCTGTTCCTACTCCTCACTTCCAGACAGTGGGTGAAATCTGTTCTTTAACTCATTCACAATACAAGAGCTCTTTGAAACTTTCACCACTTGTGCCCTGTGTACTCTTAGCACTGCATCCTGGGCCTTTCAAAGCAAAATCATGCCATGATCAGCATTCCACAAACAAATGAAAATACCTCTTGAACTGCAAGTGCTACACACAAAGTAGGAGTGGCAGAGTTGTTCAGCACAACATTACCTTTCCAGTGGTGCTATGCAATTGTAATCCATTTAGTTTTATTTTATACTAGCTGAAATACCAAACAACTGTGTTTTTTTCAGATTCATTCAAAGGTACTTAGTGAGGCTTGAGAGACAAATGTCAACCATGCACACCATACCTTATACAAATGTGAATAATTCCTGAAGTATACACGATAGATTTATTATTTATTTAGCTTTTGTTGACCGAGTGCACTAGACAAATCCTGCCTATTTTCAGGCACGACCCTTGGGAGGATACATATGAATGCCAACTGACCTTGAACCAGATTAAGCTGTTGGTGGTATTTTTAGTAATGAGGAAATTTGGCCAGGACACAGGAAATTCCCCTACTGGCTGCTGGTTGGTGGCTGGTGGGGATCTTTCTGACGTCACTCTGCAGTATGGCAGATGGTTTTGAGCATCGAGAGGAGATGGAGGTCAGAGTTAGCCGGTATCTGATAAAATGCAAAACGCTAGTTCAGGGGATGTTTGCCGATGCGACTAGCGTTTCTCAGCTGGAAGCAGCACCGGAGATTAACTTAACCTTTCTGGATTCGGCTGGTGATATTTCAGCACTTAGATGATAAAGTTCAAATAATGGATTTACCTTCCAAATGTATTCCTATTTCGGCCGTTGGATGGCGTTACTTCAGAGCGTAACGCTAATATGGAACCACTAAAGGAACTGTTTTTTCAGGAGAACGCCCGGGAGGATCTGAGTTTGGTGACGGACTAAAAACGCACAAGTTATGCGATGGCAGTTCGTCTACCAGGTGCAGGTCAAGACGAGGGCATTCAAGACTGGTCTGAAGCTGTAGCCTTGTCAGAAGCACGCTGGAAACAAATGGAGTCAGGACAATGGATACCGGATTTATCATGGTCTGCTTCTTCTTCTTCAACTATGCATGCAAACCAACCAAATACTGAGCTCAGGTACTGAGGTTGTGCACAATAAATCTTTCTTTAAAAGCAACAAGGGAGGGTGGGGAGAGTATTTTGGCTTTTGCTAAGCCAAGTACCTCCACAGCAGCTCTTTCTAGCAACATAAGGAATAATGCTGGTTTGCACTTACATACTGGTATTGACACTGACTCTCAGGAGCAAGTTAAAAACCTCCTATGTCAGAACTGTTTAAAATAAATTGGAACAAGCTCCTCGGACGTAACGCAGTAAGGTTGAGATATAAAGGGGTCTTCAGGAACATCCTGATAGATATTATGCATTTAAACAATTGTTAAAAAAACTCTATGGGGTTTTGCTAAAGATATTTATGCATTAATTCACATTTCAGGGAAGAATCTTTGATATAAGTTTTCAAACTAATGCACATATGGAAAGATTTTGGAAAAATATTCATTACAAAAAATACACCCTTATGGTCACCTTTTTTGCTATACCACTCACTAGGCCTCAGGTTTGTTTTGTTACAATAATGTTCAGGAATGAAGGAGTAAATGTTAGTGATATTTATCATTGGCTTCAGTCGAAATGTGAGATTCTAGGCCCTCCTGAAGCTTTACGTGATACAGAAGGAATTTGGACAGGAGGCTGGAAATTTAAAGTTAAACTTTTTCAGGTTAATTCAGAAGTTGTGCATTTACCTAATAGTTTTTCTGGGTAAGATAGAGTTTGTTTTTATGGGACAGCTGAGGGCCTGCCAAATGTGGGATCAAACTCCTTATCAGCAGTGTATGACGCTTTGAAATGTCCTTTATGTAGGAGTTTGGTCATTCAATCGACATGTACTAATATATTCCAGTGTAATTTATGTGACGAAAAGGACATCGTTTCATCAATGTCCTTGGGCTGAACATAATTGTTCAGAAGGTTTAGACCACGATGGGCTGTGTGTAAAGCCAAACTAAAAATAAGAACTCAGTGAGCCTATTTCCCAAGCTCCCTATTGTTTTGCTCCTCCAACTTTAAATAAATTTTTGACTCGAGTAAAACTAATGATGAGTTAGCTGTTCCTGAGGAACACCAGGCCCCAGTTGATAAATTCACTTCATGGCCTTCAGTTGTCAGTAAGCAAAATTCTGGTTTAATCATGCCACCACCTTTTGAGACAGTTAAGGTGTCTTACCAGAGCTTCCTAAAACAAACTCCTGTAAACCCTCTTCCCATTGAGAATTTTTTTACCCTTACAGGATGAAATTAGAGATTCAGATCTTGAATCTGATACATCCCACATCTCAGAAATAGTAACAGACTACTAAGACAGTAAGGCCACTGAGTTAGCAAAGGATAAGAAAGGAAAAAGGAAAAAAAGAAAAGTAAGCCAGAAAAATAGCATTTGAATGAATCTATGACTTCATTAAGGCTAGCTTCTACAATGTGTAGTTTAAAAGCTTTTCAAAACAGTTGTCTATTTTATGTATTTGGGTTCTTTAAAATTAGATGTAATTTTATTACAAGAAACTAGAATTTCTTCTCTTCATGAGGTTGATCAATTAAAGAGAAAATGGATTTGGGGACCATCTTTTGGACCTTTGGAACAGAAGTGGCAGATGGTCTTAGTGTACTATTTGGAAATTCGGCCTTTAAGATTTCTAAAGTAATTGATGTGAAACCAGGTAGGATTTTAATTTTAGATTGCTCTCTGGGTGATTATTATTTTCGTTTTGTCAATATATATGGTCCTCAGACTAAAACTAGTTGTATAGAATCATTTGAAGAAATCAAACCTTTCCTATTTACCAAAAGACACATAATTTGGGGTTGGGGATTTTAATTGTTCCTAGATATAAAATTTTGCAAAACTGACGGGGAAAAATATATTGTGACACAAATGCTCTTTATAATATTATTAAAGATATGGGTCTTCAGGATGTATACAGAAGTATGTATTCACAGGCTGGTGAAACTTACCATCGACATACTTATGCTGCTCGCATTGATATGTTTTTATTTCACATTATTTACATCCTATATCTTGTTCGGTTACACCCATGGAATTTTCAGACCACCTTATTTTATTTTGTACTCTCTCTTTAAAGAATTTGCCACCAAAATTATATTCTGTGATACAAAGGTGGAGATTGAATACCTCTTTTTAAATAATCCAGTTTATTTTTCTGAATTAGAATTTTTTGGGGAGCAAAATTTTCCACTTTGGAACTATTTCCATCTCCTTATGAGTGGTGGTTACAGACCAAACATGAAATAAGAAAACTATTTCAAGGTTGGGGTAAGAATAAAGCAGATTCTGATTATAGGCAATATTTGCTTCACAGAAATCAATTGTATAAATTGATGTCTTTTCCTCCTAAAGACCGTTCTCTTTATACTGCTCAAATCATAGAAAAAAAAACAGATGAGGTTGTTCCAATATGATAGGGCAAAGTCTTTGGATTTAGAATTTAGATTTGGCACAAAAACTGCCCCAGGTCAGATCCTTATCAGGCTTGTAAAACACATCTAGCTGATACTTTAATGTCAGGTCTACTTAATTCAAATAATGAATTGATTACTGCGGATCTAGATATGTTAGATTTGGTAAAGCACCATATACAAGAATATTTTTCATGTCATGTAACATTATCTACAGATTCATTTCCAAAACAGAATTTTAGTACCTTACCCATGGTTTCTGAAAGTCTGTTAAAACTTTTAACAAATCCTATTTCTACTCAGGAAGTGACAGATGTCATTAAACAACTAAAAACCGGGTCTTCTCCAGGGATTGATGGGATCCCAAATGAATTTTATAAAACTTGTATACTTTATATGGGACTTTTTGCCCTTAGTGTTCAGTTCAATTTTGTTTACAGATAGGTCTTGTAAAGATTTTTCTATCTCACTAATGAAGTTCATTTACAAAAAGGTGATAAAACTCTTTTATCCAACTGGCAACCAATCAGTCTTTTGAACAGTGATTATAAGATATTATCTAAAATTTTAAATATTCGTTTAGAGAAAGTTGCAGAGATTCTTATACATCCTACACAGACATGTGCTATTTCTAAAAGAAAATTCAACACAACCTTTTCTTAATTAGAGATCTTTTTGCAAATAGAGTTTGTTTTCAAAAATCTGAATTAGTGGCAGCATTAGATCAAACTAAAGCTTTTGATGCAGTATGTCACTCGTATCTTTATTTTGTTTTATTACATTATGGGATTCCATGCATTTTGTGCAATGGATATCCAAATTGTATAGCAAGGCAGTTACTATTCCTCTTGTGAATGGTTTTATTGGCACAGAAGTTAAAATTAGTAGGGTGTTAGACAAGGTTGCCCTCTGAGTCCCCTTTTATATACATTTGTTTTAGATCCTGTTATTAGACATAATATCTCGAGAAAAAATAATTGGTATTGCTCCCATCCTCATTTAGATAAAATTAAGGTCACAGCCTTTGCAGATGATGTTACTCTTTTATTTAGCAGATACAGTTTCATTACAAAAGCCTTAGATATTTTTATTTTCTTTGGTCAATTCTCTGGAGCTTCTCTTAATATACACAAGAGTTTTGTATTGCAATTAGGTCAAACCATCCCTGATCTATCTAATTGTTTTAATATTTCCTTATCAAATTCACCTCAAAAATATTAGGGATATGGTTTGGGACTGAGAATATGGCGCTTTATAAGTGGGAGAAGCAGCTATTGATTGGGGAAATGAAGGTAAATCAATGGAAACACTGGAAATTGGAAAACAAAAAGGGTTATGATTATTAAAAATTTCTATTACCAGTCTTTATTTATATTAGTCATCTTTTCCTCCACCAATAGCTTGTGAAACCAGATTATATAGTATTTTTTTCAGATGCTCTGGGAAATAGGCTTAATCCAGTAAAAAGGATTTCACCTATCTTAAAAGAAGAAATGGGGGTTACAGATGATCAATCCTGTTATTTTTACACTCCATATTTTTTTTTCCTCCTTTCCTTTTATTTGGCATGAAGCTTGTTTACCATGGCATTTTGGGTAAAATCATTATGGCATAAGTACTTTTTAAATGGTCATTATTTCCTCCCAAAGTTTTAGTTTCAGACTAACTTCCAAAATATGGCCTTCCCACCTTTAAAAAGTTGTTTCAATGGAAGATACCTTTACAAAAGTTACGCTCCTTAAATAGAATATCCTTTTATGAGTATATTGTTTATGATTTACATAAAGTCATTCTTATATTTCCTAACTGTACCCTCAACAAATATGAAATATGCTTTATATAAACGAACGGATTTTAGAATTCGGGTCAAAAATTTGGGATGTTATTTGGATTTCAGCACATGGGAGGTTGGGGGTTAGAGGAAATATGAAATATAAACCTGTGAGTGATAGGTACTGTTTAAGGCCTGGATGCATTAATATGGAAGAAAGTCAAAGTCATTTTTATAGATTGTATTGATAGTAAGGATTTTTGGGAATTTGCAGCTTTTCATTGGTGTATGCCTCATTTAGGTTCTCTGACATATGGTACTCTTGTGTTAGGTGATTATTCAGGGTTTGGGATAAATATCATAGGAGCACTTTAAATGTTTTTTCACTCTTTTACAATACTTTTTGTGGCAAGCACGTTGTCATTTTGTTTTGCAACAACATCATACAGCTCACTCAGTAATTATTTCTTATGTTGAAACTGAGTTACATGCACTTACAATAAGAGATGTGAAGAATTATTCGAGTACCAAAGTTACTAATTTATGGAAACTTTTTCCTAATTTTTAAAAAATAAAAAATGTTTGTGTTGATTTCAACTCTTGATTTGTTTCAAGTTGTATTTCGGTTGTTTCCTTTTTCAATTCATATTGTTTAGATGATGAAATGTTCTTTATGTGATGTTTTGTTTATTGTTCAATAATACTTCCCCTGCCCTTTTCGATAAGTGCCATGGGATCTTTAACATCCACCTGAACTACCACCAATCCAGGCAGATGGGACCTCAGTTTAACGTCTCATCCGAAGATGGCACCTCAGAAGTGCAGCACCCTCTCATGCTGCACTACAGTGTCAGTACTGGGATATTAACCCAAGTGCCAGATGTGGGAACTGAACCCACAGCCTCTGATCTCCGGCCTCAGAGGCGAGTGTGCTACCTACTGAGCCACTGACACTGCAGATGCAAAGTACCATCAGCAGAATTATTCAGCATAAAATTACCTTTCTAACAGTACTATGCAATCAATTCTAAGCAATTTGGTTTGTTTAATATTTAGGTAAAAACTACTTACTTCCTCAGATGTTTCCGGGCCTGAGTGAAAGTCAGCTGAGTACATCTAGAGATGTTATTGGCCTTAGTGGCTGTGCTCTTCAGACACCACCTACAGGTGTACCTAGGCCTGAATGAGTTAAAGACACCCTTCAACAGTTCCCACACCTGTTACAATCTTTGCAGTCCCACCTTTCACCTACTACTTGCCATTCCCTCCCTTGGCCCCTGGCCCTCTGAGGTAGAGGTACCCCAGATTCTGGGTGATTTATCCTGCCCCTTCCCTGCCTGCTAACCTTGCTCTTCTAAGCATCCCCATCTGTTGCTCTCTCTCTCTTTAGACCTGCTCTTTTACTCTCCCTCCATGCTCTCAGTTCCCATCTGAGCTGCTTTGTTTCTAACCTTAGATGCTTCAGGCTGCTGCACATTTCTGCCTGTAGTTGCTCAGTCTCCTGCACATTGGACACCCCTCTGTACCCCTACATTGTCCCTCAGAAAGACTACTGTTTCACAAACCATTCTAGCACACCATCCTCCTCCCATTATACTGATGCTTATACAGGCTTCTATTCCCCACATCCTCCAACCCACACCTCTCCTAACCCACTAGATATGTATCTCTTCATATAATCAGAGGGTTTGTCAACAACAGCCCCAAGCCCCTCAGCTTTCCTGCCTCACCGTCCTTGATGCTCAGTACAAATATAGTTAGGAGAAGAAAATATGCAGGCTGACAATTTATTTCCATGTGGTGCATAAATGTTTTTATTTATTCTTGTTCTTTTAATCAAGCTTATTCTCTCAATAGCATATCATTTTATTTTCGTAAGTCCAACATTTCAAAATTACACAATCTCTTCATCAGGGATTTAGGCTATAAAATAATTTAAAGGGGGCTCATTAAAGTAAAGTTGTAAGATTACCTTATGGGCTTTATAGCCCATTTTCTCTGCTACAGCGATAAACCATGGGTGGTAAAATATTAAATTAATGCAGTCCTTTTAGAGAGGAAAGGGATTGTAAGCTAGCTGCACTGCCTGTAATCTTTTCCAGGTTCCCGGTCCACCTACCATGCTTCACGCTCAGATATTTTGTGGCGTCCTGCCAGGGAGAGTGCGGGGAAGTGCCCAGTGACTACTATGTAGACTATTTTAAAACCTTTACTTTTGCCTAGTTAAGCTACCTTTCACTCAAATGAAAGCCACCACTCAGCTAATAAGGCCCTATTGGTTGGCGGTGGCTTTCATTATTGAAAAGTAACTAAATAAACATAGTTAAGGTTTTGGAAATAGTCACCATAGGATTACTGGTGCCCTGTGCTCTCCCTGGCAGGACATCACAAAACATCTGAGCATGGGGCATGGTAGGCAGACCAAGAACTTGGAAAGGATCGGTTGGCAGGCAGTGCAATCAGGGTTGTGATCCTTTTCCTCGCCAAAAGGACTGCATTAAATTTTAATATTTTACCACCCATGGACAATTGCAGAGGCAGGGTAATGGGCTATGAAGCCTATAACTGTAAGTGCCAGATCTTACACCTTTACTTTAAATAAATAACAGTAATTTTTCACTGTTACTTATATTATTTTTGTGGTTATGAAGTATGGAGGATAAAAACTCCATATTTACCTTATTCTTGTAACATCAGGTATATACACTTCCACTTTTAATGTTCTTGCCTGGCAAAGTCTTAATTCTATATGATAAAAAAATAGAATAATTGGATTATTTTGTAAATTAATATATGGCTTATCCTTCTTTTATACTTACTAATTATGAGCGCAAAAAAATGCACTTCTTTCAACATAATCATGACAATTTCAGTATTACAGAAAGAAAACATTGTTTCATTTCATCAGTTTCATATATTCATTTCATGTGTTGAATAATACAAATCTGCACTCATATAAATCATATGTGTCCTATTGTAATACATTATATTCTTTAGTAAGATACATTTTATCCTACAACACAAAAGCGTTTTATACTTTCAAAACCAAAAAGCATTTTGTAATTTCAGAATCATACTGTTTGCCAATTCTACATTCTTTAGGAAACCACACATTTCTGTATTGAAAATTAGTATTTCTGTTACACCTTTTGGTTATTTTTAGTTATCCTATCCGCTTCAGTTCTGGTTTTCTTGTGTTCTTTTAGCTTCAAGCTTAAGAGATTACATTCATGTTATTCATATTTTTAATGTGATTCTAAGTATTGCATTCATATACTAGTTCTCCTAATTGAATAATGGTTCACAACGGAACTGACTAACAAGAATTTTTGTAACAGGATTATACTTTTATTTTTATTTTTATTTATTTATTTAGGGATTCAGATCATACCTTTGAGCTCAGAGCTCTTTTACAAAGGTTCCACATCAAACAGTGACAATGACATCAATAACAAACAGTTTATATACAATACTCAAATAGTAGGTAGCTAGTATACAGTAAGGTTACAATGTCATTCATAGAACCAATGGTGATAGTGCAGCATCAAGAGCATTCAACTAGGGTAAGGACAGTGTTTATAGGTAGTGAAGGAGATAAAGAGGTCTGACACCTAGTGTGAGAATCAAGGAGGAGTCAAGGTGAGGGGAGGGAGACTGGGTGGCCAAAAGAAGTGGCTTTGTCAAGAAGGTTGGGAAGAAGTGGTAGTAGGTTGGTTTTAAAGTTGATCCAGTGGGGAAAAGGCATGGGGGAGGAAGACAGAGAGATAGGGCAATACCAATTGAGTATGTGAATTTCCAGTACAAATATAAGCCATAACCTACCCACCTCTGACCAGTGTGGCCTGCACCCTGCAGTTCTCACTGCAGACACTCTGCTGATGCCTCCAGATGTCACTGGGTCAGATGCCACACTTCTATTCTGTGGCACTCATGTTTTGGGATCATTCACACTTTCTGGTCACTTGGACCCGAGTATTTTATAGGGATTACAGCTACCATACTAGTTGGCTGTAGTCACATGATCTGCTGTGATGGCCAATGATGCCAGAATATGGCTGCTGAGTCCTCCCTAGCCCACCCTGGTGCATCTCCACTCCTCCGGAACCCCATGCAGAGACCCCAATACAGCAAAAACATTATTTCACCACATGCAAAGCCCCACAGGTAATAATTCCAGACTCAGCCCACAGTAGCACATAGCTGTTGGGTCCCACTGCTCCCTCTGCACCCAGTGATGTCTGCTGCCCATCTGAGGCTCAGTGATGAAACAACCTTACTTAACCTCCCAGACTACAGCCTGAAGTTCTCCCTGTGGATGCTCTGCCAATCCTCCTGATGTTATTAGTCAAATGCCACACTTCTGCTGTGTGGCACTCATGCTTTGGGGTCACTTGGGGCTCTGAGTATTATATAGAGACTACAGCTGTTCTGTTGTCTGGCTGTAGTCATGTAGTCTACTGGGACTGCAAATGATGCCAGAATATGGCTGCCACACCATCTCCCTCATCCTGCCCTCTGGTGTGTCCACCTCATCACAAAACCTACACAGAGCCCCCAGAACCACACAAACTGAACTGAAGGGTGCCTAATTAATATAGCTTGGCAGAAGACAACAGGAGAAAGGACTGCTGTGTGACTGAACTTCTCTGCTGGGACTAAAGTAGAAGAACTTTTGTATTTGGACCTTTAATTTAGGATAAAAACTAACATACAAAAACAAAAAAGTGTGTGTTTGGGTTAACTGAACTGAAAGGGTAACTGAAACGTCATCTAGGTGTAAATCTCAGGTGACTGAAAGGACTTAACTGCTGTGAGGTTTAAATTACTTGTACAAAGATCTGGTAAGTAGGGGAAGTGGCTTAGCTAGAAGGAAGCTACATTTAAAGATTACCTTAGAAAGATTCTGCTAATAGCTTGGCAGAAGACAACAGGAGAAAGGACTGCTGTGTGACTGAACTTCTCTACTGGGACTATATTGCCCTCCTTCCCTCCCTCCACCCCCCCCACCCAAAGCTAGTTCTATTTTTATAGACACAGGATTTGACTGATAACAGTAACTTCCTGTTTGGGGCAGGAAGTGAGTGAGCACAGAACCACCAAGGACCCACCATCCTAGAAGGGCAAGAGTAGCCTCCGGCCCCTCTAGCTGCTGGAGGTCTGCCTCTGAACAAGTAAGTGGTCTACTGAGAAATATAGGATATTCTTGTCTCAGAACAGGACAATCAGGAGCTTAAAGGGACACAGGCAGAAAGTAAGAGAGAGAGATAAAAACAGAGGAAAGAGTAAGGATTGCAAACAGTTAAGGGGCCAGAAATAAGAAATGATTGGAGTGGTGCAGTGCAGTGGCTGTGGAGCAGCAGTCTTCAGGAGATGTTCTGGAGGATGCGGTGTTGTCCCATCTGCAGGCACCTCTCTGGGCTGAGGGAGGAGGTTGCTCATCTCAGGCTGAGTTGGCCAGGATTTGTGGGACCTTCTCTTCCATCCAGGGACCACCAGTGCCACTGCCATTGCCTCAGAGGTTGCCAAGAAAGAGGAGCGGTTGGACCACAGTGGGCTCAGGGAGGGTGAGGGTGGTGGAAGAGGCACATCCCTCCAGTTGTACCTTCCACAACCCTATGCCATTCTGGCAAAGTGTGGTTCCTCATGGAGGCACCTACAGTGGAGACCAAGGAGGATGTTGGGAACCTCCACAAAGGAGACCCACAGGAGGGTGGCAGGGGACCCTGCAGGGAAGGAACAACTCCTGGTGGGGACTCCATTGTTAGGAAGGTAGAACTGGGCAAGGAAGGGAGAGGGAGGTAAGGTGCCTGCCTGGCGCCATGGCTTGAGGGACAGGGAGAGAATCCTCAGGATTGCTGGAGCAGCTGCACAGGGAGGGAGCTGGATATCATTGTCCACCTAGGGACAAATGACCTGGCTAAGAAAGGGATTAGAAGTGCAGGAGAGTTTGTGGAATTGGGGAGGGCCTTGGTCAAGTAGTACCACGGTAACCTTTTGAGATGCTATACCTATCTATGGCATAGGGAGAGGCTAGGGTGCTCTGTACCATGGGATTCAATCAGTGGTTGAAAAACTGGTGTGGAGCTCAGGGATTTGGCTTCATTGGGGACTGGGGGTCCACCTGGAGTGATGCAAGCCTATACTGGCATGATGGGCTGCATCTGTCCGGGAGGGGAACCAGGATCCTAGGTGATAGGTTTAAATGCTTCATTGGCAAGCTTTTAAACTAGCCAAGGGGGGAGGCACTGGAAAGGAGCAGGAAAATCCTAGCCCCCAAACAATCACAGTAGTAAGTGTGCAAACACCAACATGGAGGTGTCAATAGGGAGAAGGGCAGGGGTAAATGGAGAAAGCGACAAAGGCAAGAAGGACAGGGATGGGGCAAAGGGGTAAGGCCATCAGGAAATGGAGGGTAATGAGTACCAATGCCCGTGAGTCTGGGCAACAAGCCCGTGGAGCTGGTGGCCTTAATGGAAGAGGGATGCCTGGATATTGTAGCAGTCACAGAAACATGGTACACAGAGAACCATGACTGGGATGTTAACATACCAGGGTACATAACTTACAGGAGAGACAGGCAGGGAGAAGAGGGGAGGAGTAGCTCTCTATGTAAAGGAAGGGATAAAGCAACTGAACAAAAGAGTAAACAGGAGGAGAGGAGGCACTGTGGGTCACCTTGGAGACTGGAAGGGCACCACAATCCGCACAGGAGTTGTGTACAGACCCCCATGTCAGGGGAAGGAATGGACAAGGATATGATGGAAGGCATTCTTAGAATGGCAGAGAAAGGGGAGATACTGTTGATGGGAGACCTGAATATGCCAGATGTTAACTGGAGCACATTTGCTGCAGCCACATCCAAGAGCAGGGCCATTCTTGATGCCCTACAGGTGGCAGGCATTAGACAGCTAGTTTGGAACCCACTCGAGAGGGAGCAATCTTAGACCTTGTACTCTCAAACGGGGGCAGTGAGAGGATCTCAGATCTAGAAGTAGGTTGCCATCTGGGGACAAGTGACCATCAAACAGTGTGGTTCACGTTAAACTCAGCTACAGAGTCAACCCATACAAAAGTGATGAGGGTACTGGACTTTAGGGAGGGCTGACTTTGGCAAGATGGGACAGTGCCTCAGAAAAGCACGAGCAAACAGGCTAGAAGGAGGTGTGGAGCAACAATGGGGAATTATCAAAACTGCCATCACAGAGGCAACAAGCCTTTGTGTGAAGCAAATAAAAATCAAAATGAAAGAAAAATCCACTATGGTTCTCAAGAGAGGTGGCTGTGAAAGTCAGGAAGAAAAAGATAGCATTCCGGAAGTATAAGGAAACACAGAAGGAGCAGGACAGAAGCTGTACCAGTTAAGGCAGAAAGAAGCGGGAGGAAGTCAGAATAGCAAAGGCCCAAACTGAGGAAAGATAGCCAACTCAGTTAAGAAGGGATAAAACCTTTTATAGGTACATCAGCGGCGTAGAAAGACAAAGGGAGGGATAGTGAGGCTGAATAGAATGAATGGTGGGTGGGCAGAGGGGACAGTGAAAAGCAGGAATACTGAATGAATATTTCTGCTCAGTATTCACAAAAGAGGAGGAAGTGCCTAATCCAATTAACAGAAGCACTCTTGATAGGGGTCGATCCCAGTCCTTTCATAGAAGAAAGGGTTCTGCAAGAACTCCTAAAACTGAAGGTGGACAAAGCAGTGGGTCCTGATGGAATTCACCCAGAATTCTAAAGAATTAAGGAAGGAACTAGTGAAACCACTGACTACTCTTTTAATAAATCATGGGAGGATGGTGTGGTACCCGAGGACTGGAGGAAGGCGGATGTGTTTCCCTTCACAAAAGTGGGACCAAGACAGAGGCAGGAAACTACAGACCTGTCAGTCTGACCTCTGTGGTAGGGAAAGTGATGGAGTCACTTCTGAAGGAAAGAATAATTGAGTACCTAGAGGTCAGTGGAGCACAGGATCCAAGGCAGCATGGGTTCACAGCAGGAAGGTCATGTCAGACGAATCTAATAGATTTCTTTGACTGGGTGACCAAAGTAGTAGACCAGGGAGGGGCTGTGGACATGGCCTACCCAGACTTTAGCAAGGTATTTGACACAGACCCACACAAAGATTATTAGTCAAATTAACCAGCCTGGGAGTCCCAGGGTGGTAGCCTGTAAAACATTGGCTGGACAACAGGACACAGAAGGTAATTGTAAATGGAGTCCATTCTGAAGAAAGGGCAGTTACCAGTGGGGTACCGCAGGGTTCAGTATTGGTCCAGTCCTTTTTAATGTCTTCATCAGTGACATTGCAGAGGGACTGGAAGGAAAAGTATGCCTTTTGCAGATGACACAAAGATCTGCAACAGGGTTGATACACAAGGAGATGGAAAGGATGAAAAGGGACTTGGCAAGGTTGGAGGAATGGTCAGACATATGGCAGCTAGATTCAATGCAAAAAGTGAAAATAATGCACCTGGGAAACAAGAACCCAGGGAAGAATACACAATGGGTGGGGAGGTAGTAACAACAACAAAACAGGAAAGGGACCTGGGGGTAATCATATCAGATGACCTTAGGGTTAGCAAGCAATGTGAGAAGGCAGTAGGGAGGGCTGGGGTACACTGGGATGTATAGGGAGAGCATCAGCAGCAGAAAACAGGAAGTTGTTATCCCTGTTACAGACAGTTGGTGAGACCCCATCTGGAATACTGTGTCCAGTTCTGGAGACCCCATCTCCGCAAGGACATAGACAGGATAGAGGCAGTCCAGCGGAGGGCAACTAAAATGGTGCAGGGTCTGCAAGAGAAGCCGTATGAGGAGAGACTAAAGGAGCTTAATATGTATACCCTTGAGGAAAGAAGGAGAAGGGGACATGATAGAAACATTCAAGTACCTCAAGGAATCAACAAAGTCCAAGAGGGTAGCATCTTTCAGAAAAAGAGACTTGCAAGAACAAGGGGACACAATTTAAAGATAGAAGGAGGGCGGTTCAGGGCAATGTGAGGAAGTATTATTTCACAGAGAGGTAGTAGATGCATGGAACAGCCTTCCTGAGGAAGTTGTGGGGTCTAAAACTGTGGAGAATTCAAGAATGCATGGGACAGACATAAGGCAATTCTTGTGCGGGCAGGAAGATATAGGCTGTTGGTTAACTAGGATCTGCAGCCTATCCTGTAGGTAGGGAAATGGGCAGACTAGATGGGCCTAGTGGTCCTTATCTGCCGTCAAAGTCTATATTATCTATCTGCCTTCAATCCATCCATCCACCATCTGATCACACAGCCAATATTAAAACAAAATATATTTTGTATTCAAGAAATGATGTACATACTGTAGGTGAGGCAGTTGACAAATCAGCTTTTGTTCTCTCCTCTAGGTCTTGATGTTTGACTTGCAGTGCAAATCTTTTAAATGTTTTCTCTTTTGCTCTTTTTCATACATTCCATATGAATGTGTATCACTCTCTTTTACTAAAGTAAAACAGTACTGATCTCTGTGCACATAAATAGTTCCCTGTCCTTATCTGTTGTTTTTCCTCCTTGATTAATCTGCTTTATTTGACTTGACTACATTTGGCTTTTTGCTGATTATCTAGCAATGCCCAAGTTCAGTGGCAAATGCCTCCCCTTCTTCTGGCTCTCTAAATTCATCTAGTAACCAGTACTGGGCTAGTATCACCAAGAACTAACTACTTGCTCATCATGAGTAGGGATGTAAGTTTGTCATGGATGAGTTTTTAATGACTAATTGTTCATGAAATCATTAGTAAACAGTAGTAAATGTCATGGCACTGTCATCATTGCTACATTCTGATGACACTAGTGAAAGTCATGGAAGTCCTGAATAAAGATCAGGCGTCATGGAATCAATGACGTGTATGACTGCCATGACAAATTTACATCCTTAATCATGAGACATACACTTCTAGTGAAACCATGTGAGGGTTAGGAACAAAAACTCTGGTCAGAGCCAACACAGCTGCTTCTGAGTGAAAACTATTCAGAATGCCTGCTAATGGCGTACTTGCACCAGTTCAACAAATCAAGATGAACAACAGGCACGAGACTGCTGTCCAGAAGTAAAAGCAGTTTGTAGAGGTAAAACAGACTGGATCAGCACTTTTGATTGCAGGAAAATTTTATTTAGTTATAGCCATGCAGAGAGTGTGGTATTTACCTAGTGCTTTAGACATAACTCAGTTATGTTCTGCGTCGAGGGGACTTCTGCTGAAAAAATAGTTTAAGTCTGAAGCACCATGTAAGGGCAGTGTTCCATGTGTGGCTGTAAGTGCTCTCTATATGGCTGTAACAAAATAAAATGTTCCTTCATTACAACGGACAGTGATCCATCTAAGACTGCCTGTGAAAGCTACCCTCCTCCCAGTCTGTTTACTTCCTTAAGTTTCCACAGTGCCTATCCCATGCTAGCTTGAACTCCCCAGTGTGTTTGCTTCAGTTGAAGGTACTGATCCAGTGTTTGTTTTTTACCTCTACAGATTGGTGTTACTCAGGAGTGTGGCCCTGCCTGCTTTAACAATAAGAACATTTTGGAGTGAAATAGCTTTCAAGACATTGAGCCACTCTGGTGGTGGGGCCCCAAAATGCTTCAAGCATTTTCAAGTTTAGTTTAGAATAACAGAATAGAATAGGATTTGGTATATGCTTGCATGTACAGTTACTGTGTCTCTAATGGCTATAAGTGCATTCTTGAGTTCTTCAGGTAACAGAACTACAAAGTGAAGCTAAGCAGTTCTGGGACACAAAGGACTTGAGCAGAAACTTTATAGCCACAAGACATGTAGGAGCTGTACACATAAATATAAATCAAGTTTTTAGATTTCTGTAAAGAACGCAAATTGAATTTAAAGTACAAATTCCAGATTGTGTGGAAAATAAGAGAAATTCTTGTGTGTGAAATGGACTATCCTATCTGAACTTACAATGGTTGCATTACAACTATTTGCATGAGGTGTTTTTGGGACTAATAGTACTTGAAATGTTTAGACATAAACAATCCTAATCAGCCAATAATTATGTCATAATTTATCATTTTTCTATAGGGTACCATGTGATAACAGCGCTAGCATATCGGCACCTACTGAAACAGCTACTGCAAATCGATGACAAGCAAAATGGTGATGTGCAAAATAGCACACAACAGAACAAACTATACTCTGTTACATTCTCCTAAAACTACAATGCATCACTAGAATTTTATGGGGTGGTACATTAACTTGCACCCCCCTTTAGGGGACTTTGTCTCCAACCTCCCATAACTTTAATTAATCAACTCTGGGGCTTGATATTGGGGAGAGTGGAAAACTCCTGAGGGGCTACTTTGAGGGACATACAGTGGAAGGGGAAATGTTGGGGCAAGCTGCAGATGGGGGTATGACACAAATGGGGTACAGCAGTGAAAAATAAAAATAAAACTATTATTACAAACAAACCTCAAACAGCATTATCAATCACCAGTCCCAAACCCAGGTTGCCTGACTGGAAGACAATGACTTTAACCAGCACACCAGATGACAGGCTCGAAATTGACCCAATCCCCAAACCTACACATCCTTTCCAAAGAACAAAGAAGGTATGTCCTCAAATTGCAATGTGCTCTTAATGACTATTGCTATTAAGAGCACATCAGCCAATTTCATTCACCATTTTCACTTCACTCATATTGACTCGCTCAAAACGAGTTGCTCTAATCATGGGTTACCTGTGTATAGAGGATAGTGGATGGCCAGCCATGCAATCCAAGTTTGTGTTGTCACCAACCTCGAGAGTAGTCAGAACCTTGCTGGCAATGCAGACTTGTTTTGCATTTGACTGGGCATCCACTGTGTTATATAGTATATGATTTTTATGTTAAAAATACATTTTACCCCCACAGACAAAATGCACATCATTTGGTGAAACGTTTAGAACTAATAAACCACCCACACCCAGCTGCTAATACTCATTGTCATGTTATGGACAGTTTTTTTTGCCTTTAAAATCATTTGAAAAAGCTTACTTCATAAAAAAAGACTTGGGTGATGAGCAAAAGCAAGATCTGCATCTATGTGCTTCAATTAAATCAACATGGATTCACACAAATACCTTATAGTGCAGCTCGTGTTCATGCTTGTTTCCCAGTTCCTTTCATTTTGTTAGTAAGATTCTTTTAAATGATTTTGAAAAAAACACTATCAAAGTCACTGGGTAGGGCATTAACAGCTGGGTGCAGGGTAAGTTTATTAGTTAAAATTATTTTAAAAAATAGAAGCTTTCTGTGTTTAGTCCATGTGTGGTGAGGGAGACAACAATTGTGAGAAGAGAGCACAGGTGGCACTGCATTTCCATTCTTCTCAAAAAGTTGCTACACCACAGACAAGTGTCACAGCATTCTGTTGACCTCTGATTTGTAGTACCAGAGTTTTTCAGTTTGGACAGTAAACAATGCAGAACAGACCCTAAATTTATAATATAGTGCCTTTCATACACTGTAACCCTAAGTGCTTTACAAAGCACCAAGTTACATACAGGTAGTATGCATACCATTATGTGGATGATGCAATTTGAGAGCTGCAATTAGGGTGCTGCAAACAGTTCCCCTGTCATGCTGGTGAACTGGATTTGCAGTGCTCAGCAGTGATGGTGCCATCTGGGTGTTGTGCCCTTGCCCCATACACCTCTGACCTGGAAGTAATTATATTGAAGTACAGGGGTGTGAAACAGCTGGAACATGTCCTGGGGCATTGGGTGCAGTGGGCATTGGGTGGCATAATAACCAGGCACAATGTTAGCCATTGGCATTGTGTTTGAGCCCTATGGATGATCATGTTTTTCTTGTTGCTGCGACATGGATAAACCCAAACAGTAAGGGTTCTCTGCAGCACATATACAAAGGCCAATGAGTACACTTATTTGATACCACAGGCATACTTCAGTAAACTGGTGTTTTCAAGCCACATATCTGGAGAGTCACACACTGTAGGCAACAAACCTTATATTTACATTTTTCATCCCATTACCTTAATGCAACAGATCTCTTTTCCCAAATAGTACAGTACAAAGCAAATTAAGTTCATGTTGTCTTCTCTTTTGTCAGTAGGAAATGGAAAAAGGCTGGCATCAGCACAGTAATAGAACTACCATTCATAGGGCCAGCAACCTGAGTTCTGGAATAAGCTAGAGTCAGTTGAGGCTGGCAAAGGATTAGAGGACTGAGTGTCTCACAGAGCGCTCTTCTCCTCCACAGTGGGAGGGTCTCTGTCTTCACTGCAGTGCTGCTAGTGGGTGAACACTGGTGAAAACAGAGCAGAGGCATGGTGGAGGTGACATCTGGTGGTCTCACAGCAGGCATGCAGGTGTGCATACTGCTGCTCTGAGCCCCCTGTTGGATGACCTGGGGATAGGAGAAAACAGCAGCACATATTCCCAGCAGTAGTCAGAGATGATGCCCCAGTATAACTTCAGGACTCCATACCACTCCCACCATGCTGCTTCATGCAACATTAGAGAATTGAGGAGGTTGCTGTGCACTCCTGCCCCTGTCTTTGGTACAGTGTTATGACTTGATGGAAGTGGTACAGTGTATTGCAGTCAGGTGTAATAGAGGTCTGGTACTTGGGGTAGCCCAAAGAAGAACTGCACCTGGGATTGGAGGGGCATACATGAAAGTTATGCAAGTAATGGGGTGCTTACCATTTGCATAGTGTTTAAATAGCATTTCATTGTTTGGGGGCTGACGATGGGGCATTCCTCCTGGACTGCCATATCCCACAAAAATTAAGCATATTGACATTGAACACCCCCTAGTAACAATGAGGACCCCCAGCACACTGTAGAGGCTCTGAGGACTGGGGACCAGAGAAGATAGGGTCAAACAAGGTAGGATATGTGGTTTGTAGACAGGCAGAGGGGCCACATAGCTGCTTTCTGCTGCCTTTATGGAGATGTAGCTAATGACCCCTCCACTGGCCCTATGCATTGAGGAATTTGTGTCCAGGATTGGGTGGATGCTGGCCTCTGCCCCCTGGCAAGCTACCATCCCACCCCCACCCTCATAGAGAGTGTACTGTTCAGGCACTGGTAATAGGGTACACACCAATACCATGGATACTGTAAAGTACCCAGATGGTGTGTAAGGAGTGCATACGGGATGCTCCATGGCTTTTCCAGGACCTCTGCATGTGGGAGTGGCAACAAACCATTTGAGGATTGGGCCCTGAATATACAGGCTGCTGCAAATACACAAAACATAGTAATGAAATGAGATATTGTACATTGCAGGGTAATGATGCAGCTGGGAAGCTTCCTCCAACCTTGCTCCACTAGCTGTGAAGCTTGATCAAATAGAAATTGAAAAAGTAGATGTGGAGGTGCACACTGAACAGCATAATAAAATAAGTGGTGAAGAATACTCTATAAAATACAATGCCATTAATATAGGTCTGTTGTTAACAGGGAATTGCAAATAAAGCATACCATTACAAGTTGCAAGAAGGCTGAAGATTATTAACTACCAGGATAATCAAGGGTTAAAACTCAGCTCTGTCCCTAAAGAAGTGAAAAGGAGTGTAGCTGATGAAAGCAATCATGCACAGAGACAGACACTCAGAAAGCAACTGAACAGCAGCTACAGCTCACAGTACAAATTTCAACAGTAAAAGAAAGTATGAGGCACACAGCTTATTGATTTAAATAATTAACAAATATCTTCTTTAGAAGACACATGTTTTCAAGAAATTAACACTGTAGCAACTTGCTCTGAATAACTGAGCTCTGTGGAGAATGGACACTCCCTCAGCTGCTCTGTAGTTTGATTCAGCTCAGGCTGCAGCAGATCAAAAGAGGTGTGTGTGTGTGTGTGTGTGTGTGTGTTGTGCGTGTGCATGCATGTGCGTGTGTGTGTGTGTGTGTGTGTGAGAGAGAGAGTGGGACTGGGAAAAGGCATTAGTTTAAACTAACTCAGAGTGCTCGATTCTCAGAAAGGGCTTAGAGTGACAAAAGCTGTGGCAAACAGCAGCTTGTGCCAAAGCTTAGTACTCCAGGGATCCTGCACCAGATTCTGCACCTAAGTCCCCACACTTGCAGCAACCTCTCCCCATGTAGCAAATACATGGTACACAGAAGGGTTTGCCACAGGCTCCTTGTGGCCAGGCAAGTGTCCCCCATCCTTGCTCCCTGTTGAGATACCAAACCACTCATCCCTGGTTGTCTAGTGCCCCCTTCCTGATCCTCCATGCTGCCCCTAGGAGTTATTATGTAATTTATTAGATCTCAAAAATAATAAGGCAAAATACAGAAAATAAAGGTTAACATGTCTCAGCTTAGCATGGCATGGCTTCAGACTCCAGATGAATATCCTGAAGGACTTACACCTTCCCGGTCCTTAAGCAACTGACCGCCTATCTAAAAAAAAAAACTAGTCCCTAGTGGCAGGCTTTAATACATTTTTAAGAGTGACATCACCATCAGGTGACCATGTAATTGTCTGTCTCCTGTAATTTCTTCTTTTATGTATTACTACAGTCTCTTTACAATCTTTTATCTGCTGTGGACTAACAGACTGTATCATGACATATAACATTCTCTAGACATATATTACTCAGAAGCTTGCTAACTTCTTAATTAGGATCTGTGTCCTCATAATGGGGTAAGCCCTCCCTTGGGCAGTGACCTCACATATTTGGATCACTATAAATTCCCTACTAGGGGCTGCTGCTGCCCTATAGGGCTCAGTTCCACAGGAGGCTTCCCTTGAAACAGTAGAGTCTACACTTGTTTGTGAACTAGGGCCTTTGGAAAAAGTTGCTACATTGGGGCTCCTTCCATTCACTAGAAACCCACTGATTGAGCAGGGTAAGTTCCTATTAATACAACATAACACTATGCTGACAAGATATAGTAGCTTGTAGTAGTTTGGTTGGGTGTGTTCTGTTGGAGTTTTGTTCCCAGTTAATATTATACATTTTCCAGACTGTAGATACCAGCTTTATAACAACATCAATACAGCACCACAGGTAATGGAACCTTTATAGACATATAAAGTAGCATTGTGTAGCCTGCTGCAGTTTCTGGGATAGCAATGGGAATGGAAGAATGAGGTGCACTCTTCTTCTCCCTTCTCCTGCTAACTCAGTAACTGCAGAATACATATTCTACTATTGTTTATTTTGTCCCATTTTGTGTGGTTATTATCTTTTTCATATTCTCTCACACAACAACAGACTCTCCTGCTTTCTCCCTAGGCAGACATTTTCTAAGTTCAGAGGCTTCTAATTTTTAAAGAGCACTTTACCTAGTTCTCTTTCTTTACCGGAAGAGGGTAAAACCCTAAGACAGTGGTCACCCTATCACACATTCTCCCTGCTCAAGAGGGCAACTGTCCTGCAGTTGTCCAAACGTTCACATACCCTATAGGGTGTGGTGGAGCTCTGTTGCAGCCTCACCATAGAGCTCCACCCCAGGGTCCCGTAACTGAACTGAAGACTGCAGAAAGGTCTTCTAACCACCTAAGTGCGGTATAGCTTACTGCAGCAAATTCTTTACCCTGGGACTGTGCTGAAAACCATTATCTATATCAGTAGTTACTACCTACTGAAAACATGAAAGTTTCATTATTCCAACTAACTAGCACCCTGGAAGGGTATGGAGCTTCAGCCCGCCCTCTCTGTAAAGCTTCACCCCAGGGTCCCTTAACTGAGTTGGCACTATCCAACATATAATGACTTAAAAGTATAACAATTCATCTTTAACTTTACCCTGGGGCTAACAAATCATTCAACATAGCATTCAACAATGCCTGCTGTATTCAGTTTCTAATACAGATCACACCATAAACATAATACTGGATACTAGTACCTAGTCCATTCCTATGAAATATCAGGCACCTATAAACAGAGTGCACCTTCTGACATTCCATTGGAGGTCAAATTCTGTAATCTCTCTTCACCTGGACCAGAAAAGGAAATGGAAAAAGACCAAAGAGGAGAGAATTTGCCTGATAGTGGCCAACCTATCAGATGAAAAGTGAAACTGATAGTGAGCAAGATAAAAAAGACTGTCATGACCGCAGTTTATTTTTTGAGAGAGTCCATTATTCTACAGCTGGCAGTATCCACCTTCCCTTTCTCTGGAAGGGGATAGAGCTATGATCCACCTTCTCCATAAGCTCTGTCTTAGGGTCCCATAATTTAAAACATATTCTGTAAAGCAGATTTATTTTGCTTCTTTCTATACACAAACCCGAGACACTGGTTTTGTATCATTTTAACATCTTATCCTCAGTATCTATCAGCAGGTAATTCCCAGGAGTTTATGCTGTTTTCTAGCTTCTGACAAGCTCATGCTATAACATATCTCCTGGGCATATACATCCAGCTTTAACAGTCATAGCTATTCGCATAGACATTAAACATTTCAAATATCACAAGGTATACTCTAGTGTATCAAGGGCTACCATCTTACTCCAGTTGCCCTATATGGGAGTCTCCACACTTCCCTAGGTGCCACTTATGTTGGCTAGCTACCTGATGAGCACCTCCTTCCTTACACCTTTTTGGTAACTCCCTATGACAGTACTCTTTACCATCCCTGAGGGTAATCAGCCACCTGTCTGTTTAACTTAGGCCAGTAATAACAAGGGGTTAGTTGTGATAAGATCTCTCCCTGGCCTAAAGACTTCTTTGGACGTCATTTGCCATGTCAATATCCTTTCCCTAAGAGCTACAGGCACTACAACCCTGGCATCCACCTTTTTGTCTGGGGCATAGGCCTCATGTGGTGAGCATTTCCTATCTCTTTCCATACCACCACAGCCCTTCTCCTACCCACCGTTAACTGGTCTCCCATCCTGCACTTAATGTATTCCCCTGAATGGACAACCTCAGGGTTCCTCCCTGTAACTGTTCCCAATCATGTTCAAAAACATTCAGATATTATGATAGGGGTTTGCAACATAATAAAGTCCCTTCAGCCTTATTGGCCTCTTCCTTGTTGCTTGGAGGCATCACTCCAGAAAGCTCATGGACAGTCTCAATCTAACCTGGGGACTTCTCTCATGGATCATACTTCTCTAGGTAACAGCCAGAAAAATCGATAATAAGGACAACAGGGTTTCCATCTGGGGTTTTCCTCCACTAGGTCCCTTGGCTCCAGGTCCTTTGCTGCCTCCACTAATTCCTCACAATGGCACTTCTCCAGCAGCACCTGGTAACAGTGTTTAGCCTCCTCTGGTGCTGGTCCAGCTCTCTGTGGCACTGGTCTGCCTCCAGCCATTTTCCACTGAGCTAGTTCACCAACCTTATCAGCTCTGCCACTTGGTCTTTGGATCCTTCATGCTTCTGTGGTACCTCACCCTGGTCACCACCTCCAGTTATCCACATCCTTGTAACTGGCACCATGCACCACTACCTGTTCACCCAAATAGTACCAGGGCTGGTACCACCTGACTGGAATACCCCCAGATTCCTGGACTTCCAGTCAGATCCCACCACTGCCAACATATGTTGTAGGCTGCAGGATTTCATAGCATAGAAACAGGCAGACAAATCGTAAGGTGCATAAAATGCTTGGAAGTGTTTGTTATTTTATTAGAACTCAAAAATAATAAGGAAAAATACAGAAAATAATAGTTCGTATGTCTCAGCTTAGCATGGCATGGCTTCAGTCTCCCTGCTGAACATCCTGAAGGACTTACTGTACACCTTCCCAGTTTGTAAGGAACTGACCACCCTAGCTAAAAAAATAGCTCCTACTGGCAGGCTTAAATATATTTCTAAGAGTGACATCACTTTCAGGGACCATGTCATTGTCTGTCTCCTTGTAATTCCTTATTTTATACCTTACTAAAGTTCTGTTTTTGACCTCTTTCTGATATCTGCTGTGGACTAACAGACTGTATCATGACATATAACATTCTCTAGACACATATTACTCAGAAGCTTGCTAACTTCTTAATTAGGATCTGTGTCCTCATAATGGGGTTAAGCACCTCCCTTGGGCAGTGACCTCACATCTTCAGAACACTATACATTCCTATACTAGGGGCGCTGCTGCCCTATAGGGCTCAGTTCCACAGAAGGCTTCCTCTTGAAACAGCAGAGTCCACACTTTGGAAAAAGTTGCTACATTGGGACTCCATCCATTCACTAGAAACCCACTGATTGAGCAGGGTAAGTTCATATTATTACAACATAGCACTATGCTGACAAGATATAGTGGCTTGTAGTAGTTAGCCACAGAACACACCCAGTGTTCTGTTGGAGTTTGTCCCCAGTTAATATTATAAATTTTCCAGACTGTGAGTACCAGCTGTATAACAACATCCAATATAGCACCACAGGTAATGGAACCTTCATATACATATAAAACAGCATTGTGTAGCCTGCTGCGGTTTCTGAGATACTAATGGGAATGGAAGAATGAGGTGCCTCCTCTTCTCCCTTCTCCTGCTAACTCAGTAACTGAAGAATACATACTCTACTATTGTTTATTTTGTCCCATTTTGTGTGATTATCTTTCATATTCTCTCACAGAACAACAGACTCTTCTGCTTTCTCCTGGGCAGAAACTTTCTAAGTTTAGAGGCTTCTAATTTTTAAACAGCACTTTATCTAATTCTTAACTTAAGACAGCGGTCACCCCATCACACCCTCTTCCCCAGCAAGTAGTGTCCACCATTCAACCCCCATCTTGTATCAGAGCCGGAGATTGGCACAGCACTCTTCACACCTCTGCGGCCAGTCCGACTCAACTGTGATTAAGCACATATTGTAATGTGTACACTCTCACACATTATAGTATATGCACAGTGACAGTTGAGTTGGGACCAGCAGTGGAGGTTTACAGAAGGCTGTGCTTGTCTCATGCTCTGATATAAGATGGAGTGTGATGAGGTGAAGGGAACTGCCTGCTAGGGTGTGGGGTAGGGGGTCACTGTACCACCATGATGGAGGACATATTATCAATTAATTATATGGCCAGCATATGGGCAGGAGGACACTATACCATCATGATGGGGGCATATTATTAATTATATGGGCAGCACTGGGGATCTGGGAGGGGGCTCTATACACCATGATAAGGAACATTTGATTAATTACCCTGCCACCCTTCCTCAACACTTGTGTGTGTATATATAAGCAACAATAGATTCTGAAACAGTCACATGATCCTATCAGAGCCACTTTGCCATCTGCACCTTATACTCCTCACCACCAGAGGTCACCAAATAATCCAACAGTCTTAAGTAATCTCAGTCAAAAACAAAAAAAAAAAACCCATGACAACCCACATATCTGCTTATCCTATGCACCTCATTACTCCCACTTTCCTCTCCTCTTCACTCCTGCATTGCAAGACCCATTATGTGACACATTCCTTTGGACATCAAATGGCCACCTAGCAGTACCCACCTCAGTGTATACTCTCTCTCCTATACACTCGATCAATCCAGCAACAACTATACCCACCCCATTAGATGCACCTCCTAGGACCACCTTGAAACCTCCTCTCTCACATTCAGACCCCACTCTAGAGAACCTCACCCTTTCTGACTCCAGCTCTCACTCTCAAACTTGTCTGCACCTTCCCAATACTGGTCTGGTCCACCAAAAAAATGCACTGCTTCTAGCGTCTGTTGCTCCTCACCCACACAGGATGGAATAGCACTTCTTTGGCTTTCTCCTCCTCCTCCTCCTACTTTCAGGTAATATACATCCCAATCCGGGACCCCCACAGTGGGTGCCCCAAGGAAGTTAGACATGGCAGCCTACACTGGCACTCCTCAATATCAGTAGCCTACTCAGGAAATTCACTCCTTTCCAGGGGTGGATTGCGCAACATGACCCAGACATCCTTACTTAATCAGAGATCTGGCTCTCAAAAATATCCCTGATGCCTCTGTCACCCTCAGTGACTACTCTGTCTTCTGAACAGACAGACTGGGCAAGTGGAGTGCTGGTTGTGCCATCTATGTCAAAACACACCTGCAAGCCATATCAGTCCCACTTTCTTCCCCAGCCCATGTTGCCCCAGCCACCATTGTCAAGGTCACCTGAGGCAATCCTAGTAACACACTTTACATAATGTCA
This sequence comes from Neoceratodus forsteri, assembly GCA_016271365.2. Taxonomy (NCBI): domain Eukaryota; kingdom Metazoa; phylum Chordata; order Ceratodontiformes; family Ceratodontidae; genus Neoceratodus; species Neoceratodus forsteri. The sequence goes on from CM028138.1 coordinate 62,492,788, forward strand.
GTATATCTCCCCATGAACCAAAACCAGCCTTCGATTCTATACTGACAAGCATCACCAATCTCCTGCCTAGGAGGCGGAAATAATTATAATGGGCGATTTCTATGTCAGTTGGCTATCACCCTCATCTATGGCACAAAACTTCATCCTTGCTTACTAACTAACCCAGGTTGTACAACCCCCACCAGACTAGACCCCAGAACAGGGTCCTCAACACTTATCGACCTTATCCTGACTAACTACTCTACCAAACTCTCCAAAGTTAAAGTACTCCTGATGCAGTAAGTGACCACTCCCCAGTCACCTGCTGGTGGTCTAACAAACCCCTACCCAGCATCCCTAAAATCATAGTCCAAAGGTGTCTCAAAAGGTGCCCTCTCACGACTCAAAACATACCTCACTTCATGTGATTGGTCTCCTATCCACACTGCTCAATCAGTAGATGACACCCTCAGCTCCTTTATTACCACCTTTAATGTGGCCTGTGACATCTATGCCCCTTTCACAAAGCAGATCATAAAAATAGGGATACCCCTGGATATCACAATCCATGCTTCACCAAATGCACCATAGAGACAACCTGTGGCACAGGGCACTAAGCTTCCAGTCCCCCAGGACAGACAGCTATACAGAACATCCAGAAATAAATGTACCTGGGCGATCCGCAAGAAAAGGCAAACTACTATAAACAATCCCTCACCTCCACATGGGGCTCAGGGAAAACTTCTGGAACAATATTAAGGAACTTTGGGGAAAACTGTCTCCCTGCCCCAGCTCAGCTTCAAGTCAAGGGAGCCCTAACACAGGACCCTCTACCATCTCCAATACTCTAAACAACACCTTCTCAGACCTCAGTAACATACTCCTGCATAACTTCTTTGACCCTTCCTCCAACTGTCCTCGGGCCCTCAGACACAAAGGCCCCCTTCTGGCTACGAATGATCTCCTGCAAGGAGGCCATGTGCTACTTCTCCAAAGGCCTGGCAAACTTGTATTACAGCAGTGACACTCAACCTAAAATTCTCTGACTAACTCTGGACATGACCTTGCCACATCTTACCCAAATACTTAACTGGTCATTACACCTCAGCCAATTCCAAATGGTATGGAAAAAATGAATTATAACACCAATCCTGAAGAATGGTGACCCCCACCTCCCAAGTAATTATTGACCTATCACAATCCTACCACCCCTCTCTAATGCTCTCGAAAAATTGTGTAGAACCAACTTGCAGACTACTTAGCCAAACATAATCTTCTCTGCCAAAAACAACATGGTTTCAGGAAGAGTAATAGCACAACCACTGCCCTCCTAGAATTCACATCTTATATACATGATGCACTGGAACAAGGGTCAGTCCAGGTGCTATCTATGTCGACTTAACAAAGCTTTTGACACTGTGAATCATGCCCTACTTCTCCATTCTCTTCCTTCCTACTATCTCTTGCCTGAGGTCATATCCTGGTTCAAAACTATCTCACTGACCGGACCCAACAGGTCAGAATGAGCACCACCTTTTCCACCAACAAACCAGTCCTAATGGGCATTCCACAACAGTCCATTCTAGGGCCACTCCTTTTCACTCTTTCCTGAACTTCCTCCTCAATCCTGCAGTGGAAAGCTCTTACTCTGTCACGGATGACACAGTAGTCTTCTGAAATACCCTCAACATAGAAACATAGAAACATAGAATTTGATGGGTCTCAGAACTGCACACAGGAGAAGCAGAAGGTAGCGTGAGTGTCTGTTGTTATAGCAACACCGCTCACTCTTCCTTCTGCTGCTGTGAAGCTTCTGCTCGGTCTCTCTACTCAGTACAGTTGGCAGCTTTTTGTGGAGAAATTCAGTTAAAATGAGCAGAAGTCCACATTTTTTCTTACTTACCTCATGGAGACTGCTTTACTATGAAGGTCTGGGAGCAAGTTATTGGAGTCTCTTACTAGCGCTTGGTCACGTTACATTTCTGGGGAAAATGAAACTCTTATCATGCTTGGTGAAGCGCAATGTAGCAGGATGAACCAGATAACTGTTTTTAAAGCAGTATTTAGCTAAACAAATATGGCAGGATCAAGTTAACATTTTTTAATGAAACATGTCATCAGTTCTCTTGATGGGAATAATTCAGGAAAACAGTGAAATTATCAATATGGCTACTAGTGGGCTAACAAAACTCTGAAGGACAGGATCAACAAGTCACATTTTAAATCCTTATTTAAATTATTATTTATGTAAAAATAATGGCAAGATCAACCAGATAAATTTATTTACAACTACAAAAATCCACCAAATACTTTTTTCCAAAACACATACTGTAGCTCATCTTTGTGTTGGAGCCTCTTGGAGGGTATTGAGAACTGTGTTTGAAGAGATTCTATCACATGTGGCCCAAAACACATATTGTATAAACAGAACATGACATGGCCCGACTGAAGATATCATATTTATCTTCCTCGAGACCAATGACATCAAGATATCTCGCAGTGGCGAGCACTGTGAGATATCATGATATCATTGGCCTCTCGTGAAGATAAATATATCTTCAGTTGGGCCATGTCATATCCCCTATATATATATATATCTATATACACGCATACAGTATCTCTTTCTCACTACACACACACACACACACACACACACACACTTACAGATTGCATATAAATGTATAAGTGATACACAGTCAGTGTCAGTGGCTCAGTAGGTACACACTTGCCTCTGAGGCCGGAGATCAGAGGGCTGTGGGTTCAGTTCCTACATCTAGCACTTGGGTTAATATCCTAGTACTGACACTGTAATGCAGCATGAGAGGGTGCTGCACTTCTGAGTGCCGTCTTTTGGATGAGACAACGAGGTCCCATCTGCCTGGATTGGCGGTAGTTCAGGTGGATGTTAAAGATCCCATGGCACTTATCGAAAGAGTAGGGAATTTCCCAGTGTCCTGGCCAAATTTCCTCATTCAGTAAAAATACCACCAACAGCTTAATCTGGTTCAAGGTCAGTTGCATTCATCTGTATCCCTCCCGGGTCGTGCCTGAAAATAGGCAGGATTTGTCTAGTGCACTTACCGGTCAACAAAAGCTAAATAAATAAAAATAAACAGTGGGAACCTCGTGAGTGGTGTAGAAAGCACATACAAATATACAAGTGATAGACAGTAGAGACCTCATTAGTGGGACAGATAACATGTGTATAGAAATACCTTATTTATCACATAAGGTCCCTCTGCATATGTCATTTATGCAATAGGCTAGGACCTTAAGGAGAGACATTTGTTTTGCTTTTTAAGCATAAAATTATTTCTATAAGTCTGTTAATTTTTGAACTAGTGTTACTGTACTTTCCACCATCTTGATTGCTATAACCGCTGCCATGAAAGTGAAGTCAGGATGACAAGCTGACACTCTGATCTTGATGGTTGTTAGTGCTGCAGAACTTCCCCAGAAATTACAAACCATCGCCGCAGAAGTTCTGCGGCAAATGGTAGTCTTACCACAGAACTTGGTCCCACTGTGCCACAGAAAAGTAGGGCCTTTGGCTATGAGTTGGCAGGCAAAGAGCCTCTCAAATGGATAAGAGCTCATTCTACCTGCTATACCACTGCATCAGTGACTGCTTCCAGGGACATTCCCATACAGGAAATCATTTCAGCTGCCACCTGGAAGTCAGCAAACACCTTCATCACCCATTACCACATCGCCTCGAGTCACGCCCGGGATGCTGGTTTTGGGGCCTCAGTTCTCAAATCTCTGTTCCCAAAGTAGGGTGTGTGCGCTTGCCTCCCTCCTCCCAGAAGAACTGCTAGGAGTCTGCAAAGTGTGGATGAACAACATATCCACGTCCCTAGAAAAACAGGTTACTCAACTGTAACAGCAGTTCTAGGAGTGGTATGTTATTCATCCACTGACTATCTGACCTCCCGGCTGCGATGCACACACCTAGCTTCCAGTGGGCTAAGATTTGGTATCATGGGGTGGATCTGGGGTTATACTACCCAGGTGAGTGGGAGGAGCCAGCTTGAAGACCTTCCGGCAATCCTTAAAGCTGCACGGTACCTGCCAAGAAGTGTGGATGAACAACATTTACCATTCCTAGAACTACTGTAACAGGTGAGTAGCCTGTTTATTTGTATCAATCCAGTTGGGCAAAATGTCAGAATTTGCTGTTTTTGCCAGCAGTGAAAATCCAATCCCTAGTGGTTAGTGCACCAGCTTGAGAACTGGATGGTTGCAGCTTCAGACTCTGCTAGAGCCACATAGTCAGTGTATGATCTTGGGCAAGTCATGTAACCTCGCAGTACTACATGTCACCTATCTGCAGGATGGGTAGAAGCAAGATCCCACTGAAAATGAGATGTTTCATCTCAGCTAGGTTATTCTGAGTAAACAGAAATATAGAAATCTGTCAGCAGAAAATGACTCCATGTTACATCCAGTCTGCCATAATTCCCCCTCTAGGAAAGCTTCCCCATCCATTCCCTGCCTGTCCCCTGTTGCTTAGGCCCATGTAGGTATCCCAAGCTCTTTTAAATTTGTCCACTGAATCCACCTCTACCACCCATTCTGGCAGTCTATTCCATGGTCCCATGACCCTCTCAGTAAAGAACTTCTCACTGACATCACCTCTAAAGCTACCCCCTCCAGTATGAGTGTTTGCCCCTTGTGGATTTGTTCTCACTCCTTATGAAGATGCTTTCAACTGTCAACCTGTTTATACTTTTCAGGTACTTGAAGGTTTAAACCATATCCCTCCTTTCCCTCCTTTTTTCCAGTGTGTACAAGCTGAGCTCCCCAGCCTTTCCTCCTATGACATCTCATGCAGCCCTGCCACCATTCTGGTTACTCTTCTCTAGACCCTCTTCAACCTGTCCTTGTCCCCTGTAAGTATGGTCTTCAGAACTGGACCCCATATTCCAGGTGTGATATGAACATTGTTTTGTATAGCGGCATGATTACCTCACTTTTTCTGCCTGTAAAGTTCTTCCTTATGCATGCCAACATCCTGACTGCCTTTCCTGCTACCCTAGCACACTGATTCTGAACTTTCAGGTTGTCTTTAATTGTGATCCCCAGGTCCCTTTCCTGATCTGTTCCCCAGTTACCCCCAAGCCAGTACTTTGCCCTTGGTTTTGTACCCTATGAACATCATTCTTCATTTTAGCACCAAATTGTTGCTTCACTTTTCTAACTACTCCAGCCTGACCAGATGCTCCCTCATACGTTCCATACCCCAGGGTATCAACTCTACTACAGATCTTCATGTCATTTGAAAATAGGCACACCTTCCCATTTAGACCCTATGAAATGTCCCCAATATATATGTTGAAAAGTATGGGTCCCAGCACGGACCCATGAGAAACTCCACTTGTCATACTATCTTCCTTTGAGTGTGCCTCATTTATCACAACTCTCTGTCCTCCCCTCCAACCAGTGTTTTACTCAGTTTGTGAGTTTGCTCTCCACCCCAAGCTGCCCAGCATGTTACCAGTCTCTGGTGTGGGACAGTATCAGAAGCCTTCTTGAAGTCCATGTAGGTCACATCCACGCCCCTCCATAGCCCCATATCTCTGTAACTCTGTCAAATAATTCAATCAGGTTGGTCTGTCATGACCTTCCACCTTTAAATCCATGCTGTTGCCATCCAGGAGGCCCTCCTCCAGATATTTTACCAGCCTTTCCTTAATAAGTGTTTCCATTAGCATCCCTACAAAGAGGTAAAGCTAACTGGGTGGTAGTTTCAGGCTCCTTCCTGCCTCCCTTTTATGTAATGTCACCATTGGCCATTTTCCAGTACCAAGGGGACCATCTCCTTGTCCAGTGACAGATTAAAAACCTTGTGAGGGTGCTGCCAGCTCCTGTTTTAGGTCCTTGAGCACCCTAGGTGAATCTTATCCAGGCCCATTACTTTAACCATCCATAGTTTTCCTAGTTCTTCCAATATGCTATCCTCTGTGAAGGAACTTGGAGTCCATTTCTCTGACTTCCCTTCCTGCTTTTCAGCTAATAAAATTAGAAAAAGTTGTCATGGTTTCACATGGCATAATGGTAAGCATTACAACTTACAGTCATTAGTTACCCCAACGTTTTTAATGCAGCTGACAAACCCACCATACATCTTCTAGCACCCAAACTTCATCCCCACCAGGCTTTTTAATTATAAGGATACAGCACCTATGGTCCAGCGGTGGAGTGATCATGTTCTCTTTTGTGTCACAACTATGAATTAATGATGATGTCCTCTATAGTAATACCTGACTGGCTCCAAGTAAGCCAATCAGCTGTTACTGTATGGGGATGTCATCATTCATTGATAATATTTGGACACTGAAGGGAATGCATGATCGATCCACGATGGAGTTGTAGAGTGTTATATCTTTATAACCTGGGGCTTTGTGGAAAAGGGAGGTTTGGTACTAGAAAGTGGGTAAGGTGAGGATTATCACTTGAATTCAGGAAGGCTGGCTAACTAACAGGGTGTGAGGATTAGGGTGCCTCATAATTTGGTTCAGGTGGGGAAAGATGTATAGTGGTGATTATACAAAGGTTTTCGGTACTGTGGTATACTGGTTGGTAAGTTCAGCGGTAATGCAGTATACTACTCGGTACCACTGTGTGCAGTTCAGTAGAGATGGCAGCCTGTTACCACAGTAAGGAATGCCGAATGTGGAAGTTGGTTGAATGCAATCCCTCGATTATCCACATGATGGTTACTATGAACCATCAAAGCAACAATGTTTGCCTGTAAAAATATAGATTTCCATTCAGATTTAACCAGCAGATGGTGTCCAATTTAATCAATTTGTGTTTTCTGTTTTAAATGGAGACTGTCAGAATGAGAACAGCATTATTGTTCAGAAAATATTAAAATTAAAAATTATGAATTAAACTAGATTTTTTATTCTGGACTATTTTATTTAGTGATTGCATCATTTTCAATGTTCTGTAATAACATAGAAACATAGAATTTGGCGCAGATAAGGACCACTTGACCCACCCAGTCTGCCCATTTCCCTACCTACTGGATAAGCTGCAGATCCTAGTTAACCAGCAGCCTACTTCTTCCTACCCCCACCCCTAGAACTGCCTTATGACTATCCTCCATGCATGTGAATTCCACCACTGATTTTGACTCCACAGCCTCCTCCAGAAGGCCGTTCCATGCATCCACAACCCTCTCTGTGAAAAATACTTCCTTAAATTACCTCTGAGCTGCCTCCCATCTTCAAATTGTGCCCTCTTGTTCTTGCACACCTCTTTTTTGAAAGATGCTACCCTCTTGGACTTTGTTGATTCCCTTGAGGTACTTGAAAGTTTCTATCATGTCCCCCTCCCTCCTTTCCTCAAGGTTATACATATTAAGCTCCTTAAATCTCTCTTCATATGTCTTCTGGTGCAGACCCTGCACCATTTTAGTTGCCTCCTCTGGACAGCTTCCATCCTGTCTATGTCTTTGTGGAGATTGGGTCTCCAGAACTGCACAGTACTCCAGATGTGGTCTCACCAGCTGTCTGTACAGAGGGATAATAACTTCCTGTTTTCTACTGGTGATGCCTCTCCTATGCATCCCAGTATCCCCCAACCCTCCTTGCTGCCTTCTCACATTGCTTGCCCATCTTTAGGTCATCTGATATGACTACCCGGTCCCTTTCCATTTTTGTTGTTGTTAGTATCTCACCCCCCATTGTGTACTCTTCCCTGGGTTTTTGTTTCCCAGGTGCATTACCTTGCACTTCTTAACATTGAATCTAAGCTACCATCCATTTGACCGTTCCTCTAACCTTGCCAAGTCCTTCTCATCCTTTCCACCCCACCCTGTGCATCAACTCTGTTGCAGATCTTAGTGTCATCTGCAAAGAGACATACTTTTCCTTCCAGTCCTTCTGCAATGTCGCTTATAAAGACATTGAAGAGGACCGGTCCTAATACTGAACTCGCGGTACCCCACTAGTAACCCTCCTTTCTTCTGAGTGGACTCCATTTACTATTACTCTGTCCTATTCTCCAGCCAATTCTTTACCCAGGCTGTCATCTTGGGACCTACTCCCAGGCTGACTAACTTGTATATTAATCTTTGTGTGGGACTGTGTCAAATGCCTTGCTAAAGTCTAGGTAGGCTATGTCCACAGCCCTCCCTGATCTACTACTTTGGTCACCCAGTCAAAAAATCTATCAGATTCATCTGGCATGACCTTCCCACTGTGAATCCATGCTGCCTAGGGTCCTGTGCCCTCTGGCCTCTAGATACTGACATTTTCCTTTAGAAGTGATTCCATCATTTTCCCTATCACTGAGGTTAAACTAACAGGTCTATAGTTTCCTGCTTCTGCCTTGCTCCCACTTTTGTGAAGGGAATCACATTTGCCCTCCTCCAGTCCTCGGGCACCACCCATCCTCCCATGATTTGTTAAAAGGGTAGTCAGTGGTGTCACTAGTTCTACCATAGTTCTTCTAATAAAATAACTCCCCAGCAGGTCACCTCAAAAGTGCTACTGGTATGTGCATGTTCATTCCTGACTGAATTCTATGGTACTGTATGCTAAGTGAGGGTCATTATTTGTGCTAGGATGAGCCACACATGCTTTCACCTGCACATAGTAGTAGATCCTGACACCTTTACTTACTGAAGAATTGTGCAAGAGATGCACCATAAGGATAAAAAAATGCTCACTAGTTCAAATTTATTGGCAGGAAAAAAATCAGTTGACCAAGCTCATTTAGAAGGAGGTCCTGATTAACAACAGGGACAATATACAGATATATAAAAAGCTGTACACAATATACAGCCAGATAAGCCAGTAAAAGATTGGACACTAATATTTACATCATATACTGTATACATAGGCATGCTAAAACTTGGCAATAATTACATGGTTAGCTCTGGGTAACAAGATAGCACCTCATGAGGAAGTAGACTACAAGGCCAGCAAGGAAGGTAAAGATAGTGGGCACACGTGGGGTGTCAGCATAGTTTGGGATAAAGTCAGAGAGAAGGGGGACAAATAGGATCACAGTGGTGGTGTAACATGGAGAGATGGAGAGAGAAAGGAGAGAGGAAGGGAGGAGAGGAAGGTGAGGAATGGAAAGATAATGGAAAGCCAGATAAGGTGGGGTGGGGTGAACAAGAGGATAGAGTGATCATTACAACAGACCGGGTAGGGCATAGGCCTTTAATTATCTGCAGTCACAGAAGTCCTGTAGATTGTCATAAGCAATAACACTAGCAGTTGGTAGTGAAGACATAAGAACTGTCACTGAGCGATGGCCGCTTGGCATGTGAAGAAATGTTGTAGTAGTGCTTAGTAGTTCAGTAGTCATTATGCCATTGTTACAATAAGCTTCATTTTTTCTCTGGTGCGGTGACACTACTGTCAGTAATTTACAGAGTTTCATTATTTTAATGCTACTGTATCTTGCAGCTTCATTTGCAAATAAATCTAACTAGGCAGATTTGCCTAATTTTCCCTTAGATGAATAGGCATATAATGACATCTCTGTATGTTGGATTGATTTCATTGTAGCAGGGTTCACCTTGACTCACAGATTTCTTAGTGTGTCACCCAAAAAATAGAATGCATGGCTGAGAGCCAACCAGTGGTGCTGAGGGTAGAGGTGCTGGATGCCACACCTCACACCATGCTGGTGATCTGGGTTCAGGAATGAGCCGGGCTGTTGGGGCTTGGTGGGGAGGAGAAGATTGAATGTCCAGAGGACAACTCTCCTCTCCTGGGAGGGAAGGTTGTACTCCCACTGAATGATTGCCCCAGGTGGAGGCCTGTGGAAAGTGCAGGTCTGCAGGGTGCACAGAAGTGATGGTGCTGCAGGACCTCCACTGATATGCATGCACCTCCACACATGCACGTCTGGTGTGTGCACCCCAGCAATGCAGGATTGGGGAGAACAATGGAGGAAAAATCTCCAGCTGCAGGATGAAGCCTGACTCTCGACAGGCTCTGCTTCTGGGCAGGCAGAAAGGTACACCCTGGTAATTCCAGCATGTTAGCACTGGAGGGAGGTCAGTCTGAAGATGGCACTGGAGGATAAAAGTATAAGCAAAAATATGGAATGCATGGCTGAAGCCAAGGTATTATGAAAGAATGGGGTTGATGGGACACTGAGTCCTAAACTCAGCAGCTTTAGCAGTTCAGCTAAAAGGAAATATTTCAAATTACTCAACCTAAAATAAAATGGAGAGCCCATTAAACCAAATTAATCCCATTAAACAGAGTGTAAATCAAAACTGAATCCCTCATCCTACACACTAATTGTCAATGATCGCTATTATAGCTAAAGGGGGACAACTGAAAATGTCAAATTTATAAACAGAAAGGCTTCTGAGCTTTTTAACTAACACAACTATGGTGTGTCCTTCTGATGCATAATACTGTAATTTGCAAGAAACACTCTAAAAGTAGGGTGGGGAGCACAGTAAACCAAACATATCACATACTAGAAAGGGCCAAAACACAAACCCACACGGAGGATATCCAAGGGCAGGGACGCACCTGGCAGTCATAGCAGGGGAAAACTGAGTAACCTAGATCAGGAGAAAGTGCACAACAGGAGGGTTACAGAGAATGACAGGTAGAAGGAATAAAGGTGTACATAGCTCCAATTTCACGAAACACATGAAAAAGGTTTTACCTAAAACATAGCTTTGTAGTATAAGTGAGTTCAAAGGGTCCCTGCCCTAGTGATGACTGCACACATGCCGTAGATCCAATATGAACAGAACCCACATTTGCTCACACCACAAAACAGCAGACTGCAATTTTGCAAGGAAGATCATCAGAAATCTGGAATGAGGACTTCAAAACAACTGCTAGGCTATGCCAGGCTGTATGAATATTGTCAGCTAAAAAGCAGATACAATAAAATAAATGTTAAATTGTCCTCCAAGATGGCGAGGCAATTGGCTATGCCTTGTCAGAAAAAGAAAGGGTGATGCACATGTACTTGTTACTTAGCAAAGGTAAAATGGGTACAGAGCATATACTATTCCCCATTGTTTGACAATGCTTGTTGAAAAGTACTAAAAGACTCTAAGCAAAGCTTCTATCCAGGTACAGAAGGCACTACTTAAGGTAGAAGAGACTATGGTGAGGAAAATATGATAATGTTCAAATACTGTACTACCAAGGATGAATGAGCCCTACTCAGATAAACAACTGCCTGCACCAGTTTTCACCAGTATGTACCCTGCTATAACAGGAGACCCCACTGAAACTAAGACCCTATAGGTGATGGATGTAACAGAATCCTACAGTAACACTACCAAGCCTCACAACTCACCCAAGCAATGAGAGTAGCAACTTTAGCAGGTGTATAGCAAAGGTTATAATTTGTTATATCAATATATCTACACACCTTTCAGATATAAAACAGCAACCAGGATACCATCCCACAGTTGAAATGCCCAACAGCTTTCTGTCTCAAAGATGGAACTTTATTAAGGGCTGAATCTAATTCATCAGAGAACATTTAAATAGTGATAGTGCAGTGAGCTCATGAAAAATGTGTCTCAGCATTATCAAATTGCCTGCCTGGATTCTACCTGGGACTGCACATGTTTGATTGGGACTGATTAGTTTTTCTGAAATAGTAGTTAATCTATCCAGTAAACCTTTACTTAATATTTTAAAATCAGTATTTAGTAGGCTTAGAGGTCTCCAATTCTTTAAGTCTTCACTTTCTCCTTTCTTAAATATCAACATTAAGGTTGTATTTGTACATCGATTTTGCTAAATTCCTTCTTGTAGCACATGATTGTATACTACTTCTAAGACTGGTAATAAATCTTCACAAAAACTTTATAAAATTCTGCTCCTATACCATCTGGTCCCAGAGCAATGTCATTTTTAAGGCCTTTGATTGCCATCTTTATTTTGGCAGAGGTTATGGGATAGGTTAGAAAAGCACCATCTTCCCTGTCTAGCTTTGGTAAGCCCTGCACCATTTCCTTGCAATCTAGTATCTGGGAGCATTCTCAAAAGTTTCTTTGTAATGAATGTTTACTTGCTTTACTATCTCTTCTAGCGATGTGACAATTTGTCCTGTCTTTGATTTTAAGCTATTTATCACTCTGTGTTCTACTGTATTGTTACATTCCTTAAAGAGATCCAGAGTACCCTTTTATATTAGTACCACATCTTGACTCTTGCATTAAAGTCTTTGCCCTATCATATTGAAACAAAAACATCTGTTTTTTCATATCTGTAATTTGTATGTCTAAATTCAACTTTGCTCAGATTGTAAAATTAATTTCTGTAAGCTAGCTCTTAACGGAGGTATTTCAACTATTTCTCATTCATAATATCCCTTGTTATTTTTGGAAAACTTCTTCCATGTTATTTTTGTGTCTTCCCACCAGAGGGCAGCACTATCATATAAGATAGCCATTGATACTCTAGCTTGCCATTCTTGTCTCCAAACCTTCTTAACATATTCATCAGAAAGCACAGAATTATTCAGCCTCCATACATTTTTACATCTTAGTGTCCCTTCCCAAGTCACTTTTACTGAAATAGATTTATGGTCTGAGAATTCTCTGGCCTGCAGATTTATTTTAGAGATGACTAACACTGCAAAATGAACACAAAATAATTTCTTGTGGACAGTTTTCATTTAAAAAAAGTATTACCCCCTGTAGGAAATTGAAGTCTATATGAATCTACAAGCTTAGCTCCTTAAATTATTTTATTTAGTGCTATTATCACAGAATAGTTTATCTGTTTTTGACCCTCTGTCATCCTTCCCCATCCCACAATTAAAATGCACCCAAAGTAACAATCAAGATGTACATAAATAGGACTGTTTTTTTTAATAATGCCATTCTTGGTGCCTTTGTTTGGGAGCATAACTATTTACTACCCTTAATCTTTCTTTATGAAGGAGATGTCAAGCATTAGGGCCCTCCCAGGTTTATATCTACAGTACCAATTTAGATACTCTAATGTTGGGATTATTCATTAATATTCCTACCCCCATCACAATCACACCTTTCTTGACCTACAGACCAAAAAGCAGATCCATTGGTCCCGCACCTAGTGGCCATTTGTAATTCTGTGTTAGCTTTATACCTTTGTTTCCTGAATGCAAATTAAATCACAAGTCTCTCATGCTAAGGTATGTAAACTGTGAGCATCTTAATGTTCCTCTTAATACTGTTCATATTACTCATTATTAAAGTGAAGGAGTCCATGTTTCCCTTTATTTGTGAGAGAAACTCAGGATATTAACTCTGGTCAAGAAGTATTGCTACATCTTCTTCTCCTAGTTTTCTGGGATATATTTGTATCCCCACCCCTTCTTCATAGCTTCCTGAATTAGTGGCCTTGATGAAGGAGGAACATCTGGATATATAGTGCAGTCACAGAAACATGGTTCGCACAAAACCATGACTGGGACATAAACATACCAGGATACACTATCTACAGGAGGGACAGGGAGGGTAAAGAGGAGGAGGAGTAGCTCTTTACATAGGGATGGAATCAAAGTAACAGAACAAAGAGAAAACAGGGAGGAGAAGAAGCACTGTGGGTAAATTTGGAGACCAGCAATGGCACCACAATCCGCACAGGGTTAGATACAGACCTTTCTCAGGGGGAGAAATGGACAAGGAAATGATAGAAAGTATACTTAGTATGGCAAAAAAGGGGAGATATTGCTGATGGGTGATCTGAATATGCCAGATGTTAACTGGAGTGCAGTTGCCACAGTCACTTGATGGGGTTATTCTAGATGCCCTACAGGGGCATGCCTAGACAACTAGTATTGGAGCCCACTCAGAGGAGCAATCTGAACCTGGTTCTCTCAAATGGAGATGAAGAGAGGATCACAGATGTAAGTGGGTAGCCATCTGGGAACTAGCGACCATCGAACAGTATGGTTCACAATAAACACAGCAATAGAAGTCAAGCCATACAAAGGCAAAGGTACTGGACTTTATGAGGGCTGACTTTTCCAAAATGGGTAAGTGCCTAAGGAATGCACTAGCACATGGGCAGGAAGGAGGGTGGAAGAACAATGGGGAATAATAAAAACTGCCATCACAGAGGCAACAAGCCTTTGTGTGAAGCAAATAAACAAAACTAAACGATGTAAGAAACCACTATGGTTCTCAAAGGAAGTAGCAGTGAAGGTTCAAGAGAAAAAGAAAGCTTTCAGGAAGTACAAGGAATCGCAGAAGGAGCAGGACAGAGAACTGTATCAGTTAAAGCAAAAGGAAGCTGGGAAGGCAGTCAGAACAGCAAAGGCCCAAACCGAGGAAAAGATAGCCAACTCAGTTAAGAAGGGGATAAAACCTTTTATAGGTACATCAGGTGAAGGAAGACCAAGGGAGGGATAGTGAGGCTTAATGGGGGGAGGGGGCAGAGAGGAGACTGTGAAAAGGCAGAGATACTAAACAAATATTTTGCTCAGTATTTACAAAGGAAGAAGGTACCTAGAACAAACAGTAGAAACACACTGGATACAGAAGTTGATACCAGCCCATTTACAGAAGAAAGAGCTCTGAAAGAACTCTTAAAACTGAAGGTGGACAAAGCAATGGGGCCTGATGGATTCATCCCAGAATTCTAAAAGAACTAAGGTAGAATTAGTGACACCACTGACTACCCTGTTTAACAAATCATGGGAGGATGGGGTGGTACCCGAGGACTGGAGGAGGGCAGATGTGATTCCCCTTCACAAAGTGGGAGCAAGGCAGAAGCAGGAAACTACAGACCTGTTAGTTTAACCTCAGTGATAGGGAAAATGATGGAATCACTTCTGAAGGAAAGAATTGTCCAGTATCTAGAGGCCAGAGGGCACAGGACCCTAGGCAGCATGGATTCACAGCAGGAAGGTCATGCCAGACAAATCTGATAGATTTCTTTGACTGGGTGACCAAAGTAGTAGATCAGGGAGGGGCTGTGGACTGGCCTACCTAGACTTTAGCAAGGCATTGGACACAGTCCCACACAAAAGATTAATATACAAGTTAGCTAGCCTGGGAGTGGGTTCCAAGATGACAGCCTGGGTAAAAATTGGCTGGAAAATAGGACACAGAAGTAATAGTAAATGGAGTCAATCTGATGAAGAGGGATTACTAGTGGGGTACCTGAGGTTCAGTAATAGGACCAGTCCTCTTCAATGTCTTTATAAGCGACATTGCAGAGGGACTGGAAGAAAAATATGTCTCTTTGCAGATGACACAAAGATCTGCAACAGAGTTGATGCACAAGGTGGGGTGGAAAGGATGAAAAGGGACTTGGCAAGGTTAGAAGAATGGTCAAATGTATGGCAGCTTAGATTCAATGCTAAGAAGTGCAAGGTAATGCACCTGGGAAACAAAAACCCAGGAAGAGTACACAATGGGGGTGAGATACTAACGAAAACAAAAATGGAAAGGGACCTGGGTAGTCATATCAGATGACCTAAAGGTGGGCAAGCAATGTGAGGGCAGCAATGAGGGCTGGGGGGATATTGGGATGCATAGGGAGAGGCATCACCAGTAGAAAACAGGAAGTTATTATCCCTCTGTACAGACAGCTGGTCAGACCCCATCTGGAGTACTGTGTGCAGTTCTGGAGACCCAGTCTGCAAAGACACAGACAGGATGGAAGCTGTCCAGAGGAGGGCAACTAAAATGGTGCAGGGTCTACACCAGAAGACATATGTAGAGAGACTAAAGAAGCTTAATATGTATAGCCTCGAGGAAAGGAGGGAGAGGGGGACATGATAGAAACTTTCAAGTACCTCAAGGGAATCAACAAAGTCCAAAGAGGTAGCATCTTTCAAAAAGTGTGCAAGAACAAGGGCTAATTTGAAGATAGAGAGATGGCTCAGAGGTAATTTAAGGAAGTATTTTTCACAGAGAGGTTGTGGATGCATGGAGCGCCTTCTGGAGGAGGTTGTGGAGTCAAAAACAGTGGTGGAATTCAAGTATGCATGGGACAGTCATAAGGCAATTCTAGGGGATGGGGTGGGAAAAAGTAGGCTGCTGGTTAACTAGGATCTGCAGCATATCCAGTAGAGCAGGAAATGGGCAGACTGGGTGGGCCAAGCGGTCCTTATCTGCCGTCAAATTCTATGTTTCTATGTTTCTATGTTTCATAGTCTGATGTTACCTCTGTAGTTGCCAAGGTTATGGATGAATCATCAGACATCTCCTCCTCTCCCATATCTTCATCTGACTTTTCTGAAATCAGGGCAGAGGACTTGTTCCCTTTTCCCTATATATTTTATGGGCTTTTTCTTTTTTAGATTCTGTGTCCTTACTAGAAAGAACTTTCCCTGACCTTTTTTTTTTTTTGGCAATCACTTTCTTCAAACCTGTTCCTGGACTTGGTGGGGTGGGAGAGGCATTTCTTTGACATCTATCTTTTCTACTAAATTCATTTTTATGAGTCTAGCCTGACTTCTACCTGCCTATGCAGAGTGGTTGCAGTCTCTTTTACTGTGTTATCAGAGTGGACTTCTACCAACACTGTCTGGAGGCTTGGGTTCAGGGGCTGGGGATGAGTATTTGCTTCATTTGCTACCTTCTGGACCTGCATTTGCTGTGCTCTCTTTATTAGACCTTCTTGTGAGGACAGTCTTCATGGTTATAGGAAGCCCTGGGGTATTCACCATAACCATGTCCTGTATTCGCATAGGTTACATTTAAAAAGATTTACACGATGCAGAAGTGTGTCCATAATCTAAACAATCATTACACCAAGGTGTATCTCATGCTGAACTAATGTGCATATGAGAACCACATTTATAACAAGATTTGGGTTGCCCCATGTAAACAGAACTTCCCTGTCTCTGGCTAGGTAGAATGTACTTGGTAAATGTACTGGGCCATTGTTGGTTGAGTACAGTTTTACCTTTATCTTCAGCCCCATTCCAGATTTGCTCACTGTCTAGAATGGGAGCTGAGCATCAAACTTCACATCGCTGCCTCAGCAAAAAGGATGTCCTCTACATGGACACCTTCATAGAGAAACATGATGGTAATGTATTTGATGGCAGGTTTCTTAAGAGGGATGGCCATGTAGGGGAATCCATAGTGGGTTATTTTCAGAGTTTGATGCTGTGCCCAAAACCTGTCTAAACTTGATACAGTCTTAAAACTTACATTGTAGTTTCCATTACCAAGGTGTATTAATGCAACTATCTCTGATGAGAAGACTCTCATCATACCTTTTAATAGTTGTTTTGCTACATATAGTCTGTCAGGGATTTTCATACCCCTTTTAAGAATAAAGGTGCTAGCTGCACATTCGAGCAGACTTGGTAGACATCTAGGCCTTTATCTGCTGGCAAATTTCATATATGTTCGTATTAACCTGACAGCATTTTTCTTAGGGCTGGTGCCCCTTTATTTTGACATAAATCTGATAGTTTAAACATAGGATCTAACTAGGCTTTCTTTATTGGGTCCTGTACTAAAGGTTCAGCTGGACCCAGTCTCTGCATTAGTTCGTTTTGCAAGTTTGCTTGAACTGAAGTATGTGCTGCAGCAGTTTTCTGTGTATCCTCATTGGAGCCCATGTTATCAGATGTTATACCTGCTTCTACTTCTTGTCCATTACTTTCAACAGCAGGAGTTTTAGCATTATCAATTAATGCAGCTGCAGTGTTAAGGCGATATCACTGCACAGTCTCGTCTCTGAGCCAGAGACCAATTTCTATTTTCATCTTTCAACCAGCCCGCTCCTTCCAAAGCGCAGGCAATAGATTAATTTTTCTGTAACTCTCTAAGTTTGTGTCAGTTCCACTTTTAATGGGTTTTTTTTGCTTCTTTCTGAGTAGTTACATTTATCTGCTCTGTTATCACTGGAACTTCTCTCAATGGTGCTGATTCTGCATTTGTACCCCTAGTTTTCATTAGTCCCAATCAGCATTTTGCAGGGTGGGTGGTTTTATATTCATAGTTTGCTTCACTGACTCTAGGCACTTTACAGACCACTGCCAGCTGGGAAGCATTTTGCACAGTTCTGTGAATTTCAGGACCCACAGCCTTTACTTTGTCTGCCATGTCACCACTCAGCTGTTTACAGGTGAGTCACCTGGTACTTCTGTCACAGAATCTTCTGTGCATTTGACAATTCCATTTGTAAAGCTTTTCTTTGCTTTTTACATTTTCTTCTGCCAATATTAATTTTCTAGCGTTTCTTTCTTTTGCATCATGTCTGTAGCAGGCATAAAAAACTGTACCTTGTCAGGGCATGTTGCTTCTTCCACAATTTGTGACCAATCCATTTCATAATCAAGAAAACAAACAGGAACATCATTTCCATTTCCTCTTCTGTGATAAGTTGCAAGTCCACGTCCTCTACAGGAGATGTCAGACAGAAAGGGTTCCTTGTCCTCTGTCTCTCCTGCATGCAGTCCTCCTCTTCCTGAATCCACCTGGGTAGCCATCTTATCGACCAGAGGTTCCCCTAAGTGAGTAGGGGAACATTTTATTTAGAGAAACTGAATAATATATAATCAAAAGTAAATCATACAATAATAACAATTAATGAAACTTAGATAACATACACAGTCCAAGAGTTCCTAGAACAAACAAAAGAAAAGAAAATTTATGCAATTTTATCTTTCATAAAAGGGACATTGTTCCATTGAATTACCCAAGCTTTATGATACATGTGTTGTTTTCAAACATACATTGTTTGTATAATTCTTGCTCAATAATACATATAACAGTTCTGCAATCCTGGTACATCAGTTGCAAAACAAATTTGCATCATGATTGCCATCAAATAAATTTTATAAATGAAAAAATAAGCCGTATCAATCCACCATCCAACCTCATCCTCCCCAAACTGAAACCCCCAACCACCTCTTCATAAGTTACCTTCTCCCAACATAAGTTGGCCCATGTTTATTACCAGCTGTAACCACATTTCTGACCAAAGGACACTGAAGAAGGAAGTGCAACATAGTTTCTTCTAGTACAATACAACTAAATCTAGGACAAATACATTCTTCCTGACTTTTATGCTCAGCATTCCCCTTTACATAAAGCCTTCCATGAAGAAAGCCACATTATATCCCATACTCTTGGTAGGATGTAAGGATCCTTTAAAGACTGTAACACTCGAGAATGGTAAATTGGAGAAATATCTTTAAATTCAGTATATTTGATACACAAGAAGTGCCTGTATTGTATCATACACTGATATACTAGTTTATATCTATTTAATGTGTGATGCCAACTTCCATTTTATGTTTGCTTGCATATGTAAGAAACATAGTGCAATCATCAAAATGCATTGGCGTACAGATGAAAGGAGAGCTCCACTTCAGTGAGCAGCGCTCCCCACACACACATGCACACAAGCACGCATATTGTGTGCTCATGTCTCTTCCCCACACACCACTGTATGGCCAATGGGGTGCCCAGTCCCCGTCGCATCACAACCCCCAAAAAAGCTTTCCAGGTACCACGCTGGAAGCCACCCAACAGCAAAAGTGTTATAACCCGATAGGAGTGTCCAATCCCACATCAGTTCCAGCCCCCCAAACAGTCTTCCAGATGCCACTCAGGAGCCCACCCAAGTGTGACAAATGTCCCATGTTGTCTTGCTAAAAAAACTGTAAACAAAAAGTTCCCTTGGCGGTCTCCCTGCCCACCTGCATCCACCCTCTGTGCACTCTGCCTCTTCACACCCCCACCTCACCCATACTTACCTCCAGAGTCCAGTGCATTGATATTCGTGGACCGGGAACACGTCTGCACTTTTCAAAGCTGACCGCGAACTGAGGAAATGGCGGTAAACTGTATAGTGTAATAAATAGGGTTTTCAACTTTGATGCATATCTCAGGCATTTTTGAATTTTGGAACCAAATTTTCAACATGGGTTTTGGGACCCCTTCTCATGAATTCTTGAACTGTTATGGCGTTAGTGGGCCGAAGGGTGATTTCCACGGTCACTGCATGAAATCATCTTTCAGGACCAATTAAGGAAATGACAGTATAGCGTTCATAAGGTGGGCTCTCAAAAGCCTATGTAGCAAATTTGGTGAAAAAATTCCTAAAATGACTATTTTACGAAAGTATTGTGCAGTTCCTATGCAGGTCTCATAAGTTCGCAAATTTTTAATATTTGCACTCTGAATTTTCAACATTGCCATTTACTGCACCTCCTTATGAGCAGTACAACTGTCATTTTCACATCTTGCCCAAAATGTGTTTCGTGCATGTAGCGCACAATGGTGCAGTCGATTTGCGAAATCAATGTATGGGACACATTAAGAAAATCACAGTGACACTGTTCATGAGCAAAGGTCTTAAAATGGCTATGTTGAAATTCGTGAAAAATTCCTAAAATGACTGTTTTATTGAGCGTGACGTTGCGCAGTTCCTGCACATGCCTGTAAGTTCACAAATCTTTAATATTTGCACTCCAGATTTTCAACTTTGCTATTTTACCACACCTTCTTGTGAGCAAGTACAGCTGTCATTTTCAGATTGTCCAAAATGTGTTTCCGTGCATGGCGCACAATGGGGCAGTCGGTGGGCGCAATCAATGTTTGGGACAGATTAAGAAAATCTCAGTGACACTGCTCATGAGCAGAGGTCTTAAAATGGCTATGTTGAAAATCTGGTGAAAAAATTCCAAAATGACTGTTTTAGGGGTGCACGTTGCAGTTCCTACACACGCTCATAGGTTTGCAAATTTTAATACTCATCGCAGATTTTAAACATTGCCATTTTATCACACTTCCTTATGAGGCAGTACAGCTGCCATTTTTCACATCTCACCCAAAATGTGTTACTAATCTTCTTCTCTACCAAAAGGGCTGTCCCTATCACTGTCTCTATATGTTTAGGAAACTACGGAACAAGTCTGCATTATCCCATCCTTTTCTAAATGTGGGGCTGTGGTTCCTGGTCATCACTGCCATTCTGCTATCTGGGGATATAGAGACAAATCCTGGGCCACTAGATGCTTACTTCTCAACAGATGACATACATAGTATGTCCAAACATGGGCTGTTAATTGCGCTTGAATATAAGAAGTTTGATGTGTCACCTGTGGAACTGGAGTCATGGGTCTAACTGTACAATCCTGATATCCTCTGTCTCACTGAGACCTGGCTAAAACCATCGGTTACTGACTCTCTGCTCCCTGCCAAATTACTCTATTATTTGAAGGGATAGGATATCGAACAAACATGGTTGTGGATTTGCTCTGTACTACAAAAATAATCTAACTGTCTCTTCTAGCTATCCGGATGCTCAATTGGTATGTGAATACTTGCATGCTACCTTGCATTGGGAGCCAAGAAACTGCATGTTATATGTGCATATAGCCCCCAACAGGAGGAATTGCAGGTCTAGAGCACCTGTTGGAAAATACCTCTCAGAATTTTAATCATAATAAGGTTGTCATCTTAGGGGACCTAAACTTAAACTGGCTTGGGGCAGCTTTCAGTTCTCTTCAATCTCTGACTCATAGCTACAACCTGTATCAGATGGTAACAGTGCTGACTGGAAGTCTGTCTTCATCACAACTAGGCACACTATTGGATTGGGTGCTGGTAAACTGGATCGAACACATCTCAGCCACTGGTACTCTTGCTGATGCCTTAACTGACCATTCTTCTACTTTCTGCATCCTGTTCTTGGGGGCACCTCCATCTCCTCCACCATGTCTCATCACTCTCTCAAACTTTGCTCACCTAGACCAGAGAGGTGTTTCTGTATACTGTCTCCAGAATTGATTGGTCGGAGATCTATCTATCACATTGTTCTCAGGATGCTCTTAACCTCTTCATCACTAAATTCCTTACTGTTCAATGTAAACATGCCCCAAAGATCACCTGGAGAGTGACGGGTAAACAAACAAGATGGCTAAACAAACACTTGCTCAAAGTTTGTGCCATAGAGATAAACTCTGGGAGTGCTACAAACATCAGGCTAGCAAACAGATTTCAATGCTTACTGTACGCTACAGAATTCATGTAAAAGACAAGTCAGAGCTGCTAAGAGCAAGTACTGTAAAGACCTACTGATTAACTTTCGGCCAATGATCCCAGAAAATTCTGGTCACACATCAAATCCTTCCTAGGATCCTCACAGTCAACTACCCGGTGATATGTTGATAAATGATGTGCATTGCACTGACTCACAAACCATAGCTAATTCTTTTCAACCTGCATTTCTCTGATCTCCATTTCTCTGATCTCTCCCAATATACCTCTTCCTTCGATCCCACTGCAGTGTCCTCCCTCCTCATCAGGAACCTGTCTGGATAAGCTGGAACTATTGTCCCCTGTGCCTCCTTATCGCCTCCATTCTATTTTAAGGCTGCGTCTAGAAAAGTCCTGAAGCTCCTGAGGTCCATCTCTGATCATACCAGCTCTGGCTCAGACTCCCTGGAACCCACCTCTTGAAACTTGCAGCTCTTCTTATTGCATTACCGCTGGCCAAATTTATACGTTATCACTTTCAGGTGGAGTGGTCCTGACTTCTAGGAAGCTGCTCGGATCCATGCCTGTACTTAAAAAGGGGATCTCAAGGTTGTGTCATGGACTACAGACCAATTGCCATACTCTAGGTACTGAGCAAAATCCTGGAGAAAATTGTCGCATAACTCAGACAACTGACTATCTACTTCAGCACAGCCTGCTCTCAGATACCCAACATGGCTTTAGGAAAGGACATAGCACAATGACTGCACTCCTAAAATTCACCACAGACACTACACTCTTTCAAAAATGGATACTGGCAATCTGACAGGGGCTGTCTTTATTGACCTCACAAAGGCTTTTGACCTTGTTGATCAAACTTTGCTTCTCTCCTAGCTCGACACCTGCATTTCTCCTCCTCTGTTGTTGACTGGTACAGGAAGCTACCTGACAAATAGAACTCAAGTGGTGAAAATTAATTCCTCTCTATCAAACAGTACCACCATTAACATTGGTGTACCTCAGGGCTCCATCCTAGGGCCCCTCCTATTCTCTCTTTATATAAATAACATTGGAGCTGCTCTAAAATCCTACTTTGCTATTCTATATGCTGATGATCTTGTCATCTATACAAGTTCTACTAATATAGACACTATCAACACAACCCTTTCCTCTGACTTTAACAATATCCAAAACTGGCTGTATGACCACAAACTGGCTGTCAACACTAGCAAAACTAAAGCCATGCTGCTTGGATCGGCCCCAAAGCTCCGGGCTTGCAAAACCACACTGACAGTGCAGGACTTAGAAGGTCAATTACTGGAATGTGTGACCTCTTTCAAGTACCTGGGCATCCTGCTAGATCAATCTCTTGATATTAATCTTCATGTACAGTCTGTTTGCAGAGCTGTCAATGCAAAACTGGGTGTTGCATATAAGACTCGTTATATGCTCATACCATCGGCTAAAATGGCCATTGCTAGGGGAACCCCACCCTAACCTATAAGAGGCTTCTTATTTGGGGCTGCTTATAAAACTGACCTACTCAGATGGGATATTATGTATAACAACATATGTCACTATGCCTCTTATGCTTCTCAGCTTAAACACCACTGTCAACTTTATAATGATCTTGGATGGCTCTCTCTGTTAACTAGTAGGAAATACTATCTTGGCTCTCTTGTTGATTTGATAATTCAAAATCAAACCCCTAGGTGTCTTGCAGCTATGCTTGTTCCTCAGGACACACTCCATGGTCTACAATCAGCTGATAAATTCTTTCTGAATTTGCTGAGGTGCCGCACTAGGAAAGGAACTGTTGCATTTGAGCATGCGGCTCCACAGATGTGGAATTCCCTTCCCTCGACATTAGACTTTCTAGCTCCACACATGCTTTAAGAGAAAACTGCGCTCAAATCTGCTGATTGCTGATACCTGTTCCTGCTTTCACCCTACCTAAGACTGATGTCTATGGCCATACTATAGTATTTCCTCACCTCTATATAACCCTCTTACTGCCTCAGCAAGTCCTGGCTCCCTTTCCTGCCCATATACAATCTTGCACTGCAGACATCTTCCTTACACTTACATACACTCATATAATCTAATTTCATGGCTTGCTCCCCTCTTCCTCACTTATCAACCTTTTCCTTAATGATACCCCCTGCTCTCAATGGTTATTTCTTCATTTTGTATTACCTGTTTTGTTTACCTTGTTCTGTTCATATGATATGTCACCTGATAATTTATTGCCCAAGGTCCTCTCTATTCATTGCATAGGTAGGCACCTATGAACTTATGAATGGTCTACTCTGCATGTTTCTGATATATTGTATCCACTTTAACTCATTGTATGTAAGCGCTTTACTTTGTTCTGATATATTGTATCCTCTTTAACTCATTGTATGTAAAGTACTTATAATTTGTTATCCTGTTAAGTTTCTGCATGTCTGTACTCTCCGGGTTGTGCCTGAAAATAGTCATTTTATGTGTAGTGCATCTTACCTGGTTAACAAAAGCTAAATAAAATAAAATGGTGCAGTCAGTGTGTGAAAGCAATGTTTGGGACAGATTAAGAAAATCACAGTGACACTGGTCATGAGCAGAGGTCTTAAAATGGCTATGTTGAAAATTTGGTGACAAAAATCCATAATTAAAATGACTGTTATGACTGAGCATTGTGCAGTTTCATGCACCCTTGTAAGTTCATGAATTTGTAATATTTTCAATACAGATTTTCACCAGTGGCATTTTTCCACACTTCCTTATGAACAGTACAGCTGTCATTTTTACACCATGGCTGAAATGTGTTTTCACACTTTTAGCACAGAAATGCCTGGTCGCTGTGGAAAATCATTGTTTGGGAGAGATAAAGAAAATCACAGTGACACTGTTCATGATTGAAGTCCCAGAATGCCTGTGTTGACAATCTGCTGTAAAAATCCCAAACTAATTACATTATGGGTGTGCGTCGTGACAATTTCTATGCACACTCGTGACTTCACCAGTTTTTAACATTTTCACTGCAGATTTTCAACATTGCCATTTTTACACCTCCCCATGAACAGTGCAGTTGTCATTTTCACATCCTGTTCGAATGTGTTTTTGCACCTGTAGTGACAAATGCTGTAGTCACTGTGCAATAGCAGCTTTCAGTTAAACTGATATTGTCACTGTTCATTGGGGAGGTCACAAAAAAAACATGTTGAAACTTTGGAGTGAAAATATCAATGAATGTCTGAGGCATTAGGGTTTCCAACCATAACACCCCACCCTGTGAGAATGACAGGCATCAGGGCTGTGACTTGGGATTGTTGCCTGCAGTGCTCATACCATTCCACCTCCACCCACACCCTGCAGCCACTGAGAGGCATTGAGGTGTGCCTTGGACTCTTATGCCCAAAATTCACCCCATTCTCCTATATACCGCACCCATCTCACCATATTGCCTGATGGAATGGGGTGTGCATAAGAGCCAAAGACCCTGGCAGGCACCCGTGACACTTGTCAGTGTCTGCAGGGTAGGGTGTGGTGAAATGGTGTGGCTGTTATGCCTGACAAACCCAAAGGCACACCCCAATGCCTGTCACTATCTGCAGGGTGGTGATAGGGTTGGTTTCAGTTCAATACTTGCTGCCATTCCTATTATGCTTATTATTATTATATAAAGTCCATATAGCCATACTAGGCCTAGAAAAATATGGCAGTTTCTTATAAAAACACACTATAATAAAAACACAGGATTTAACAAATTCAAACCCCTTTTTCTACTGGTAGATATAAACCTCCTTCCTAATGGGGTTTAGCGATTTCCCAAATAACCTGAAAAACTAAACTCAAAAGAGAAGCTTCCAAGGCCAGTGGAATGGGGTATATAGTACTAATAAATAAAAATTGGGAGCAAAAGGTTTTTACTACTGCAACCTTTTTCTTTTTGATTTCTGCCAATTCCTCCAGAAAGCAGCGTTAGAGGTAGCAACCTCAATTTGCTGACCAGTTTAACAGCCCGTTATCCCTCTCCCAAACCAAACCCCTAAACCTTAAAAAGGACCCTAGATACCCCTGTAAGGCTCCCATCTGAGGGTTGTTTCCACTTAGGGATAAATGGCACTTTTCCCTTATTTACCCTATCACCGCTACCATTGAATACCGTTCAACTAGTTCCAGGACCCGAATGCCCGACTCCTGATCAGCAACAAATACACATACATCATCTGCATATGCTGCTACTCAAGCCTCCAAAGCCCCCCCCATGGACTTAATACCTCTTATGTGCTCATCTTGTTGAAAAGCCTTAACAGAGGGTCCAAACAAAAACATAAAGCAGGGGCTTAATGGCACCCCATCTCAACCCTCATGTAATATTAATATATGATCCTACCCTCCCATTCACTAGTGGAATTGCCATTGCCTTCCCATAAAGCAACTCCATCTATGCTACAGAGACTGGTAGAATACCATAACTTTTCAACACAAAGGAAATAAACTGATGGGGCACTCTATCAAGGCCTTCTCCTGGTCCAAAGACAAAATATACCTACTAAGGGCATCCTCCTTCCCTGGTTCAAACAGTTCCTCACCAGCAACAGGTTGTGCTCAATTGACCACTCTGGCACTGAGCAAGTGTGGGCCACAGAGATTAAAGCAGAGCTGTATTAACTAACCTATTAAGTATTCTCATTCAAATTTTATAGTCTACATTCAGTAGTCTCAAAGACCTCCAGTTTTCTAAGTCAGACTTATCCCCATGCTTATGTAAGAGGATTTGCACTGCAATGCAGAAATGAAAATCCATCTCCATGTTCCAACACCCAACTAAAAACAACTAAAATTTCCCTTAACAATTCATCAAAGGTTTTATAAAATTTGAGGGTAGCTCCACCAATCCCAGGTGCAGTTGCCCCTTTTCATTTATTTAGGCAACCCAACCTGTTCTTTAGTAATAGGATCCATAAGAGTAGCTACATATGTATCTGGGATGGTTGGAATATTTAGAGTAGAAAAACTCTGTTACTACATGCTCCTCAATATAAGGAGCAGTATACATTCGGTTAAACCTAGTTACAGTATCCAAAATTTCTGGCCATTTGACACCTGAATTCCATCCCTATTTTCACAGATGACAAGAATCTGTATGAGGCTCATTGTGTGCAACTTTTAAAGTATCTCCAAATCCTGTTTTGCCAGGAGAGCAAATTCTATGCTCATTTAAGGAGGTTGCTCGAGAGTATTGTAGTCTCTCCATTTCTTTTTTAAATTATTAACTTGGGCTGTTAAATTAAAGTGTTGTATATTGATTTCAGAGTATAGTTTGCAAGTTTTACTCTAAGATTAAGATACTTTTTATACATATTAATCCTAGAGCATGCAGAAAACGCTGAAATAAGGACTTTAATTCCTTTCTGTAACCTCCCACCAAAGGCTGACATCCTCCACCAAACCCACCACAGACATTCTTGCCTTTAAAAGTTCTTTAGTGCATCTTAACAAGATAGCCTTCCTTAATAAAGATGTATTAAGCTTCCAATAACTCATCCCATACTGGGGCCAGTTACACCTCCTAACACAAACACTAAAATTACATGATCAGACATCTCTAAAGGAATTAAATCTGCCTTGTGTATATTAATATATTTCTGACTAAATAAAAATCAGTCCTGCTGGAAAGAGCCTCCCTTATGATACGTGTAACCCCCTGCAAATGTAAGGTCCTGAAGGAGTCGTAAGTCACACTGAGCTATTATAGCATTGAAGCAATTTGAACCACAAAACAACTTAGTGGCTGCCCCTCTATCCTGCCTAGACATCAACAATTAAAGTCCCTCCCAAAGAATTTGTTTTGTTGAAAACAAGAAAGGTTTTATCTCATTAAAGAGGTTTACCCTATTTTTTCCTTCAACGGGACATATAGCCTCCAACCAACATCTTTATACCACAAATCCAGTAATAATGCCCTCCTGGCATAATATCCATCAATTTTGAAATTTTTAATCCATCACCTCAAAACAAAACTCCAACCCCATCACACTCATCAGTCCCAAAGAAAAAAATGCGATCCCAACACCACAATTTCTGAGCGGCTCTGACCAAGGAAGTTGTATTAAGCCTGGTGTACTGTAATAGAATATATCACAGCCTAAATCCTTTAAAATAGTGAAAGTGATCAACCTCCTTCTTGCATTTTAATGCTATTAACAATAATCATAGCAAGATGAATATTTGAACTAGGCCCTTGATGAGAAGAAAAGATTTTATTTAGGATTTTTTAAATCTTGTACTCCTCCTAGTCCTGACGGCTAACTTTTCCTCCTTTCCTCATTGACACTGGTACACTGAGGGTCTTCCTCTGATTCTGAGGTAAGAGGGGCTAAATATGACTCTCGAGTCCCCACCCTGCTCTGATTCTTACGAGCTCTTGGTCAATATTTCATATTTGTTTGCAAGAGGGATCTCCCTCCAGGCACATAGGCCTTAGCCACTTTGGATCGGGTATGGGACTACCTAATGCCTTTCTTTGCCAAGCTCTTAACAGTAGGGGGCATTTCTACATGTTCCTTCCTCCTTTGGGAAGAACTGGGTGTTCTACTGCTACAGTAACGCCATCATGGGAAACAGTGGTCTCTCGTGAACCTAGCTAACTTCTTCCGACTCAGGCACAATGATTACAACAAGAGGAGAGGGAGGTGGCGGGAGTAGGGTAGTAGCTGTGGCTTGGTCAAAATGGGCCTATCTGGTTGCCCTGCAGAAGTTTTCCATGCTACCATATCTTTCTTCTGAGCCTCTCTAATTATGGTGCCCTGGCTCATACGATCTGTGCAGTTGTGTGTGGCCCAAGGACAGGCTTGATATGCATGCCCAACCTCTAAACATAAATTGCACTTCAGTTCCTCATGACATTTTGTACTATTGTGCCCAAAGGTAAGACATAAGTTACACCTCAGCCTATCACAGGCAGAGCTTAGATGCATTTAGGCCCCACATTTAAAACAGGCCCTTGGCTGACCTATGTAAAACAATGCCCCTTTCTCTCCCCAGAAATAAACTGTTTGGCAAATGCTGGACCCAAACTGTTATTTGTAAAATGCACTTTGTACTTCCAGCCCCATTCCATATGCTCATCATCAAATATTGGCTGGGGAGGCCTAATACATCACACCTCTGTTGCATCCAGTGAGTAATATCATGCACAGATACAGTTTAATTTCTAAACAACACAGTTACGTATTTGATTGTGGGTTTAGTTAAAGGATAGCCCTAAAAGGTAACCATAGTTCTGTATATTTCAAAGATTCATATTTGGACCAGAAATGATCCAAACCTTGGGAGTATGAAACTGATGTCATATAGATTTGCACTTGAAACACGTATTAATGCATGTATTTCATTAGAAAAAAACAATGAAACTTTCAGTAAGTTCCTGCCCACATATAAGCAATCCGGTGCAACCTCTAGCCCACCTAAATATTCCAAATGAACTGCATTTGTCTCTGCAACTGGGGGCAGCAAAGGATATTTTTCCTAAAATCCTCCCATTTAGCTCTAGACTGTTCTCTAAACTCCATGAGCTGCTGTGGAGGGCCCTGCTCTGCCTCTGTTCTATCTCCCCACTCTGCAGGCCTATTACAGGTCTCTTCATTCTCAGATGAAGAGGTAGACACTGAAAAAATAGATGATCCAGTTACCATAGCTTCTTGCAGTACCTCCTTTTGAGCTGTGTCATTTATTACACTGTCAACATTTCCTTTCAAAGTGCTGATATCCCAGCAGTAGTGTCCTGCCTTTTGTTTTGTCCAGGTATCAGGCTGTGAGCAGGGTCAGGGATCCAAATGCCTGCTTCACCCCACGTCCACCCTGCATCAACAGTGAATGTTCCAGTGAACTAGGGATCTCCCTGTCATTTAGGGAGTGCTAAATCATTCGCTCTCTCCCTCTCTTTAAACCAAGACCTGCATTTTCAAGCTCCGAGGATAATGTTCAGTACTACAGAGCTTTCTTCAGCTCCCATGCCAGGGAGTGTTTCTCACACCATTGAAAGCAGAGCTGCTTCTGTCACTCTCTTCCCCACAGGATCTGACTCACGGGCAAGGGAATGCTTTTGATGAGAGTATGCCACAGGCGCTTTCACAGGATTCACAGCTATAGTTGGCAGACCATTTTGCTCCTTGGCCAGCTGTTTTATTAAGAGCGCTGCATCCCTTGCAATGCTTGGATCCAAATTCTCCATAGCTTCAGTAGGCATTTGCACCCCTTCAGAGCCAGTTTCTTTATTCGGTCTGTAACATGCAATATCTCATATCCCAAAGCTCTGTTTTGTTGTAATAAATGTGCCAGCCAGACCTCATCTGAAGATAATAAACCAGAAGGTGTACTCGCATTTTCATTAGCCTTTTCAGTCACCATCTCCTCAAACTTCATAAGATTCTCAGTCTCCTGTGCTGGACCTGTGGGTTGGGAGACCTGACACCCACAGGCACCAGCAGAATGAACTTGCAAGCTTCCTCCTCCATGGGAACAGCACCCCTCTGTCAATTAGAGAATTTCCTTGGTGCCCTGGCCAAATATCCCTACATTCACTAAAAATACCACCAACAGCTTAAATTGGTTTAAGGTCAGTTAGCATTCATCTGTATTCCCTTGTGTCATGTCTGAAAATAGGCAGAATTTGTCTAGTGCACTTACCCGTCAACAAAACTAAATAAAAAACTAACACAGGCATAGAATGTGTGTAGCCCAATCACACACTGTAATTAAATTAATCGCTGCTCAAAATTAAATGTTTCACAGAAGTCATTTACTGTACAACATCAGCAAATTGATGTGTTGAATTTGATTTTATTTTATTTTCTTTTTAAATGCAATGCAAGTCAAGATCAGGAAAACCAACCTTCATATGGAACAACTATCTTGTTTTGTGAAAGGAAGAGGAACAAATGGTGCTAATGGAATTCATAACAACAGTATCCACCCTTATATTTTTAAGACCAACTAAAGTATTATTAGTATAGAACACTATATCATAAACTCCACAACCCATTAAGGCAAAATATTGTTCTAGGATTGTAGATATGTTGTTCAGCCACACTCTTTGGCATGTCCATTTCCTTAAGGATCACCAGAAATTTTCAAGCTGGCTTCTCCCACCCACCCGAAAGTGGTATATACCTTGGCTCCACTCCATGATACCAGATCTTCCTTTCTGCTGGAAGATTCAGGTTGCCTCCCTCATGCTCACGATCTTGTAGGCCCTGGCTTTCAACCTTGGTTATTCTGAAAATTTGCATTGTTCACGCTAACGATCGCATTTTTGTGCTTGATTATGGAAGACAAGTCTTCCCAGATTTCATTGGTGCCCTGGGCCCAGAAAATATTGCGCACCAATCCACACACTGCGTGTGTCTGTGTCTGGTGTCGCACCATGACACCTCAAATGCGAATGTGTTTCGCTTTTTCATCCCAGCATCCTCACGATCATCTCATATGCTTGAAGCTGGGGAGGCTGGAGAAGAAGAACTCTCTGGTGAAATCCAAGGAGGCTCAGTGGCAGTTTCTGTTGCTGCAGGTCTCTACGAGCAATTGGAATGCATGCAAGTGTTTGAGGAGGAAGCAGCTCATGCTGCAGACTTTGGAGCTTTCTTTTGTTCCGCCTCAACATGGGCTTCACCTTCTCGGTTCCTTCCGAGAGCTGTGCCAGTCTCTCCGACCAAGGAGAGGCACTCATGGGCTTGAACTCCTCTCGATCCTGTAAGCTGGAAGGACCGGATTGTCTTCATCTCCATGGAGACATTCTTGGGAGCGGAGAGATCTTGATCCCAGGAACATGCAGTCTTGACCTCAGTTGAGATCGCTTCTTGCGCCACTGGCTTTTCGGTTTTGTCGCCAGGTCAGTTAACCAAAGTCTCGATCGACGATGTGGAAATCGTGATCAATCCGATCAATCTGATATTGCAGCCTCCGGTCCACGCATTCCCTCGATCAAACCCCTAATCTGGTCTTTCAAGATGATGAGACCCAGCCTGCTGGGACTCCCATTGAAGAAGTGGTCCTGATCCTGGGAAATCACCAGTCCTGCGGCGTCTCCTGAGCAACCGAGTTGGCCTGCCAGATCTCGATCGAGGTCTTGGACCCCTCAACCAACAGGCTGAGGAAGAGCCATGAGTGCTGTAAAAAGGGCGAATCATCAGTTGTCCTCATCCTTCTCAGATGAGGAGAGGCTTCGGCGGAAGCTCCGGTGGTGCTACAAGAACTTCATGTGGCAACAGCTAATTATGACTGGGCATAAGCCAACCCCAGCCTCTACCCTGGCCATTACCTGGCTTTCACCGCTAGGCCAAAGCTGATTCTGCCGGAACTGATTAAATCAGTTTCTCTGCCTGTGGAGTTAGCAAAACTGCCAGTTCAGCCTAAGATGGTCTCTCCACCAATTGTGGTGGAACCACTGCCCAAACAGCCTGTGGAGGGACTCCTTCCAAGGAAGATAGACCAGTCACCAGGCATCTCTGGCGTTGTCGGTCACGGTCACCCCAGACTGCCCTTGCAGGTCGAGGTGACCTGCGGTCGGCCGATTACCTGGATTCCTCTGATTCAGATGTCACTGGCCTGCATTCTCATCCAGGGATGACAAATCTGCCATTGGCTTTGAGATGGAGGAGGATCCTCATCATTCCAAGAGATTCTTTACCTCATCTCTGAATCTACAGGGATGCCCCTATGCCCATACAGAAAAAGGCAGAGTACCCTCTTATGGACATCCTCAAGAGACAGGATACCCGACAGAGGTTTTTCCTGTGGCCAAGGCTATTGTTAGCCTGGCCCTAGAACTTGGCAGTGCTCTCTCTTGTCCAGCATCATCTGGCCCGCATGGCCCCACAAGTATACAGTCCCCATGGGGTCCCTTGTGGGTTCACAGAGTACCCTTCAGCTGACAGCCTGGTGACCACCTCTGTGTTCAGGCATACTGGCAGTTCTGCTGACACTGACCAACCTCCTGATAAAGAGTCCAAGCTTTTGGACCGCTCAGCCAGGAAGGTCTATGCAGCTTCTTCCTTGGGCCTTCGGCAGGCAAGTTTGGCCATCATGGCACACTTCTCTCATGCCCTTTAGGGTCACTGGATGAAGTCCTCCCCCATCTCCCTGTGGATGTGCAGACTATGGTCAAGCAGGTTCATGACCAGGGCCAAGCTGTTGCCAAACAGCAGCTTCAGATGGCCCTGGACATTGGGGATTCTTGTGCCTGCTTGATGGGTGCTGCAGTTGCCTTTCATCGCAGGGGCTTGGCTTTGGATTTCCTCCTTCTGGTGGATACCCAGCATAAACTAGCTGACGTGCCCTTCCTCAGGACTGACTTGTTCAGCCCAGGAGTGGCCAGTCACTTCAGCTCTTCGAGCAGTCCAACGCCACCTTAGATGCCACTTCTGCCAAGAGTTCTTCGGCAAGAACCAGCAGAAGAAAAAGCAGAAGCCTTTTCTGCATTTTTCCCCTGCAGCCCAGCAGTCCTCCTTTCAAAGTGGACAGCAGCACCAGCAACAGCAGCAGGCTCAGGCTTGGCACCCCGGCCAAACCGAACCCCAACAAGCCCATAAAGAGGCAGAGGTTCAGGTTCTGGAACCTCTTCCTCAAGCTTGCTCAGTGATGGGGCAGGGCTGTCAACCCCGGCCCCATCACTTCAGCTCTGAGTCCTCCCATGGGGGCTGGTTTGCCACTTTCTTTCCACCTGGTCCATTACCACCATGGACAGATGGGTCTTGAAGTGGTTGGTCAGGGACTGCCTCTGAATTTGAGCAGTACCCTTCAAGCTTGAGCCTTGCCTTGGGAGGAAAGAGTATCCACCCAGACTCAGTCGGCTCTTTGAGATGACATTGCTCAGCCCTCCTCAAGGAGGCAGTAGCTCCAGTGGTGGATTCACACGCAGACCCAGGCTTTGTCTCCAGGTACTTTCTGGTGCCTAAGTGGATGGGGGCTGGCACCATTTTAGATCTGCATGACCTGAATCAATATCTCAGGTCATGCACCTTCAGATGGTCACTCTGTCCCAGATCATACCATCCTTGGAGAGAAACATGTGGTTCTGTTCACTGATCTGCAGGATGCATTCTTTTGCATCCTAATCCATCCATCCCATCAGCAGTTCCTCCACTTCAGGGTCAAAGGGACCATGTACGAAGTTCTGAGCCATGCTGTTCAGCCTGTCATCAGCCCCATGGGTCTTCAGCAAATGCATTACAGTGGTGGTGGCCCATCTCAGGTGTTGGGAGGGTCAAGATTTATCCTTACCTCACTGATTGGCTCCTAGCAGGTTCCACCCAGCAAGAGGTGGAAAGGTCCAGGGACCTGGCCCTCCAGACCTGCTTCCAACTCGGCCTCCTCATCAATGAGGCCAAGTTGGAACCTCGTGCCCTCTCAAGTGAAGGGCTTCATCGGGTAGAGCTTGACTCTTGTCAAGCCAGAGCTTGGTTCCCAGCAGACAGGGTGAAGGTTCTTTCCTCCTTTGCCCAATTATTTCTGGTTGGGCAATTGCGCCCTGCCGGGACTTTCTGCACCTTCTGGGTTAGATGGTGGCATGCACCTCAGTGGTCTGTTGGGCCGGGTGCACATGTGCCCCTCCAATGGGAGCTGGCTGCCTAGTGGGCTCAGCACCACTGTCATTTCGACCAGCTGATCACTGTAACCCAGAAGATGGGATACTCTCCAATGGTGGACCACCCCAGACCCGGTTGCAGGAAGGGATCCCATTTGTCCGTCCCAAGCTGACAGTCATCCTTATGACCGATGCCTCTCATGGGCTGGGAGCCCACATGGGGACAAAGGGCCACAGGCTTTGGACCCCAAGGAGTCCTGATGCCACGCCAACCTGTTGGAGCTCAGAGCAGTCAGACTGGCACTGTCAGCTTTTGCTCCTCAGCCATGGGTCAAGTGGTTCAAGTCAGATGAACAATACCATGACCATGCACTACCTCAACAAACAGGGCAGCATGCACACCCATCTGCTGTGCAGAGAGACACTCCACATCTGGACCTTGTAGGCCCAGTTGGAAGCAGGTCTTCTAGCCATCCATGTGGCAGAAGCCTCAAACCATCTGGCGGACTCTCAGTTGCCTATGCCAGACATTCCATGAGTGGTCTCTCCATCCAGAGGTAGCTTACAACCTGTTCTCCCACTGGGAAAACCAATGGTGGACCTTTTGCCTTCAGGAAAATGCCAAGCTGAGGCTGTTCCATGCCTGCTCCCCTCAGCAGGGATTGCTGCTGGGGATGCCTTTGAGGCCATGGACCCCAGGCCTCCTGTACACCTTCCATTTCCTTTGATCCACAAGGTGCTGCTTAAGGTGAGGAGGGACAAGGTGAAGGTGATCCTGCAGCCCCAGACTGGCCACGCCAGTTCGGTATACAGATCTCCTCAGTCTCAGCTGCAAGCTCCTGGAGCGCTTTGACACACCTGGACCTGATCTCTCGACCAGGGAAGGTACTCCATCCGGACTGTCAGTCTCTGCACCTCACAGCCTGGTACCTGAGTGGCTAGAGTTCTAGGCTTTGGTCTTTCCCAGGATGTCTACACTGTGGTGGAGGCATCCAGAAAAGAATCAACCAGGAAATGTTATGCCTTCAAATGGAAAGATTTTCCATTTGGTGTCATGGCAAGGGCCTGGACCCTTTGTCCTGTCCAGTGGCTAACATTCTCGACTACCTTTGGTCTCTCTCTTCCAAAGGAGGTCTATGGTCATCGACCTTAGGGTGCACCTGGCTGCCATCCTGTTACCGGCATGGGCGGTCAGCTGACGTTGGTGCAGGAGACAGTGGTCAGGCACTTTTTCAAAGGCATGGATAAGTTATCCCTCTGGTGTGTGAAGCTTCACCTTCATGGGATCTACTGGGATCTACTGTTGGTACTGGCAAAGCTCATGGGGCAAACCATTTGAACCTATGCAAGTGTGCCCTGTCACACATGTCATAGAAGACAGCCTTCCTGGTGGCTAGCATGTCTGCCAGAAGGACAGGGAGCTCCAGGCACCTTCAGTGGACTCCCTTATCTGGTCTTCCACAGGGACAAGGTTGTCCTATGCCCCCACCTGAAATTCCTTCCAAGGTGGTGTCAGAGTTTCGCCTTAACCAGGTGTTAACTCTGCCAGTGTACTAACCCAGATACACCTCGAGGCTGAGTACAGGCTCCATACTCT
The DNA here is from genome assembly GCA_016271365.2 of Neoceratodus forsteri. Lineage (NCBI taxonomy): Eukaryota > Metazoa > Chordata > Ceratodontiformes > Ceratodontidae > Neoceratodus > Neoceratodus forsteri. The sequence continues at coordinate 62,528,836 of CM028138.1, forward strand.
GGAACTGAGATGTGCTCTCTCCTAGTATAAGGAGAGAATGGCAAATTCGGGAGAGGTTCGCCAGCTGTTTGTCACCTACACTGAATCTGCTTCTGGCAGACCTGCAGCAAGAGGACAATTGCAAGATGCATTACATCATGCATTAGCCTCTGCTATGAGTTAGTGGGCAAGGAGCCTCCCAGAGGATAAGAGCTCATTCTACCCACCATACTGCTACATTGGTTGGCTGCTTCCAGGGACATCCCTTTCCAGGAAATCTGCCAGGCTGATACCTGGAAGTCAACAAACACGTTCCTTACCTATTACCACATTGACCTCGAGTCACGCCTGGATACTGGTTTTGGGGCCTCAGTTCTCCAATCTGATGTTTCCCCAAGTAGGTGTGCACCTTGCCTCCCTCTTCTCACAAGGAACTGCTAGGAGTCTATGAGTGTCGGTGAACAACATATCCACGATCCTAGAAAACAGGTTACTCACCTGTAACAGTAGTTTTCAGAATGGTATGTTGTTCATCCACACGGACCACCCAACCTCCCTGGCTGTGGATGCACAACACCTGGCTTCCAGTGGGCTAAGATCTGGTGTCATGGGGCAGAGTTGAGGTATATACCACCCAGGTGGGTGGCAGGAGCCAGATTGAAGATGTCCAGTGATCCTTAAAGGGAAAGGGACATGACAAAGAGGGTGGATGAACAACATATACCACTCCTAGAACTACTGTTACAGGTGAGTAACCTGTTCTTCCACAGCATAGGGTCCTTCCCCAGTCCCCAAGCACCTAATCTCCCACCCATTAATGAAAACAGTATGTAGGGTCCATCACCAGTCTCGATCCCTTGATCTCCCACCCTTTATGAAAAAAAAACTTTCCATAGAGCAGGGTCCCTCCCAGACCTCGATCCCCAGATCTACCACCCATCAGTGTTTTTTTTGAGCCAATGCAGTTGGGCACAAGTGCCAAATAGTTTACTTAGATTACCCCATACTGTAGCTGTTTACATCAGGATGTGACATGATCATGCTGCACGCCCTGATGCATATTTACTTTATGTCATGTTACTGTATGTCTGTCAACTGCTACTGTCAAATAATGATTTTGTGTAGAACAGTAAAATGTGAACACATTTTAACAGTGCTGTATTTTTTGTGTATCTATGCAGTATGTTGGATTGAGACCAAGAAATATTTTGTTTTACAACAGTCCAAAAATGTTTATTTTTGGGGAGGGGATCACACACATGGAGAAGTTTGGGTCTGTCACTGTTAAATACACAGCTACAGAAAATATAGCAATTTATTGAAGCATAAGGAATAACTGCTTTTACATCAGAAATCATTGCACTATTAATAGTTGGTGTACTTAACTAATATTGGATTAAAATGATAACATGGGTATGACAGAATATCGTATTCAGAATTAATACATTGAAATCTTGTCTTAAACCAGTTTCAAAGATGCCAAAAATAAATGGGTCTGTGCAGCAAATCATTCCATTGACAACAGAACTGGTTCTGTTACCTTGGAGATCATTGTGCTATTAATATTTGGTGTACTTAACTTTAAGAACAGCAGGTTTATTGCACCATACTGAATAAATTGTTTTACCTCTGAAACAATTGTGCTATATAGTTAACTCTAAAATATTATTTTTTAAATTCTGTATTTATTGATTTTGTTCTTCAACATATACAAGAATCTCCCATAGGACAGTGCATCATTAAATTAGATTATACAAGATCCGGAAAGTACAGTATCTTTAACACTCCTAATTTGGTACATCACAGGGGTTGCCCATTTTAGGTTAATTATACACTTATTAATATGCAATACAAGGCTTTATGCTGCCATGAGGGAAATACTGCTACAATTCACTTTATTAATTACAAAATTCCTACCCTTTAATAGGTGTTGTTTCCGATCTACCCGATCAGTATAGTAAATCAAATAGATAATGAGCACCTCCTTTCCCCGCTCCATTAATATACCGTCCAAAACAAATATCCTGTATTTTATGTTAAATTGTGCCTTTAATTGACCATTTGCTACTTCTTAGTTTTATTTATTTATTAAATGCTGATACTTAAAATTATCTAACTTTGAGGATAAAAAACATCTCCCTCATCCTAACAAAATATGCCAAGTGGATAATATCCTAGTCCAGAACATCAATAGAAGGATATTTTCCCTTTATAACAATGCTGCCACAGACACAGGGACTTAACTCTAAACACATCAAGATAACAATGTCCAGAGTCTACTAAGCCATTTTACATATTTGCTTACTGAGCTCTGTCCAAGAAAGTTCAGGTATTGTCCTCTTCTTCTGACTCAGAGAACGATTCTTTAGCTGAATAGTCAGACTATTTTATTAGCAATTTACTAGCTTCCACCAGATCAGAAAAATTATATGTCTTTGTTCCATAGGCAATCTTGAGACTCCCGGCATCAGGAGAGTATGGTGTACTCCGAGTTGACGCAGCTTGGCACGAACTCCATCGAAGGCCCTGCGACGTTGCCTCATGGCATAACTTAGATCGGAAAGACATGGATGGGTACCCTTGCCATTTCAAAAGCCCTGCTACGAGCTTTGCTTAATATGTAGTCTCTTTCCTCAAAGAGCCCAGAATGACCAAAACTGCCCTGGCTGGTGAGTGAGCATTAGCCACGTGAAGTCGGGCCCCTCTGCCATTGACTCTGTAGGCCCTCAGTACCGAAATCAGGGAATCGAGGTGCAAAAGTTCTGTAGCCAAATTTCAATAAAGCTGTCCATCGATCTCTCTGATCCCTCTTGTAAGCCTAGTATTCTGATGTGGACGCCAGCTTCCATTTTCAAGCATCTCTAAACCTTTCCTAAGCAGAGAATTCTCCTTTACCAAACCAGCCATTACTGAGAGTGCTTTTTTGCTGTTTTGTTGACTCCTTGAACAAAGTCATCGACCGATTGTATTTTGGTTTCAGCAACTAAGATCCTTGAGGTGAATTCATCCATTTTTATCGATTGCCTGAATTGCCTTCAGCAGTGCTGCATTGGATGGTTGGTTAATGTTACTGTTGGTGCTATTGGGAGGATCATTATTTTTCTCAGGGCCTACAGAGGTTCTTTCTGTCTGGCTCCCTCACCTCCTGTTGTTGTCTTATTGTGTCCCATTTACTAGTCTCATCCAGTTCTGAGTTTCTGAAGTCCTTAGAAGGTTGGCAAACTTGTATCAGCATTTTAGACAAAATCAAGGCAATTTCAGTAGTATTTTGCTTTAGATTTTCTGATCTGTATGGAGCTAAGGAAAAGTGCTGCTTCCTAGCTAGGCTGCTAGCCACGCCCCTAAAATATTATTTTGATTTTGCTAATGACAACAGTTAATGCAACTCCATATGTGGTAAATACAATGTTAAAAAAATCAGTTTATTGCTCCATAGTTTCTACAACCATTGCACTATTTGAAGAAACCCAGGTTGAATGCACCCACATTACTTACTCTTTCTACTAAATTCAACAGTAGTGGGGACCATAATTTCAATCATTAGCATCATCCTGAGAATGCGCACCTCACCAGCAGAGCAAAGTAAACTTCAAACATTGGAGGGGCTGAAAGAAGAGATTGATCCAGTGAAGTAGAATAATATGCTCCTTGAAGTTTATGCATTTAATACCTATACAGTATGTGAGGAAAGCACAGCTGTAACTGTATTCTCCTGCCCAGTGTGAGGGCAGCATGACATTTATGTATTCAATAAAGCCCAAGGAAGAAAAAAAATAAAAAGTACATGGGTGCACCAGTGAGTGCTGGGACAGATATAGCACAATAATAGAACTTTCCATGATGAACTTGATCAGTTTGTGACCACCGTTGCATGCTGTTAATTAAAGTCACACAGCTGAGAAAAATAGAATTACTAAATGCAAATGTAATCCCTAGGTGGCACTGTCCCAAGGGTTACTACCCCTGCCTGCTGGGCTAGCAGCAGGTTAATGAGCCTGAGTTCTGAAATGGATGCCTCCACTCAGAGGTCAGGGATGGTAATAGTCAAACCAGCCTGGTACAGCCCTCTGGGACACTGTAACCCCCTTTCCCTGCTAGTGACGAAACAGTACACAGTAATTACTTTCACAATACCTCTGATATGCTTTGCAAGTACCCACACAGGTTACACTTACCACCAAGGCTGGTGCTTCCGGTTCAACCCGGGGACCCCTGTAAAACAAAGTTAGGCAGAGCAAGTGGCAACAATACAATACTCGAGCACAAATTGGAACCACAATTTGGTTGAATGCAGAAACAAGTAGATCTGATTTATTCAGGGATTTGAACAAGGAAGGGGTAATCAGGTTAATTAGCTTAATTGCTCTACCAATCACACAGCTGTGCATGCAGTCAGAGTTCCTAACACAGTTACACTCTCTGCGCACCCAGGTGAAAGGACGGTGGGCTGGCCAAAACCATTGCCTGGGGTAGGCTGGCATTGCAGCTGGTCGGGGCCCTGTGGAGGAAGAAACCACTTGCACAACACACTATTTGTAATCCGGAGCTAGATGGCTCAGTTCGTGAAGGAAAAGAAACAACAAAGCAATCAAATGACACACTTAAATTAAACTGTAGTTGCAGGGAGCTACCCTGGTGGTTACTCATGATACCTAGGACTGGACACAGGATGGATGAAAATTGAGGCAGCAGGTGATCTCTCTGGATTGCCAGGAGAAGCAGGGCCCACACGATCCACTGAGGTGTTGTTCCTGTTCAGCGTGGAGCAGGAGCTGATCCCAGGCATGTCTCTCACCGATGGTTCTTCTCTATACATGAGGATAGTATGGCAAGGCCCTCATGATGAGGCCCTAGCCACTGAAGCTAACCATGGATTCAGTCTGGTTGGGTGGGCTACAGTTTTCAGCAAGCAGAATGCAGTCCGCAATGTGGTGAACCAGCTCATGACCCCCTTTCAGTACACAGCACATTTATATGCAAGGAAAGCTTACTGTACCAGCGACACGCTCCTGTGTCATGATTGCAACATCCCTGCTCAGACCGGGAGCTCAGAAGTAGCTGGGGTTCCTGACAGGCCGATCGCATGCAGCAAAATCTTTGGTCTTCTACAGGTTGAGCCTGGTTACCCTTCAGTGGCTTACTTCAGTCTCACCACCTCAGATTTAGTCCAAAAGAATTCTCTCTTCCTCTTAGGGCAACGAGCAGACTTGCAGGCCTCAACTCAGGCCTTCTCACAGTTCTCCTGCTCAAACTACACAGACACTTGCTCGAATATCTCAGGCTGCTCCTCTCTCAGCTTCAAACTTAGATCTGCCTTAACAGCAGGCGGCTTGGAAATTTCCCTCAGATTCAAAAGGTTTGGTTGGCTCATTCAGTTGGCAGTCAAAGCTAGAGCTCCCTCTTTAGTTACAAAAGGTGCCAACAGCCTAAAACTACAATTCCCAAGCCTGTACTCCACACAGCCCTTTCAGACAGGCTCCATTTTAGAGTCCCCAGGTACTGACTGGTCCAGTTCAGCAGTTCGGGACAAAATGGTGGAGATAATCAAAACAGTCCATGCTGCAAAGAAGGTAGTTTAGAACAAACTACATTATCATTATTACTCTGAATCACTTTCAGCAAATAGTTACATCCTTCAACAGAGCTCCCTCTGCACAATTAGCGATGGCAGAAGCGAACTATTTTCCAGCAGCCGTCTGGACTCAGAGCATGAAAACAATCCATATTAATATTACTGCAAACTAGGCAGCTCTTAAAGACAGTACATGGAGGCTATACAGGCACTCTTTAGCAACACCATTTAAACTGCTAAGGTGCCAAACACCAACCTGGCAGTGAGCATTTAGACAAGCTCATGGAAGACTTTTGGGAGCCCTCATTTTATGGGGGTTACACCAACATACACAAATAATTGTAATGAGGTGTGCATGCTATTTTTAAGTATCCAAAAGTTCATAATGAAATCTATACAGTTGCTTCAACTGGAAAATAAAAGGCACAGTAAAAATGTATTTCACATATTTGAAAAAGAATTAAACACATGCAACTTGAATGCTGAAGCAGCTGTTCAATATAGCACATCAACCATATGTAAACCAAAACTATTTTATACATCTATTGTACTTATTTTCAATGTTGGCCAGAAATGGCACACAGAGCCATGACAGCTCATTTCCAGATTCAGTGCCCAATAGTAGTAGTAGTAGTAGTGGTGATGGGGAGGCTGGAGAGAAGATGAAAGACAAGAAAACTTGACTGACAGTATAAAGGCTTCTGAGATTGAGGATACAGGGCTGAGCAAACATACATAAATTATATGGATACAGCTAGTGACAGAGGTAGGAAAACTATCAGAATACAGTATGTGTGATACACAGACCCCACTCTCAAAAGGATTAGTTAGATAGGAAATTAGAGGAGAGATCAAAAGTGCAGCAGGGGCTAGGTTAAGTGTAGCCATGGGACTGTAACACCAACCTGGACTGTAGGATCCCAGTGGCAGCACTAGAAGAAGCTAACAACTGTATTTTAATCCTAATGTATGCATTAATATAGTTTTGTTTTGTTTTGTTTTACACATTTCCTTAAGTTTTGTTCAAGTAGAGTTGTAACTTGATCCCCAATCAGACAGCAGCTTTCTCAGTACTGATGACATCAGAATTACAGTTTTGGTAGATTTTCAAACACCAGATGTAAAGTTAAATTAGTAAACTGATGTTGCATAACTTAAATATGCAGCAACCTGATTCATTCATCATCAGCTGTGAGGGACAGCATGATAAAACTGCATATACTGAGTCAGACCATTGCATACATCAGTTTAGTAGTTATAACCTATACATCTTCTATTTATATGACTATGTTATCAGTTTCTCTTCAGTTTTCAACCATAGGCTTCAGTGCTGCACCAACATGGTTAATGTGATGTCACCACCATTGTGGAATCTGTATGACAAAATGCTTTACAATCCATGACACTTTTGATAGCAAGAATAGAGAAGTACTGTCCACCAAGACCCAGCAAGTAAAGCTCATGTGGCTGATATACAGAGAAAGAAAATGTAGAAGATAAAGGCTGGTACAGGGGTTTAATGACTTTGTAAACACACATACTGTATAGTACTGGGTTCAGTGGCTCAGATGCTGTGTATTAATGTTGTTTCATTCTGCATTTTGGGCAAGGACAAGTGCCAGTAATGAATTAAAAATACCAACTAAAATGGTGGCAGCTTATTATCTTTTCCATAATCATGGGTACTGTATTAGGAAATCAATGGACCTCTCTACAAATATATAATTCTTTGAACATGTTGTGATGCAAATGCAGTCATTTGTAATGAAACATCTGAAACAAAGCTGCACACTTCAAATCCTTGCTTGCCCAATGAGAAACAATGAAAAGCAACACTATATTAGACTTGTGTAAGTTTGTTACTTTTGAAAAGACACATACTGACTCTGAAAACATACAGAATAAGTGAGACATTTGGAATCAGTGCCACAGTGTTACCAAATGTGGTAACAGAAAAAAGCTACAATGTTGCTTTTCATTGCTCATGCCAGGATATGAAAAGTGAAGGTTGTTTCTTAGTTAGGCACAAAGTACACACAAGGGCATTGGCAGTAAAAGCATGTCTCCTCTATGTATAAGTATAACAAACTCCAACACCCAGAAAGGGTAGTTGTGTCCTCTCTTCCTGCTCTGTGTATAATCACACAATATAGAGTATGGCATCAAGAAATGAACCACTAACACTTCACCTCAGCTGCTCTTTCAAGCCAGAAAATCCCCCATAGACTAGAGTCACACATAGGAGTGGTGCCTTTTCTCATGCTGATTGGTCTTTCTCACACTGAATGCTCTTAACTTCAGAACAATAGGTGAAAATGGTTTAGTCCACACTCCCCCATTGACTTTTTTTACTAAAATGTCAAGCGAATAGTCTTTCACAGTATTGTATTTAGTGTGACTCTGAGCAAACTACCCCACATCCTTAGTGCCCTGTGACACACCTGAAAAGGTCACTTGTGCCTAGTAGGCCTTACCAGTTTACCAAACAGAATAAAATAATAAAGTTATTAGGTTGAAGGTATTAGGTATTAAGCTGAAGGTATGAGGTATTAGGCTGAAGGTACAGCATAACGTAGTGTTCTGTTGAATTTGACTTCATTGTTTACTTTAGAAAAGACGACCAAGTTTGTGAACCTGATTGTCCCATTGACCTCTGAGTGACAAGGAGCTTTGTGTATTAATTGGTTCAGTATATAAAACAACATCCTCTGTTTCTGTCCCCTGGTCCAGATAGTTATAATTATAATTATGGCATCAGTCATTGGTAGTTTTTCCTTTTCTGTTTTCAGTGTGATTGGATAATCTTTCCCAAAGTTCTTTGGTTAATTCTGTTTTATTTTTTGCTGTGTATGCAGCAGTTGGAGGAATGAAAAGCTTTAAAACAGAATATTTAATTTTGAAAGTTAGTGAAGCCTGTTCACTGTCTGGATCTCAGTGAAAGGCTCCATTACTAATGTTCCTGAGAAACGCCACTGTATCCAGGATAAGAGGTATCGGGATTATCTGTGCTGATTGGCTTAAATCACATAGATGATTTATAATAGAAAAATTCTATATCAAGAGAAATTGCCAATTTAACTACCAGATCCAGTCTTTTAGTCCTATGGTAGTTACACCAGAAACAAGTACCAGGTTTTGTCACAAAAGTAAATTCCAATAAATCAGTCAAACACCACAAGAAAGTCTTCAAAATCTTCTCAGTTATTTATGCAGCTACTTCAGGCTGTGACAGTGTTCTACATGCAAAGGTAAAATCATAGCCTGCATAAAGGGCTACCTCTGGGAGTATGTGGTCCTCTTAGTACATCCTTATATCTCATATCAGTTTCTTTAGAAACTTTAAAATTACTTGTACAGTATGCCTTAAATCATTGCAGCTTTAGTCATTCAAAGTTATTTTATTGTCTTCTTGCCTATGTATACTGCTAACAGCAACCCTCCCCAGAGAAGGTTGTAGAATGGGGGGCTTTTTATAAAACTGTAATGTTTAATTTAATACACTGGGTAATTTCATGAAAACAGAGAATGAGGAGCTTCAGCCCTCATACCCTCCATCACCACTAGCCACTACTCGTTCTCCAGTCTCTGTCTGTCTGTAATAAGGAGTAGAACAATGGGTTTCAATTCTGGAGATAAGAAGGAGGGGGTTGTTTTTAGTCAGTCAGACTTTATAAGCAAAACATGAAAAAAAAGAAATACTCAGGTATCATTCCCAACTCTATATGATGTGACTTAAAAGACAATATAAACACACACACACACACATTAGCATGAGTGTGGGAAGAACACACTAAATTGGTGGTCACTCCATTACAGTACATGCTGCATACACAGTGTTAACCCTGGAGCCCAGCACGGACGATGAAATTAATTAATTAGTCTTGCATTCAAATGTAACATTTTTATGATAAAATAAGCCTGGTTCAGTGGTTAAAATATGATCTTAGGGAACAAAAGTTGAGTTTCAAACTACACTAGAGTCTGATACTGGCTGTTTAATTTGGAGGAAATCACTTCACCTCTCAGTGCCCTAGTCCACCCAAAGCATGTGTGTGTGGTGATAACCCTTTTATTTACAGGTCCCTCTTTTGGCATTTGAAAAGGGCAACACGATTTTAAGTAGAAGTTGATATACTTCCATCCAATGAAGGCTCTAATAAAATAACATTCCTGTCTTATTTTGGAAAGTTTATCTTGGATTGCAAAGCATTTCACATAAGTAAAAAAATGGACCTTATTGTGCTGCTGAGCTTACCATCAGATCATATTGTGTCTCACTGTTACAAATGGAGGAAATTAAGAATCCAGCAAGGCAAACGTTACCGAAATCCAGTTATTTGTAATGATACAAACATGTATTTCTCTGGATCCCTTTTTCTGAAATATAGTAGATAGTTTAAACTAAAAATAATTGACCTTGATGAGATCTTTTCCAAATAATGCCCCCCAATCTACACCAAAGTCTTGAACTCAATACTTGCCAAATTTGCAGGTATTATTCAGTTACATAGAGAAATAAGATATTTGTTTTCATAAAAGAATACAGTATTAAAGAACCCAGTACTGTCACACCATAGCTTATTATTACAAATTAATCTACTATGTACAGTTGTTAGTTAAAACAATTGGGACTTTTCAAAGAGTACTAGCCAGAAACAAGATGTAGGCTGTGAGGACACCTGCCAGCAACTTGAAAGTAAGGTAATAAAATCTAATGTGAACAGCGCCATCTGGTGATAGAGATTTAATTAATTAAGCCCTTGCTGCATTAATGTATACCACATACCACAATACCATACTAAGGAACTGTCGCTCAGTATACAGCACCACATTAAGGAGTTATAATGCTCATACCGGGTATATCTCAGTAACTGGAATCTTTTAAATAACAGCCACTGTATTTACAATTTTACATGCCTTATTAATTGGAAAACTTCACTGGGCACTTGATGAAGAAGGAACATAGACTTTGATGGCACATAAGGACCGCTTGGCCTACCTAGTCTGCCCATTTCCTACCTACTGGATAAGCTGCATATCCTAGTTAACCAGCAGCCTATTTCTTCCTACCCCACCCTCTACAAGAATTGTCTTATGTCTGTCCCATGCATGCTTGAATTTTCCACTGTGTTTGACCCACAACCTCCTCAGGCAGACTGTTCTGTACATCCACAAACATCTCTGTCAAAAATACTTCCTCACATTGCCCCTCGCTGTCTCCCTTCTATCTTCAAATTGTGTCCCCTTGTTCTCACATATCTCTTTTTCTGAAAGATGCTACCTCTTGGACTTTGTTGATTCCCTTGAGGTACTTAAAAGTTTCTATCATGTCCCCCTCTCCCTCCTTTCCTCAAGGGTATACATATTAAGCTCCTTTAGCCTCCTTTGTATGGCTTCTGTTGCAGACCCTGCACCATTTTAGTTGCCCTCTTCTGGACTGCCTCCATCCTGTCTATGTCCTTGCAGAGATGGGGTCTCCAGAACTGCACACATCACTCCAGATGGGGTCTCACCAACTGTCTGTACAGAGGGATAACAACTTACTGTTTTCTACTGGTGATGCCTTTACCTATGCATCCCAACATCTACCCAGCCATTCTACTGCTTTCTCACATTGCTTGCTAACATTTAGGTAATCAGATATGACTTGGGTTACAGAAGGTGGGTAAGGTGCGTGAGTTACCTGATGCATTGGGGGTCAAGATAATCAATGTCTCTGTGTGTGTGTGTGTGTGTGTGTGTGTGTGTGTGTGTGTGTGTGTGTGTAATCAGCCACAGAGGATGGATTTATTTAATACTGTACTATTGTTACAGTTAGAACCACATTTCAGATTTTGGACCTGCATACTGGATTAGGATAGTTCAAAATAAGTTTGACAGATCTCATTTTGCAGTATGTGATGTGCCAAAATTCTAATGATCTGATTCTAGTTACCTGCACAAAATAAACTTAGCTACAGTATTTATTTTATTTTTGTATATTTAAACTTTTGTTAACCAGGTAAGTGTAATGAACCAAGGCCCTTTTTCATACATGACCTAGGGCTAATAATAGCCAAAGATGGTACAAATTCAAGTGTAAGTATTTGTAAGACAGACCTATCAAATGTATCAAAACACAGCTTACACTAAAACACTTACAAAAAGTTGCATACAATAAAATTTCTTAAGGTGCAGTTTAAATGTTGCATGACTAACATCTACATGAGAAAAATTTGGTAGGGACTTCCACTTACCACCAGCACAGAATGAAGAGGCTTGCCCACCCATACAGGTTGACACTCTAGGGACAACTATGGAGAAAGTATTGTTTGATATTAAAATTTGAACATCTTTTGGATTTCAAACAAAGAAAAAGGGGTGAATCTGTACCCTGTCTGGAGTACTTTATCAGTTAAATTATTTAAGTTGCATTCACAACTAAGTTTGGGTGGAAACCATCCCAATGTTTCATACAAAGTACAGTGGTGAGTTTGATATGGGACCTTAATACAAACCTACATATTGTATTTAAAGTAGTATTTAAGAGATAAGTCAGATTTATATACTTGCATAAATAAGAAAGAGTTATAGCTCATACTTGATAAAAGAACACTTTTACCAAGTTCAGTCCTGGCAGGTAATGTTAAGTTATTTTGACATTTAAACATTACCCCAATTTTGTTATTAACCTGATGACAAATAAAGTTTATGGGCAATGAACAACTTAAGTATGGATCCAATAATGTTCCCAAGCATTTAAAACTATCCACCTGTGCAAGCTGGTCACCAGAATTATTCATAATAACTAAAGGAGGACACTTAGCAATTTTAGGTCTGGAACAGAAGACCATACATTTGGTCTTTTATTAGTAAGTAAAAGTTTGCAATTCAATTACCAATCATCCAGAATAGATAAATCAGTACTAGAATGATGGTTAATTTTATTTCACATGAATAATGTAATTTCAGTTAGATTCAAAGTGTGTATTTTTATTGCTTGATGGTTGTGCTGCACATGATCAAAGTGCAAATCACAGGAATCAGTGAGTATCCAATAAATAGTTCATATCAAGAGCAGTGTATTTTGTTTTGTCAACCTGTTATGTTTTCTTTTTGATCAGTGAAATGCTCTTCTCTGTTATTATACTAACAATGGATTCTACTCTGAGTGGGAGAACAAGTCTAGAAAAAATTAGTACACAAACCAAATTAACTGTTTCTTGTTCATAGAATGGAACCTGGGGCCACAAGTACTGTTGCAGTATGATAATATGAAATGGTCACAAATTTTACTCCACTGTAGTTTACACAACAGAGCCACAAGCCTGCCCTAGGCTGTCACAGTGGGCATTGCAGGAACACATGGAAAAGGACAGGGCAGCAGGGATAATGTGCACAGATACCAGCTTGCAAATGAATTACAGCATCCCACCCCTCCACCACAGCACTGGAAAGACTGGTGAAAGCAGTTCACGGGGTCAGGGTTGTGAGCCAGAATGAACATTCCAGCAGCAAAAGGTTAGACAGCACATGCCACAGGCTGGGTGGAGGTGGTGGCAGCCATGAACCAGCAGGGCAGCCACCAGCGGATTGCATAGAAGTGCAGGAAGAAGGTGGGCATCGACAAATGCTGGTTTAAGGAGAAGGTGGCAGCCATACAGTCTACCTGGTCAGCCACTGGTGTTGGCCAGGCCACCATGCCACAGCTCACAGTACAGGAGGAGCTGGTGAAGGCCACCATGTGATGTTACACAGTTGAAGGTCTGCTGGGCGGTGGCTTCCAGACTGGAGGAGCCCATCACTGTATGTTAGGTATGGCAGCAGGGGTGCTGCTGCTGGTACGGTGGCGCTGATGCATCTGTGTTCCCTTACAGCACCAGCTCACCAGCAAGCAGTGGCAGGGCACCTGCAGTTACTTTGGGGTAGGCCAAACCCCGGAGGACCAGCCATCCACCTGCATGTGCATCCGGGCTCTGATCGGCTGCAGCACACCACTGCCATCCAGCTGGATATCCTAGGCATGGTGGTGGATGAGGACCTGGCTGTGTTCCAGGGATGCCAGCCTTGGTGTGCTCTGTGAGGAGACACAGATTGGAGCAAGGACCGACACCAATGATGACATGACCATACTCCTGGACTGCGGGGACCTTGTTGTGGGAGACACCCATGCCATCCACCATCACTGGCAGCACAGCCAATGTTCTGTTGGTGGTGGAACAGCCACCTGCTGCTGCTCCTGGGTTCCGCTGTGTGCACAGGCACAGCAGTGCAGGGTGGTGGTGGTGCAACCACCCAGGCACTGGCCAGTGCACAGGTGCCAGAGGGCAGCAGCATCTGACAGCTGGGGACGTTGGGCTGCTGGGTGCAGTGTCTGCCACGGTGCACTGAGAATGATCAACCCCAAGGGGACCCCACTGAGCAGCGCCCACCCTAAGCAGGGGCTGTGCAGCGCAGTTGTATGCCACCAGTGGGGCAGTGACACACCCATGCACCCCTGGGTGCCAGCCCTTGACTGAGCACACTGATTGCTGCGGGCCTCTGTGGGCTGCCGAGCAGCCATGGCATGACTGCTCCCATGTCTGTGGCAGCCGTATGTCCAAGTGGAGGACCTGATGCGCACCACCTCTGTCTGCTATCTGCTGCTACCACCCTGTGCAATCTGGGTGATGTGTGTGCATGACACAGTCATGGCAGCTGTATGTTGCACCATATGCTGCCCGTGTGCACACCTGCCTGGCCACTGGTCTGTGTAGCATGTGCACGAGGATGGCAGCTCAGCACTGTTTGCGCCTGTGCACCAGCACCCTGCATCTGATCCACACCATGTGCAAGCACATGGGCACATGCCTGTGGGTGCCAGTGTGCATTGCTGTTTGTTGCTGTACAGTGCTGTGTGGTGCCGTGTGTGGCTGTGTGGCACTGCCCCTCACCCCTGCCCTGCACCTGTGTGAGCATGCCCATGGCCATGCCCACACATGCCTGTGTGCCATGCCACTGTGTCTGTTCTGTGCATGGGGGTATGTCCACCTATCTGCATATGCCATAGCACTCCTGTGCAATCATGTTGTGATTCTGGTGTGCCATCCTCTGTAGCTGGAGATCCCTCTGCTCATGGGGGGCTGCCCACGACATCCCAGCCCATTTCCCATGTCGCCCCACTGCTGTCCCCCTCTTTGGCCTAGACAGTTATCCCACAGTCAATGGCATGTTGTGCAGCATGCAGCAGGCCAGGAATAGGCTGCAGGCTGTTGAGGGGCTGTACTGAGGGCACCACCAGACCTGTCAGGGCAATGGAATCATACCTTCAGCATCCTGAACACATGCTCTATGATGTTCCATGTGTTGGCGTGTGCCTCATTGTGCTGGTCACCTGCTGGGGATGACGGCGCCGTAGGGGTGAGCAGCCAGGGCCTGAGTGGGTAGCCACTGTCACCTGTGTAGACATAGATATGGTTAGCCTGGTGTCCACTGTCTCTGTGTCTCCTGTGCCCATCCCTGGTGCTTCCACCAGTGCATCTGCCCTACCTGCCCCTTCCCATGCCCTACTGTACCCAGACACCCATGGTCTTGCCATACTGACCCACTAGGTGACCTGGGGATGCCCCACTTTCATACCTGTGGCACAGTGCTGAGCTGTGCCAGATGAAGGCATCATGTGCGCCCAGGTGTGTGGCACAGACATTGGTTATGCACCCTGGCATTGCACACCACCTGGCAGTTGATACTGGAGTAGCCCTTTCAGTTCACGATGCTACCCACTTTGGGCCAGGTGGCATGCAGATGCTGACATGGGTGCAGTCAATGGCTCTAGCATGCCAGGCATCCGTTCTACCCTGTGGAACTCCTGCATGGTTGCTGTATGCTCTGCCTGTGTGTTGGGGAAGTGGATGAATTCCACAGCATGTGGCAGCAGGGTGTTGAGGAATTGTGTGAGGAATCATGACGTGGCCGAATGGGTTATGCCTGTGGTGTCCCTGTTGGTCCCTGGAATGTGCCCATAGCAAGCAGGCACATGACAGCTGTTACCTTCATCTCTACTGTCAGGGCATGGCTCCGTCCTAGTGAGTGTCTGCATCTCCTCATTGCAGAGCTTACAGAGCTGCCTCAGAATCACCCAGTTCAGGTGATACCGCCCATGATCTCCATGTCAGCATGGGTCTCAAAGCTGATGCAGGGCAGTTACCACCTGTTCCGGCATACCACAGATGGCCCTTCCACGGCCATGTCGCTCTGCCTCTTGCCACCTCACACCCCTCATTATGGCCTCCATCTGAATACTCACTGGCCATGGCCCTGTTGTCCTGTCACCCTCTGGCGTCCAGCTCCACTGGACCACCTGTCACTGTGGGCAGTGCCTGTCACTTGGCTAGGCTCCCTCCTGTGCCCACTATCCCTGGTTGTCTGGTCCCTACGGCCTCTGTCCCCTGCCCCTGTGGGTGCCTGTGACACTCCCTTCTGGGTCAGGTGGTTCCTTCTCACTCTCAATCCTCTGTCTGGCTCCATGTCTGTCACTCACCCCTCTCTCTCTCTCCCTCTGTCTCTGTCTCTCTGCCTGTCTCTCTCTCTCTCTCACTGTCTGCCTGTCTGTCTCTCCCTGTGTTGCTTCTCTCTGGTGCAAGTGCTGTCCCCAGCTTGCTCCCTGTTTTTATAGGCTTAAGTCTGCTCTGCCCATCTGGCAATTGCTCCTCCACTTGTGCCATGGGTTGGGGTTGAATATCGCACTATGCCACATATTCATGGGTTCACCCCTGCCCTTGCACATGCATTCATTACTGTTGTGCATTGGCGCAATGCTACTTGCCCTGTACTGTGGCTCCTGCTGAATATCGCCTATGGCATATCTCCAATAGTTGCGCAACTGCTTTGAATATCCAGGCCAGAGTATATATTTTGCATTGCTTGACAGATTTGCTGGAAGTGGCCAAGATGAAAATAATGGGAATAGGTGAGTATCAAGAAGAGAGTTGTAGGTATCATGTGCTTTTTGTTTTGTCCTGTCAACACGTTCCCAGCTTTTTTTCAGTAAGGGACAAAATATGCACTTCAATGTGAATACATTGCTATTAGATTCTTCTATGAGTGAGATAACAAATCTAGGGAAAAAATTAGTACACATCCCAAATTGACGGGTTCCTATTTTTAGAATGGAACTTGAATCCACATGTACAGTCACAGTAAGGTAAAATGAAAAGGTCACAACTTGCACCCATTTTTTTACACAACAGTGTCACAAGCTTATCTATGGGCTGTTACAGTGGGCATTGCTGGAACATGTGGAAAGGGATGGGGCAGCTTGGATAATGTACCACAGATGACAGCTTGCAAATGAATCACACAATAGTTCTCCACTGTATGCAACCTGAGTTGTAAATAGTAGCCTCCTCACCACACCTAACTCAGGAAGAACTGGTGAAAGCAGTTCTACAGGAGGGTTCAGGGTTATGAACTAGAATGAACATTCCAGCAGTAAAAGTGTTAGCATACGCCACCACCAATTATATATAGTACAGACAAGGGTTCCACTGAAAATAAGGAACTGTAGGAATTAGGAATGTGTAGAGTGGTTATTTCCTAAATACATCACATAGTAGGGCTTAAGAATAACAGGAGACCTTCCTGAACAGGGACTATTCAGAACTATTTGCATACTTGGGAAGTACAATATGAGCACTTTGTCAGGCTAACACTGCACGTAGTGGTACATTGCAGGTGAAGGGCCATCATGCACAGTTTTAATTAAAAAGATAAAAAGCATTATAGGTCATTATAAGTCCAATTAAGTATTCATGAGCCTAGCGAGGCTTCTGATTAGCTACTGGATTGGTCATTACTGTGTTAGAAATGTCCGATCCATCTGCAAACTGATGCTGCTTGGCATGCTTGGTTTACACCACACAGCTAAAATCTAAATTAAACTAAATAAACCCAGAAAAATGTAAGTTGTTATTGGGATTAGACTTATAATCACAATAACAACTTTAAGCGAGTAATTTCTGGGTTAACAACTGGCTGGAGGTAGGTGGCTCTGAGGCTGCCCTTGAACCACCTTCCCCAGTCAGTTGTTAACCCTCAGAAATGACCAGCCTCTGTCATTATTGATTAAAAGCTGCACTCCTGATTAATTGAGCACTCCTTTTATTGTGTACATGAGACACTCTTATTCTGTGAAGAGTGTTTCACATGCAGCTGCCCCTGAAATGGGCACATTTGGGTAAGGATTAAAAAGTATGTATTATTTCTTAAGCTTGAGCAATGATATATTAATACTGCCACCAAGACCACTCTTATGGTTGAAGTCTTGCATCCTTTGAATATCAGAACCACTCAGCTTCAGTTCACATTTCTTCTACAATAAGTTTTCATGTGAGACACTCTTACAACCGTAAAAGTGGTCTCAGCAGTGGTATTAACATACAGCATACCACCCCATCCATCATCAAATGCATGCAGATTTTGCTTGCTAGTCTTAACAGTAGTGGAGTCTGCAAATGGAGCAACTAAAACCACCACCAGAGATCAAGTTTGTGGGCAATTTACAAGAAACATGGAAACATGTCAAGCAGCATTTTAATTTATATTTAAAAGCAACTGGGATAGATGAGAAAGAGAGCTCTCAGAAAGTATAATTACTTCTGACTGTGGCAGGCTCAGCAGCTCAAGATATAATACTTATCAATTGTCTACAGCTGCAAGTGAGGATTGTGATACAGTACTATTATAACTGGGGATATTTTTTTCCTGTAGGGAACCGTTTTTAATTCTCCATTATAACCTGTGGGTTATAACAGTGAACATGTGCTGGGTTTCCTTCCAGTGAGCTTGCCCAAGCAGCAGCTCTTCCTTTGCTACATGCCAACCACCAGTCCTTAGTGCTCCGATCTGCCCCTCAGCGGCAAGTTCATTTAAAAATAAAAGAAGTTATGGGCACTTCAGGTGACAATATGAATAATTTTTCTTTCAATAAATACAAAGGACACCTTTCTCTAAGCCACTTTTCTTTTCCAACAGCATGGAATGCATCGAAACCCGACTGGACCACAGAGATTTTTTATTTTATTTTATGTACAGTAGTTGCTGTGGTGAAAAATTATTCCCAGCAATTATATAAAATAAACATGGGGTAGTGTGGTTTAATCTCTGATTTTGCACACTTTCTCAGTGTTGATGATAAACAAACCCCTTGAGCCGCTCGGGTTTATGTAGCATCTAATACTGAGGTGTGTGTGTAAAATCTCATTAAACACACCACCCCATGCATTATTGTATATGTAACGGTGCAGTTTGAAGCATACTGTGTTCTAGAAAATAGACTCATGAAAGATATATATTTACATCCCAAATACAGAATGAGCAAGAAACTATAGAAGAACTTGTTACTGACTTGAAACTAAGTGCTCAGTCTTGTAATTTGGTGCGCTTTGCATTTCCTTGACACAAGACCAAATTTTGCAGCCCGGTGGTGCAGAGGAATGAGATGCTGAATGCCACATCTCATGCCATGCTAGCAATTCAAGCTTGGGCACTGGAGAGGGTTCCAGATTGTCTCCAGCACAGTAGGGACCCCAGTGGAGACCAGGGCACAGCTAGTATACAGCAGCATGGGGGGTAGCATGGCAAATGGCTATGGCTCAGCTATGCAGATGTCACTGCACACTCATGCCCCTGGGGAAACAACAAGGAAAAATCTCCATGCCTGGATAGGCAATGGCTCCTCAGGGCCACACCACCACACACCCAATACTGGGCCTTGCCTCCACCCCGCTGTCCTTCTGCCACCCAGCCGGCAATTGATTCCAGATAGAGTGCTGAGCAGAGGTGGCCTACTCAGGGGCTCAGAGCTGGGGTCTGCCAGCAGGAGGTTGGTGGAGGGCAGTTACCCTCGGAGGAGGCAGGGGTCAGGTGGATGGTAGAGTGGTGTCAGTGAGAAGGGGCAGCTTGAGAGAGTCCCAGGGCAGCAGAGCATAAATAGTCAAGAAAAAAGACCAAACGGCTATGGGCTGTTATGATGAAAAGTGAAAGAACATGAATTTAGAGACTGTGAGCTTGCAAGGAAAAAGCTGCTCAGATGTGCCAGGCCGTAAGCAAACTCAGATGCAAATGAAAGTGATTAACAGTACTAAGGTAAAAAGAGACAAAACTAATGTAGCAGATTTGTAGATGGCACAGAAACAAGGGCAAAAGTCTCCTAAAGTTTATTAAAGCAAGACTTGAAACAAAATGTGAAAAGAAGGACTGCAACCAACAGAAGAACATTTGTCAAGCTAAGTATGCAGCGAATTTGGGAAAGTGCATGCCTAAAGAAACTGTTCAGCTTTTGGTTAGCAATGCAGATCCTGTGAAAAATTTAATAATTTCACTAAATGTTGTAGAAAGAAAAAGCTATACATTATGTTACCGAAATGCAAGAGTCAAGCAGTGAAATGACTTGTTTACAGGGGCAGTAGAAAGAAGGCTTTTCAGAGAGAATGGAATGACTAAATAGATACTAATGGGTTGAAGATTCAGTACATGATCAATACTGGTGCAGAAATAAATATCCTGCAGCTCAGTTGTGGTATCTGCTATATAAGAGTCCATAGCTCAAGAAACAGACTGCTGTTTTAAAGCCTTACAATGGACTAAAGATACTCACGGTAGGACAGGCATCTTCAGCGATGGTGAAGTGCGGTAAAGTGTGTTGGGAGTCAGTGGGTGGGTGGCAGACCTGGCGATTAAAGCCACTGAGGAGAAGCACTATAAGATGCTGGGAACCTGCTAGAGTTGTGGGCCATGAGTGACTGTGTTTTCAAGCCCGAGTATTGTGAAGTTATTTTGTTGGGGCTAAAAGTTAAGCATTTTAAAGTGGAAGCTGGGCTAAAACTGTGACTGTGACTGGTGCAATAAGAAGAGCTGTGATGCTGTTGCTGCTACTGAAAGTGCTCATGCACATTTGCACATGTGTGGTTCTTTTATCTATTTTTAAAGTCCTTTGAAGATCTGCATATATCGATCAAGCTTGAATCCTGTGAATTAGGCTTTTCTACTTGAAGCCTGACATTAATTTTAACAGTGCCCTATTTGTGTGAAGCTTGGTTTATTAGTTCTGTCCCCATCTCCTTGAGGGCTGCCATAGTAACTACACACAGACTTCAGCCGGCCTGCTCCTTTTTGCCACACCCTTCCCCGATTGGTGGAGGCAGCCCGATCCAGTGGGGTTAAGGAGTTTAAATTCAGTGCTGGCTGGATGCGGTGGTGTCTTCAGCGGCTGTGAAGTACGTTAAAGTATGTCAGGAGTCAATAGAGTCCATGGAAAATGTGGGACAGTGGGAGGGTAAATTGTGACTGAGTTAAATAGTAATTAAATATGGCAAAATATTATGTGAGTGTGTTGTTAGTGTTATATGGTGTTTGTGTCTGCAGTAATTTAGTAGGGGAGCTTGTTTTTCAAGGGGTTATAAATGATTGCGTGAATGAGGGTGATTTTACTACGCCTAACTATATTACAGATAGAGATGCTAGGTTATCACTGGTTATCTCTTAAGTAACAGGAAATTTGAAATTAGGAGTAGTGGGTGCTTGCTTTTACATCTTCCCAATTGTTATTTTCAGGGCGGATTAAGAACCTAGTTAATTTGTTTAACTATATACCATTACTTCTGCTATCAGGGGATGTGGAAACCAATCCTGGTCCTCCTGATGTTAGCTCTGAGCCAATTTAGTATAATTCCTCCCAATTGTACTCCTGTAAAGGATTTAAGATTGTGCATTTTAATGTTACAGTAGAAGTCTGGTTCCCAAGTTAAGTGAGCTTGAATACTTTCTCTTCCATCAAAAACAGATGTCCTAGGAATCTTTGAGACCCAGCTGAAACTCCAGGTTCCTTATAGTTTGTGTCAGGATATAAATTTGTTTGGGCTGACCGTGGGGTAAAAAAGGAAGGGAGTTACGATTTATCTTAAGGATAATCTTCAATTAACTGTTTTGGGTTCCAGTGCTGAGACTGATAAATATAATGATTGGTTGTTTCTAAGCTTATTTTGGGTGGGAAGAAACATCTGTTGTTTGGTTGTCTCTATAATGCTTCTCAAATTGGTATAGATGGTCCAAAAGTTTTTTGATATTGTCTCTCCCTATTGTTTACATAATGATGTAGTTTTAGTGAGATGTTAACCTGAATTGGGAATATAATGATGAATATGGGCTGGAATCATTGTTACAATCAAATGGTTTAACACAGCAAATTTCCACACCTACACATTTAAATTCTCAGTCAACTAGTCATGCAGTTATTGATTGGGTGATTACAAATCGTGAGAATATTGTAAGTGGTTCTGGAGTTATGCCAGATTCAGTAAGTGACCATCAGGTCATTTTCTATGTTTTGCACTTTAGAACAATCAAGGTTCCTCCCATATTGTCAAACAGTGGTGTTTTAAAAGGGTTAATATTGAAGCAATTACAGCTGCATTGACAGCTATTGATGGGTCTTTTCTTTATTTAATTCTGGATGGATTGTGCCTCAGATAATTTTTTAAATCAATTGTGTTGTGTTCGTAATGCCTTTTCCATTGCGTGCTGTCAGACTATGAGGCAGGTTAAATAATAAGTTCTCATATGAAATTAGATCTTATATTAAACAGTGGAATAATGCTTGGGTGCACTATAAAGGTAACCATTCTCCTGCCTCTTTGGCTAACTACTGGAATTTGAGAGATAAGGTGTCTGAATTGGTGAAGGGTGCAAAAAGGAATTTTATAGAGAACAGTTTACAACCAATTGATCTGACTCTAGAAAATTCTGGCAGAATAGCAATTTGCTTTTGTCCCCTAGGCCTAGTAGTGAGCTGGATAGTTTATAGCTGAATGATGATATAATAACTGACCGAGCAGTAATTGCTGGCTTATTCAATTCCAAATTCTCAGACTACTCAAGTTACAGATCAGGTTTACCTGATACGGCAGTCATTGATGAAACTGACAAATGGAGAGACCACAATTTCACTTTAAGGAAATTGAGTTGCATGAAATGTATGATCTACTATGTTCTTTGCTTGATAATGGTTCTGACTGTGGCAGAGGATTGGATCTAGGTTTTGAAGTTAGCTATAGACCTTATTGTTGATCTGTTATGTTATATTTTTACTTTATCCTTGTCCTCAGGTAAATTCCTCTTGAATGGAAATATGCTAGGGTTATTCCAATTCCTGAAAAACACATGCTACAATCTTGGATGATTTCAGGCCAATCTCCATTTTAAACCTCTTGAGTAAATTGTTGGAGAGTGGTTTCTAACCAATTGAAGGATTATTTGGATAATTATGACATTTTAAGTATAACAGCATGGGTTCGCTGGGGTATAGTACTGGTACTGCTTGATCAGGTTCACAGACACCGTCCTCAGGGCTTTGATAATGGCCAAATGACTGGGGTGGTGTTTGTGAACCTGAAGCAAAGCATTTGATTGAATTGATCATGGTTTATTGTCTTACATGTTGAAATCTATTGGTCTATCTGCAAGTGTAGTGTTGTAGGTGAATGATTATCTGGTTAATTGTAAACAATTTGTATGTTGAGTTACAGGATTCATAGATTGCCTCGGTAAGAGTCCATTTTGGCCCCTTGTTGTTTTTACTATTTGTCAACCATCTGCCTGCTCAGTTTGGATCCTATCACTCGTTATAAAATGGGCTAAAATATTCCAGACTCCTGATTGGCTAAAAGCTAATTTTTAGCCGTGTCCTATAATATGTATTGCTTAACCGGCACTAATTCTGCAAGGTCAGCCACAACACACACAAAATATCACTGGGCTCAACAACATCCTGTCAAAAATGAACATACCCTCCGTCCTAGACCTCAGTGCCAATGTAAGCAGATCTCCAACCAGCCCAGCACTGCCACCAACAAAAAGAAATAGCCATGTATACAACATCCACCACTTTCCAAATGCCAACATGATCTTCCTACTTGACCTGTTTTTTTTCTTTTCACTGCCTGTGTGCCCCTCACCACCAGTGTAACGCCTCTAATCCCAACATTTCAAACGGCGCCAAGAAAGCCATCATGGAATGTACTGAACTCTGAGGCTACTATGAAAAGTAAGAAAAATATCATCCTTTAGCCACTGGCAAAAGACGATCCCATTGAAATAAAAACAAACCTGTTCCACCACCACAACGACAATGCAGAAACTGCCATTTATGAAACCGAGAAAAAAAACACAGATTATGGCGGCCGGCAACAGACATACTGGCCACAAACAAGTGCAGTAAAAAGAAATTTCAAATAAAATAGATATAAAAATCAAACTGTTCAAACTCTGACTTCTCCTCTATAAAATCAAAGTCAGCATAGTAAAACAAGGCTCTTTAAAATTTCTCGCAATCATCCACGAAGTCCTCCATTCGCAATCAACTAAGGGGCATGCTCACTCCCTAAAACCCAGGCGGCATCCACACAATAACAAATGATCCTCTCATTCTTTCAAAATGATAGACTACACTAAAATTTCATAAAAACAAACCTCATATCAAGTTAAATAGCCTACCTCTGCCCCTTCTATTGAGCACAAAAATCTAAAATGGGACTATTTTTTCAATCTTTCCTCTATTAAATCCATATATACATATACATATATATATATATATATATATATATACATATATATATATATATATATATGTATGTATATGGTCTTTACATTTTTTCTTGCAATAATTACTAAACAGCCCATTTTTAAGTGGAATAAGACACTCAGAGGTGTGGTTTATGGCTTGATAAGAGCACTTCCCAGGTGCTAAAGTCACCAGCGCAAGCGCCTCGTGCCTCATTACGCACCTGGGCGTGCTGTTATCAAGCCATAAACCACACTTGCAATGACTTATTCTCACATAATGTATGTGAATGATTTAATTTTTATTGTCAGGCTAAGTCATGAGAAGATCTAACATGTTCTTGATGTCAATTTAGAAATGTGTGTAAATGGTTTGCTGACAACTCTATGATCTTAAATTCTAAAAAACAAAGTCAATGATTTTTGGGAACCCAGTTATGTTGCAAGATGACCCTTGTGTATGTCTTTTGATAGGGATGGTGCTGAATAGAACAAATAACCCAATTTAAATATTTGGGTTGTGGTTGGATTCGGTTTGTCTTATTCATTACATGTAAAGCATGTTAGTCAAACAATAAATCAGAAATTGGGTATTTTATATAAATTATGATCTTATGTCTCTTTAGAAACCAGAAATCTATTGCTGTGAGGACACTTTGCTTCATTTGATTTTGTTTGTCATGTTGGTTCTTTATCTATTTTAAAGTCCTTTGAAGCTCTGCAGATATTAATCAAGCTTGAATCACTGTGAATTACTTTGCTACTTGAAGCCTGACATTAATTGTAACAGTGCCCATTTGCCTGAAGCTTGGCTTATTAGTTCTATTCCTAATCCTCCTTGAAGTTGCCACAGCAACTGTACAAAGACTTCAACTGACCTGCTAATTTCTTCCGCACCCTTCCCCAATTGCTGGTGGCAGCCTGATCCAGTGAGGTTAAGGAGTTTAAATTCAGGGCTGGCTAGACACGTGGCATCTTCAGCAGCTATGAAGTGTGGTAAAGTGTGTCGGATTCAGTGGAGTCCATGGAAGATGTGGGACAGTGGGGAGGGTAAATTGTGTTTGAAGTTAAATAGTAATATAGTATGACGAAATATTATTATGTGAGTGTGTTGTTAGTGTCATATATGGTGTTTAAGTCTCCAGTAATTTAGTAGGGAGCTTGTTTCTCAAGGGGCTATGAATGATTGCCAGAATGAGGTGATTTTACTATGTCTTACCTTATTATGGATAGAGATGCTAGGTGTATCACTGGTTATCTCTTAAATTAGAGACATATGAAATTAGGAGTTGTGGGTACTTGCTTTACATCTTCCCAATTGCTATTTTCAGGGCAGGATTAAGGACATAGTGCATTTGTTTAACTATATCACATTACTTCTGCTATCTGGGGATGTGGAAACCAATCCTTGTCCTCCTGATGTTAGCTCTGAGCCAATTGGGTATAATTCCTCTCAGTTGTACTCCTGTAAAGGATTTACGATTGTGCATTTTAATGTTTGAAGCCTGGTTCCCAAGATAAGTGCACTTGAATGCTTTCTTTTATCAAAACAGATGTTTTAGCAATCTCTGAGATCTTGCTGAAACCCCAGGTTCCTGATAGTTTGTGTACCTTGCCAGGATATAAATTTGTTTGGACTGACCATGGGGGTAAAATAGGTAGGGGAGTTGCGATTTATCTTAAGGATAATCTTCAAGTAACTGTTTTGGGTTCCAGTGCTAAGACTGATCATTATAATGATTGGTTGTTTCTTAAGCTTATTTTGGGTGGGAAGAATCATCTGTTTTTGGTTGTCTCTGTAATCCTACTCAAATTGGTATAGATGATCTAAAGTTTTTTTTTGGCATTGTCTCTCCTTATTGTTTACGTAATGATATAGTTTTTAGTGAGAGATGTTAACCTGAATTGGAATATAAGGATGAACTTGGGCTGAGTCATTATTACAATCAAATGTTTTAACACAGCAAATTTCCAGCCCTACACGTTTACATTCTCAGTCGACTAGTTACTCAATTCTTGATTGGGTGATTACAAATCATGAGAATATTGTAAGTGCTTCTGGAGTCATGTCAGATTCAGTAAGTGATCTTCAGGCCATTTTCTGTGTTTTGAGCTTTAGAAAATCAAGGTTCCTCCCCATATTGTCAAACAGTGGTGTTTTAAAAGGGTTAATATTGAAGCAGTTATAGCCACATTGACAGCTATTGATTGGGCTTTTCTTTATTTAATTCTGGATGGATTTTGCCCTAGATTATTTTTTAATAAATTGTGTTGTGTTCTGTAATGCCTTTTTCCATTGTATGCTGTCAGACTATGAGGCAGGATAAATAATCAGTTCTCATATAAAATTAGATCTTATATTAAACAGAGGAACAATGTTTGGGTGCACTATAAAGGTAACCATTCTCCTGCCTCTTTGGCTGACTACTGGAATTTGAGGGATAAGGCATCTGAATTGGTGAAGTGTGCAAAAAGGAATTTTAAGAACAGTTTACAACCAATTGATCTGACTCTAGAAAATTCTGGCAGAATAGTAATTCGCTTTGTCTCCTAGGCCTAATAGTGAGCTGGATAGTTTATAGAGAATAGGTTCATAGGTTCATAGAAGTGTACGAGCAATGAAGGCATATGTAAGGATGCCCATTGTATGCTCACCACCTATATGTCCTATGGGTGGAAATCAATTTTTGTTTCCATATGTTTATCCAGTCTTTGCTTAAAGGTATTTAAATTATCACTATTAACTACACTTACAGTAGTTATTCTACAAACCCACAACCTCTGTGTGAAAATAGACTCCTTCTAGTGGATATACATTTTCTCCAATGAGTTTATAACCATGACTCCTAGTTGATTTGACGTTGGAGGCAGTAGTAAGTCCAATTGTGGTTCTTAAATAATCATTTTTAAGGTTTGATATACCAATATTAAGTCACTCCTTATTTGTCTGTATTTTACAGAAAATAGGTTAAGTTTTTTAATCTATCTTCATAACTATTACTATGTAAAGATGATACTTTTCAGTGAATTTACACTGAACACCCTCAGTGAGTTTTAAACCCCTTATAGAAGTTAGTGCACAAAATTGAGAGCAGTATTCCAAGTGGGATGTACCAGACTGGTGTAGAGTGGCATAATAACCTTGGAGTCTCTACTTTTGATATTTCTTAAAATAGAGCCAATTATTGTATTACATTTTTAACTTTAATTATATTATTTTTTGAAAGTTAAATTATCTGAGATTATGACACCCAAATCCTTTTCTTCCAAAATACTTTTAGATAAACATTGTTTAAGGAATAATTGAAGGAAGTTATTTTTGCCCAAATGTAAGACTTTACATTTGTCAACATTAAAAACATACCATAAGCCTTTGCCCAGTTTGATAGGTTGTTTAAATGATTTTATATGGAGCATTTATCATGAAAGGTGCTACCAAACTACCCATTTTACAGTCATCAGCATATTTTAGACCCATATCTTATCAGTAGTAGGCAGTGTAGAGACTATAAAATTAAACAGTATCGGACCCAGGACAGAGCCCTGGGGAACCCCTACTAGTCACCACACCCGTCGCAGACAGGTGACCCTTACTGATACCTGTTGAGTTCCGTTTCCAACCATGACTGTATCCAGTTTATAATATTAGGTTGCAACTTAATTTTGACCAATTCTGTAGTAAGACTTTATGTGATACTTTATCAAAAGCTTTGGAAAAATCCAAAAATATTACATCTACCGGAATACCCAAGTCCAAGGCAGCACTTACTGGTTCAAAACAATGTAGTAGGTTGGTCAAAACTGATCTTTCAGTCACAAAACCATGTTGAAAGATATCTACTATTTTATTTCTTTCTAAATGATCTATAAAACGGGCTTTAAGCAATCTTTCCATAATTTTGCCTATGATGGAAGTCAGGCTTATGGGCCAATAATTGTTAGGGTCATGTCTGGATCCACCCTTATATATGGGTGTAACTATAGCTCCTCCAAGCCTGAACAACTTTAGTTCTTCTGATTGATGAATTAAATAACACAGCTAGAGGACAAGAAATTGAGTGACTAATTTTTGTAAAAATCTGGGTGGAATACCATCAGGACCAGGAGAGCTGTTTGATTTTAAAGATTTAATTTGTTTTGCAACCTCCATTTTGTAAAAACAGGAAAACTAGAATTATTTACTAGAAGAGGTGTATTTGTAGCTTTTTAGTTTTGAAAACTTTTAGAAATGTCTCATTTAGAATTGTAGCAGTAGTTGTTTCATCTAAAATAGGTATATCATTGATGTTAAAGGGTCCAATTGTATGATTTCTTTCTTTCGTGGAATCAATATAATTATAAAATTGTATTTTGTTGTCTTTAACTTTAGTAACTAAGTTGAATTCAATTTTAGATTTAAATGATTTAATCAAGTGTTTTAATTTTTGGCTGCAATTTTGTATTTTTTCAGGAGACTGTTGGAATTAACTTTTTATATTTTCTACATAGTTTTTTTTTTTGTAATTGTTTCTTAATTTTGAGGACCACCAAAGAGGGACACGTTATTGTTGCAGTACTTCATTCTATAAGGAAACCAATTTGAGAGACAAGTATTGATTTTGTTATTAATTAAATTCCAAATTTTAATAAATTTAGGTTATTTAGTTCCATCTCCTAATTCCATTTAAATAAAAATCATTTATTTTTTATAGTTTGCTTTATTAAAGTTTTTGATTTTAGTAATGCCATTTGTGCTTGGAAAGTTTGCTATGTATTCATAATTGACCATACAATGATCACTATCACCCAGAGGAGGAAGTATTTTGATGTTATCAATTTTCTCATTAACATTGGTGAGTACAATGTCATGGTATTGTTACCACGGTAGGTTTATTAACTATTTGTTCTAGGTTAGATTCAAGAAAAGTATCCATAAACATCTTTCAGTATTTGAAGCTGATGTATGATTGTCCCAGTTGACAGCTGGAAGATTGAAATCACCCATCAGTATATAGGGAGTATCAAGTGTACCTCAGATATTTCTTCATTTAACTTTGATTTTCATCATTAGTTAAACTAAGAGATCTATATATTTGCCCAATTACTAGTGGACTATGGGGAGAAAATTTTGACCCATAAGTTCTCATTATTACTTGTTTTAGTTTTAATTGTGTTTGCTTTCAAGTGTTCATCAATGTATAATACAACACCTCCTCTCTTTTTATTTTCATTTCAGTTTTGTAAAACTTATTATATCCCTTTATGTCAGTGTTCCAGTCTTCATCCTTATACCAAGTTTCAGTAACTCCACAAATTGATATTTTTGTGCTTGAAGGATGTAAGTAAGTTCTTCTTTTTGTTGCGTAGACTTCTGGCATTAGTTAATATATTTATATTTGGTTTAGAAATGACACCTGTAGTGTTCATTTGGGGAATTTACGGTTGATTATGGATGCAGGGTTTGAAGAATAGTTGAAAAATTGAGGTTCAAGAGTTGTATCTAGAACATACAACTACCCCTTGCTGGAAGTTTAAACAACTATTGATAGGATGCACTATGCTTCGCCTAATAGCCTACTACCCCTCCTGCTGAGATGGAGTCCGTCCCAACAATAGAAGTTTGGTTTATCATAAAAGTCCTCCCAGTGAGTCATACATTGTATATCTTGTTTAAGACACCAAACATCTCAACCAATTATTTATTTCTCTCATTTTACATTGTTGGGAAAGATTTGCTCTTGAATAGGCAAGATTTCAGATAGACTACCTCACATCCTAAATCCAATAATTTGTTTGCTAATGCAACATAATCTTCTTTAGTTTTGAGAAGAATCCTTTAGAACATTGTTGGCTCTATGTGAACTATTACCAAAGGTTTAAAACCTGAGTTTTGTAAGATGTTGCTGGACATCTCTGTGATGTCAGTAATGCCAGCACACCTGAAGCTTGAAAGAGTTCTATTTGTGTTGTCAGGGTTGCAAATGATTCTATCAATATGTTTGATGATAGAGTCTCCAGCACTATAACCTGTCTTTTGCAAACATCTTCTTGATTTAGGTCCAAGTTGTCACAATTTTCTAGTGAAATCAATGATTTACATCAACTTGGTCATGTTTTTGGCCTCTCTCTGGTGCCAGTAACATTTTGTAGATTGCTGGGAAAGAGGTGAAGAATTAAACTCTGCATTTGAAAGATTCATATTTGTTATAGTAAATATTGGGTTTTCTATATTTTCAAAATTTTCAGAAATGGGGACACTTATTGTTTCTGGATCATGGCCTGTATCCAAGATATATGTTAAGAATGATGATGTAATAACTGACCAAGCAGTAATTTCTGACTTATTCGATTCAAAATTCTCAGACTACTCAAGTTACAGATCAGGTTTACCTGATACGGCAGTCATTGATGAAATTGAACAAATGGAGAGACCACAATTTCACTTTAAGGAAATCGAGTTGCATGAAATGTATGATCTACTATGTTCTTTGCTTGATAATGGTTCTGACTGTGGCAGAGGCTTGATCTAGGTTTTTGAGGTTAGCTATAGACCTTATTGTTGATTTGTTATGTTATATTTTTACTTTATCCTTGCCCTCAGGTAAATTCCCACTTGAATGGAAATATGCTAAGTTTGTTCCAATTCAAAAAAAGCACATGCCAATCTCCATTTTAAACCCTTGAGTAAATTGTTGGAGAGAGGGTTTTAACCAACTGAAAGATTATTTGGATAAATATGACATCTTAAACTCACGACAGCATGGATCTTGCCAGGGTGTGGTATTGGTACTGCTTTTGGTATGGTTCACAGACACCATCCTCAGAGACTTTGATAATGGCCAAGTGACTTGGGTGGTGTTTGTGGACCTGACCAAGCATTTGATTTAATTAATCATGGTTTATTTTCTTGCAAGTTGAAATCTTGGTCTATCTACAAGTGTAGAGTTTGGGTGAATGATTATCGGATTAATCATAAACAATTTGTATGTGTTGGGTTGCAGGATTTGCAGATGGCCTCAGTTAAGAGTGGTGTACCTCAGGTGTTCATTTGGGCCCTTTTGTTGTTTTCACTATCTGTCAACCAACTGCCTGCTCAATGTGGAGCCTGTAACTCAATAATGTAGGTGGATGAATTAATTCTTTATTGTCAGGCTAAGTCATTAGAAGATCTAACAAATGTTCTTGATGTCAGTTTTAGAAATGTGTGAATGGTTTGCTGACAACGCTATGATCTTAAATTCTAAAAATAACAAAGTCAATGAGTTTTGGGACCACATTTCTGCTGAAAGATGACCTTGTTTATGTCATTATGATAGGGATAAATGGCATAGAACAAATAACCCAATTTAAATATTTGGGGATGTGGTTGGATTTTGGTTTGT
Organism: Neoceratodus forsteri; assembly: GCA_016271365.2. NCBI lineage: Eukaryota > Metazoa > Chordata > Ceratodontiformes > Ceratodontidae > Neoceratodus > Neoceratodus forsteri. Next base: position 62,560,321 of record CM028138.1, read on the forward strand.
CTTATTGATTGCATGTAAAGCATGTTAGTCAAACAATAAATACAAAATTGGGTATTTTATATAAATTATTATCTTATTTCTATTCAGAAACCAGGAAATCTATTGCTGTGGGTACACTTTTGCCTCATTTTGATTATGTTTATCTGTTTCAGAATTTAAATGTCAAAGAATATAATGTTTTGACTGTAGCATATAATAACAACTGTAGGTTTACTCTTTGGTTGCATATAAAACTCACCATTGTTTCTTATATTTACAATTGGGTTGTTATCACTAAAGGCTATAATTGCTTATTTTGAGTTTTATACTTTATGCTTCTTTCTTCCCTGATTTTTGTTGGCAGACAATGGTAGCAGTACGGTCGCTCTTTCTAATGTGAGATCTGAAAATGGTATTTAACTGGTTTCACCAGGTTACAAGAATGTGAATGTGCTGCGATCTTTTTCTGTCACAGTCCCATCCCTTGGAATATGTTAACAGTTAATTTACAAGCTTTTGTCTTTGGTAGTTTTAAATTTCAGTTAAAGTTAATTTTACTGCAGCAATTTAAGTGTGATTGTTAATGTATTATTGGTATTTATTATTTTTTATTGATGGTGTTATTGTATGTCCCAGGTCGAACCTGAAAAAGCACTTTGTCCAGTGTCCCAACCCAGTTTACAAATTTTAAATAAAAATATATATTGTACACTGCACCTGAAGCATTTTTCAGTTTGTTTCCTTTATCTATCGCTGGGCTCTCTTGCCTTGCTCTTATCCTTCTAATTCATTTTATTTCACCTCTCCAGCTTACAGAACTGGGATGGAGGAGGAGGAATCTGCTGTGCCTAACGGCCACCCCTCATGCACCACGCGCAATGCCTACCTCATGGGTGGTGCAGTCAGCGCCACTCCTCCCTCAAAACAACCTCATAGCATGTGCTTTCTGCTTACATCCAGCAATAACGAATGGTGAAGATACAAGACAAGATCAAGAATTATGGTAGGTATGTAATTTCATTTTAATATACAGTATGTTGAGAATAAGTTTTCTGGAATACTTGAACAACTTAGCTCTGTAGTTGTACTCAGAGCAGCACACTCACTATGGCACTGGTGCCTACTAGACAGTGAATTTAGCTGCAGTCTCAGCAGTGTCAATCAGAGCCACATCCTTGGTAAAACTTTGGTTTCAATTTGAAAAGTGTTTTAAAAAATGCTAATGTTAGTATTATAAAAATAAAGAAACACCAAAATGTTAAGAAATCACTGGTTAGCTTACTTGGTGGTGCTGAAGGCTGAGGGCTGGATGCCTTACCTTGTGGCATGCCGGTGACCCGGTTCGGGAATGAGCCCAGGCCATTGGAGGTCAGTATGGGGGGAGGAGCTGATGCAGCTGCTGACAGGCAAGCTCTACTCTGGGAGGTGTAAGGGCTTCCTCCGCTGATGGCCGCCATCTGGTGGAAGCTGGGGACAGCAGGGGCCAGGAGGATCCAGGCACTAGGACTGGGGTGGGAGGAAAGGGGCCATTACTGGGGCTGAGGGACTAATGCATGCCTCCACATGCATGTATACCCACCCTGGGGCCTCTGGGTGTAAACAGAGGAAGAAAATCACTGGCGGCAGGATGCCGACCGACTCCCTGCAGACTCTGCTCTCAGGCCGTGCTTAAGGTAAGCTTTGATAATTCTGGGTGATAGGGCTGGGGAGGGGTTAGTCATATAGGGCTGTCTGGGGATGTAAAAAGAGTTAAATGATAAAAAAAGAAATCACTGGTTAATATGCATCACTGGTATTGTGAAATCACTGAAGCACATAGGCACTTAGATGTTCCCACTCTGAGAAACAGTGACATCCAGTCATTGTAATACAACTATTGTAACTGATAACATTTCTACATCAAACATGTGAGCAAAAGCAAGAGGAAAAGAGACTGCTGTGGTTTTGAAAGAGGTGGCTATAAAGGCAAAGGCTTAAGGGTAGCATTCAAAAGGTATAAGGAGTTGCATAGGAGGTGGATAGGAGGCGATCGGGGAAACAGAGAGAATCAGGAAAGCAGTAAGGAGATCAAAGGTGTAAACTAAAAAGAGAATAGCCTAAGAGGTAATGAAAGGGACAAGACATTTTTCTAGGTATGTAAATGAAAGAGGATGACCAAAGGTGAGATTGTATGGCTGAAAGGGAAGGTGAGGAATGTGCAGAGGGGGCCAGAAAATGGCAGAAATCCTGAACAAATACTTTAGTAAATGGAGTCCACAGTGACAAAGGAGGGTCACTAGTGGGTACTGCAGGGTTTAGTACTGGGACCTGTCCTCTTTAATGTCTTTATAAGTGACATTGAGAGCACCTGAAGGAAAGGTATGTCTTTTGCATATAACACAAAGATCTGCAACAGGGTTGATGCACAAGGTGGGTGGAAAGGATGAAAAGGGACTTGGCAAGGTTGAAGGAATGGTCAAATATGTGGCAGCTCAGATTCAATGCAAAGAAGTTCAAGGTAATGCACCTGGGAAACAAAACCCAGGGAAGAGTGCACAATGGGGGAGGGGGAGTTAATAACAACAACAAAATTGAAAGAGACCTAGAAGTAATTATATCAGATGACCTAAAGGTGGGCAAGCAATGTGAGAAGGCAGTAAAGAGGGCTGGGGGATGCAGGGATGCATAGGGAGAGAGCATCAACAGTAGAAAACAGGAAGTTGTTATCCTCTGTACAGACAGTTGGTGAGACCCATCTGAGTACTGCATGCAATTGAGACCACATCTCTGCAAAGACAGAGGGGAGGCTGTTCAGAGGACGGCAATCAAAATGGTGTATGGTCTGAATCAGAAGATATATGAGAAGAGACTAAAGCACCTTAATATGTATACCCTTAAGGAAAGGAGGGAGGGGGACATGATATAAACTTTCAAGTATCTCAAGGAATTAACAAAGTACAAGAGGGTAGCATCTTTCAGAAGAAGAGATGTGCAAGAACAAGGGGCACAATTTGAAGATAGAGGGAGATGGCTCAGAGGTAATATTAGAAAGTATTTTTTCACAGAGAGGGTTATGGATGCTGGAACAGCCTTCCTGAGGAGGTTGTGGAGCCAGGAACAGTGGGAGAATTCAAGAATGCATGGGACAGGCATAAGGCAATTGTAGTGGGGGGTAGGAGGAAGTAAGCTTTTGATTAACTAGAATCTGTAGCTTATCAATCAGGTATGGAAATGGGCAGAGTAGGTGGGCCAAGTGGTCATTATCTGCTATCAAATTTTATGTTTCTATATAATGTTCACAGAGGAAGGAGAAGGAGGACCACAAAATATAACAGAAGCTTTGCAGAGAGGAGTATACTAGCACATTTTCAGAGGAAAGAGTCCTTAAGGGACTTGCTAATCTGAAGGTGGACAAGCAAAGGGGCCAGATTAGATGCATCCAAGGGTATTTGAGGGAACTCATGGAAGTACTAGCTGCACCTCTGACAGTTCTATTTAACAGCTCACTGGGAACAAGAGGGCTCTGGAAGACTAGAGAAGGGTAGATGTAGTCTCACTACACAAAAGTGGTTGCAAGGTGGAGGCTGAGAGGCTGAAAATTATAGCTCGGTCAGTCTGACATAATGGGGAGAAGTTAGTGGAATCACTGTCAAGGAAAGGACTGAGAAATATCTTGAATCCTGTGTTTACAAGACCCAAGGCAGCATGGGTTCATGAGGGAGATCACGCCAAACAAATCTGATAGACTTTGACTGGTTAACAAAGGAATTAGATCAGGGTTGAGCTGTGACATGGCCTACCTAGACTTCAATAAGGCTTTTGACTCTGTGTCACATAGGAGATTAGTAAGTGAGATAGGCAGCTTAAGAGTTGCTTCCAGTAGTGGTAAACTGGATAAGAAACTAGTGAGGGATAGGCAACAGAGGGTGGTGGTAAATGAAATTTACTCTGAGGAGAGGAGGTGACCAACACGGAGCCTCGGGAATCAGTGCTTGGACTGGCCCTCTTTGATATCTTTATAAGTGATGTTGCAGAGGAACTTGTAAGGAAGATCTGCCTCTCTGTAGATAATACTAACATCTAGTAGTGGCTCTAGCCACAAATGGTTACCAGGGCACAGCTGGGGCACAATAGATGGCAGCCAGGCACTGATATATTGTTACTATGGGAAACTTTGTACCATATGGGGCACCAGCTGGGGCACAGCATTTTTTACTAGGGTACTGCCCTGGCGGGCTCTGGTGTAGAGCCACCACTGCTAACATCTGCAATAGAAAGGCATGTTGGGGTGGTGATAGGTGGAAGGATGAGCAGAGACCTGAGAAACTAGAGAAGCAGTCAGAAATATGACAGCTGGGTTTCAATGTGAAAAGTACTAAATAATTTACTTAGGGTACAAAAACCCATAGGCACATTACAAAATGGATGGAGTGGTAGTGATGGGTACCAAGCGAAAGAGACCTGGGGTAATCTTATCTATGACCTAAAGGTGGCCAGGTAGTGCGACAAGGCAGTTGAGAGGGCTAATGTTATGCTGGGAAGGAAAAGAGGGTATCACCAGCTGAACTTGGGAGGTGATGTTGCTTCTGTATAAATCACTGATAAGACCCAACCTAAAGTACTGTGTTCAGTCTCTGAAGGCCACATTTCCAGGAAAACATAAACAGTGTGGAGGTGGTAAAGAGGAGGTCAACTAAAATGGTGCAGGGTCTGCATCAAAAGCTCTATGAGGAGAGACTCAAGGAATTCAATATGTACACCCTGGAAGAGAGGCGGGAAAGGGAGATGACAGAAACCTATAAATACATCACATAGGTAAATAAAGTACAGAAAGGCCCAGATATTCAAACTGCGCCATTCTGAGGTGCAAGTCCAAGCGCTGCTCAAAATAGTTGGCAAGAGGGTGGGTTGGTAATATTCAAAGGAGTTATGCGCTGAGCAACCCCTTTGAATATCACCCCCAGCCACAGCAGCACTTCATGATGGCGCAGTGAACTTGCGCCACCGCAAGTTGCCAGAGTTGAGCATTAAACTTGCGGTGGCACAAGTACCATTGCGCCATGCTCAAATTTCTGATATTCAAAAGGTGACATGCAAATGGGGCCATAATTTATGCAGGACAGGGGGCTATTTGCATCTATTTATGGCCCCATTTGCATGCCATTAGCATGTAGGTGCGCCGATCCCCGAGACTTGCGCCTGGCCGCCCTGCCAGGCAGCAGCCGCCGGGGACCGACGCACCCTGCAGCCCGATCGTGGCCATACAGTAACATGCCCCGCCCACACATCTCCCACAGCCCGATCAGCAGGCAATACAGTAACATGAACCCCTGCCCACATATCTCCCACAGCCCGATCAGGGCATACAGTAACATGAAGCCCCCCCGCCACACATCTCCCACAGTCCCATCGCGGGCAATACAGTAACATGAACCCCCCGCCCACAACATTCCTCGGCCCGATCGCTGGCAGAACGTGTATCAACCCCCAGTGCCTGATCGCTGGCAGAATGTAACCCCAACCTGAATATCTCCTGGTGGTCCAGTGAACCGTAGCCCGATCGCGGGCAGAATGTCAAGTTACAACCCCCAAACATCTCCCTGGTGTCTAGTGTCCCCCACTCCACCCACGGCTCTCCACCCAGCTCCCCCGCAGCCGGGCGGGCGGCAGCATCCCACCTGCCTGCCACCCCACCGCCGCCGACTGACTGTCCGGCTGCACGTCCATTGGTGCAGAGCTACAGCCAATGGGCGCAGCCCATACCACACATGACAGTCCAGATTGTGAATGATGTGGGCTGTGGGAGATGTGTGGGCGGGGGATGTTACTTTATGCCCGCGATCGGGCTGGTGGGGGCACAGGGACTGAGTTGGAGCCAGCCTGGGGTGGCAGCTGCTGTGTTGCTCCCTGCAATACAGCAGCTCACCTGTGGGTGGCCCTCAACTTGATCCTTTTTTGGCTCAAAGTTGTGCAGGCGCAGGTTGGGTTGCACCTGACAACTCTGCACAGCCCACTGAATACCTGGGTTGTGCAGGTTATGCATGGTTCCTCCCCTCATGTTGAACATGCATTCATTTGCATTGCGCAGTTGCTCAGCCTGTTTTCAGTGGTGCAACTGCCTCCTGCTGAATATCACAGAATGGCGCAATGTAGGACTTGCGCATGGAGCAACCCTGTTGCGATGGAGCAACCCTTTGAATATCTGGGCCAGGAAGTATTTGTTTCAGGAAAAAGTGCTTAAGAACAAGGGGATGAGTTATGAAGCTGGAAGAGAGATTCAGGAAATATGTGAGGAAGTGCTTCTTCATAGAAAGAGTGTTGGACTCCTGAACAGCCTTGCAGCTGAGGTGGGGGGCAAAACAGTGATGAGGTTCAATAATGCATAGGATAGGCACAATGGAATCGTGAGTTGAAAGGAAGGATGGGAGGGAGAAGGAGCTGTAGATCAAGGACGGTCAGTGGTATAATATAGGTAGGGAAAATAAGCAGACTGGGAGGACCCCATGGTCCTTATCAGCATTAAAATATTTAATTCTATATAGCCATCTTCGTGATGTCACAATGATAGTTTTATGAGTTTAAAGGTTCAGAACCAAGCTGGATTTTATATGCTTACCATTTTATAGAGCAAAAGTTGACAACTACTTATCTTGCTTTTTTTCCATAATAATGTTTTGTTTAAAGTACTATACAATTCAACAATGCATACAAATACATTCTGCATCCATTAGCATGAACAGTACTGTAGCGGGGTTGGGATAGTCAGGATAACAAATCAAGCAGACCCACAAACTTAGTGCATAAAAAGTGCTGGAAAGGCACTTATTTTATTTTTGTCAGGAAACTTTGACTTCAGGATTCACAGAAATCAGGAAAATAAAGTTAGTTCAGTCATTTTCAAAGTCTCAACAAAATAATGAACAGATGAGCTACACTTCAGGATGAGCCACTGCTCTGCCCAGCCCAGCAGTGCCACCAGGCTATCTCCTTGCAAACATATATACTTCAGCGGTCCACCACCTCTGTCAGTCAGCTCCAACTGACATTCTCTATCTTAACTCCCTAGTGGTAATCTTTTATACATTTCTGGGGAGTGACATCATAATCAGATGATCCTCCTCCTTTTGAAAATCAAAATAACATACTACAGGTTCCTTTTTTACTTTACATTTTCATTCCTAAACATCAGGTATATAAGTGTATAACAGTATTTGTACCAAATAATCCCATAACCTTACTTTGATGTCCTAAAACAATGTTCATGGAGTTAATTAGTCTCAATAAGGCTAAACCTCTCCTTGATAATGACATCACTCATTACAACTTCTATAAAAGCAGACAGACTGTGAGCTGCCAGCCCATAGAACACCCATGCAGCTCAACAGGTAAGACAAACAAGAATATATTGCTCACTTTAAATTTGCTTCTTTGCCAAAGGGCACACCATGCAATATGTAGGGACTCCTGGTCTCATTTCCTACATGGGTTTTGTTAGTGCAACTTTTATTCATTTAGAAGCTAGCATACTTCCACACTTTAAATAAAACACTGAGTTTTAGTTTATTGAAACGCTCAATACAGAGAGCTGATTTCAGAGGGTTGCTAACAACAAAGGTTATCTTAGTTTTTATTTTATTCAGGTTCTCTCCCTTTTCTGCAACTATTAATTTGAAAAGTAAACTCTTTTCTTTCAGCTCATTAGAGGCATTAACCGAGCTGCAAATGAAAATCTTTTCTTAAGGTTTTCTATGTCCTGGGGCTTCAAACTGCAGAACTCCTGCCTGAACCAAACAATAGTTTCCCTTCTACTAAAATAAAGTACAGCAGATTGGTAACTCATTCTTCTATTAACCAAACTAATGCTCCCAAAAATGCAGCATAAGGTAACGAAATAAAAGGGATAGGGAACGAAATCATTTTGCTTGTTCATTATATTTCTGTATAACAGGCTATCTGCTCAACCAAATCTAACAGATAATGCTAGAAAACTAAGGACCTAACAGGCTATTTTAAAAGGTCCTGCAAAGCTGTGAAACAGACAACTCTTAAAACATATTGGCCCAGATATTCAAACTCGCTCCAAACGGTGCAACAGCAGGAGCAAGCCAAACCAGTTGCGAAATGCGCAGCATGTGCGATATTCAAACATGGAGCAGAGCAAATTGCGAAGCAACCAATGTCTGAATATCGCACATACTGCACCATCGCAACCAGGAAGGAGAAGCTGAGCCAAAATGTTGCGCTATGGAGCAACCAGGGCAGCTCAGCTGAGCATTCCAGAGCTGCCATAGCGCAAGCAGAGCCCCCCGAGCAATGGAACTGCACATCCAGGGAGGCAGGCTGGGGCCCACCGCCAGCCATGCCACACATGGGCACAGGAACACACTGCAGAACCCACACCACACCTGCACACCCCAAGCACAGCATCACTGGGGTGTGACGGATGATCTACTGGCCCATGGGGACAAGCCAACACAGCATAGCGGAGCTATGATACCCCAGCACAACCACTGGCATGCTGAGAGTGCCACACACAGGGTGTTGACAACCACAGTGCACAGCAGCCCCCGCATGCAAGCACACCCTGCACTGTGACCCCAAGACACCACCTATGTGCAGTGATTGGCACTGCAGGAAACCATGCATCCCCAGCACACGCCAACCCTGTGCAGCACAGAAGCCTACAAGCCAGACACACCTGTGCACCCAGCAGTGGGTGGCAACAGATGGCAAGACCAACAGAAAGTCACTGCCATGCTGGAGATACCTCCCATGCACACACGCACACGCACTCCAGGACCAGACCACCCCAGATGGCATGTACACCCCTGCAACTGAGCACCCATAGCCAGCTGCAAATCAGAGACCAACGCAGTATTCATATATCAAAATAGAAATGTATATTGAAAATATTAAATAACAAAAACAAGGAAACTATTTACAAGGGGAGATGGGTACAAGGTAGGGGTGTTCAAGGGGAGGATTAAAACTTGGAGAGGGAAGGCAGGTGGTAGGGATGGGAGAAGTGGGAAGGGTAATGATGGCTGTGGCCCAGCCGCTGCTGGTCCTCCTGCTGGCGCACCGCCCTCTGCCTCCTCCACTGACGTCCATGGCGCTGGATGGATTGCAGGATCACCTGGTTCTCCATCCCCAGTTGTATGAGGCCCCAACATCACGAGCAATCCTCCTGAGAACCTCGAGGCTCAGGAAAATGGGAACATAGTCAATGGCTGTGACTGACCACAACCCTGAACACCACCCAACCTGCAAGCCATATAGCCTAATGTCCCACACCTTTGATGGCATGCACCCACCCACAGTGAACATGCACATGGCCATCACAAACAAGGCGGCACCAGCTATGCACACCACTGCACACACACACACACACACTGCCCATGTCCATCACAGCACAAACAAGGCTGTCCAGTGACGTGGCAACGTGGCAACGTGGTGCGATGCCAGTTACACAGCTATGTGCCCAGTGCATGCCTGGACCACCAGTGACACATACACAGACGTGCTGTGATACTGACAGTGATGCATGTCACCTGTGTCGTGCCTACATACATAGATACATAGACAGTGTCATCAGATAGGGTCTATGGCCAACCCAGTCTGTCCATATGAGCTTGTAAGTTCACTTTGTTTCCAGAAGTCTGTTGCCCTTACCCCTGATCTCCAGAATTCCTTCATGTCTGTCCCATGCATTCTGAAATCCTGTGATTGTTTCAGCCCCACCACTTCCTCTGGCAGGGTGTTCCACTTTGTCCACCACCCTCTGTGAAGAAATCCTTCTCCATGTGTCCTCTGAATCGTCCTCCCTCCAACTTCATCCCATGCCCTCTAGTCCTGGAACATCTTTTCACTTCAAAAGTGTGTCCTGCACCCTGATCCCCCTGTAAGATACCTGTATGTCTCTATCATATCCTCTCTCTCCTCTCTCCAGGGAGTACATGTTCAGTTCCTTCAACCTGTCATCATAGGACCAGCTGCAAGCCATGCACCATCTTTGTTGCCCTCCTCTGAACCTTCCCTGCCCACTCTATGTCCTTATGTAGGTATGGTCTCCAGAAATGTACACTGTACCCAGGTGGGGCCTCACTAGTGTCTTGTATAGTGGAATTATGACCTCCCTGTCCTGCATGGTTGTATTGTGCAAGGGCTAGTGGACTCCACCCCCAGCATGCAGTAGCATCCATGAAGTCATGATACTCACATTGCTCAAGCAGCTCTGTCTGCTGCTGTTGCCCTTGCTGCTGTTGCTGCAGCTGCTGCATCCGGGGCGCACTCTGCTGCCACCGGGCCCCTGGCATGGCCCTCCTCACCCTGGCCCTGCATCCCTCACATCCCGGCCTGTGGGAGACATATGTTGAGACAAACATCAGTGTGACTCAAAAGCAGACTGCCCCTGTCCCAGTGAGAGTGCCTGCCCACACAGCCATAACCATCCATCGCACAGCTGCACACACTGACACAGCCAACCGTGTCCAGCCATCACCTATGCACAGCCACCAAAGCACACACACACCCCTACAGAGACTATAGGTGCTAGATGGTACACTCACCTGGCCTAGGCACCACGCCCCTGCTCATGGCGTGTGCCCACAGCCTGGCCAACATGTCTGGTTCCTCCGGGTGGAGGTCACTGTACCTGTGCCGCACTGCTCAGCAGACTGGCCCCGGCCCAGTGACCCCACTCAGGTCAGTGGCCACTATTGCCACACCTGTAGCCTCTGCTATGGTGAGGGGGCCTCACCACAGAGTGCATCAAAGTGGGCTCCACCAGGGCCACCAGGTTGGCTCACCCAGTGGGCTCCAACCACAGCCCTCCTCCTAGCCATCTTAGCCAGTTTACAGAAGGCAATATGGCACACTGCTGCACCAGAACCCCATGTGGAGATGTTGCGCATAGACCACCACAGGCTCCAGTCACGCTGTTCGAACAGCGCCATCATTACATAGCGCCGTCACCAGACAGCGCATTAGGGACGCATACGGCATGCGAACAGTGCCAGGGGCAAAGGGCATGCTAAGTCATGGCAATGACGGGCACGACAGCGCCATCTGACGTGATAGGTATCCCGCGCCACCGACCAGCCGCGCATCAGTGCCACAGTGGACTATTGTGCAATGCCACAGCGCCATAGTGGCCAGTGCTGTAGTGCCACTGGCACAATGGTGGCTATGGCCTGAATTGCCTATCGCGCCAGCACGCCTGCAGCGCGGTAGACGCATCGAAGCTATCTGGGTATGCGTAATGCAGTGTACCACGCAGGCACAAATTGTGCCATTGGCTCAGCTGACTCTTCCAGATTGGCGGAAAGCTTAAATTGCCATATTCAGCCGCACATGCAAATCATCTGATCAGCTATTCAAAGGCGTAGGCGTGGATTTGCATGTCATTAAAGTTGCTCCACTCCTAATTTGTATGTGTTGCACTATAAAGCGACAGTGGGCTGTGCTGGCAGATTTGTTGCTGCAGGTGAGAGGTGAGTTACATGCTGTGTGATGCTCAGGATAATGCCTGCGGGCAAGGGTGCCGAAGATGATAAAGGCTGAGGGGCTGAGCATCAAAGGGCACTTAAAGGGGACAAAGGGCACTTTTCTACTAGTTTTTGCCATACAGAAATAAATATGGAGGCTCCCGCCCCTTTCTGCCTCCGGTTCCTGCAACTCATGCTCATGGGGAATGCTGTAGACTGCACAGTGACATGTGTCCACTTCCACCCATACAGATCACCATGACCGAGCAAGGCCAAGGTGAAGGTGAGGACGGTGGGTGTAGGAGGAGGCCCAACTTCACAGTGGCAGAGACGGAGGCCCTCTTCCAGGCTTACTTCAAGATGAGCCACTACTGAGTGGATGGAGGGACACCCTCAGTCCCGCGCGGCTGCATGGGAGGGGGTAGCTCAGGTTATTAACCTGCATGAAGCCACCAGTGCTCCCAGGCAGGAATGCAAGAAAAAGATGGGGACTGACCGCAGGAGGCTGAAGGAGAAGGTGGCAGCCTTCAGGGTGGCACGTGCTGGCACTGGTGGGGCCCGCCAGTGGTGTTGCAGCTGACCCCAACTGAGGAGACACTGGTTGCAGCCATGCAGCCGAAGCCCATTGAGGGCATACCAGGCAGAGGATTCCAGACAGGTGGAAGCCCATCACTGCACGGTATGACATGGTGGTGGTGTTTGGGGGGTGGCAGTTGTTCACATGCACTCACATGTACTCTTTCTGTTACAGATCCCGTTCATCTTCAGGAGATGGCGTGGTGGGTCCAGACAGTGATGCGGACCTGCTGGACATGGAGGAAGGACCATCCACTCCACCACCAGCCAGCAGGCACCGCAGCATGCATGCTGAGCCAACAAATCTGGTGTCAGTGATACGGGTGCAGGGGTGCACAGTCTGTGTCTCAGCAGTCTGGCATGCAAGCATGCCAGCATGCTGACCATGGCAGTAGCACGCACTGCACCATTGATGATAGAAGGCCTGCAATGGCAGTGATAGTGTGTGTCCCATGATGGACACACGCAGGCCAGCACGCGCCCCTGGGCCTTCTTGTTCACATTACGTGCTATAGCATGCTGGCACAGTCCCAGGCTGTGCCTGTCAGCACCGTGGGCAGCACCGGAGGCTGTGCAGGTTTCTGGCACTGCTGCCAGCACGGCAGTGGAACAGGTGGACCCAAAGCAGCAGCTGGAGGGTCAGCAGCAGCAGTCGCACACCAGGTCTGGGGGGAAGTGTCAAGCAGTGGCACATGTCCACCGCCCTTGATCCGCCCATACCTGGTCCTGGTGAACAGCACCCACCTCAAGGGTGCATCAGGACCATCCACACCCTGGGGTCACGATACCATTGGGGCACAATACCCATTGATGCGCGCACCTGCCTGCTGCAGGAACAGTACAGCTGCAGGGGAGGTTGCAAGGTCCGTGGAGGCACTGTCTGTGTCCGGGAGCAGCACAGCAGGAGTGTGCTCAGAACCGAGCCGAGTTGGTCCGTGATGCGGACGGATGTGACCGCCGCCATTGACAGGCTGACCCAGGCAGTGGTCTCTGTCGGACGCATTGGGCACACAGTCAGGTGCCCCTGTACTGCACAACCCACACAGTGCACTCTCCACTCCCCATTCCTGGTGTCGTGCCACACAGGCCTGTCGATGCCGGGTTCTGCTGTGGCATCCCGAGCACCCTGGTGCACGCTTGTTCGGCATGCTGCAGACCCCTGTGCGGCAAGGTCACGCTCGCTGCAGTGGGACCCCTGGTGGTGCAACAGTGCCACCCCATGTGGCCCCTGCTCAGCCTGCCCATGCTGTTGGGTCATGGCGGGCCGCATACGCATCCGTGGTGGCTGTGGGACAGTGCTATGACTGAGCTGTCTCCCAGTGCGGCCCTGTCTGGTGCTGCCTGTGTGCAATGTGTGTCATGGTGGGCAGTGCACTGCTGGGTGCTCTGTTCACCATGCCGACACGGACCACCTGCACACCTCCCAACTGCTGTCCACAGGTGCGTGTGCATGATGATGCCTGCATTGCACTGTACACCAAGGTGCAAGGGTGCCCAGGTTCTGACACATGTACTTGGACAGTACAGGTGGTGGGGGTGGTCGGTGGTGCTGTGTGTTAGCAATGTCATTTCTGCAGTGCTGCATCTGCCCATGTATGCTCTATGCCTGTGTGTGTGTGTGTCCATATGAGTGCTCACCTCTCCCTGATGGTGTGTTGGTATGCCTGGACCCTTCCACTCCTGACCTTCATGCACCCCTGGTGTGTTCCCCTGTGTGCCTGTAGTTTCGTGATGGACAGTGTTGCTTGCATATGTCCCTTGACTTACCTGTAAGTAGCATAGTGCTCTTCTGCAATGGTGTCCCAGTGCAGCTGGGCCTGCCAGATCAGTTGAGGGTCCCTCCGTCCTAGGGGAGCTGCTCATCACCATCATCACCGCGTCACTGGCGCCCCATCGCTGTCCCCTCTTCGACCTGTACGGCTATCCCATGGTCTTTGGCCATGTTGTGCAGGATGCAACAGGCCAGGAATATCCCACAGGCCTTTGGGGGCTGTACTGTAGGGCACCGCCGAGGTGTCTAGGCATCGGAAGCGCGCCTTGAGCATCCCAAACACCCGCCTATGATGTTGCGGTTGCGGCATGTGCCTCATTGTAGCATAGCTGCGCTTGGGGTCGTGGGCACCGGCACGTGTGAGCAGCCAGGATGGAGGGGTATCCGCAGTCACCTGTGTGGAGATAGTGAGAGCAGTGTCATGTTCAGGTCCATATTGGCTATCTCTCTGTGTGCCACTACCATGGCACCTGTGTCATTCCCACCTTTGCCCAGAGTTTGCATTCCATACATGTGTACTCACCCACTAGATGACCTGTGGGATGTCCCCACTCTTGAATTGATGGCACAATGCAGACTGATACCATATGAAGGCATCAGTGCTCCACCAGGTGTGTGGCACAGACATTGATTATGCGCCCAGTGGCATCACACACCACCTGGCAGTTGACACTGGAGAATCCTTTCGGTTCTGATATGCATGGCCATCGGGCCAGGTGGCATGTGGATGGCCACATGGGTGCAGTCTATGGCCCCTAGCACACCAGGCATACGTGGTACCCTGTTGAACTCCTGCATGTTTGCTGTATGCTCTGCCGCGGTGCTGGGGAAATGGATGTACTGCGCATGTGGCAGCAGGCGCTGAGGAATTGGGTGAGGATGCAGGATGTGGCCGACTGCTGATGCCTGTGGTGTCCCCTGTCGGCTCTGGAAGGTGCCGTGGCAAGCAGGCATATGCAGGCTGTCACCTGGTCTCCACCGACAGAGCGTGACTCGTCGTGAGGGTGCCTGCATCACATCACTGCACAGCTCACAGAGCCATCTCAGTATTGCCCTGTTCAGGCGGTACCGCCCACGATCTCAACTCTGTGTACAGCTCGAGCTGATGTGGCACGTAACGCCTGTTGGGGTATACTACCGACTGCCCTCCACGGCCACGTCCCCTGCAACATGGATTCTCACCTCTCATTACAGCTTCCATGTGGAAGCTGGCACTGTCCATCTCCCTGGCTTCTGCCCCGGCTGCTGTTACTGTGTTACCCCACTGTCCTCACTGCTACTTCCACTGCACCGCACCCTGCTGGCCTCTACGTCCTATAGGACACACTGTCCTTGCCTGCCCTTTCAGCTCTGTCTCTGTCTGTCTCTCTCTCTCCCCACTTGGCGGCCTGCTAGTGTTCTTGCGCCGCTTCCTTGAGACTTTTATTTTGGCTCATTTTCGTTAGTGCAGAATCTCCGGCTGCGCTGCTCTTGTGCATTGGCGCAGTGTTTGAATTCAGATTAGCACTTTATGTATGGACCCGCCCTTCGGGTTGCGCATGCCTTCATTTTCATTGCGCTGTTGCTCAGCATGTTTTTGGGAGCGTAACTGCCTCCTTCTGAATATCGCAGAATGGCGCATTTTTTGACTTGCGCATGCCAACCCTTTGAATATCTGGGCTTTGTGTCTGCCCCACTGGCACTTAAGGTACTTCCACTTTTATGGAAGCAATACCCTTTACTATATCCATGTGTATATATTATATGTTTCACATTTCACATAAATGCCTTTCACTATTCAGCATCTGGTACTTTATACCTAAGCATCGTTATCTCTTTTTTTTGGGGGTACTTGAAGAATATTAGGCCTGTACTCATCACAGGGAGCATCCTGTGACATTCCCCCACCTAAGAGGGCAACAATTTTACTGGTTGTCCAGATCCATACCCTTTTCAGTATAGGAAAAGGTGGAGCTCTGGCCCACCCTCACCTTAGAGCTCCACCCCAGGGTACCATATGCCTGCTAAACACAACATTAGCTATCATTCCAAGCAGTTGCTAAAATAAATAAAATAAAAGTTGCGATACAACATGCTATACGTTACTTTTCCTGGGGTAACTATATTACTAAGTTACGTGCCTAAAAAAATAAATAATATGCCTATAACACTGGCAACCAGTATTGTTTTGGGTAATAACTCTCAGCCTTTTCTGACATGATACCCAGCACATATTCCAATGTGTGCACATTCTGCTATTATCACTATGGTTAACCTTTGTAATGTTGTTAACCTTCATACTCTTAGACCATTGAGAAGGAAAAACAGATCAGCAGTACAAGAAAAGATCAATAGATAAGAAGAGATTGTCTGTAGGTGGCCAGCCTATCAAACTAGAAAAATAAAAATAGATAAGAACAGGATAGCAAGACTGTCGCGACAGAAGTTTAGAAGATCTATAGAGGAATTGTTCTTTACCAATCAGGCAGCATAGCTTCACCTTCCTTTCCCTGGAAGGGGATGGAGTTAGCCAATTTTGCTTCAGGATATGTACACAGTAGTGACTGTTACCTTAACCATTAAACATACCATATATTGTAGTATTTTAGTCTTCCACCATTACCTGGAATTCCTAAAATCCATTCCCAGGAAGTACAGTCCCCAACAGGTATATCTGTAAAATACCCAGCCTATTCTCTTACAGACAACCTTTGGGATTTGTACTACTTTGTACTACTCAAGATGGTCTAAAATCTAAATCAGTAATGTACCAGTTCACACCTCCTCGAGTGGCCAACGTGGAGTCTCCCTCGCCTCAAGAGTGCCACTCATGGTGGTCCCTTCCCTTTGGTACCTTTTCTTTACAGTACCCGTGTTAGTATTTCTGCTAACCTGATACCTTTCATTCCCAGCAGTAGCAGAAACCTCTGGTTGCATTCATGGCAATTCTTTAGATAAACTGCTACTTGCTTATACATACCTGGCCAATAATAGAATGGAGTGAGTCTAGCCAACACTTCACCATGGCTCAGGTGCCCACAGGGACTGAAGTGTGCAGCTTCCATTACTTGTTGCCTATAGGCCTCAGGCACCACAACCTGTGCATATATTCTTGTGCGGGGGTTGGGCGCATGTGGTAAAGGACATCCTCTTTCTGTTCATACCACGCCCCTGCTTTGACCCACATCACCATTAACATGGCTACCTTCTTTCTCTATAACATTTTGCTTTAGCATGACTAGCTCTGGATCCTCAGCCTGCAATTTATCCCAATCAGTATTATACATACTATTAAACATTTCATGGGTAACTGAACAAGACAGTGTCCCTTCAGCCTTAATGGCTTCTTCAGTCTTGCTTGTAGACTTCTCCCCAGTTTACAATGTCCAGATATGGTCTTACCTGGGGTCTCACTGACTTCATCGTCTTCCACCAAGTAACAGCCTGGAAATATTGGTAACTCTGGAAGCAATAAATCCCCAGCATGCCACAATAAATCCAACAGATGGTCCACCTCCTCCAGTACCCTAGAGTCTTGGTCCTCCATCACTTTCACCAAATCTTCTTTAGCATCTTGCAGTCTGGCCTCCTCCAATAGTACCTCTGCCTCACTCCTCGGCTGGTCAGCCTCTTTTGGTAGCTGGTTTGCCTCAGCCATTCACCACTAAGCCAGTGTACCAGCCTCACCAACTCTTCCATCTGATCTCTGTCCATCTTGTGGAGCTTCTCCCAGGTCACTAGCTCCCTCAGACACTTGATTTCTGGTGCCATGCACTTGTCTGCTATTATCCTGCGATGCCAAGTCTGGCACTCCAGACTGAACTCCCCACTATACCATGGACATTCAGCCGTATCCCACTGCTAACACCATTTGTAGCGGGGTTGGGATAGTCAGGATAACAAATCAAGCAGACCCACAAACTTAGTGCATAAAAGTGCTGGAAAGGCACTTATTTTTTTTGTCAGGAAGCGTTGACTTCAGGATTCACAGAAATCAGGAAAATAAAGTTAGTTCAGTCATTTTCAAAGTCTCAACAAATAATGAACAGATGAGCTACACTCAGGATGAGCCACTGCTCTGCCCAGCAGTGCCACCAGGCTATCTCCTTGCAAGCGTATATGCTTCAGGGTCCACCACCTCTGGCAGTCAGCTCAACTGACATCCTCTATCTTAACTCCCTAGTGGTAATCTTTTATACATTTCTGGGGAGTGACATCATAATCAGATGATCCTCCTCCTTTGAAAAATCAAAATAACATACTACAGGTTCCTTTTTACTTCACATTTCATTCCTAAACATCAGAGGCCGGATATTCAAACTGCGCCATTCTGAGGCGCAAGCCCTTGTGCTGCTGAAAATAGTTGTGCAGGGTGTGGCGGGGTGATATTCAAGGAGTTGTGCTATTGAGCAACTCGCTTTGAATCTCGCCCCCAGCCATGCTGTGCATCAGTGCCAGTGGAGACTTGCGCCACCGCCAAGTTGTCAGGTGGAGCATTCAACTGCGGTGGCCAAGTACCATTCGCCATCGTAAAATCCTGATATTCAAAGGTGTCATGCAAATGGGGCCATAATTCATGCAAAGGCAGGGCCATTTGCATCTGATTATGTCCCCATTTGCATGCCATTAGCATATAGGTGCGCCGATCCCGAGGACTTGCGCCTGGCGCCTGCCGAGCAACAGTCGACGGACGACACCCTGCAGCCCGATAGCGGGCAGCAATGTGGCCCACCTCCTCCGTACATCTCCTGGTGGTCCAGTGGACCAAATGCCCGATCGCGGCGAAAGTAAAGTGAACCTTCGGTCGAGCATGTCCTTGCGTGCTCAAATCACGGGCAGAAAGTACTGAACCCCCACCTCCTCGTCATATCTTGGTGGTTCAGTGACCATACTGGATTGCGGGCATGTAATTGATTTCTTCTCGAATATTTTCTCAGGCCAGTGTCTCTCATTCCATTCACCACGAAGCCTCACCACTCAGCCTTTCCGGCAGCTGGGCGAGGGTAGCATCTCACCATCGGCAAACGCCAGCTGCTGATTGCTCAGCGCACGCTTGCGAGAGGCAGAGCCAACGGGCGCAGCTCATGTCGCATGACAGTCCAGATTTGTGAATGAATCATCTGCCAAATCTGACTGTCATAGACGGTATGGGCTGCACACCCATTGGCTCTGCTCTGCACCACTGGCGTAGGCTCTACCGGCAGTCAGCGGCGGGCGGCAGGCGGTGATGCTGCTGTCTGCCGGCTGCCGGGAGGGGAGCGGGTGGTGGGGCTTCGTGGGTGGGGTGGGGACACTAGCCACCAGGGAGATGTCTAGGGGGCACTTACATTCTGCCCACGATCGGGTATTATGGTCCACTGACCACCAGGAGATGTTTGTGGGGGGTATTTTACTTACTGCCCTGATCGGGCACTAGGACATGTTTGGGGGGTCACATTTACATTCTGCCCACGATTGGGCATTACAGTCCACTGATCACCAGGATGTGAATGGGAGGGGGAGCCACATTGATGCCTGCGATCGGGCTGGTGGGGGAGTGCACTATGCCCACGATAGGGCTGGGGACAAGGATCAGGTTAGTAAGCCAGCCAGGTGGCAGCTGCTGTGTTGCACCCTGCAATAGAGCAGCTCACCTGTGGGTGGCCCTCAACTTAAGCCTTTTTTTTTGACTCAAGGTCCTGCAGGCTCAGGTTGGGGTTGCACCTGCACACTCTGCACAGCCCGGCTGAATATCGGGCTGTGCAGTTGTGCATGGTTCCTCCCTCCTGTTGAGCATGCATTCATTTGCATTTGCGCTGTTGCTCAGCCTGTTTCAGTGGCGCAACTGCCTCCTGCTGAATATCGCAGAATGGTGCAATGTAGGACTTGTGCACAAAGAACTCCTGTTGCGCATGGCGCAGTCCTTTGAATATCTGCCCAAGGTATATATAAGGTATAACAGTATTTGTACCAAATAATCCCATAACCTTACTTTGATGTCCTAAAACAATGTTCATAGAGTTAATTAGTCTCAATAAGGCTAAACCCCTCCTTGATAGTGACATCACTCATTACAACTTCTATAAAGCAGACAGACTGTGAGCTGCCAGCCCCATAGAACACCCATGCAGCTCAACAGGTAAGACAAACAAGAATATATTGCTCACTTTAAATTTACTTCTTGCCAAGGGCACACCATGCAATATGTAGGGACTCCCTGGTCTCATTTCCTACATGGGTTTTGTTAGTCAACTTCTTTATTCATTTAGAAGCTAGCATACTTCCACACTTTAAATAAAACACTGAGTTTTAGTTTATTGAAACGCTCAATACAGAGAGCTATTTCAGAGGGGTTACTAACAACAAAGGTTATCTTAGTTTTATTTTATTCAGGTTCTCTCCCTTCTCTGCAACTATTAATTTGAAAAGTAAAACTCTTGTCTTTCAGCTCATTAGAGTCATGAACTGAGCTGCAAATCAAAATCTTTTCTTAACGTTTTCTATGTCCGGGGGCTTCCAAAACTGCAGAACTCCTGACTGAACAAACAATAGTTTCCCCTTCTACTAAAATAAAGTATAGCAGATTGGTAATTCATTCTTCTATTAACCAAACTAATGCTCCCAAAAATGCAGCATAAGGTAACAAAATGAAAAGGGATAGGAAAGCTAAATAATTTTGCTTGTTCATTATATTTCTAAAAGAGGCTATCTGCTCAACCAAATCTAACAGATAATGCTTAGGGTTGCCACCTGTCAGGTTTTTTCCTGGTGGTCAGGTTTTCAGGGTCCCTATCAGGTTATCTGGTTTTGCTCTGTGCTGGTCAGGTTTTGAGCCATTTTGAGTGTTCACATACTTTTGAAATACATTTTGTCATATCATTCATTGTTTCAGCTACATGTCCAAGTTACAAACTAGTTCTGTTGTCAGTGTAGCCTTTTGTTTGTGAATGCAGTCACCCGTGAGGTGTATAGTATGGCCATTAACACCATTAGCACTTACTAACCTAACCTAACCTTTCCACTGCATCTTAAAGTGGCATAGCAGCACAGCTGCCCCCACCTTTGTAACAGTAACAGAGCCAGCTGTCCTCCACTTTCATTTGCTAGTAAACATTTTCATCTCTAATAGAATTTAGGCATTTTAAATGTTTTAAATTATTTTATTTCCTTAAGAAAAAGTATAGTCACTTCTTTGGCTTTTAAATAGTACTGTGGACATGAACAAGAAATGGAGCCAGAAAAGATATAAGGTATGTATACTATTGTATGCTATTTACAGTATTTCCCTTGTCTCCCCAGATCTTATCTGTAAATGAGATTTTTTTATCACTGTATGTTTATCTGGTAAACCAATGTCAATAAATAAATACACAAGTAAATAAATAATTAGGAAGAACCTAGGAAAGTAACTTTAACAGGCACAGCATAGTATCTTCACATTTTGTTGAACTGCTGCTTTAAGTGTTGTTTTTATTGCTATATCAAATGGACGTCTAGGAGGAACAATGCATGAGTCATGAAAAGGGTGGGGCTAGGGGCGAAGCTTAGGATCCAGTTTTGCCTCATCCGAAGGTGGCAACCTGATAATGCTAGAAAAACTAAGGACCTAACAGGCTATTTTAAAAGGTCCTGCAAAGCTGTGAAACAGACAACTCTTAAACATATTGTGTCTGCCCCACTGGGCACTAGAGTACTTCCACTTTTATGGAAGCAATACTCCTTACTATATCCATGTGTATAAATTATACGTTTCTACATTTCACATAAATGCCTTCACTATTCAGCATCTGG
This sequence comes from Neoceratodus forsteri, assembly GCA_016271365.2. Lineage (NCBI taxonomy): Eukaryota > Metazoa > Chordata > Ceratodontiformes > Ceratodontidae > Neoceratodus > Neoceratodus forsteri. Next base: position 62,581,861 of record CM028138.1, read on the forward strand.
TACTTTATACCTAAGCACGTTATCTCTTTTTTTGGGGGAGGGTACTTGGAAGAATATTAGAGCCTGTACTCATCACAGGGAGCATCCTGTGACAAGTACATTAAATTAATCATTGGATTAACTACCAACCAGCAAATCAGCAAAAGGTTTACAGTTAACCATGAAGTTAGAATTCACCTGCAAAATCAATTAATTAATGGTTGGGAAAGAAATGCAATGCATTAATTATGGAATTATAAAAGTCATATACAGTATCTGTAAGTATTAATTCTATTCTACTATGAATTCATATCTAAGTCAACACCTGAGATAAGTGGTTGTTTGAAGAAAAGGACCCCAAGTATCTAAATCCTATCTAACCTATCTTCAGAAATGTTCAACTCTGAAAAATCTTGTGTCCATATATTACAAAAACAAAAATAACTATGTTTCCACTCAGCTCAGTACCGTCTGAGGCTCTGGGGACATGGTGCAACTCTGCTCAAGCTTCACTATTAAGGTTATTAAGTCAGGAGACCCTCCAGTGGTGGTATATATAACAAGTGGGAAGCATTTTCTCCCTTAGTGAAACTTGGTTATAATTCATTATAACCTGCAGGTTATAATGGTAAATGCGCATCGTGTTTCCCCCACTCCATGCATGTTCCTGCCACCACTTTCCCCTTAGGCACTCACTAGATACTTGGCCACACCTGCAACTGTCACTCCTTGGTGGGTAAGTGAATTCAAACAATAAAATAAAAATTTGCCTCCATTTTCAGCAGTTGTCACTCTGAAAACTTGAGTCCTAAGTAAATTTGTAACACTGAGATTTAAAAATAAAGGTTTCAGCAGCTGCTTGCCTCATACCAACAGTTCTTTATATCCTGACTACGACTTTTTTATTTTATATAATTGCTGTGGTGAGGAACGCCCCAGCAATTATAGAAAGAAAATATGGTCTGGATTGTAAAACTGATTTTACATGCACCCTCATTGTTAAATACATTTCATGAACCCCTCGGAGTTTTTGTTGCATCCCACAACTCTGGTGTGTGTAAAATCTCATTATACACACTACCCCATACTTTATTCTCTATTATGCATAGTTCCTGTCTATTATTCTATTTATAAATCACAAGCAAATACAAAGAATGCATGTTATGGCTACATTAACAGTGGATTTTAGCAGTGTTCCACATAATTTGAAAGCACATAAAATCTGTTTCAAATGAGGTATGGGCTTCTCTGAAGCTCACAATAGTACAGATATATCCTGACTCATTTGCCATTTATTGATACTATATTACCACCATTTCTGTGCCTTGTGTTGTCAGGCAGAGCAAAGGCGTTAACCAGGATCATTAACAGCAAGCTTCACCATGCACATCACAAGGTTCTCTAAACTGCTGTTGAAATGTAGTATCGATATAGGCCAGATGTAGTGATTACAGGGATACTGCAGTGAATGTAGGTGTTAAAAACAGATTAAATGCCAAGGAACTGATCAGAGCTGCTCAGAAATATCTGAATCATCAATCAGTGCATACAGTTCAGGTGCAACTTTTAGCTCTTGCAAAACCTCAGTCTTTGTATGTGTTTTCAGTCACCTTCAGTTTTGGTCACATTAAAGGTTTGGACCATGATTTCCTCTGTGTGTGTGTGTGTGTGTGTGTGTGTGTGTGTGTGTGTGCGTGTGTCGGGTGGGGATGTAGAAACAATATATTCATATGCAGGATTGTCCATGGCAAGATTTTCCAATAGTGCAGTGCTTCAAATGGCTAAAAATGCAGTTAACATATGTTATGTCTCATACAAAATGTTGCATCTCACAGTGAAAGTCATGTCAGAACGAATTTCAGGAAATTGTGGACTTCATCATTGAACTGATGTTGGAGTTGTCCAGATGGATCATTTGGGTGACTTCAATGCCTGAGTCAATGATGAACTCTACAATTTGCTCAAGATGTCCTCCAACTGATATATTCATTGGACCTGACACAGGTTGCTACCTCTGCAACCTATATACATGACCACTCATTGGACCTCATCTACTGGAAATGGAGGTCATTGACATTATGAAGCGGGCAGTCATTTAGTTGGACCACTACACTGTGAAGTTCTTGTTCAAGGCCCCTCAATAGATCTACCCATTTGGAGATGGTCCAGTACTGCCCTTTAAAAGGTTTGACCCTACAGGGTCTGACAACAGTGCTGGACCCATCAGGTTTGATGAGTATGTGTGAGGACCGGGTGAATTGTTTCTGGCCTATAACAGGGTCATTATTGAGGCTCTTGATTCTATGGCACCTGTCCGTGTTCAACCCCTCACCTCGCACCAGAGATCCCCTGGTTTGATGGGAATCTCAGGGAGATGAGGATGAGGGGTGAAAGGTTGGCGGTGCTGGCAGAAGTCCAGTTTGAGGGAGGACAAGCTATATTGCTATCTTCATTATAGAGATTATCAATCAGCAATCTCCTGTAAGAAGGCAGAATTCCTGTCCAGGAGATTGCTGCTCCAACTAACAGAGCAGCTCAAGTTTTCCACACTGTGGCTAGGCTGTGTAATCCTGCCTGCAGTCCGAGAAGCTTTTCACAAACAAGGTGCAATAGGGTTGCTCTGTTCTTTGCAGATAAGATTGCCTCCATCAGATCAGTTAGCATACATAAATGTGATTTATTATGGTTATGTCATGTTGTATATTTTAAATGTTTTTAGAAACATTTGTGCAGCACATTGAGTCCAAATGAGAACGCACTACATGAAATAAAATATGAATGAATGAATGACTTGACTGCTACTATGAAGAAAAATGTCTCCACATATGGCTTATTCTGGCATGTGTATTTGATATGTGTTCACTAGCAAAAGTTTCACAACTGCACAAAATGCTTTTGTTGTAGAACTCTGACCCAAAGCACACACAAAGCTGATTCTTGTGAATTCACAGATCCTGGAAAAACCCAGTCGACATTGTTGTCATCATATCAAAAGACTAGCTAGGCAAAATATCGGGAGAAATGGCTTCTAACTATCACAGAATAAGAAATGTGAAATCACTCATACCCATGCAGCAGTGGCAAGTATTTGGTTATGATTTAAGCAGGAATGCATGGTGCCTTCTGCATAAACCAGAACTAATCTCAATTTTGTGAAGATTTGCATATACATACCATGATGCTTCACACTGTTGGAGTATGTGTAATTTTCTATTTCTTTGAAACTTGGCTTTATTGCCAATGTCTTTTTAGGGTAACCCTTGCCTCAGTGCTTTTATGCAGAGATTTGCCTTTTATATTACCAGAGAATTAACTGACTGAAGAGGTAATGTTTTTGCCAAGTTAAGATAATTTTGCTAGGATGACTTTCTCACATTGAATTAAAAGCTATTTGACTAAGTCCAACAGCCAGAATGAGTAGTCCATACATAGTCCATACATACACAGATAAGAAGAGACCAATCACTCATTCATAGATGATGAATAAGGGACTAAAGTTAAATGTTTTATTTAATTGTATAAATATAATTTAAGTGGCAGTTGAAGAAAGGTGTGTTGCATTTTGTATGATGTCACAGCAAAACAGGAATGCAACTGATTTTTTTATTTAGTGTAATATATCAAGCACATTTTACTGTGGAAGGTAAATGCAACATAGGTGCCTAGGTGCATACTGTTTGATCCTGAGCAAGTCACCCAACTTCCTTGTGGGACTGGCCTGGTGGCATTGAGGGCTGAGGCACTAGATGCCACCTCACGCCCACATTGGTGACCTGGGTTTGGGAATGAGCCCGGCCATGGGGGATCAGCAGGGAAGAGAGAGGACTGAGCATCCATAAGACAGCTCTCCTCTCTGGAGTGATCTAGGCATGCCCAATATAGCAGCGGCCCCAGTAGCAGCGGTAGTACTACACTATTCAGGGCAACAGTAGAGGGATCAGAGCCATGGCAGACATCGGAGGATTTCATTGCACTTCTGGGCTCCAGGGGGAGGGAGGGAGGCAGGATGAAAGCAAGGCAGAAAAACCCTCTCGCTATCGGTAGATGAAGATGGGGTCAGAGATCATGACCACACATCACTACTGGTCATCTGGTCACAATCCGGTCCCATCCAGGACTGCTGCCTCCAACACTGTAGATAGAGCACCTGAGGAGCTTGGTGGTCCTTCCCAGGACTCCGATCTGGGGTTGGGCAAGGGTTGGGATTGAGGGCCTGCCACTGGATTTGTTATCCAGTGCTTGAGACAGAAGGGAGAAGTCACAGCACCACGTGCCCAGACTGGAAAGAGGCTAATGGAATGAGAGGTGAGAAAAATAGTTGGGGAAAAAATGTCCTTGTGCTTCCAGGTCGCATCTGTAAACAAGTTTCAGAATAGTGTGCTACTCCTAGTTAAACAATGTTCCCTTCCCTTTCCACAAAGCTAAGTACAATAAAATAGGTTAAGGAAAATGACAAAAATGTCCACAGGTAAATAAGGAGACAAGGCAAACAAGAGATAATATGGAAATGATGAAGAAAGTTGGGAAGAGTGTGGAAAAGATGAGCAGAAGTGAACATACTGATTGAGTACTTTATAGTCCTGTGTTTATGGTAGAAGCTATGAGGCTGCTACTGAACAAGTATGATCAGTTTTGTGAATACAGCTAGCCACAAATGAAGGATAGGACATATATCTGAAGAGAGACTACTAAACAATCTGAGGAACCTATATATAACTCTATTCCTTTGACCAGGCATTAGGCACCCAAGAGTACTGAGAGATAAAATAGTCAACTGGAGGCACTTTTACAGACATATTTAAGGACTCACATGCAAAGTGTATGGTGTCATGGGATTGAAGGGTGATGGCGTGATCCACCTGTACAAGGATGGCAGAGAGAGAACCCAAGAAAAGTACTGGCCAAAGAGCCTGACATCTGTAGTTGACAAGCTACTAGAGACAGTCATGAAGGAGTGAACAGTTGAAATACTGTAAGTGAATGGGCTTCTGGATAGGAATCATCATGGGTTCATGAGAATCAGGTCATGTTAAAAGAACTTGATTGATTTTTCAAGTTAGTGAAACAAATAGTGACTAGAGGGCAGGCTGTCAATATCCTGTACTTGGACTTGAGGAAGGACCTTGACTCAATGCCACAGAAGGCTAGTGAAGAAAGGGGGCTAGAACAAGGGCAAGAGTTAACTAGATTTGCAGGAAATTAGCTGATAGGACTCGTATGGTCCTGAATAGAAAATTCTGTCAGGAGATAATTAGCAGGGGTTTCTCAGGGGTCTGTCCAGGGTTGCTACACTTTGACATGTACATATGTGATACTATGGTGGGTTGCAGAAGAAAAATGAATCTCTTTTCATAACACAAGACTGTGGGAGAGTGGACAGTGAGAAGGGAATTAATGACACGAAGAGGGGATGTAGAGAGACTGGTGAAGTGGTGTAGTATTATGGCAACTGAAATTCAGTGCAAATAAATGTAAAGAAATGCACATTGGTAGCAGAAATCTGTAAACATACAGTATTATTGAACGGTGGGGTAATAGTGGAGCCCTAAAGGTGGAATAGGACCTGGGAAGCATAAAAACTTGGTAATATAAAATTTGTCAGCAGATAAGGATCTCATGACCCACCAGTCTGCCCATTAGTTCCTGCTTATACTGCTGCTGCAGACATTAGTCAATCCCCAGTTTCCAAACAAAATTCTCTTTTACCTATCCCATGCATGCTTGAAGCCCACCATTGTTTTCACTGCCACTACCTCTGCTTGAGGACCATTCGAATATCCACACTGTTTCAGTGAAGAAGTAGTAGTACTTCCTCACATCCCTCCTAAATTTTCCCTTCCAGCTTCACTGAATGTCCCCTGGTTCTCAAGCATCTGTCCTCTGAAAAATACTCACCTGCTGTAACGTGTTCAACCCTGTGAGGTATTTCTAGGTATATATATATCATGCCCTACCATTCCAGGGTGTACATCTTAAAGTCCTTTTGTCTCTCCTCATATGGCTTCGATGCAGCCCTGCACCATTTTAGTCATCTTCCTCTGGACAGCCTTAACCCTGTCTATGTCCTTCATGAGATATGAGCTCCAGGGACTGACCACAGTACACCAGGTAGGGTCTCACCAATGATCTATCCAGAGGCAGCATCACCTCCTTCTGCTGGTCATACCCTTATGCACCCCAGCTTCTCATTGGCTCTACCTACTGCCTTGTCACACTGCTGTGCCATCTTGAAGTCATCAGATGTTGGATGACCTGAAGGTGCCCATACTATGTGACAAAGCAATCAGGAGAGGTAGTGGGATGTTGGGTGTATAGGTAGGGGTATCACCAGCAGGAAGAGGGAAGTGGAGCTGCCCCTATATACGCAGGTCATTGGTAAGACCCCACCTGGTGTACTGTCTAGTTTTGGAAGCTGCACCTCAGGAGAGACATAGAATAGAGGCAGTCCAGAAGAGGGTTACCAAGATGGTACAGAGTCTGCAGCAAAAGCCATGTGAAGAGAGGCTAAACAAACTAAACATGTACACCCTGGAGGAGAGAAGGAGAGGGGTGATATAATCAAGACCCTTAATAACCCATAACATTGTAAACATCAGCAATGCCCTAGATTCCTTTAGTTCAACCTTTCTCCACCTGCCACTCATTCCCTTAAAATAACTCAGAGTCAGAAGTAAAAAATCTGAATGGATTACTCCGATTGTGTTCAACCTTATGAGTAAGAGGTACAGGGCATGGAATGCCTGTAGGAAATCTAAACTCCCAAACAGCTGCAGCAGTATAAAACTCTCCACACCAGATGCAAATCATCTGTTCATTCAGTCAAAGCAAACTTCCTCAGGGACAAACAACTGAGTTGCTTTGGTAGCTCTAAAGTCACATGGAAATCTATAAATGGACTTCTTGGCAGGGAATTGTGGATGAGCAAATCCTCCTTACTAAGGATGGTCAACTCATCCAGAAGCCAAAAGTAGTTGTTTAGCCTGTTCAACTCCAACTGTAGGGACCTTGACAATAAAACCCACAAAAATTACACAAACAAGTCAATCCCAGTCACCACCCCAGACTCCCTAAATCTCCCACCCACTTTCCATTTTGTTATCTTTCTCCTCTCTGGTTATTGATTACATTAAAAAGAATAATCCCAAGCTCAGCCTTTGGTGCAGGTGCCATTGACTACCTTATTTTCATACTTGGATGTGAACACATCCCTCTGCCCTTATCAACATCTTTAATCATTCACTTTGCACACTTGTTTTCCCAAACAAATGGAGAACTGCCACTATTAGTCATCCACAAATCCAGATCAAAAATGATGTTAGCAACTTCAGGCCAATTTCACTGCCGCTCTCTGCTCCAAAATCTTAGATAAGATTGTCCTTTATCAAACCAGAGAATTCCCAGAAAGCTGTAACCTACTCACAGAATCTCAGCATGGCTTCAGGTGTGGCAACAATACAGAGACTGCCCTGGTAAAGCTCCCCAATTTTATCAACAAGGTCAACAATGAGGTCTTTTATCGGCTCAGTTTTTCTGGACCCCACCAAAGCCTTTGCTCATTGACCACCACATACTCAGCAAGCCTCTATCCAACTTACACTTCTCAGATGAAGTTCAGAAGTGGTTCCAGCACTTCCTCAGTAATAGATCACACACCACCTTGATTACAGGACACTACTCTATTATATGTCCCATTAAATGTGGAGTCCCTGTAGACTCCATCCTAGGCCCCTTACTCTTTTCCCTCATCATAAATGCCTTTCCTGAAATCTGCAAACACACAGAATTTAAGAGTTAGTGACACATTTAGGTGAACTTTAACAAACATAGTATTTAGACACAGTCATACTTGTATTTCCCATTAGTTCTGTATTTCTCCTCCCACTATTTATTATTGAGGTAATTTGTAGAAAACAGGATTTCACTCCTGAAGTGTATCTGTTCCTGCTGCTTTGTCCTTGTCTGATTTCATAGAGCACTACTTGTGATATCACATTTACTCCCATGGCAACAGACTGTGATGTCAGATGAACTCAAAATAAACTCTAAGGGACAACATTCATATATTCATACACATCTGCTTAGTAGTAAATTATGAGGAGAAGAAATGTTTAAAATATAATTGTAACATGGGGATGAGAAAGGGTTGTACAGGAATGGCCCAGCAGCATCAGGTGACCATTGATTAATTCTCAGGTACTCCACTGTTGCCTGAGAATTAAAGATCATAATATTTCATAAAAAGCTTAAATTCCCTTGAATTCTCATCCCTGTGTCATGATTAGTGTTTCCTGAAAATATCGTGCTGTTTGGTTTTGTGGTTTCTTTAAATCAGCATCTGTTAATGTGCTCTGCAGTAACTGAAAACAGTGAAGAAACAGTGAAGATGTTTCTGTTCCTGTCAGTGAGTAATGACATCATACCTGTCCAGATTGCTTCTTCACCAATTAAGCCCCTGATTGACTGAATAAGCTATCGTAGTTCCTAATTAGGCAGTCTGTAGAACTAATTGCTTTCACTCAAAGTTCATTACTAACCCATCTGGTTTGTGCTTAGAGAGATTAGCTTAAAATCATTCTATTCTCATAAACAGTTGATCATGTGGGTTCAGTGCTGAACTGAAGTGGTATGAATGAATGTTTGAGAAATTACCTTGTCTGTATTACAGATGTCAGTTCTTGAGTTATTAAAACTATGCATTCTATTCTGGCTATATAACTCAGGAGTTGTTTAATGGATATAAAATAAATCTACATTCCATTAATTCATAGAAGCAGTGCGCCTTTGATGCAGCCTCAATAAATACGTTCATGTGATAACAATGTTGTTTCATGTCAGATTGACAAACTTGTGCCTGACACACTCTGCAATTTCAGGGACATGTACTGTGAACTCATAAAGGCAGATCTTTGAAGGATTCTGTGAAAATACATCATGCATGTGTATAACTAGAACTACTATATGACATCCTATGCTCCTGTCTCCTGCCCAACAGTTGAGGCAGCAGCTCTCTGCTTTCCTTCCCCTGCCCCAAAAGCCCCCTGTCTCCTGCCCTCATGTAGGCTGTTGCAACCTGCTGCCCACTGTCTTCTCACACAGGGTGTTGCACCCTGCTGTCCCCTGCATAAACAGTTTAGGCTGCTGCACACTCTACCCACTGTCCCCACCCTATAACAAGCTGACATTAATTTTTGTATTTTCTATCAGGTAGCTTTGGGCAATGTACCAAAGGATCTGACTCTAGAGGCAGGGAGCAGCATGGTGCAACAACTCTAACTGTGGGGCAAAGACTCTATAGTGCTCAGGGCACAGTGGTGTCAGGGGACAGAGGACAGCATGGTGCAGAAGTCTTGACTGTGATGCAGGATGCAGTGTGGAATCAAGGTACGCAACCCTGACTGTGTGATAGGGTGCATGTGGTGCTGTAGCCCTGCCCATTTGGGGCAATGGAAGTGGGTAGCAGGGTGCAGCAAAACCAGCTTTGGTGGCCTGGGGCAGCATGATGCACAGCCCAAACTGTGAGGGAAGAAGACCTAAGAGTCTAGGGCTTAGCAGAGCACAGCAGCCCTGTCTGTGGAGACAGAAGGGGGCAACAGTGTGCATTGGCCTGACTGGAGGGGTGGGGGACAGAGGAGTGGGGTGCAGCAGCCTTACCTGAGAGGCAGGAGACAGGGGCATCAGGATGCCATATAGTATTTCTAGTTTTACACATACATGATGTATTTTCACACAGGACCCCATAAAGAACTGAATTTTATGAGTTCATACAGTACATGTTCCTGAAATAGCAGTACACGGCAGACACATGTTTGTCAGTCTGACATAAAAACAAAATTGTTCTAACATGAACCTATTTATTGAGGCAACATCAAAGACACACTGCTTCTATGAATTAACAGAATTCGGATATATTTTATATCCATTAAACAATCCTGTCTTATAAAGGCAGAATAGAATGCAAAGGTTTGATGACAGAGAATTGACTTCTGTGATATAGAAAGGTAATTTCTCAAAGACATTCATACCACTAAAATTCAGGACTGAGCCCCAAATCATCAACTGTTTATGAGAACAGCAAGCTAGATTTCAAGCATATCTCTAAATGTAAGTCAGATGGGTTAGTAAACTGCCGAGACAATTAGCTCTATAGACTGCTCTAACTGAACTGCAAACAGCTTATTCAGTCAATTAGGGGCTTAATTGAAGAAGTGAACTGGACAGGTATGATGTCATTGCTCACTGACAGGGACAGAAACATCTTCACTATTTCTTCACTCTTTTTAGTTACTGCTGAGCAAATTAATAGATGCTGATGGTATATTTTTTAGGAAACACTAATTATGACACAGAGACATGAGTTCAAGTGGATTCAAGTTTTTATGACATATGTGTGCATTTGATTTTTAATTAGTGGTAAAATGAACCCACATTCTGTTCCCCATGTTACTCTCCTGTCCCAAAACAATCTTAGCCTGCAATTCATGGCTGACCAACAGATGCTGTCAAACAAGAATAGAAATGCTTAATGGTAGTTCCTTCATAAGTAGCTTGAAAACATCTATATGACTATGAAATGTATGTTTTTTTAACTTGCTCTACTGGCTCAGAAATACATACCCTTTCAGTAACTAGATAGTAATGTATGCCATATATGAGTTTTCAGACTGCCTGATTTTCCAGAGTGCCTCCATGTCTTTATTAAATATTTAAAAAAACTACTTTAACAGTAGAACCTAAAAACCACAAAAACACACACCTTGGACCAGCGTCTATCAAACCAGAAAATTTCAGGTTTCAAAGTCTCCTATTTTTTTAGTTATCGGTTGGCAAAAATACATTTTCAAAAACCTCGACTTTTGCATTTTATGCACCTCTGTAACTTGCCTGCCCTCAGCCAATTTATATAGAAATTTACAGGATCAAGTGTTCCTGACACAGAGGTGTGCTTTCTAAATTTAATGTAAATCAGTTGAAAGGAGCAAAGTTATTAATGTACAATGCTGGCTGCAAAATTCGCAGATAAAAGGAGTGTAAGCCTCCGTGAACTACCATCTGTAGGTTGGCCAAGGAATTGCAGCAACAATGACCAGATGTAAAATCTCCTCTGAATTTAAATATATACATGTCCCATAATGCACAGCAGCCACATTCCAAACATCAAGTGTAGCAAAAAACTGAGATGATTCCACAGTTTACAAAACGAAGTCAGTCAAAATGATCACATATTCTGAAATGTTGATGACATCTGCATGTAATCAGTAATTGTTCACCATTGCAGTCACAGGCTGGATATTCAGACTGCGCCAGAGACAGGCGCAAGAGGGCAGGCACTAGTCCAGTGCACCATGATGCAGCAGATGCGATGTTAAAGATCTGCATGACAAGATGCACCTGCACCAATGCGGCTAATATTGTGCCCGTGGCAAGTGCAATGAGGGATGCACTAGGGAGCAAGTCAAGTGCAATAGTGCAACTAGAGATGTGCAGGGAGCAAGCCAGGAAGCACAAGAACAGCAACCAGGGTTGTGCAAGGTGCAGAGGTGCATGCACCAGAAAAGACATGGAATGGCATCAGGCCCAGCAGATGGCCAGTCACAGGGGTGGGAGTGCCTGCTGCTAGGGCGCAGTGTGTGCCAGGTGAAGGCATGGTAGGCACATGAAGCACACTGGCCAGTGAGCATGTGGCAGCAGTAGTCCCCTGACCATATGCACCACAGTGGTGCATGGAGGAAAGGTGGCAACAATGGCCACTGCTGCACGGCACAGGCTACCCCACAGGGATCCGTGGAACCCACCACCTGCAACACAGCCAGCAACACAGAGGTGAACAGTTCACAAGGCACACCCCACATGCCTAGTAAAGACAGGCTGTGACCACCCTGACAAACCAATGGAGGAACACCACCAGGTACAACCCCAGCCCACCCCAGTCCCACCACAGCAACCATGCACACCACTGCAGCATGGCTCCATGCACCATCTGCAAAGCAGACACAAACACAGATGTTTAACCAGAAAATATGTATTTAAATATAAATGTATTAACTATTTACAAATATACAGGGAAATGGGAAGAAGGACATGGGAACGGGCAACAAAGGGTGAGGACAAGGAAAGGGGTAGGGGACATGGGGAATGGCAACTGAAGGGGACAAGGGAGGTCAAGGAATGGGGCTCAGGAAAGGGGAAACAATGGGGCCATCGGGCCCTACTGCTAGCCATGCCCGCTACATTCGGTCTGTGGCGTTGGTGCCACTCGCCCTCTCCAGGTGCTGAACCACCATTAGGGGTTGCAGTCATCACCTCAGGACCTGGTGGGGAATCCTCTAGATGGCATCCTGGCATTGGACACCTAGGATAAAGGAGCAAACACAGTATGAGTGCATGCTTGGAACACTGCAGCCCACCCACCGTGCTCAGCGTGCATTGGTGACATGCACCCCTGGGATGGCACACAGCCACCCGCAGTGAGTGCACCAACAAAATCTACCTACCCGGTATCCACAGCCATGCTGAACACTGCATACCACCACCATGACTGTCAGGTGAAATGGCTAAGCAGCAGGATGGCAGTGGCACTGCCAGGACCCAGATGCACCACAGCCCACCTGCAGCACCCACCCACATGTGCAATAGGCACAGAATGATGCAAGGGACACCACAGGCAGTGCACAGCTGGAGGGGCCATGCGCAGAGGGCCATGTCACATCCCATCCCTGCTGCCCACCCTATACAATAGTATAGAATGTAACAGTGCCTACCTGCATGTCAATCACCATCCTGGGCCTGTCCGGTAGCACTGTCCATGTGGCCTGCCCACTGCATGCATTTCATGGGCTGCCCTGCCCAGTCAGAGCACCAGAGAGGTGAGCCCACCTCCACCTCTCAGGGCTTAGGAGGGAAACATGAGATAGACACATCAGTACCTGGCAAGACCACAGGCCCCTCGCCCAGTGTGACAGCCTGCCCAGCATGCCCGTGGTACAATGGCACAGGGCAGCCACAGTGCAACAACATGGCCAACAAGAAGCACTGTCCCAGCCCCCGGCAGCATGGCATGCTAATGTCACTGCCCCATGGACCAGTAGATGGGATTGGGCATGAGCAGTGTGTACTTACCTGGCCTTGGCACGGCACCCCTCTGGACATGTGCCTGCAGACTCCTGAGGTGCTTCAGGTCCCTCCGCTGCAGGTCCCCATAGCAGTGGTAACACTGCTCCCCATCTGCCTACTGCCAGTGGCCTCCTCCAGGCCATCAGCAACCTCCTGCCACACTGCACATTTAGGCCTGTCCTGGGGCACCTGCACATGGCCCACCAGCACCACCAGGTTTACCAGCTCCACTTGCATCCAGTTTGGGGCCCTCATTGTTGTGGTGCATGGCATTGAACTCTCTTGACTGGGACAGCAAAATGGTGGCCAGTAGCGCCAAGCCCCACATGCTGTGGATGTGCACTGCACACTGCGATGTGCTGCCAACACCCTCGCACAGGAATGGAGATGCACAATACAGAAACAGCCACATGCCACAGGGTGCCTAGAAGGGCAAAGGGCATTTGTGGGTCAGGGTTCTGCCCGCACCCTGTGCCAAAGTGCCATTAGGAATACCATGCATGTGTGTGGTAGGGGCATGTGGGTGCCAATGTGCACGACCCTCCCTTGCACGGGCACCATGGCACCCACTGGGCAGGAGTGCCATTTGGCAGTATGGCATACAGGTGCCATGGCACCCACTGTGCAGGGGTGCCACCAAGCAACATCGGGCACTATGGCGCGCGCCGGGTGCCGTGGGCTAAAAGCCTACAAGTGCCACATGTATACAGTGGCCATGCGCTGTACTGCTGACCGTGCAGTGTGCATATGCTGCACCACTGGTGTACATGATGGCAGCATCCGCATGCATGCTGCAGAGCCTGTGGTGCATGACACAATGTTGCGCCATGACTTGAGCATGCTCAACTCCATTGCACAATGTGCAACTGAGCGATATTCAGCCTAGATATGCAAATCAGCTCATTAGCCTATCCGTGGTGCATCTGACTCATTTGCATCCCATTACAGATCGCATCCCCTCATTTGCATGCGATGCACCATAAAAGCATCACGGTACTGCACGGGGCATGGATCGGTATTGTAACCTTGGAAGGTAAGCGGCCACTGTAGGTCTGTCAGGACAGTGGTCTGGGAGGGTGGTGGAGACTGTCCAGACAATAGTAACACTTGTCTATCCCCACAGGACAAAGCATGACCAACAGAGAGGAGGTTGAGGAGCATGGGCATGCGACGCGCGCATGTTAAACTTCACCAGGGCGGAGTCGGCCACCCTATTTGAGGCATACCTGGATAAGGAGACTCTCCTGAGTGGCCTGACAGGCACTCCACAGGCCCGGCAATGGCATGGGAGAGTGTGGCCCATGCAGTCAACCAGCAGGGCAGCCACCAACGAATGGTGCAGGAGTGTAAGAAGGTCGGCACCAGTCGGAGGAGGTTCAAAAGAAGGTGGCTGCCATCTGGCAGTGCCATGCCACCACAGGCGGGTCAGCCTGCCATGCCACAACTGATGCCATGGGAGGAGCTGGTGGCAGCCAGCATGTGGTGCAGTGCCATCAAAGGTGTGCCCAGCAGAGGCTTCCAGACAGGTGGCAGCCCATCACTGTGTGGTTGGACGGTGGTGGCCGTGGCAGGGGGGGGTGGGGTGTGTGACAGCACCACTGATGCAATTGTGTTCCTTTCAGCTCCTGAGCACCTGCATAGAGCGGCATGGGGTGTTCTGCCAGGGGTGGCCCTGGACCTGGAGGACCATCCAGCTACCTCCACGGACTCCAGGGGACAGACCATATGCAGCCCAGCACCGCTGTCTGAACAGATACCAATAGTGCGGTTGCAGTCGAGGCTCTGCCTGTGTTCCACCATGACGCTAGGCATGGAGTCCTGTGCTGAGACACAGATCGGGCTGAGTCCAGTACTGATGACGATGAGACCTCATCCTGGACAGCGATGTTGTAGGTGCACAGGAGGCACCCATACCTGGCATCTGCCATAGCAGCATTGTGGGCAACTTGAGGTGGTTGCATGCCCACCGCCACTGTGGCTGGTGGCACCATGGATGCCACTGGTGCAGCACTGGCTGGCAGTGGCGGTGGTGGTACTGGTGCAGCCTCACCAGTGATGCCCAGAGCACAGCAGCTGGAGGGGCAGCAGTAGCGGCTGGACAGCGTTGAAGGGGGCCAGGGTGGCAGATGCTGATGGTGCACTGCATGATGACCAGCCGCAGGATGGCCCGCTGCAGCACTCACCATCATGGGGGCTGTGCCACAGGGTCAGGCTACTCCCATGGGTTGGCATGATGCCCATGCACCAGGGTGCCAACCCGCGGTGTGGAGCTCACCAGGCTAAAGACTGGTGCAACAGGGACTTTGACCTACTCCTGGCGGAGACCACACGACTGCAGGTTGGACGACCACAGCCATAGACCAACACACCGCTGTGGTAACAGATGGCCTGGTACCACTAGCCACCCTAGTGCATGGCCATCCACTGCATACCCGTGGAGTGCATTGTCTACCCTCGGTCACAGCATCATGCGACCCCTACTGTGTTGATGCGGGATCCACCTGGGCATTCCGAGCACATCTGGAGTGGGTATGTTTGGTAGCTTGCAGACACCTGCACGGACCGGTCATGTTCCCACAGCATCAGCTCTGGGGACCGTCTGTGCCACCCTAAGAGCCGACATTCAGCCTGCGACAGCTGGCTGGTTTTAACAGGGTCTCAATGTGTCGTGGTGGCAGTGCTGCCATGTAGCATACCTGAACCATCCCTCTCTGTGTCTGCTGTATGCTGCTCCTGTGTGCACATTGGTGTGCCATGTGCATGTGCAACCCATGGGTGCGACACCTGGGGTTGAAACTGCACACAGGCCTTGTGCTTAACTCCCAGCTGTTGGCCACTGTAGGCGTGTGCATGATGATGCCAGCATAGCATTGCCTGCCACTGTGCACCGGGTGCAGTGTCTGATACGTGCCCAGTGCCTGCCTCTGGGTGGGTCCTGTTGGGTCCTGTGTGACTGTGTGTGTGTGGGGGTGGGGGCATGTGGCGGTGCATGTGGGTGTGTGGAGGTGGTGGTATGTGTGGAGCAGGGTGTGTGGGGCTGTGCTGTGTGCTGCCATGGCATCCATACCCACGCCTGTCCTCACTCCCTCCAGCTGTCTCTGGCAGGGGTCCACGCATGCATGTCTGTCCACTGTGCCATAGGCCTGGGGCCTTGCTTGTGGCCATGTTCACCTACCTGCATGGTCCATAGTGCTCCTCTGTGATTGTGTCCCAGTGCTGCTGGGCCATCCTGGTCAGCCGGGGATCCCTTCACCTGGGGATGCCCACCACCTGCTGGACCGGCATCCACATCGTCCCCACCACTGTCCCCTCTTCGACCTCTACCAGCTATCCCACAGTCGGTGGCCAAGTTGTGTACTATACAGCAGGCCAGGAATAGGCCACAGGCCTTTGAGGGCTATACTGTAGGGCACCACCAGACCTGTCCAGGCAATGGAACCGGAGTCTTCAGCAGCCCAAACACACACTCGATGTTCTGTATGCTGGCTGGTGCCTCATTGTATTGCTCCTGTGCTAGGTTTGAGGGCCACCGTATGGGGTGAGCAACCAGGGCTGGATTGGGTATCTGCTGTCACTTGTGTGTAGAGATGTGTAGTTAGCATGGAGGACTGTGTCACTGCCCCCGGCCATCCAGGCCACACCCCTAGCACCCTGCCCACAGCACCCTCTTCCTCCCGGTTGCTCCCAGCATCCGCATCCACTGCATACTCACAAACTAGGTGGCCAGTGGGGATGTCCCCACTCTGGAACCTGTGGTGTGCCGACTGGTGCCAGATGAAGGCATTGTGTGCTCCCCAGGGTGCGTGGCACAGACATTGATTATGCACCCCTGACACGCACACCACCTGGCAGTTGACACTGGGGTAGCCCTTCCTGTTAATGTATGCTGCCCTCTGAGCCAGGTGGTGCGTGGATGCTGACATGGGTGAGGTTTATGGCCACTAGCACACCAGGCAACCGTGCTACCCTGTGGAACTCCTGCATGTTTGCTTTGCACTCTGCCTGTGTGCTGGGGAAATGGATGTACTCCACAGCATGTGGCAGCAGTGCGCTGAGATTGTGTGAGGAGGCGTGACACAGCTGACTGGATTATGCCTGTAGTGTCCCTGTTGGTCTCTGGAAGGAGCCCATGGTGAGCAGGTACAGACGGCTCTGACCTTGGTTTCCACCCCTGACAGGGCATGGCTCCATCTTGTGGGTGCCTGCATCTCCTCACTGCACAACTCACAGAGCCACCTCAGAATTGCCCAGTTCAGGCAGTACCAGCCCACAATCTCTGTATCACTATACTGCTCGAAGCTGATGTGATGGTACAACCTGTTCCAGGTGTACCACCAATGTGCCCTTCCACGCCTGGTGTTGATCTTCAGCCTGCCTCCTCACACCCCCTCATTACCACCTCCATCTGGAAAATGGCACTGGTCATGTCCCGGGATGTGCTTCTCCCTCTGGATGGATCTCTCCCGGGCCCCCAGCTGTGTGCTACTGGCCCTGCCCCTGCACTGGGTGCACCCTTTGTATTGCTGCCTAGGCAGCTATCTGTGGGCTGTGGCCTCTGCCTCCCACCTGCTTGGGCCCCTGTGCTGCCCCTCCTGTGTGGCACAGCACTATCTGTGTGCTGCCACAGACCCTGTGAGGCACCCACACACACTTATACACACACTTACACACACACGCACACACTCACACATGCTCCTCTCACTGCCTCCTGCTCTGTGCCACCCCTGGTCCATACTCTGTGCCACTCCTAGCCTGTCTCTTTACTTTGTGGCTCTCCTCCTGCAGTATAGCCCAGCACTCGCTCCCTGTCACTGTGGCTCCCTCCGGCACAAGCTTCCTCCTCACTTGCTCCTTTTATATCGGCTCAAGTCCACTATTGCACAAGTTCCATTTGCTCCACACTTGCACTTCGTCTGCAGTTGAATATTGCACTGTGCCACTAATCATGACTATGCCCTGCACTTATGCATGAATTCATTGCCATTGTGCATTGGCACATTGGAATTTGAGCTGCTTAAATGCTGCCGCTGAATATCACATTTTGCTGCATTAGGGCAGTCACACACATGTCAACCCTGTTGCGCATTACGCAACTGCTCGGAATATTCCACTTCAATATAAAAGTTACATGAAGTTTCTCCAGCCAGGTGCAACCCTTTTTCTTCTCCCATGGTAGGAACCTTAATATCCTCCCAGAACCTTTGCAATTTTGCACTTTAAAAGTACTTTTACACTGATACAGCATGAGGAAGAGAAATATATAAAAGAGCACTGAACCCTTCTCTTCCCCATGTTACAAAAGGATTAACCCACTCCAAGTGTGAAGAGGAAAAGGACAGCACCACTCGCCTGGTATATGCAATTTACAAACTTTTAATAGAAGTATCAAAGTTCTGTGACAAAAGCATTGGGGTTGCCACCAAACAGCAAACAATCCAACCAGTTTCACTCATTAAAGCCTCATCAGGGATTGGTGTAGTAGTATGCATAGTGTCTCTTAAATAGTTCAGATCCTTAAAGTGACAGTGCAAAGTTGCTATCACCTTGCTTAAATTAATTAGTACTTTAAAGTAAAAGATAAGACAAAAACTAGTGGGCATAAAATAAAAATACCCTTTACAGACACATCACTGGTTCTGGACATGAATATAGTTTTCAATTTGTGGCATTGAGAGAATACATTTAGACCCATGGGGAGGGGACATGGAGATCAAATTATTACACAAAAGTCCTTTTGGATCTATGAATTGGGTGCCCTTAAATCCCTGGCCTAAATGATGCCTTTAATTTGTCACCATTTTTAGAAAACTAAGTAGTGACTTCATAATTGCAGGGTCACATTATTCACATCAAGACCCTGGATGTTTTGGATCTCCGAGCCCTCCAGTGTATATTTTGTATTCTATATTTTACATTTTATTGCTGCTGAACTGGTGTGATTTTGAAAAAAAAAAAGTAAAATCTTATGAATTGTGCAAACAGCATATGATGAAATGAGAATGCTATATCAAGGTTTCCTTTATAATGAGCATATTATTATAATACATATTCATTTAAATTGAGGATATTTGTATATATAATTAATTTCTCTCATATGTTAATTATTGCACTATAAATTGCAGTCCCATGTCAGCTTCAAAGGTTTTGGCTGTTATTAATAATATAGATAATATATGGTGAAACAAGGTACCGTTATTTATAATAAGATACAGTATCAGCCAGTACATCCTCAGATGGGTATTTTATGCCCACTAGTTTGTCTTTTCTTTTTACTTTAATGTACACATTTATAAGGTAGAAAAGAAATGGGCAGACTGGATGGGCCTTGTGGTCCTTAGCTGCTGTCAAATTCTATGTTTCTATGGTGTTAGGAACTTTGCACTATCACTTTAAGGATCTGAACTATTTAAGAGACACGAAGTGTGCACCACTACACCAATCCCTGAGGAGGCTCTAACAAGTGAAACTGGTCAGATTGTTTGCTGTTTGGTGAATACCCCAACGCTTTGTGTCATGGAACTTTGATACTTCTGTTAAAACTCTGTCAATTGCATATACCAGGTGAGTGGTTCCATCCTTTTCTTGCTTTTGCAATTACTTTTTGGACTGGGCACACTGACTCCAGAGCTGCCTTTTTGTTTTGTACCACTCCAGAGCATGAGTCTCTCAGGGATTAATGTATGGCCAGGAGGTTAGAATCACTTGGACTTCGGCCTGTGTTCAACCCCCAGCCCCAGCCACACATTATAACATGAGAGATCCACACTCTGGAATGGGTTAATCCTTACATGGAATGCAAGCAGAATTGTATCTAATTATTATACCAACATACAAAGCCACCAGAGGAAGGTCATTTGGTCTATCAAGTCTGCTTGTATTGCAAGGTCCACAGCTTGAGCTAATGTCCCTGTCCTCCCTCCTACTTCTCTCATCCTCCCTACCCATGATTCTTACCTCCCCTATGCCTATCCCAGCCTCTCTTAAAGCTGCCCACTGTCTTCAATGAGATGACTTCTCCTGGCAGCGCATTCCAAGTGTCCACCGCCCTCTCTGTGAAGAAGTGCTTCCTGACCTCCGTCCTAAACCTCCCACCCTCCAGCTTAAGACTGCCCCTCATGATATGATTGCCACTCAGTTTAAAGGACTCTCCTTATCAACCTTATTTATCCCTTTAAAGGTACCTGAATGTCCCAATCATGTCCTCTCACTCTCCTGTCTTCCAGGGGTACATGTTCAGTGCTCTCAACCTCTCCTCGTCTGCATTGCCCTGCTGACTGGCTATCATCTTTGTAGACCTCCTCTGTACCTTCTCCAGCAGGTTAATGTCCTTTGAGTGTGGCACCAGTACTTGAACTCCATACTCTAGGTGTGGCCTTACCAGTGACCTGTATAAGGGCAGTATAACCTCCTTTCTCCTACTACTGATCCCCCTAGCTATGCATCTCAGCATCTTGTTTGCCTTTGCTGCTGCTTTCTTGCACTGTGTGAGTGCTTCAGGTCACTAGTGATCATCACTCCCAAGTCCTTCTCCTCCTCTGATGCAGATACTCTGACTCCACCCAGGTAATTCTCTGTCCTGGAATTCTTGGCTTCAATATGCATAACTTTGCATTTCTTGGCATTGAAGCCAAGCTGCAGATCCTGGACCACCTTCCAACTTTTCCAGATATTCCTGTAGGTCACGGATCCTTCAGCTGTGTCCACTCTCCACAGAGTTTGGTGTCATCTGCAGATAGGCACATTTGCCTTTAATGCCATCTCCAATGTCATTGATGAGACATTAGAACATACGGCCAGCACAGGGCCCTGTGGGACCCCACTGGTTACCTCTGTGGTGCCAGATAACTCTTCCCCCACCACCCTCTGGGTTCCATCCCTCAGCCAGTTTTCCATCCATCTGACCATATTTTCCCCAACTCCAAGATCCACCAAATTCTTGACCAACCTTTTGTGGGGCACAGAGTCAAAGGTCTTGCTGAAATCAAGATAGAGGATGTCTACCACTTGGCCCCTATTTACTGTCTTAGTGACACAGTCAAGTCAATCAGATTTGTTTGACATGATCTCCCCCACCCCATGAACCCATGCTGCCTCTTATCCTGGAGACCATGTTCCTCTAGATATTCCACCAACCTTTCCTTTAGTATGGTCTCCATGAGCTTGCCCACACTGGAGGTCAGACTGACTGGTCTGTAATTCCCTGGATCATCCTTGGGACTGCTTATGTTTTTATGTTTTATATTGTTATATTTTATTATGTTTTTTAAGTTTTCTTTGCAGCATCAGTAGCTCTTTAATCCTTTATGCAGATGATGCAGCTCTTTTTGTAAAGGCAGGTGTCACAAAACTGTCTTCAACAAACTCAAAATGATTTCAGCAAATTTCATTCCTGGTTCTCCTCCCAAGGACATGCCCTTAATGCCAAAAACAAAATCCATGGTTTTCTAGTATTAGAAAAAATGATTGCAACTTCTCACTCACTAACAACGGCTACAGCATAGAAAGAGTCACTCACTTTCCTTGGTATCCTCTTAGACTGCCACCTTTCATACAAATACACACATCACCCAGCTGATCAAAAATACACCAAACTCTTGGGATGTTATAGCCTCATTCTCACTACTAGGGCATTGGTCGTAAATAGCTTCCTTCTTCCATTTCTTGATTACAGATCTATTGCTTGCTTTTCCTCTTTATGCCAAAAGACCCTCCTTCAGTTAAAGAGCAACAGATACCATCTGGCCAAAAGAGCTGCATTGCAGAATTGGAATAAGCTTATCCCCAGTAAATCTCATACCAAAAAGTAGATTTCTCTTACTTCATTTTAAAAGTATTAGTCATTTTGTAACCTTGATTTCACTACCTGTTCAAAAAGCCTGTTGCAGTGAAGAGCTGCTGACTGTCATCTAGGGACCTCGTCATCTAGTATTCCTTGTCAGCAAGCTTATATGACTCATTTCTCTAAAATTGTAAAGATTATGTGTAATGGTTTTCAACTAAAACGGCAGCACGAGTCAGTAAACATAACATTAAAACTGTGTGTGTTTCAGATTTTGTAACAAAGCTGACAGTATTTAGTCTGGGTGCCTTTTTGTTGTGGTCCTTTTTTCTGCTGTTGATGCTGCATCACAGCACACTTGCAAAGTTTGCAGACAGAATAAGTCTCTGATGTGGTGAAAGGCTGAGATCATTCACACTTATCAGTCAATTGAGACAATGTCTAAGAATTGCACTTTAAAGCAGTTATTCCATCTCCTTTTCAATGGGGAGGGCAGACTCATCTATGTCTCGATTTTTGACAATGGCCCTTTTAGCCTACTGACTCCATTCTGACTCCTCCTATCCCATAAACAGTTCACCTGAAAACTGATGCAAGTTGGCTATTGCTGTGTCTTTCCACTATTTACTGTATATATCATGTTTAAATCAACTTTGTGTATTATGAATGTAACTGTCATTTTCCTTTGTATGTATGTTACCCTTCATCCTTTGACGTTGAACCTTTGTAAATGAGCAATTTCTGCTCAAAGGTATTTGTAATCCTAGAGTTTAATAAAATAAAAATAAATAAATGTTGTATTCTACATTACTGATCATTTTACCAGAGCTAACACTTCCACCCCTAGTAGGAATTAACACATATAAGATGCCTACTAAAACATATCATAAAGCAGACACTGTCAAACAGCAGTGGAGCTACCAACATTACACTAGCAGCAATAAAACTTCTAACAGGCACAGTAGAATAGCACTCTAAATTGCTTCAGCAGCCTGAAGGCATGCTGACTCAGAATCCAGCAACCCTGGAGAAATGGACCACTCCAAAGAGCTCTAAATGATACAATTTTGTCAACTTTGTTACAAAACTTGAAATATATAGTTTTATAGCAATGTTTAGTGACTGGTGCTACCTGTTTTACTTGTGAAAACCACTGCGTGTCATCTTTACAACTTTGGAGAAACAGGTCCTATGAGTTTGCTGACAGAATACTAGACTATGAGGTCCCTAGATTACATCATTAGCAGTTCTTCACTGACACCTGCTTTCATTGCACAGGTAGAGCAATCAGGGATACAAAATTGCTAATAACTTTAAAATGAAGTAACGTAAAATCTAGTCTTTGTATCAGATTTATTGGGGGTATGCTTATTTGGATTCTACAATATTGCACATTTAGCATCAGCAGCTCTTTAAGAGAAACTTTCTATATCATCATCAGATTCATTGCAGGCCTCCCCGGACATGGCATCACTGTGACCTGTACAAGGCTGCCCATTGGCTATCTCTTGAAGCCAGGTTTAACTACAATATCCTGACTTTTTCTTCAAAATCCACAAGGGAGTACCTCATCAGTTTCATCACTTGGATTCCAAAGACCCATCAGGCTTGTAACACTAGATCCACCTCCACAGTCCTTAGAAACATTGAATCAGATGGCAGATAATAACTTCTTGGCCCACTAAGTCTGCCCATTTCCTTACCTAATGGATAACCTGCAGATCCTAGTTAACTAACAGCCTACTTCCTCCTACCCCCATTAGAATTACCTTATGTCTGACCCATGCACTCTTGAATTCCACCACTGTTTTTGACTCTACGACCTCCTCAGGAAGGCTGTGTCCTCAATCTACAACTCTCTCTGTGAATAAATATTTCCTCACATTACCTCTGAGCCATTCCCTTCTATGTTCAAATTGTGCCCCTTATTCTTGCACATCTCTTTTCTGAAAGATGCTACCCTCTTGGACTGTGTTGATTCCTTGAGCTATTTGAAAGTTTCTATCCTGTCCCTCTCTCCCTCCTTTCCTTGAGGCTATACATCTTAAGCTGCTTTAGTCTTTCTTCATATGCCTTCTGGTGCAGACCTTGCAACATTTTGGATACTCTCCTCTGCACAGCCTCCACTCTGTTTATGTCTTTATGGAGATGGGGTCTCCAGAACTGTACACAGTACTCCAGATGTGGTCTTATCAACTGTCTGCACAGATGGACAACAACTTCCTGTTTTCTACTGGTGATGCCTCTCCTGTGCATCCCAGTATCCCCAGCCCTCCTTACTGCCTTCTCACATTGCTGGCCCACCTTTAGGTCTTCTGATATGACTACCCCAGATCCCTTTCTGTATTTGTTGTTGTCAGTATCTCACCCCTGTGTACTCTTCCCCTGGGTTTTTGTTTCCTATGTGCATTACTTTGCACTTCTTTGTGTTGAATCTAAGCTGCATACATTTGATCATTCCTCCAGCCTTGCCAAGTCTCTTTCATCCTTTCCACCCCACCTTATCAACCCTGTTGCAGATCTTTGTCATCTGCAAAGAGACATACTTTTCCTTCCAGTCCCTCTGCATGCCACTGATAAAGACATTAAAAGGACTGGCCCCAGTACTGAACCCTGTGATACCCCACTAATAACCCTCCTTTCTTCACTGTGGGCTCCATTTACTATTACCCTCTCTGTCCTGTTGTCCAGCCAGTGCTTTACATAAGCTACCACCCAGGGACCCACTCCCAGGCTAGCTAATTTGTTTATTAATCTTTTGTAAGGGACTGTGTCAAATGTCTTGCTTATGTCTCAGGTAGGCCGTGTCCACAGCCCCTCCTTGGTCTACTACTTAGTCACCCAGTCAAAGAAATCAATTAGATTTGTCTGATATGGCCTTCCTGCTGTGAATCCACACTGCCTTGGGTCCTGTGCCTCACTGGCCTCTAGTTACTCAACAGTTCTTTCCTTCAGAAGGGATTCCATCATTTTCCCTACAACTGAGGTCAAACTGACAGGTCTGTAGTTTCCTACCTCTGTCTTGCTCCCACTTTTCTGAGGGACTCGCATCTGCCCTCCTCCAGTCCTCAGGTACCACACCATCCTTCCATGATTTATTAAAAGGGTAGTTAGTAGTGTTACTAGTTCTTCCCTTTGTTCTTTAGAATTCTGGGGTGAATCCATCAGGCCCCATTGCTTTATCCACCTTCAGTTTTAAGAGTTCTTTCAGAACCCTTTCTTCTGTGAAAGGACTAATATTAAACCCCCATCCAGAGTGCTTCTACTGACTGGATTAGATATCTCCCTACTCTTCCATTGTGAATACTGAGCAGACGTTTCCGCTCACTGTCCCTCTCTGCCCAACCACCTTCCTCTTTATTCAGCCTCAGTATCCCTGCCTTAGTCTTTCTTTGCTCCCTAATATACCTATAAAGGTTTTATCCCCTTCTTAACCAAGTTGGCTATCTTTTCCTTGGTTTGGGCATTTGCTATTCTGACTGCCTTCCCTGCTTCCTTTTGATTTAATTGGTATAGTTCTTTGTCCTGCTCCTTCTGTTTCCTTATACTTCTGAATGCTATCTTTTCTCCCTAAGCTTCCTGCCACTTCTTTTGAGAACCATAGTGTTTTTCTTTCATTTTGATTTGTTTATTTGCTTCACACAAAGGCTTGTTGCCTCTGTGATGGCGGTTTTGATGTTTACCCATTGTTGCTCCACCCCATCTTCTTGCCTGTTTGCTAGTGCTTTTCTGAGGCACTCTCCCATTTTGACAAAATCAGCCCTTCTGAAGTCCAGTACCTTCACTTTTGTATGGCTTGACTCTACAGCTAAGTTTATTGTGAACCGCACTGTATGGTGGTCGCTTGCTCCCAGATGGCTACCCACTTCTAGATCTGAGATCTTCTCTAAATCACCATTTGAGAGTACCATGTCTAAGACTGCTTCCACCTGAGTGGGTTCCAAACTAGCTGTCTGAGGCATGCCCCCTATAGGAGCATTGAGAATGGCCCTGCTGTTGTATGTGGCTACTGCAAAGGTGCTCCAGTTAACATCTAGCATATTAAGGTCCCCTTCAGCAATATCTTCCTTTCTCTGCCATCCTAAGGATGTCTTCTATCAGTTCTCTGTCCATTTCCACCCCTGAGATGGAGGCCTGTATATAACCCCTGTAAGGAATGTGGTGCATTTCCAGTCTCCAGGGTGACCCACAGTGTCTCCTCTCCTCCCTGTTTACTCTTTAGTTCTGTTGCTTTGGTCCTTCCTTACATAGAGAGTGCTACTCCTCCTCCTCCTCTTCTACCCTCCCTGTCCCTCCTGTAGATTGTGTACCCTGGTATGTTGATATCCCAATCATGTTTCTCCGTCTACCATGTTTCTGTGACTGCCATGATATCCAGGCATCCCTCTTCCATCAAGTCCACCATTTTGGGGAGCTTTTACCTAGAACATGGACATTGGTACTCATTACCCTCCTTTTTTATCACCTTATTTCTTTTTGCCCCAACCCTGTCCTTGCTGCCTTTGTCTTTTTCTCCATTTACCCCTGCCCTTCTCCTATTGACTTCCCTATCATGGTGTTTCCCTCACTAACTATCTTGATTTTGGGGGGCTAGATTTTCTCCTTTTCAGTGCTCCCCTTGGCTAGTTTAAATGCTTGCCAATGAAGCATTTAAACCCATCACCTAGGATCCTGGTTCCTCTCCTGGACAGATGAAGACATTCACACTAGTATAGGCCTGCATCCCTCCAGGTGGAGCCCTGGTCCCCAGTGAAGCCAAATACCTGATCTCTGCACCAGTTTTTCAACCAGTCATTGAATCCCATGGTGGAGTACCACACCACACAAGGGCTTCACTCCCTAGCCACTGGGGTACTAGAATCTTTAAATACCTCTCTTCTCTCTCTTACAGTTTTCATCCCTCTTAATAATTAAAAGCCATCTCAAACATCACCTCATGGCTAATAGTGTCTGTTCCTGCCCATCACTACATCCATTTCACTAATTCATCTCAATCCTTTGCACTCTGACCACCAAGTATTTACTGTTGTCTTTGGCATCCCTGTGTATAGTATGGACACATTGCTCCTCCATTTTGTATAATTTATTGTATTCTTTTGCCACATTTTGTATGTACTATTATATGACCAGAATGGGAGTGATGGAGTCGATATGAAACTCCTATCCCTAACACTGGATGTCCTCACCGTGCCAGTTACAAAACTATTTAACAAATCGCTGGCTCTTACACAATTCCCTGGGATCTGAAACAGACTCTCATGATGCCGGTGCACAAGAATGGTGATATGAAATGCACCACCAGTTATAGGCCAATATCCATCCTCTCTCTTATCTAAAGCCCTGGAAAATACTGTGGCCACCCAACTCACAGATTACCTCAACAAATACAACCTGTTATGTCCCAACCAACATGGCTTCAGGCAGAATCATAGTACCTTCTCTACCTTGCTGGACTACACTGACTACTCGCACAAGGCACTAGACAAAGGAAAACTGGTGGGGTCAGTCTTCATAGACCTCACCAAAGCCTTCGACACTGTCAATCACTCTTTTCTCCTGACTCAACCTGGGGTTGCAACCACTGCTGTCTGCTGGTTCAGGGACCACCTGACACACAGAAGCAATGTGTAAGGTGGGCACAGAGTATCTAGCTCAACAAGGTATCTTTAGTGAAGTCCCACAGGGAAGTCAATGCAGGGCCCTTACTATTCAGCCTCTTCGGTAATAATTTTCCTGAAGCCTGTGACACTAAACTGATACTTTACACAGACAATGCTGTACTCTCTCACCAGCAGTTCATCAATAGTTGCCCTTCACTCTGAGCTGCAGGCATCTTTCTACAAGCTGGAAGACTGGTTCTGTAGCCCTAACAACACCTTTCTGTCAAACTGTGCAGGGATAGCATGCTTTAAACTGAAGGGGCCCCTCAATGGCTCAATGAAATCACTGCACATTTTAAACTCACAATGCATCTCACAATTCAAAATGGCATAGGCAACACCTTCTTACTAGGACAGTTTGTGACTGCCACTAGAACTCTAACACCCACAATGCCCACTCATCCACACTCTCCTTTCCTTTCTTTTACCCCCACTCTTCCCCTTGCCCAACCCCATTGTTTTCCCTTTCCCTGCCTTTTCTCCCACTGGATCGACCTTATAACTAACCTACTACCACTACCTCCCAACCTCCTAGACAAAGCCACTTTTTGGCTGCCCACTCCCCTCAGTCCCCCCCTCCCTCACCTTGACTCCTCCTCAGACTCTCACACTAGGTGTCACCCTCTTTATCTCCTTCACTACATATAAACACTGTCCTTTACCCTAGTTGAATGCTCTTGATGCTGTACTATCACCATTGGTACTATGAATGACATTGTAACCTTATTGTATACTAGCGACCCACTATTCAAGTATTGTATATAAACTATTTGTTATTGTTGTCATTGTCACTGTTTGATGTGGAACCTTTGTAAAAGAGCTCTGAGCTCAAAGGTATGATCCGAATCCCTAAATAAAAAAATTATTATATA
The DNA here is from genome assembly GCA_016271365.2 of Neoceratodus forsteri. Classification (NCBI taxonomy): domain Eukaryota; kingdom Metazoa; phylum Chordata; order Ceratodontiformes; family Ceratodontidae; genus Neoceratodus; species Neoceratodus forsteri. Next base: position 62,610,261 of record CM028138.1, read on the forward strand.
TGGTATTTACTCTTACATGCCTGTTTGTAATTTGACAGGCGCTTGTGAAAATGGGCAGACTTGGTCACATGCCTTCCAGTATAAAAATAAAACTGAAACTGAAATACTTCACAGGGTGAATAAGGTACAGGTTTGAGGTATTTTCAGAGGAAAGGGTGCGTAGAACAAGGGTCATAATATGAAGCTGGAGGGGTAGGTTCCAGAGAGATGTAAGGAAATGATTCTTCACAGAAAGGGTGGCAGATTCCTGGAATGGTCTTCAAGTGGAGGTGGTGGGGTGAAAACAGTGAAGGATTCAAGACAGCCATTGACAGGCACAAAGGAATTGTAAGGAATAGGAAAGGTGGAAGAGAAAGTGCCATAGACCTGGAAGTGTCTGCAGCAAAAGCAATCACAATAGAAAGGGCAGACTGGATGGGCTAGGTGGCACTTGTCTGCCATCAGTTTCTGTGTTTCTATGAATTAAATAAAACATGGGGCAACCGACATAGAAACCAAAAGACAAGAATGAGAGGCCAATTTCACTGTGTGATGGCAATCAATAGATGCTTCCACACCGCACGCAAACATTCTAATATTGGTCCTTATTCACAAATGTGCGGAGTTGGTCATGCTGTATAACTCCAGCATGTAGCCCACTCCACACCTGCAACACCTACTGCACCCCTCCATGGCAGTCTCAACAAACTTATGCCCCCCCACACACCTGGTCCCCTGGCTGATCATGATCTCCTGATGTGGGCAGGACAGGGCGGTGGGGGCATGCCAGCACTCTATACAATGTACAACCATGTGGAATGCCATGTATGGGGGAGGTGGCTATGCCAAATCTAGGCAGATGTAGCCTGGTACATGCCCCCGAGTTGCAGCTGCCACGCATGGCAGTGACAGTGGGGATCTGTGAACCCCTGGTGAGATGCCCTCATATTGGGGCAAACCACTGTGAGGGAACAATGAACAGGGCACAGGCCTCCTTCAGTGCCGCAGTGCACTGTGCATTGGCTACAAACATGGCGCCTCATAGGCACAAGTGATCCACCACAGAGACCAGGGTGGCCTGCTGGTTGGCTGCATGCCTGGATCTTCTGCTTCACACCCAGCTGCCCCCAGGGATCCTGCATGTCTGGGGAGGAACCACATAAGGGGCCATGCAGAGGCTGGCATTGTGGTAAGGCCTGTACAGAACCCCATGGAGTGCGGAGCTGTGTGCCCAGAAAACCTCAGGCTTGCACCTTTTTTGTGAATGGGGCCCATTGTGTGCCTGTATTAATAGCGCACGCCACACTCTTGTTACCTGGTGCTTGCAGTCCTACCTTGTGATATTTAAAGTAAACGTGACAGCAAAATATGCAAGTGAAATAAATAGTTAAAACTTTGGATTCTATGGGTCTCAATGTTAAAATCATGAGTGATCACGTAGGCAAGTACAATCAGATTTTATGTGAGATTTGGAGTAAGGCTGGGAGTTAAATGAGGAAGCTGCAGACAGAGCCACCAAGTTCGGAACCTGGCAATGGGTTCTTTAGCTGTGCCAATTGTGCCATCATTAGCAAAGAATTACAAGACAGAATGGATGTTTGTCTGCCTGCATACACAAGCTTGTAATATGACTATAGTCGTCCACCATCATCACAATTAGGGACTTCCATTCTAGGGGCAAGATATTCAAAGCTTTGCACCTGGCACAAATCCATGGCACTGGATTGCACTGGATGTGTGCATATTCAAAAGCCCTATTAGTGCTGGTGCTGTGTGGTAGCGTGCTAAAAATGATAGTATGCAGGGGTGGAGTTAGGAGAGTCAAGGAATGCCATCAGTGTGGCATATTCAAAGTATAAGCGCTGCACTATAGGCATTAGCGAGACCTATAGCGGGCACTAAATACTGCCAAGAAAAAGCTGGTGGTATGCAGTGGTGCCACCACCCATCACGAATCCCAACCCCAGTAGCCACTCCAAACACCAAGTTCCCTGGTAGTCTAGTGGTCCCCCACTATGAAACCTGCCCCCAATAGCTGCTCCAAACACCAAGTTCCCTGGTAGTCTAGTGGTCACCCCACCACCATCATAAATCATGATCCCTGGTAGCCACTCCAAACACCAAGTTCCCTGGTAGTCTAGTAGTCACCCCACCCCATCATAAATCATGACCCCTGGTAGCTACTCCCAACACCAAGTTCCTGGTAGTCTAATGGTCCCTCAACCCCATCACAAATCCTGACCCCAGTAGCTGCTCCAAACACCAAGTTCCCTGGTAGTCTAGTGGTCCCCCAATCCGGCAGTGCACCTCCTGTTGCCCCGAACACTTCATACCTATGGAGCCGGCACCCCCATCTCACATGAGACGCAACCATTGATTTCAGTAGTGCTCCTAAATACCGTGGTCTGCGGCCTGCCATGGTGGAGCGAGGAGGACTAAGCCAGTCACCCGGCTCCATAGGCATGAAGTATTCAGGGTACCGGGAGGTGCACTGCCAGGTGGGGGAGACCACCACACTCACCAGGGAACTTGGTATTTGGAGCGGCTACTGAGGGTTAGAATTCATGATGGGGTGGAGGGACCACTAGACCACCAGGTTATTTTGTGCTGTGTGGTCGGGGATTGATGATGGGGTTGTCATACCTCTCAACACTGTGTCACTGAAATGAGGGACATGGACATATTTGACACTCAAAATGAGGGACAACAAGGGACACAGACCCTCAGAATGAGGGACATATCCTCAATCATGGAGATACAGTGTCAGAACACTGTGAAACCATAGTGTTTACCTGTACAATATATAGTTTGAATTTAGTGCTGTAGATGGTAAAGTGTTCCTGCTTTAAAGTCTGTATTCACGGTACATTCACTGTGTGGGGAGCACCTTTTCCATGAGGGACGGATGAGGACAGAGCAGTTGTAAGGCCAAATGAAGGATGACCCTATTAATGAGAGACACTTGAGAGGTAAGGGACTGTTCTCCAGGGCGTGTGGACTCGGCAGTGTGTGTGTGTGTGTAATGTATGTGTATATTTTATTTATATATATATATATATATATATATATATATATATATATATATATATATATATAAATATATATAAATTTGGTAGGCATGGAGTGTACCATAGATCTCAGGATCTGCCAAGTTTCGAATGATTGGATATACAGATGCGGAGCTATAAAGCAATAGAAAGTTGCATGTACACTTTTTGTGCATTCTTTGCTTGTGCTTACAGGTAGCATGGTTTATGCGACTGGTCTGAAACTTCAGGGAACATGCAGCCGATGTGCCTTTCAAAGATTTTGTGAAAAATATTAAATGATTCAAAAGTTACTCAAAAACAAGTTTCTCATTATAGTCAATGAGAAAAGTTAACAAAATATTCGACAGTGTCACAAATGCAGTATTTAGTGTCACAAATTACCCCTGTAGTCATGAGTCAGCCATTTTTTTCAGTTACTGGTCACAGAAATTATTAGCATTTAAACTTGGGACATGCTAGGGACATAAATCTTTTGTGTTCACCTAGTTGAGCCCTGAGGATGCTGGCTATGTCTTGTTTTGGGTTTAAACACCCCAGAAATATGTTTTGAAATTTTGTAAACTGTAGTGTTGCAAAGTAGTGTCGCACATTCAACACTTTCGTGATCTGTTTTGTGAAAGTGTCACAAATCACGACACTACTTAGTAACACTATGGCCAAAATAACAGGACTTCTTTGCCACCCCTGCTGCAAAAGAATGGTTTGGTCTTTTGACTGAAATTTGTAGGAAGAAAACCAACATCCCACAGATGTGCCTTTTGGTGGCTTGGTGACAAAATATTACAGGGATGTAAAGTTACCGCACTCTGAAGTTGACATTTTTCCCCATAGACTAACATTATGGCAACGCCACACCTTTTGAGGCCCATTATCTCAGAAATGCTTGATTCACGGACTTTTCGTTGGAAAATGCTCAGCCTCCCACCAAGGGGCTAAGTGCAAAACTAGCCAGAAAAGTCATAATTTATATGAATTTTTTTTGTATGTCATACGGTTCCTGAGATATAAACAATTTAGTATTCCAAGTGCTCATTTTCTGCTCCGAGGCTCATTATTATGCATACATTCTTTGTATGCACTGTGTTTTCTATGCAGCTTTTGGGGATAAAGGTGTGTGCTTCGTTACTGTTATAGTTAGCATTTTCACTTGCGTTTCCGTAACTGTTTAGTTAGCTTTCCAGTCTACGCCACTGTGTGTGTTACCCTTATGCTTTTCATTTGTGCTTGCATTTGCGCTACTGTTACCATTTGCATTTCCATTACTGTTTCTGTTTATGTTTCGCTTTGTGTCACCGTGTGCATCACCATTTGTGTTTGCTTCACGTGCTTCAGTTTGCATTTGTGTTCCTTTGGCATCATCGATGTTGTTACCATTACCATTTGTGTTTCCATTTGTGTTACCATGACTGTGCACATTACCATTTGTGTTTCCGTGTGCTTGCGTTTGCGTTTCCATTTGCATTATTGTTCGCTTTTGTGTTATTGTTGCTTTTACTGTAACTGTTTCGTTTCCAATTGCATTACCATTGTTTGTGTCTTCAATACCATTTCTGTTGCCTTTTAGCGTTTGCATTTTCATTGTCAATTGCATTACTGTTTCTTTCTGAGGTGCCATTGCCATAACCATTTACATTTCTGTTTGTGTTACTGTTTGCATTTTCATTGGCATTACCATTTATGTTACTGTTTTTGTTAACATTTGCATTTCTGTTGCCTTAACATTTGTGTTACCAGTTCTGTTTTCATTAATGTTTGCACTTGCATTTTTCTTACCATTTTCATTACCATCTACGTTTGCATCACCATGTGTGTTACAACTTGTGCTTGCGTTTGCAATACTATTAAATCCACCATCACATTCCATTCACTATTTATAGTGCTGATTCTAAAAAGAGAAATTCATGGCAAAAGCTCAAGTTAGTGCATCAGTTAGGGTTGTTCCACATTGACAAAAGTGAGAGAATTTGATGTTGGGGTTGTCACCCTTGTACCACATGCCTACCCGTCCCCACCAACAGGCATTGGGGTGTGCATTAGGGTCATCGGTCCTGGCTTTCACCACATTCCTACACTGCACTACCTCAGCTTGTTTACACATGGGATGGGGTGAGAGTTAGGACCGATGGCTGCAGCGCCGCCCGATGCCTGTTGGTGGAGACGGGTGTTGATTCAAGAGGAGGCAACCCTAACACCAAATTTCCACTTTTGTCACTGTTGAACAACCCTAACTGATGCATTAAACAAAGATTTTTGTCATGATATATATATATATATATATATATATATATATATATATACACATATATGTATCTATATATCTATATCTCATATATGTATATATCTATTTATACAATGTATGTTGTCAGATAAATAACAGTATAAAACATGATATCTCAGGGTGGTTGTGAAGATAATACTGTTATTCCTGTTCCATACGTCATATGCCATTCCACGCTCATATCGTCATAACGTCTTTATTGATATCTCAAGAGCTTGATATCTTTAAAGCTCGTATCAGTGTTATTCACATCGACGACAGGTATCGTTTTCGTGCCTGGTTCAGTATCGTTGTGTTTTTGCGGCCAGCAGTCTGTTGTGCTGACTGGCTGGGTTGTTTAGTGATCGAGCCGGCGGTGCTGAACAGAAGAAGCGCCAGGCTGCCGGCAACACGCCGCGCTCCTTTACTGTTCTGAGCTGCCGGCTCGGGTCACTGCAGCACTTCTATGTGCAGTCGGAAGTTTTTTTCCAACAGAGACAGCAACATAAATATAAAGCACAGCATTTTTCAGTTACTGAACCCGGGCACCTCTACAAAACATTTGGCAATGTACCAATCGCTAGTGTGGATAGCGCCGGTCACGCCACAATTACAGGGAAACTGAAAGTGCTCAGAGTGGCAGGATCAACTAGATAAGTATTTAAAAATCACTTTTCCCCAAAATAATAGCAGGATCAACCAGATATTTTAGTAATTTAAATGAGGACCAACCAGATACTAGAAAACCCTATGTAATCTGTCATGTTGGGGGAGGCATGTGGAGCTCTGTTTGGGGGCATGGCAGGATAAACCAGATAAGACTTTTAAAACTAACCACAAATAACAGGATCCACCAGATATTTTTAAACAATAAATGACATCTGCTGTTTTGGCAGCTTTTCTGTAAGTGAGGTTGTATTGCTAGGGCCATCACCTTTGTATCACCCATTGCATTGAGAGGGCATGTGGTAAGTTGTATTGCAGGGAGGGCAAAGCATACATTGTATAAACAGAATATGACGGCCTGACTGATTATATTTATCTTCACGCAGGCCAGTGATATCATGATATCACTGGCCCTCGTGAAGATAAATATGATATCTTCAGTCAGGCCATGTCATATCTATATATATATATATATATATATATATATATATATATATATATATATATATATATATATATATATATATATATATATATATATATATATATATATATATATATGTGTGTATATATATGTGTATATGTGTATATTTAGCTATATTGCTCTGTAGACCATTCTGACCAACAGGGGATACTGTGGGCATGTTTTGGCCTGCAGCGTCCAGCCTGTGCTTTCATTCTGCCAAAAGGTGGAGCTGTGTGCTCCATGCAGTAGCACCAGGTAAATTGCATAGTAATGTATGCTAAGCAGCACATAATGAGATGCAAATGTCTGTTTGCCCATGGATTATCTAAGTAGGTTCATTTGCATGGAAGCTTTGAATATAGCTTATGTTTGCCCCCTGCTAACTAGTTTGCACCTGAGCTATTGTGTTGGCACCATGCTATCGGATTAGCCCGGGAAAACAACACTGCAGCATAGCACTGTTCTTCAGTGTGTGGCTTACATTGTTGTTTGCAGTAGGTGTGAGACATCTCAGTGCAATCGCACACAATGTTCTCCACCTGCAACACTGGCTTGCTCCAGAGTCTAATGAGCTACAGTTGCTCTGTGCACTTCCCCATTGCTATATTCAGTGCTGTCTTGTTCCGGCTATTTTGCCCTGCACTCCTAGACCTGTTTGCCTGGCTTCCTTTGCTTGCTATATTCAGCTGGTTTTGCACCAGGCTATTCCTTTTGAATACAGCTTGCTTTTTGCTCCAGCATAAGTTTGCCCGAGAGCTAATTTAGCCTCAGGGCAAAGTTTTGAATAGCTGGCACTAGGTCTTTTCTTTTCTATGCCAACTGACTAAATAAATAAGTTCAAAGCATAAGCCATGACCAACAAAAGCTGTGCAGGGTGCATTGGTAAAGACAAATAAAGTGCAGCATCACAACTGCAGTGTTGTTACTTGAATGTTTTATAAAAGCAGCCTGCCATCTGTACTCAGCAGTATAACTGTCAGAATCCAAACAGTCCATCATAGGAGGAACATGCAGCACTCATTATGAAACTTGGAATGTGGTCGCCCTTGATCTTGCATTATCCAAAGTTACCAGTTGGGCTGTGCACACCTCTGAAAGTTCAACCTCACTAATCTTCTGAGTAGAATCCAAAATATTATGTCAAGTTCAACCAGGATGAACTAGGTGTTTTCTGGTTCTACCAGGAAAACAAGTTTCTGTTGAGGTAGGACTCAGAGAGTGGTGTCAGGGATTTGTTTGCTGGCCACTCACCTCCTTCTTTGCAGGGTCCTCCAGGGCTCCATACTGTCAATGATGTTGTTCGTGATGTATATGCTGCCATTAGAGACATTATAAGGTGGTATGGACTGAGTTTTCACTGCTGTGCAGATGATGCTCAGCTATACATGTCCTTTGTGCCCCAAAAGGGTGGGGTTGTCTCAGTCTTTAACGACTGCCTCTCTGAGATCCAGGACTGGATGAGTGCCAGTTGGCTGCAGTTGAACCCTGACAAAACTGAGGAGTTGGTGGTGGTCCCAGGTCATCAGGGTGTGGGGAAATCTGCAGGGCAGCCTTCTGGGCATTCGCTTGGTGGTAGCCAGCTGGCAACCTCAGACCGGGTACAAAATCTGGGTGTTGTTTTTAATGACTGTCTGACACTTAAGTCTCAGGTGTCAGCCATTGTCAAGACCTCTTTACCATCTGAAGAACATCACCCAGATAAAACATCTAGTCCCACCCGATGATCTTCCAACTTTAGTTCCTGCCTTGACTACTGCAGTGCCCTGTACCTAGGGCTACTGGGGTTGATATCCACCACCTACAGCTGGCGCAGAATGTGGTGGCCAGACTTTTGACAGGTTTACCAAGATCTTGCCATGTCACACCTGTGTTCTGCGGCGGCCTGTACTGGCTGCCAGTACAGTGGCAGATCACCTTCATGGTCAGGTTACTGACTTACAATGCCCTACATGGACAGGGACTGCTGTATTTGCAAGATCTCTTCTGTCCATACTGTCCCTTCTGCCCACTCTGCTCCTCCAACAGGGAATTGCTAGAGGTTCCCAGGATCCAACTTAAGATCTCGGGGCCCATTCTTTCACATTTGTGGCCAGTACCTTGTGGAACTCTCTACCTTGTTGGATGAGAGAGTGCCTGACTGTAGATAGCTTTAAGACAGCTCTCAAGATCTGCTTATTTTTTCTTTTATGGTTCTATTTAAAATTGCTGACTGGGTTTTAATAATTGTTGTATTTTTAAAGTGGATTTATTTGTATTTTCTTTATTGTTTTTATGCATTTGTCTTGTACAAGTGCTTTGATCATATGGAATTGTGCTTTTATAAATAAAAATTATTGATTCAATATAACCATGTTCTAAAATATGTAAGAAAGCTTGCCTGGTTCTACTTGATTAGAAAATCAAAAAAGTATTTTGCATGTTTGGGAAAGTACATGTAGTACTAAGAAGGATATGTTTTGCAAAGTTTGGTGCAGAGACGTGTAAAAATTGTACAGTACATCATCCCTGACATCTAGCTCATCCTAAATCTGGTTGCATCCCAAAGGATTAACCCCTGAGTTACTCCCTGTTAAAATAATTCAAATTCTCCTCACCGTTGCACTCAGGTACAGATAGCTGCCCCATGGCTGTGGCCATGGCCATAAAGAAATACATGGGTGATTGGCATAAGCTAACAGTGTTGGGTTTTCTGTTGTTTTAAGTGAAAATCAATATTAGCACTCTGTTTCCTGTCCCCCAAGTATAGTAGTAGGGAGAGGGAGGAGGACGATGATGAAAGTCTGCCTTCCAGTTGAAGTACAACATCGTCCATTTCTCAGTTCCCATCCTTTGAGCCCACCACAGTCTAAGAGGAGTTGGAATAGATGCCATCCACAACTTAGACCTCACCCCATATTTATGAAAAGGAAGCAACCTCAAAATTCTGGTACTGTCCGCCCATGTAGTCCCCATCTAATTTCTCTGAAAGACTCTCCTCCCCTAATCCTTTTCCTTTATGTGACATGTGGGCAGGCCATCAGCCCTGCCCCTGCTCTCAGCTGGCAGTCACATCCCCTGTACCTACAAGACTTGAGTACCCAACAGATTGCCTCCTGTGGGGAGCCAGAAGAGGGAGTGATGCCCCTGCCCCCGCAGCACATATCCAGAGCTGGTCCTGGTGTTCTTGGTGGTGGTGTGGGTCAGGGACAAAGGCAGGGCTTCCAAAATCAGCACATCTTTTCTTCTTTTCTGTCCTTCCAATCCCCTGCTGTGGACAGCCAGTAGTGTGTAACATGTGGAAGCAGACAAGCACTACACCAAACCCTTCCAGGCAGGCAGGGTTGGCCTCTGCTCCATGGCCCTCCCACACAATGTGGTTGACCTTGGCAGAGGTAAAGTCCAGGGCCAGATTTTCAAAGGTAATGTGCACCCCTACTAGGCGAAGTGGCACAGCCCAAAGCTTTAGAAGCTGGGGATATGAGGATTCCGAGCAACAGCAACTCTCCAGTCACTACTGTCCTCGAAGTGCCTGAAAATATGAAAATAACTGCCATTCTGGTCTTGACATGAGAAGCATACAATTAGTTGTCTATACAGATATGACTCTAATCATAAAAAGTATAGGAAATACCATCTTACATTGTCTGAAGATAACAGGTGACCCATGCAACTTCATCATCTAGAGAAAACTATGGCTTGAAAAGCTCTTATCTGAGGATGACAGATGAGCAATGGAGCTTTATTGTCCAGAGAAAACTATGGCTCAGAAGTACTCTGCAAAAACTCAAGTTGAAATAAGAAACCTATTCAGTAAACAAGCCAGAACTGCATACAGCTGAGGCACTACCTGCAACAAAGGAGACACCCTTGACTGAACCTCACATTCAAAACTGTTAATAGTACATGACAGCAACCAAAATCTGAAATTTGAAGTGATCTTCTATATACAGTATGTATGTGTGTATCTGTCTGTCTGTCTATCTTATATACATCTTTTTCCATTATACAGTTCAGCAGGTAAACTATAGTGGGCTGCCCAGACAAATTTATAAAACAGGGGTTATAAATGAACAATGGACATCTCCAGCTGGCATGCCAGACTATATTTCCCACAGGAGTGAGGCTCCTGGCCTGGACTCATAGACAATGTTGGAGCTAACAGAAAAGGAAAGTACTGTAAGTATGAAGAACTTTCTTCTTTCTGTAGTGCTACCACATTGTCAATGGCTATTCACAACAACTGGGTTCTAAGAAGCAGTAGCCAGAAAAATGGAGGGGGAGGATATTGTCCCATATGTCAGCCAGGTACAGGAATGAAAATGTACCTTCTAACTGCCACCTGCAACACTCTGTGACCGAAGGCCACATCAGCAGAGCTTTGAATATCCAGTCTGTAGTGTTTGGTGAAAGGTGGACGGAGGACCATGAGGCTGCCTTGCACAACTCTAAAACCAATGCTTCACATCTCTCTACCCAGGAAGTGGCCAAAGCCCTTGTGGAGTGAGCCTTGGTAAGAAGTGGAGGCCTCTTCTTTACTGTGGCATAAGGTTTGGCAATGCAGGCCCTCACACACCTAGCTAGGGTGGCCTTGGAGGCTTTCTGACCCTACTTGGCCACTCCAAAAGGACAAACAAGTTATCCAATTTTCAGAATTAACAGTCTATCTAAGGTACATGTATGTCATAATGGCACATTGCAAATTCATTTTGTGTAACTCCTCCTATGGGTGAAAAAACTGCAGACAGAAAGATGGACGATATATTTCCTGGTTCATGTGGAAAGCTGTGGGAACTTTTGGAATGAAGGATGGAACTGTTCTGAACACTACCTTGCCCTTATTTATGCCAAGGTATGGTTCTTTGTGGGACAAGGCCTGAAGGTCATGAATCCTCCTGGCTGAGCACATAGCAACCAAAACACACTGCGTGAGAGAGCACATCCAGCAGAATGGGTGACAGCTGTTTGAAAGGCTCTTACAGAGAGAGAGAATTCAACACTAGATTCACATCCCAAGAAGGAACCTTGGATCAGAACATAGGTCCACCTGACAGCCTGCAGAAAAATAACCTCTGTTAGACCCCAAAGACGTACTCAAAGAGGCTACAAGGACTGACTCCTGACTTCCTCATGGTGCTCCAGGCCAAACCCTTTTCCACTCCTTCCTGCAGGAAATCCAAAATTGGTGAGACCGATGCCTTTGGAGGCCTGATAAGTGTGTTTACTGCCTTCTTAGAAAACTAGTTTTAGGAGTTTCGTCCTTTCAGGAGCCAGGTTGTGAACTTCATTGCCCTAGATTTGGATGCAGAATGGGGCCCAAAAGAGAAGGTACCCCACACTGGAAGGCGAAAGGGAGCATGTTGAGCTATGTTCAATAAATCTGAGAAACACAGTCTTCTGGGCCACTACAGAGCTATTAGAATGAAGCTTCCTTTGATTGCCCTTTTTGCATATGACCTTGGGGACTAGATGTAGAGGAGGAAAGGCATATGTTCTGTCGCAGTTCCACTCCTGCATCAGGGCATCCACTGTTTCCACCTGAGGACGCCAGTAGCAGCTGAAGAACCATTGAGTCTGATCATTGAGGCTGGAGGTAAACAGATTTGTCTGAGGATTACCAAACCTTTGACACAGAAGGTCAAACACCTCTGGGTTCAACATCCACTGCCCTTGAACATTTTCATGGCTTAGCCAATTGGCATGAATGGTCTCAACTCCCTGCCAATTGGACTACTGACAGAAAATTTTCCTTGCCCACAGTATTTTTGTTTATTTATTTATTTATTCATTTACTATATCAGATAGACCTTGAGTGTGAGTTTTACAAAGGTTCCATGTCAGGTGGGCAAATAAGACAATACACATATACAGTGGTTACAGAAGCCAGCTCATTGGCATATAAGAGCAATTACATGAGAGTTACACAAAAATTGTGGAGAGAAAAGAGTGCTAGTAACAGAGTAGAAGCTATTTCAGAAACAGATGATAGATAGTATCATTTAACCAGCGAAACCAGTATACCCCTGAGTCGACCACCAAGATCTGATTATTAGACTAAAGTTGAGAAGACTGCATAGGGGTTTATGCTTGTTCAGATTGCATCAGTCAGGGTGACAGTAAAAAACAGGAGGGCAGAGGTTTGAACTAACTCGCCGAGGGTGAGAGGTGGTGGTAGTGGGCCAGGTCACTGTTGGGGAGGAGAGAGCAGCTCAAGAAGGCCTTGTTGAGTTAGGGGTGGTAAGGGAGATAGGGAAGCATTATCTAAACGTGAAATTAGAGTTGAATCAAGTAGCTTTACTTTTACAGTAGGCCATTGGTGGCTTCTTTTAGCAGATCCCTGCTCTGTGTGCCTCTTGATATTTATGTTTGCCACCATGATGGCATAGTTTGACCTTATATTCACTGCTTTTGACTGCAGCAAACATTGAAATCGAAGAAGAGCGAGATGAACTGTCCTCATCTCAGAATGTTTATGTGGTGATGCTGTTCCTGCACTGACCAGGTTCCTTGAAAGTCAATTGGTTTAAGACTGTTCCCAAGCCTGACAGGCTGGCATCAGTTGTGAAAATCAAAACCAGAGGGATTTCCAAGGAATACCTTTGCTCAGATTCTACAAACTCACCCACCAACTTAGAGACTGCCGCAGTTGCAGTGAGAGGGAATCCTGGCCTGATAATCCTCCAAGGTTGGATCCCTGGCTCACAGCAATCCCATCTGTGGAGGCTGCATGACAAGGTGAGCCCACAGAACTAATTCTATTGCTGCCATCATGAGGTCCAGAATTCGCAGCAGGCACAGAGCTGAAGCTGATGACTGAGTCCTCAGCCACTGAATTCTTTCAAGACAGTCCTTTCTAGATAGCAAAGGAAGACCTTCCCCAAGTCCATCTTGAATACTGCTCACATGTGTTCCAGGATTTGAGATCATTTGAATGAACTTTCTCCTGACTCACCATGCAGTTGTGGGACTCTAGCATCTCCAGAGTCCTAATCACTGACCTCCTTGACAAGGTCACAGATGGCACTCAAATCAGCAGGTCATCCAGGTAAAGATAGACATAAGCGTCTCTTATCAGAGTTGAGTCACCAGGACTATTAGTACCTTTGAGAAGACCCTGGGGTTCATGCACGTCCAAAATGAAGCACCCTGTTCTGAAAGTGCTGACCCAGTACAGAGAACATGGAAACCTCTGATAAGACTGACAGATCAGGATGTGGAGATGCACATCTGTCAGATCTATAGAAGCTAGAAATCCCCCAGCTGGACAGCTTGGGTGATTGAATGCAGGGACTCCATCTTGAAGGTCATGTGTGCAAAAACTTGTTCTGATATTTCACACCCATAATGGGCTCGAAACTCCCCTGACTTCTTGGGAACTATGAAATAGGTTGAGTAGAATCCCTGGCCATCTCCTCTTGAAGAACCAGCACAGTTGCCATAATTTTATTGAGATGGGTCTGGTTCTCTAACATTGCTTGTCTCTTTACAGGGTGCTTGGGAACTGGGGAGAGCAGAAAATGCCACCTGAGGGATTGTATAAACTCTATTGCATAACCTAAGGACAGAATTTCCAACCAAGCATATGAAGTTAACTGGGCCCACCTTGATTAAACATGGTGCAGTCTTCCACCAAGGGAAGGGAGGCAGAGATAAGCCTGTGTTCCCTAATTGTGAGGCACCTGTCTTTCCTCCTTAGGAATCTATGTCATCTGGCAAAGGCTCCACTGTTACTTTAGCCTTTGTAACCAGAATAGGCTCCTTTATTTCTCATTGCAATTCTGAAAGTGATGAAATCCACCTCAAAACTGTCTCCATCAGCCTCTTGGCCTTTTGGAGTTGATACAGTCTTATGTCGTTGCTTTGACACTGCAAGATGGCACTTCCTATCCTGGACAGCCAGCATAATATTTGATTTTGTGCATGATCACCAAACCATACACTCCCAGAACAATGGCAAGCTACTTCACAATATCTGCATTATACGTAACATACGAATCATAGTTAATATTGTTTAATAAGGCTAGGTTATTGTCTCCAAATATGTTTTAGAAATTGTAAATCTATTTACTGTATATTAAAAATTCATGTATTTATTTTGCTCTGTTTAAATATGCCCTTGGGCATTCTGACTACTGCCGACATCCCAATCCCCTGTGACTCATTCTGCCACTAATCTAGTCTGCAGGTGTTCCCCTATCTAACTGAGCCACCGGGCACCGCAAATCCATCTGCGAGTGAGAGGCACGTTTGCTGAGCTGCTGCTTGCACATTCGAGGAGGCAACCTGCGATCAGACCACTGTTGCAGTCAAAAGCAAAGGTGTGTGTCTTCCATGTTTTCCAAATGCCAGACTAAGTTAAATAGGCAACGGGGACACTCAAAGTGGGAGAAATGTGTTTTTAATTAAATAAACTGGCAGATGCCTAAAGTGCTGCCTTCAGGGCATCAGTAACAGGCACAGAAGCCAAAGGGCAAAGTTTAGGGCAAGGATGCCTCATACATATTCATGAGCCAAATGATGTGTTTCTAGGGCAGTGTGCTGCGGGAGCAGCGACTCCTAACGAAACAATTTATTTATTTCAAAGTGGACTCTTTCAAAAGAGAACTGTTGGGGCTACAAGTTAGTTGGGAATTTGTTAAATAAATATTAAACTCCTGGCTGCACCAGAACTTTAACCTGGGAGAACACTGAAACACACTGCCTAAACTTAAACTGCAGCCACCATTTTAGCAGACAATATCCAATCGGAAGCCAGGACTTAACAAGGGGATCTTGGGACAATGCCACAGAACTGTGGGGGATTAACTGGGATACATTAGTGAAAGGAGAAAGTCCATAGGGGTATTGCTAAGCTCAAAGGAGAAAAGGGGCATGTGAGGAGGAGAAGGACCTGTAAAAGCATCTATCTTAAATAGATACTTTTGCTCAGTATTTACTGAAGGAAGGTAGGGCAGGGCCCACAGCTCAGCACCATGGACACAAGGGGAGGGAGGTGAGCACTACTCCCTTCACAAAAGAAAGGGTCCTACAAGAGCTCACTAAGCTCAGGGCAGACAAGGCAATGGGACCTTATGGCATACATCCCAGGCTACTTAAGGAGCTAAGGGTGGAACTAGCAGAGCCATTAGCAGAACTGTTTAGTAAGTCTCTGAGCACAGGAGAGGTCCCAGAAGACTGGAGAAGGGCTTCATGTGATCCCGCTCCACAAGAGTGGTAGCAGGGAGGAGTCAAGGAACTACAGACCAGTCAGTCTTACCTCAGTAGTGGGCAAGGTTATGGAGGCACTCCTTTAGGAAAGGATAGTGCAACACCTGGAACCCATAGGGCACAGGATCCAAGACAGCATGGGTTTACAAAGGCAGGTCCTGTCAAACTAATCTCATAGATTTCTTTGACTGGGTAACCAGAGTGGTGGGCCAAGGGGGAGCAGTTGATGTTGCCTACCTTGACTTCAGTAAAGCTTTTGACACTGTTCCACATAGAAGATTGATAAATAAGTTGGGTAGGCTCAGGGTGGGTCAGAAGTTGGTCAACTGGGTAGCAAACTAGTTGACAGGCAGAAAACAGAGAGTGGTGGTAAATAGTATACAGTCAGAAGAGATGCAAGTCACAAGTGGGTACCTCAGGTATCAGTCCTGGGGCCAGTCCTCTTCAATATCCTCATTAGTGACACTGCAGATGGACTAGAGGGTAAGCTTGTCCGTTTGCAGATGACACCAAGATCTGCAACAGAGTAGAGGATCCAGATGGGGTGGGCAGAATGAGAAGAGATCTGGATAAACTAGCAAATGGTCAGAAGAGTGGCAAATGAGATTTAATGCAAAGA
The DNA here is from genome assembly GCA_016271365.2 of Neoceratodus forsteri. Classification (NCBI taxonomy): domain Eukaryota; kingdom Metazoa; phylum Chordata; order Ceratodontiformes; family Ceratodontidae; genus Neoceratodus; species Neoceratodus forsteri. The sequence goes on from CM028138.1 coordinate 62,626,481, forward strand.
AGTGCAAGATCATGCACATAGGGAAGAGAAACCCTGAAGCCACCTATAGGCTGGGAGGGAATTGCTGGCAGTCACAAAGGAAGAAAGAGACTTGGGCATCATCATCACCGATTACCTGAAATCATCCAAGCAGACCTCTAAAGCAGTAGGTAAAGCTAGGGGATGTTAGAGTGTATTAGTAGGGGTATCACAAGTTGTAAGAGGCGATAACAATTCCTCTTTACAAGACACTGGTTAGGCCCCATCTGGAGTACTGCGTGCAGTACTGGAGCCACACCTTCACAAGGACATTAACCAAATTGAGGCAGTCCAGAGAAGGGCAACCAAAATGGTGCAGGGACTGCATCAGAAGACATAAGAGGACAGATTAATGGAGCTCAATATGTATACCCTTGAGCAAAGGAAGGAGAGAGGTGACATGATCGAGACATTCAAACACCTTAAGGGCATTAACAAGGTGAAAGAGTCTAACATGTTTAAATATAAGAAAAGTAGCAGGACAAGAGGACACAGCATGAGACTGGAGGAGGCCGATTAAGGGGAATGTGAGGAAATTCTTTTTTCACAGAAAGGGTTGGTGGATGAGTGGAATAGCCTAACCCAGGAAGTGGTGGCTATGAATGCAGCGCAGGGCTTCAAACAGGCATGGGATAGGCATAAGGAAGCAATACAGATGAGTATGAATAGATAGGCCACTGACAGAGCAAAGGCCAATGGAACATTTATATGGTAGAAAAAAAAGGTCAGACTGGATGGGCCTTATGTCCTTCTCTGCCATCAGCTTCTATGTTTCTATGTTTCTATGTAATCATCTGCTAGATTCTTGCCCACCCCTGTTCATATCCCTTAAATAAATCAGATTATTGTTTTACAGTTTAAATCTGGCTAGTGTGTACCTTCTTGGTGGGGATACAATACTGTTATTGTATTGTTGCATAATTAGTCTTATTTTATAGGGGATCTCCAGGGCAGTTGCAGAGGATCCAGCCCTGGTGGTAAGTGCAAGGGTGTGAGCAAGTCATTACTGACATATAGTATATGTGAATGTTGTGTTGTTGGTATACTGTTTAGGCTACTAGAGTGGTTGGTGGGGGTTATAGCATCCCAGAGGGCTATACCAACAACAGTTATGCTACCCAGAACCATTCCTCTGGGTGGAGGCACACATTCACTGAATTTAGGCCCCTCAACCTGTGCTAGTCACACAGGTGGAGGCTGTAGCCCACAGGATAGCATCACCTAAGGGTTACATCTTTGAGGCACCACTTGGATTAGCACCTACCTAGTGGCTAAAACCGAGAATTACACCTAAAAATGTAATTTATTTATTTATTTATTTTATTTATTAATTCTTGGATTACAATACCTTTAGCACATAACAGCTCTTTAGAAAGGTTCCACATTGGTGGGAATGGTGACAGACAAACAACGGATGGTATTACATGAAATTTTAACAAGAAAGTATTTAAAATCACAATATGACATGAACATTGCAACTAAACTTAAAGCTATGAATTGGTCGGAAATCAAAAATAACCTAATAAAAGGAGGCAGCTCAAGGTGCTTTGTCAAATAGGCATAGGTAGATTTGGGTGAAAAAAGTTCAGGTAAGTGAAGATAAACAGTGGAAAGAAGGTGGAGGGTGAGGGGTGAGGAGAAAGAAGGATCGAGGAAGGAGGCAGAAAATGGGTCAGAACGGTTAGGGTGAAAGTGGTCATTCATAGAGAAAGGGAAGAAGAAGTAGGCACACAAGGATGTGTCAATACTGCTGAGGAAGTGCCATGTCAGTGGAAACAGTCACAGGAACTGTTAACTGTAAGATGCTATTGAGAAGTACCAACTAAATGGTCCTAATTTGCTTATGAAGAGATACCACTGGGCAGCGGATTAAACCACAGTGGTGCTCTATATGCAAATGATCATTGGCCTTGTGTAGTCTGGCATCTTGGGACAGAGAGGAGTTGGTTGACTGAGCTACGTGTGTGCTGGGTGCTGCAAAAGTGGTTGAGTAAGTTTATCTGTGTAGTTTGCAATGGATACCTCTGAAGAAATGGCTGTGCATCAGTTGGTTGGATGGTGTACGAGGCATGAAATTGACCCATAAATACCTTTGTTGATACTAGATATATTCCTGGGCACCAGTAAAGGCACTATAGATGGGGCACTTTCAAAAATCAAATGCCTGGGAAAAGTTGTAGTGGTGAGCCGACAAGCTAACTTGACTGATCAAACTCTAATAGCATTAGTGGAGTGTAACAACCCTGTAGACAGTACTAAGGTACCCAAAACTATTGTTATTGAAGGGTCCCTAGCCACCTGGAGGGTGATAACTAAGGATAGTGAGGACCCCAGGAACTGAGCTCCCATCCTTATCTGGGACCTTTGAGGAAAGTTTGTCAAATTGCTACGGAGGAGGCTAAAACAGTTGAGGAATTTAAACAGTTATCCATGCTGCCTGGAGGTGTTCCTTCCCGATACCCATGCCAGCTCCAGTACCTGCCCCTTCACCGGCTCCTGTGCCCATACCAGTGCCGGCACCCATGCCTGTGCCTGCAGCTAGTCATGACTCTTACCACAGGCTGAGGATGTTTCAGGCACTCTCCTACTCCCCAGGGGAAGGATGATTGGGAGACCTGACAGACTATGTTGCCCTCAAGTACCCAAATGGCAATGTTCTGAGGTGGAGAAGAGAAAGAGGTTGAGTGAAAGCCTCAGAGGGTCCTGCCTTGGCTATTGTCTCCAAGCAGGCTAATAACCCAGAAGCAACCACACAGGACTATTTGGCTATATTGGCAAATGTGTGTGGGGATCCAGATTCAGATGAGGATCTGTGGTGGAGTGTAAAAACACTCAGCAATACCATGGGAGCCCTTATCAGTGTATGTACCTTGACTTGAAATAATGCTACAGGAATGCCTCAGGAAGAGTAGAAATGGCCCCAGACATGTTAGATTGGGCTAGGTTGGATCAGATTCTCAAGTCTGCCCCATTTTCTGAATTATTGCTTTATGACTTGCAACCCAGCTGGATTTGCCTCCCACTATGATGAACTATTGAAAGAAATCTGGAGAGTCGAGAAAGGTGGCTACTCCTGGGGGGCCCTGATGCATCTGCTGCTGCTGCCCAGCTGACAGAGGGTGATCATGCAGTGAAGTTGAAGGGAGAATATAGCACCTGGTGAGCACTCTGAGACTGCTGAAGACACTCCGTCCATGGGCCAAGATAGTGAGAGAAGTCAGAGAAGTGAAAGCTACTGTCTCTCCTAAAGCCCCTTCTGCAGATAAATACCTGGTCCCTCTCAGAGCGCATCTGCTGTGGAAGTGGGGTGCACACTCATGCTTCCCTTGCCAACAGCAGCTCAAAAACTGAAACAAATGAATTGACTATGGCAATAAAAGAATTATTGAGATGTCTTCCACCACCTTCAACACCACAGATGGAGATTAAACCCCAGCTCACTGTTGTCAGTGCTCCAGTTCTAGCACCAAATGTGTACCACTCCCAACCTCCTAGTTGGGAATGGAGACCAGCTTCTAATGTGATGTTTCAGCCATGCCAGACCAAAGAAAATATATTTTGTCATAATTGTGGGAAGGATGGGCATATGAAGAAAGAATACTGGTCTCAAAAGGATCTAGATAAAGTGGTATACAAATTCCAAGGGGGCTCAAACGCAAAACAATTGCAGAGAGGTGAAGGAACGACTGCAGTGGAAGTTCAGGAAATCCTAACTCCAGTTTCTTTGTGGCTAAATCATCCATCCAGGTTCCTACTACAGTCCCTCTGGACTGGTCAAGTTACTGGCCCTTCCATGGACACTACTGTACACATAGGCGGAGCCCAGTCTGAGCAGTTCTAGACACTGGGTCTCAAGTCACAATAATCTTCCAAGACTGATGTGAGCAGCATTTATCTGACCATCCATTACAATCCTTGATGGACTGCATTGTGGGGGTTAAGTGAAATGTCGTACCCATATCTTGGTTATTTAAAAGTATGACTTTCTTTTCCATCCTCTGTGGCTGGTGTAGGAGATTCTGTGGAGTTGCTAGCCTTGGTCTGCCCTGCCACAGGACTCTATGATGGTATCCCTGTACTGACTGTTACCAACTCACACATGTTTGGGTGCCTGGCACAGCTATGTGAAAAAGGCAGGAGAAAAGGACAGAAAAGGTCTGCATGTTCACGCCCTGATCCAAAAGGCCTGTGAGACAAATACACTCCAGGGAGACAGACAAAGATGAGCTTGTTGGGATGGTTTGGAAAAAGGATCCTGCTACCATCACGTTTCCTCCCAATGCAGAATGCAGTATCAGTGGTGAAGTGCTGCTGTGAAGAGATGTGACCAATCAAATTTTATGCCTTTCCTATCTTGGTGGGTAACTACTCGGATTTTGGCTTGTTCACATTGTCTTTAAGAGTTCAGGAAAGCACTCTTCTTACCCCAGGAGTCCTTCAGCATCAGTAACTTTTTGCACTTAGCTGGTTAGGTGCAACTGACCTGGAGGTGTGCTCTTAAGAGATATTTAAATGAGCTTAGGGCCAAGCCAATCAAAAGACAGGAGAGTGTGAGCTGAGTGAGAGCTGTTGAAGGCTTCAGAATTTTTCTCCTCTGGACTGAGCAATATTGCCTCTGAGCTGTCTCCCAACTTTCCTTGTTGACACCCTCCTAGTGCTTATCTGGGTCAAGTTTTCCTCATAAATTATTTCCATTAGTGTACTGAGTGAAAGTTTTACTTTTTCATTAGCGTGTGCAAATTTTTTATTTTTAGCGCGACTGCTCTATTTTCACTTTATTTTTACTGTGACTATTTAATTTAAAGCCTAATTTTATTGCGTATGCTTATTTTGATGGTTTTCTTCATTTCTGGGCAAATTCTTGTGAGAACCATCAAATTAGGGACAACTGTCTTGTTTTTTACCTCAGACCTCACGGGGTTTACCATGAGGCACCTGCAGTGGATTTCAAATTTAAACAGTGCCTGGGGGTTTCTCTCTAGATTGGCAATTACAAGGAAACCTTTGTTGTTACATTACTGGACCTTGGTATCACCTGTGTCAGGAATGTCCATAAGGGTCCAGCAGCTGCCTGTGTGCAGTTGAGTAATACTGGGTTTCTGTTAAGACTGGCACTGGTATAGATCCCAGTTCTACAATGGAAAAAAAGACATTAGTAATATACAGGGTTAATTAACTGGGGCAGGACTGGCCAGTGGCATTTTCACAGAACCTGCACTCAGTTCATAGGTCCAGGACTGGTTTGTTTTGCTTAAATTGGCAAACATAGCAGACAAACCTTTGATTATTATGGCAGAGGATAAATCAAAGGCTTCCAATGAGGGCCATTCAAAAGTACTAATACCAAAAGCAGAGCTACTGAGGAACCCTCCTGATCCCAGCCAAAAAATAAAGCTTCCAAAGATGAAGTTCCTCACAAATTGAAAATAAGAGGGATAAAAGGAAGCTTGATCAAGCCTCTGATGAAGTAGCTAAAAAGAAATTCTCTCAAGACCAATATGCTCCTGGGAAAGACAACAGGCACCTTAAAGCATGCAGGAAAAACAAAACACAAACTGCACAGTTCTTCCATAAGTGCAAGATATGGAAAAAGCATGGCAACTGTTTCAGACCCTTCAAAGATGGGTTCTCGATTTACTGGGGCTAGCAAGCACTCTTCCACAGTTCTCTCTTCTGTAGACTGTGAGGGTGATGCAGATGATGATCACTTTATGATGCCCCTGACATGGATTTTGAGGGCCTTGAGACCCAGGAGTCCTGAGACCATCATCTTGGGAATCCCCAGGTGACCACGAGATCCTTCCTTTATGTTTACATTTCTACAAAATATGCTGGACACCCTGGACCTCCTATGCATTAGCCCAGCCAGGATGTCGATGAAGACAAAGACTATAGGGAGATGAAGGTCGTTCATCCTCAAAGACCCTGGCAGTCCCTATCTAATGCATTTAGAAAAATACCATGAAGGTGCTTCAACACCCACTTCAGTATCAGGGGTTGAT